>OY744522.1:164138075-164163075 GCA_963556195.1 Sepiola atlantica | reverse complement strand
AATATTCTGGAAGAAAATCGCTGAAAAAGGTTTTTATCTTCTAAATATTTTAAAAAGTCATGCAGTTATCAAGTTAAACATCCAATTTCTGATTCAGAAATTCTATTTTGTTATTGGGAAGTGGTATGTTGACCAATTTCACTCAATAGTCCTAAATTGAAAAGCTGTTCGGTTTTTTAATGTCCGAAACAGTTATATAGTAAACAGCGTATTACCCCCGTTTTCTATTTCACATTTTAAGTTAAAGTCCCTTGTTTATGTTTCAATGCTATATAGATGAATCTCCTTTCATGTAGTGTAACTTTACCAGCGGAAAGTAAGCTTATGTACGTGCTAAGTCTGCGATATGTAAAACTTAATTAGTATCTTAAAAATTTAAACAACGTTTTTCACTGTTTATAAAGTACTCACAGCTCCCTTAGACTATATATTTATATATATATATATATATATATATATATATATATATATATATATATATATATGTATATATATATATATATATATATATATATATATATATATATATATATATATATATATATATATATATATGGGGTAAGGCAAACGATAAGTCATGAAAATGAAATGCCGTGGTAGACAAAATGTGTGAAAAAAGACAAGAGAGAAAAGGCAAAGGAGATATGACCGGTTTCTTTCGTATTTACGATCCCTCAATATCATTACACACAATATAATGCAAAAACATAGACATCCCATAAATAGAACTAATACCAATGGCACTAATACCAATAAAATTAATAATACAAATACCACCCAAGATAACGCACCAAGTACCTCTAGAGAAGTGGACACACTAGTTGAATCAGCGTAAACGTTTAAGGAGGAAAAGAAGCATTTGGTTAAATCTTCCCTTCAGCAATAATATAAAAACTAGTATTCCTTTAGAAATTCTTCAAAATAATTGAAAACCCATTTAAATACCCACACAGGTATAATACTATTTTAAACAAAAACACCATTAAGATATCGTACTGCATAATGCCGAACTTAGCCTAGACTATAATAACTACTAACAATAAAAAAATTAAATATGGCCAATCAAGCAGTACCCCTTCAACCCCTACGAACAATTGTAATTGCCAACACCCACCACTGTGCCAACTCAATAATAACTGCATACATACAGATGTGGTCTATGCATGAACTGCAACCAAGTTATCCCAACAAACTTCTAATCTCAACAATAACAATGAATCTCGATCACTCCCACCAATGCCACTATCTAACACCAGAAACACGCACCCAAACAACCCCTACAACACCTAACGACAGAGATAACTTAATTACTAATAGGAAAACTAGCCATGCTATATACACCTACATAGGCTCTACCTCCCAATCAATAAAGAGCCGCATCTCCTCCCACATGTATTCATTCAACAATAACACCAATAACAAAACCTCCCAAACAAACATTAATATTTTAAATCAAACACTATACCATTGTCATTAAAATGGTATATCATAAACAAATCAAGATCTTACACCCCAGGCGAATCTGTTACCCAGAACCCCTACCACCACCAGCTAATATTCCTATCTCAGCAGACGAAAGCAGACATTTTAACCATAGTATGCAAGTAATACTTTCACTCCACACCGGCTTGAAAAATATCGGCTCTAAATCCATTTTATAACCTACCGAAACACTGATCAACCAGGAAGCTAGAGGTTTGTTATGCCCACTTTGACATACATCGAACTCTGACTGACAGACTTCATTCTGAATTCTGTGAAACGGATAATTCCACTATCGGACTACTGCAAAAACAGGATAGATTGGACTTTACCAACCACCGTCTAAAAATAAGCTTCTGAACAACAACATTTGGACTCCTAAACAATTTGAATATTATTATTTTTCCAACATTAATTTCCAATATAAGAGCTGTTATATTTTTCACGTGTTTTCTGAATGCGTCCACCATAACTCTATGTTCTCATCATCTTTATCTTTTGGTTTTTATTTCATGTATAAATGTTTTAAAAGTTAAATGTTGCCGATTATATTTACAATTTCAATGTCGGATTTTTTCTATCCTCTGAGGAAAAGTGTTTATCTTTGAAAATCCATGGATTAAAAATATGAAGCTCCTTGTTTTGAACCTTTGATGTTCTAATAAATATTGTATCTTTACAATTTTTTATTCTCATCTTTCATTTCTAGAAGTGATTGATCTATTCAATATATTGAGCTTCATATTATCACGATAGATTATAATTAATTGATAATTCAATTATTTTTTAAATTTAATCCAACATTTAAATACATATATATATATATATATATACACAAACATATGTATACATATATATATATATATATATATATATATATATATATATATATATATATATGTGTGTGTGTGTGTGTGTGTGTGTGTAAAGTTGGAGGATAGATAAAAAGTATATACAAATAAAACAAACATATATATTATTCAAAAATCAGCATAGTAATTTTTTTTCTTATATGTTCAACTGAAAGAGTTATAATCCCTTAAATCCGGATATTTCGAAAACGGTACTTTTTCTTACCAGGGGAAAACATCTAATAAAATATTTCATTTTGTATAGTAAGAAATGATTCAAAATGCTATTTAAAATATTTATTTAAAAATTCTTCAAACATTTTTGATAAAGTTTGAAAATATTTTTAAAAATATATTTTTAATTAACTTTTTTCGTGAGATAAACATCAGCGTTGAGTAGATCCATTAATGCATTGTTCATATATAACTTTTTAAAATATCCCAGTTGTCTAGTAAAAATGCATGTCCTAATCCTTATTAACCATGCGAAAAAATGTGTTAACAAAGAAGATATTCAATATTTGAACATGCGCTAGCCGCTTCCCGTGTCCTGAATAAAAAGAGTAAAAACTGTATCTGTATGGCAAGCAAACAGAAGTTTGCATAACGGAAGTGAATGCTGGAACTATAACAACAGCTAAAAAACCGAACCGGGATGAGAAAACCTAAATTAGGCTAAAGAGAACAAATATGAAAAAAAACAAATAAATTGTTAAAGGATAAACAATTGCTCCAATTATGTTAATAAGAAGAATATTTCTAGTTTTCTTTTTAACTCCTGTAAAATACTAACACAGTTGGTCGGTTGTTAGTTTTGTTCGGCATGTTTAATACTGGAGTGTTATCCTATGGAGTCATAATACTCATTTAACTCGTCTCTTTCTCTCTCTCACTCTCTCTCTCTCTCTCTCTCTCTCTCTCTCTCACTCACTCACTCTCTCACTCAACTTAAGCGCACACCGCTAAACGGTGTATTCTGGCATTTGGTCTCTTGTCATGGCATCTAACAGTGTAAAGAGTTGTATAATAAAGGGGAATATAAGTTGTGTACGCTCCTGTTGAACTTACGATTGAGCACTTTCATAGTTTTTCAATAAACTTGTGGCACATGCTATATATAGATATATCCTTCCTTATATATATATTCTTAATCTATTTGAGTTTGTATATACCTTGCTCTCTATTTATTATGTTTGTCTATTTAAGATTGTACATAGCAATTCGTATATATATATATATATATATATATATATATATATATATATATATATATATATGATAACGACCCGACGTCTGCCCATATCAACTAATCCATCGTTTATTTGTCTGATTACTTTTAAAATCAAGAAGAAGAAAAACACGCGCTATTTGCTTTTTTCTTTTACATACATTTCCCCATCTTCTTATCTCGGTCGATATTTTATAGTTTATTTGATCCGTTCAATTTAATTGGCTTCTGTTCAGAATGGCTCACTAATTTCTATTCAACCCATTCTGATGACGAGCAAAAGTTTCAATGAATAAAGAAAAAGATTTTAACATTTCATTTCTGTCTGAAAATAAATAATTATTTTTACTTGATTTCTTACAAACAGAATTATAGAAAAGAAAGTTACAAAAATATACTGAAAAATATCGTTGACATTTTCAATGGAATATTTTTCAAAGCATTTCTGTTCGGCCATGTCTTATTCATCAAATCACGTTCAAGCAGTGGCGATATTTAGGAATAGAGCGAGATTTATTTCAGACTGGTTATTTACCGTATTATAATGTTCAAATAATGTCGATAAAAAACAAATATCAGCTGCTTAACGTAACAGTTTTATTATCAGATAATGTTTTTTTTATTTAAGAATATTGCTATATCTTTATTTTCATAAGATATAGTTAAGTAGATCTGACGCAATTATGGGTAAGTGGTTTCGCAGAGAACGGGGAGAGATCTTATGGTATAGCGAGACAATCTCAATCTTATCAACACTTTTTGCTCTGGCAGCTGTGGCCTGACAGTCTAGTAAAACGACTACCCTTGTATTTTGCACACCTGTCATGTGATAAAAGATAAAAGCGAAGAATAATCTATCAGTTAGCGACCAATATATATGTTGTACACTCGACAAATCTAAAATTAGACCCCTGATCGATATCAAGTGTGATATTGTAATAATATCACACATGCGACGGGCGGAATAGTCCCGAGTCGTAGCCACGAAACAAAACAACAACAACAACAACAACAATAATAATAATAATAATAATAATAATAATAATAATAATAATAATAATAATAATAATCCACAAAACAGACGTACCTGAGTGGATGACCAAAAGAAGCGCAACCACAGACCAATAACCTGTTTACTAACAATGTTGACAATCCTTCCGGGGCATCTCAGAGAACAAATCTTTGACTTCGTGAAAAATCGTGGACTACTCTCCGGGAAACAAAAAGGATGTTAAAAACGGAAAATAGGGATCATTATCGGCTATATATACATCAGAAGATCCTGAAAGAAATAAAAAGCAGGAAAAAGAACATATCCTTTGCATGGAGTGACTACAAGAAAGCCGGTGCCAGAATCCCTAAAGCAAGGATAATTAAATGCCTAGAATGAATAAGATACCCGACAGGATTATTAATCTTATAAAGAAAGCAATGGACACATAGAGTCTAGAACTGACAGCTGGAAGACAACACTTGACTGAGATTAACAAAATACATTGAGACAACTTCCAAGGAAACTCTCTATAACCACTACTATTTATCAAAAAGGAAATAGAACAGTTGATAAATACGACCGTAATCTTCAGCGAGGGTATTTCAATGGAATTTGGAATGGAAAAGTTTGCACTGCTAGAAATGAAAATAGGGAAAACTACAGAAAATGGAGGGCATAAAACTGATCAACGAAGAGAAAAGGAGGGCGCTATGCGAACACGATAGCTATAAATATTTGAAACTTCAGGAAGCAGACACCATCAAATCTATAGAAATGAAAGAGAAGATTGGAAAACAATACTCGAGAAGAACCAGGAAACTCTTAGTGCAGTATCTGGAAAATATCACTAATAAAATACTCTGAACCATTTATAGGCGTAACTATAAAAGAACTCAGGCACCTTTACCGGAAGACTAGAGAATTAAGGACTATGCACGATGCACTACACCCAATAAACGATAGGTAGAGACTCTACGTGGAAAAAAGCGAAGAGGGAAGAGAGCTAGTAAGTATAAAAGATTGTGTGGACGACTTAAAAAAAGAGCTGGAGAAATACATAAACCGAAACACAGAAAAGCTGATCCCCGCAGCAAGAGCCACGTACCAATGAGCAAGTCAGGGTGCACCGAAACCAGAAACAAAAAGATAAGTAAATAAAAATGAAAAGAAAATCATCTTTCATAAGAATGACAAAAGAAGAGACCCGCAAACATTCCCGGGCATGGCTAAGAAAAGGACACTTGAGCAGAGATACGGAATCTTTATAGACGGCTGCACACAACAATGCGATTACGACTAACTACATTAAAGCTAAAATAGAGAAAACCCAAGAAAACAGTAAATAAGGATGGTGTAGACAAATAGACAAAGCAGTAAATCACTTAATAAGTGAATGCAGCTAACTAACCCTAACCCCCAAAACAATACGTTACAAACATAAACCAGATACAGTACTGGAAAATGAAAACCACAAAATCCTCTGGGACATGGGGTGCAAACAGATAAACTCATACACGCAAGGATACACAATGTTATAATAGTAAACAAGAAGGAAAATCCTGCCAAATCGTAGATTTTACGTTCCAGTAGACCATAGAGTGAAGATCAAGATGGAAAAATGAAGCAAATACATGGAACTTGCCATAGAACTGAAACAGATATACAGCATGAAGTAAGTCAATACAATACTAATAATCTTAACAGCACTAGGAACAGTCCTAAATAAATCTGGTAACAAGACTGAGAGAAATTGGAATCAAAGTGATCAATGAGACTATACAAGGAACGACATGATTAGAACAGCTGCAATCTTAAGGAAAATCATCGAATGCAGAAACAAACCCGCATAAGCTACGAACGCTAAGGAGCCACATGGAAGTTAAAAGAAGTAAACAAGAAGACCCTACCACACGAACCAAGGACAAGAAACTGAAAGAAATCTCATAAACTACGCACACCACCAGCCGAAAAAAAGGATAGCATCAGTCTCAGCTGATACCACACATAATAGTCGTGAAGGGTCAAGGAGAATGGGAAGATCGAGGAAGGAGAGCACTAACCAGACCTCAACTAGAAGAGTGCGGAGAGTATTGGGACCTTGTGGAGGTTTACTGTCACCGAAATCCAATAGGAGGCCAATGTTCGTTACCTGCGAGAAATCAATGGTAAGCGGTAGTTACAATATCGCATATTTATTTGACAAGAATCACAATAACGAAGTCATACATGGGAGTGGAATGTACGCATCAAGCCGTGAACATTTTAGTCAACATTCACGAACCTACTAGCTAACGGACAGCTTTTAAGTCTCGAAAAGACAAGAATCAAAGGTAAGGCGATTAATTTTGCAATAAACAAACGAAAGTACGAATCGGGTTTCCTTCCTTACATCCTAATTGATCTTATAAATCACAACAATTAAACCCTCATTCCATAATGTCAGAACGTTATTACATGTACAAAAAATTAAAATATGTGGCCACAGAGTTTATGGATTTTTCAATGTTCAAAGTAAGGGTATCGGAAATTGATCCAGAGCTAGATTAGTTATGTCGTTTGTATCCGCCTCGGAAAATTAAAACAGAGAATTAGAAATCAACACAGGGCAAACAACTTTAATATATTACATAGATTTGTGCCATTCCAGATGTTTGTTCGAAAATCTTTTAATTCATCGAAACGCCCCGACGCTAAAATGTTTTTTACTTGTATATTTGTTTATGTTTTTCATAATTACATTTTCTAATCAGCTAATTAAAGGAAAAATCGGAAGAATCCCCCTACAATTTGGCACTAAAAGTTAGAAATCGTGAACAGTATGTATCCAACGTCTTTGATGAAATCACATTTATATTTTAAGAATGAGTCCAGTGGAGAGAGTGGTAATTCAGGGTCTCTGCTGTGCCACCAGTTAAAAGAGAGGTTTCTCTGCAAAACAGCTCAAACTACTCGACCCGACCTTGGGTCACATCTTACTTGTGGGAGTAAGATAAAACCTGGCCTTGTGCATAACTCCTGGAGAGGAGTAAATATATACTCAATCTGTATGCTTCTTGTCCACGTCTTTGGTGGCGTTAACAAGGTTAAGAAGAGAAAATGTTGTGCATCCTAGAATAAGATGTAAAGTTTTATTCATGTTCAATAATTCTTTTTTAATCTCTTCACTCTGCAATATGTGTCTACACGAAACACCGAGTAAATATACTAGTTAATGATAATATAGTTGTTATCACACATGAATATGTATACCGAACCATACAACTTTAAGATCTTGTAATCATTATCTATATAGTCACGCCGATGTATGACGAGAACGAATGTGATAAAATGCTATGTCACGACTTGTAGTGTGACAATAAAGAGGAATGAGTGACAACGTCGACCCTCAGTTATTTCTCATAGTACGATGCCCCTTTAATTAGCTTGGTGACAATATCTGTCATTTGAGATGGCAGTTAAGTTGTGAATTGAGTTATCTCCCCTTTCCAGATTGGTTGTTTAGAGTTTCGTAAAGCTAAATGACTCTGGCTGGCAGAGAGAAGTGAAGAGTTGATGAAAGTTAGATTGCCTTTGAAAAACTTTTACCTGGATTGCCTTTGATCCCTTTTTTGTTAGTTTCCCTTAGGCATAGATTACAAGATATTTCTGCGAAACGAAGAAAATGGGTGACCGAGTGAAGTTAAGCAGTTATATCCTGATGCCATTTAAAGGAGATAGCAGCTTGGTCGCGTGGCTTAATAAGTTAAAGCTGGTTTCGAAACTGTTATCGATTGATGACGTATCGACATGGATCTCGATGTATTTAGAAAGGAGGTGCCCTCGTGATGTATCTGGAAATAGGAGATGCTAATCAGACAGATGCCGATAGTATTGATAAAAGATTAAGGACAGCATTTTTGGAAGGTGCATTTGAGGTCTATAATACGCCCGAAAAGTTCGATCGACCGGAGAATCAGTGGGCGTGCATGTAGCAGAAATAATGCGACTAGCAAGATATACAGGACAAAGCCTTGAAAAGATTGTTAAAATGGCATTCGTGGGTGGTTTTCCTGACTGTATCTCGATAAAACTGCAACGAATAACTGAGATCGAAACCATGGAGGTCGGGGACATTTTGAAGCATGTCAGGGTGCTGGCTTAACGTCTCAGTTAACTAGGGGCAGTTGCAACCTCTACTGCAAATAATCTTGGAAAATAGGAGCAGACAGTTCGTCGAGAAAAAACGTAAATCTATTGGAAAATGCTTTAGATGTTATGAGCCTAACCTGATGGTAGACTGTATAAAACCAAGACCAGACGTTATCTGATTCCGATGTGGCCAGGATGAGCACCTTAGTAAAAACTGCACTTTACTTCAGCGAAACGAGTAAAGGAGTGCTATTGTGCCAGTAGTTTCCGCTTAAATCTTGAAAAGCCGTATGAGAGTCTGTTGCAACAGATATTGGTCTAGCATCCGGTAAGATGCCGCATCTCCAGCCAAAACAAAAAATAAAGGGAGAATCTATACTTCTCTTTATGTAATATATTTAAGAGATATGAGGTAACATTAATGAAAAATAATTCATGTTTATTGCTAGCTCTGTACTGCTATAACAATAATGCAATTCATATTCATTATTCTGGGAAAGTATAGGGCATCACGATTGTAATTTCAAAAAAGCTGGAATTTAAATATGAAAACATCACATAGTTTTATGGTTAGTGCTAAACTGAATCGATTGTCTAATTATGAAGTGGCTAATAGATAAAAGAGGGAAACAGGTTTCATGAAGAAATGATTACTTGCTAAAACTTCGGGCTACTCAGAAATTAGTATTGTCGAATTCGATATATCTCCAGGAATTAAACATATAGAGAATGAGGGAACAGGAGCTTAGTCTGAAATAGGAAGACGATACTGAGACGAAATCGTTCAGAAATAGAAACAAAATTGGAGACATTATTCGCTAAGTTGCGAGAAATGTTAATTAATGAGAATACAGTCGTGACATATCCGAAGAAAGACTAAAGATTTCATGGAATTGGTACAAATTAAGGACCTGACAAAACCGACTTTTGACGACGCAAAAATACGTGAACAGTTGAAAAAAACTGGATCAAAATTAATTAGCGTCAACGTCTAAATGAGACCGTTTTTCAACAGTAAAAATAATTTAACAAATACACTCACTGTATGTTTATGTTCAAGAAAAGCTATTAAACTTTGGACGAAAAAAATAAATTAAATTATTTTTTTCACAGGAAAATTAAAAGATTGATTTTATCGAAAATTTTGTTTTTATGAATAAACTAAAGATGGAAAAGTACATTATCAATGAATTTATTAAGGGGTGGTATAGTGAACTAATAAATTTGTAACACTAACCTTTAGTTCGACTTACACGTCATCGCCTAAAAGAGTGGACCTCTTCCCCTAAAAAAAATACGCACAGAAAAATGCTCGATTTAATTTAAATATATATGAAACTGATCCATCACTCTAAATTAAAAAATATGTTTTAATTATTTCTATTTTACACGGTGTTCACGCGTAATCGCCTAAACAGAATACTATATTTATTTTTTGCGTGGGAGTGTAAGCGGAGTGTGTTTTTTTATTTTAATTCAAGCACTTGTGTTTAGTTGTGTTATTTGTCGCCTGAAAATTAAATAAATTGCTTCTTTAAAATTATCTAAATAATTAAATACTTTTTTTTATAAATAAATAAAAAATAGAAAAGTTTTGGTATTTTTGTGAATTAACACCCTCAGCAACTCCTTTCCTTCACCCTCCCCCCCCAAAATTCTTTTCTACTTTTTAAGGCGATTACGTATGGATACCTTGAAAATTCTGGCGGCAATAGCAAACAAAATTTTAAAAACTAGAATTTAGAGTTGAGCAATAGTGTCGCATATAAATTAAACTTAAAATAATTCTCCATATCCGGGCCATTCTAGGGTTTAATAGCAGTTAACCATTTTTTCTATTAGATATACATTTTGTGCGTTATTTGGGTGGCGGCAGGGACCCACTCTTTTAGGCGATTGCGCGTGTTTTTTTAAACATTGCCAGTCGGACTTAGTGTTAGTGTTCAGAATATATTAGTAAAGTGTCCTAATAAGTAAGAATGGCATTAAAAAGTAGAATTACATTGTTTAAACTTAGCCAAGGTTGTTAATTTTCAAAGTTAGGTAACTTTGTTGTTAAAATTATGAACGACTCTTAGTATAAACATTGTTTTTACTATACCCATTCCTAATTAATCTATGTTTTAATATAAATATAGTTTAGATAAATTGAAAAATAACTTTCGTATCATTCATTTACAAGATAGAAAGAAAATTATGTTTAAAAAATATAGATCAATTATTTTATTATTTTAAAAGCTGAGAGGGGTGTCGGACTTTTCTTTTTCTTTATTATAGCAAATATAATCATATTAAATAGTCGTCGTCGTCGTCGAAAACAACAACAACATATTTAGTTTTTAATACAAAATATATAAAGAAAAACGTTGTTAGTCATTGCGTCTAATGTGGAGTGTATTTTTTTTAATAAGTTATTCCAGCTAATTTTAGTAGATGCTTTACACGTGATAGGAAGTTATTCAAATTTCAAAATAATCATTTTGAACGTTAAATGTTTTTCATGAAACTCGTATTTAATACTACTGCTACTAATAAAAATAACATTAACATAAAAACTTTTGAATATATATAAGAAAACTGTAAAAGAAAATAGAATAGAATTGTTCATGATATTAATTTATCAGAAGGTGTTTATAAAATTATTATGCTAATGAAGCATCAGGATAAATGTGTTTACACAGTGTTCTATTCGCTATATATAACGTATTTGAAAGTACTTAAATGTATAATTGAATTAAATAAGCGTAAAGTGTTTTAAAAGAATCATAATAAGGATAAATGGAAAAATATTTCGAATTTATTCATTAAGATAATATATATATATATATATATATATATATATATATATATATATGAGAAAAAAAGGTGAGAGTAATAGGAAATGAAAAAGTAAATAGCAAGAGATATTTTGTATATATTCATCAACGTTTCGTCTTTATTGTAAGACTTCCTCAGGATGATAATTTTAAGAAGAATGTCATGCGGAGCTTTGTTATGAATGTTATTCGTGATTTTGGCCTGTTCAATTTTGAAAGCATGAACGTGCTGTAATACATTCTCACGTTAACAATTGTACTTATATACAAGTCCCCACATACACACTCTCGTACTAACTCTTCCTCACATACATTCTCATTCACCACGAATCTAAACACCTTAACCACAAATAACAGTCTAACCAATGAACACAATCTAAATATCGTCACAAATATTTAGATATGTAAACCCCTTTTGCCCTCAATTTAATCTCAAACATTCAACACAGCCTGAACAAAACTACATTTCCCCTATTTCTCGCCAAAATTAATATAATTTCTTTCCATCTTTTTCTTCTGCTTTCCTTTGTTGTCATGTTCACAGCACATTTCAACACATTGCTTCTAACTCACTTATATTCACACATTCCTGACATAGCCAGCTGGTCAATACTCCTACCCTCTAATAATTTCACAACTAACCACAACAAAATCTCCCCTCCCCTCATCTCTATCACCCTTTCGACTACTTCTTTCATACTCTTACCCCTGCGCCTACTTTCAAATTATCTTCATTTCTTTAAATCTTTTTCTAAAAATATGATACCATAGAGGTTCCCCCCTTCCCTCCTCTTTCCCCAATCCCTCAAAATCCATGCCACACCTCACCACGACAAATACATCAGCACACCCTCCTCTCTCTACCACCCTAAGACAAATTCACTAACACTCCCACCCTCCCTTTTTTTTACTGCTGCCTAATGTACCCACTCACAGCCTTCCATATTCATTTCACTCTCTGCTACTGACTGACTTCTCGCATCCCGGACCCTGGTCCAGCGCTCTGGGTAGCCACGACTACTACTTTTCCTCATCAACCCATCATGTCAACCCAATATTTCGGTGTACTTGCATGACATTTTCTTAAAATTATCATCCCGAGAAAGTCTTACAATAAAGACGAAACGTTGATGAGTATATACAAAATATCTCTTGGCATTTACTTTGTCATTCCCCATCACGTCGGATTACTCTCACTTTTCTTTCTCATATATATATTTATATATATATATATATATATATATATATATATATATATATATATATATATATATAGAGAGAGAGAGAGAGAGAGAGAGAGAGAGAGAAAGATAGAAGAAAAAAGAGTGATAAAATATGCGACGATTGTCCAAATTTATTTCAAATTTCAATTGTTCAATGCAAGGTGTATTCAGTAATAAACTAGTGTTTATTATCCTTTCCTTAAGCCAAGGCTTTTCAAAGATCGAAATCTTATCATCAGAGGAGAAATACAGATGGATAAGTTGGCTTTCGAAAAAAACAAAGTTCAAATATTTGAAAAATATGAAAATTATTATTAAAGGAATTTTTGTAAAAACCCGCAGTGAATGAAAAGAAAAATTCCGTGAAAAATATATGCAGATTGTCCGGGTGGTAAATTTCCGTTGAAAAGAAGTCAAATGAATTGTAGAATGTGAAGAAAACTCTTATATATCAGACAACGAACTGGTTTCTACAATCTATCCCCCTTAATAAGCAAAATTATCCTGACCGAACAAAACTAAACGTAGATCATGGCTAACCTTTCTTCTCTTCGTTCTATATTGTACGCATGTGTGGTTGTGTATGTGTGTAAAGCTTTATTTTAGAATACAAATGTTTAAAACAGAAACAAAATAAACAGAAATCCCTAGAAAATGGAAAGGAGATTGCATAGACTTTCTTTAATACTATTATCAATAATAAAAAGGAAAAGACAACACCGGTCTAATATTGTCTGGCAAACACTAATATCCGGTCTGTGGCATTTAATCCATAGATAATTCTTATCAGTCGACAGAATTGAAATATTTCTACATGCCTTGATGCAGCGAAGCAGTCTGTTTGTGAATAACTGCAGACTGTATAAGCACCTAGAGTTTCGGATGTTTGAGTCAGTTGTCCGCAAAACAATTAGAGCACACTTAGACAGTTAATGGCTACTATTGTTTATATTAACATATTTCCCTTTATCTTTTGTGAGGATAGTGGAGATGGTAAAATCCCGGGCAGTTCAAAAATCAATATTTTAAATCTCAGCATATAGCACACGCCTGTCTAGCAAGACTGAAGAGCTATGATACAGCGAAACAATAATATCTGTGAATTCTTATATATATATATATATATATATATATATATATATATATATATATATATATATATATATACAGGGTGGGCCAAAATAAGGGTCCTATCTTTAAATTTGAATAACTTGAATTTGAATAACTTCCACAAAATAAAAGTTAAACTCACCAAACTTTATGTGTGTGTAGACTGACCCTTCCAAGATTTTTTGAAATAAACAAAACAAATTTTAGCCGAAAAACACTTCTTAAAACTTACAAAAACTAAAGTATTGTTTTTTACACTGTTTTGAGTTTTTTAAGCAAAAATAATGTTTTCTAAATGAGGGTACGTTCCTTAGGGCTAATACGGCTCATGCTTGCTTCGGAAGGGGTCCTTTACTTATTCTAAAAAAAAACAAAAAAAAATCAATAAATAAAAAAGTTATGAATTTTTAAAAATAGGACCCTTATTTTTGCCCACGCTGTATATATATATATATATATATATATATATATATATATATATATATATATATATATATATATATATATAAGTTAGAGAATATAAACCCGTTGGTTAACTCACTGAGCTCGGGTTAGATTGTTTGAATCAGGGAAAAATGACTTTACAAAGTCAGTTCAATATAAATCAATTAAAAATCAAAATTCGAAAGGTGTCTATTTCAGCGAGCTACATATTCTACCCTCTTCGCTCTCTCTCTATATGTCTGTCTCTCTTTGTTTCCCTTTACAGCTAGAAGTTTGATAGTATAACTATCATTCCCCATCTATATAATTGGCTGTTCTTATCGTTTTATTTTTTCCTATTTTACCTTCGACTGTTAGTAAATCAAGAGTTCGGAGGAAGAGAGAGAGAGAAAGAGAGAGAGAAAGAGAGAGAGAAAGAGAAAGATTGGTCACTTCCTAAGTTAATAGCAAAGTCCTCCCTATTGGATCAAGTAAAATAGTAGGATTTTTTTTTTCAAATATAACTTTATCCCAAAGCTGAGGAATATTTGAGTATGTACTTGTGTGAATATAACGTATATAAAAATGGCCTTATGGAAAACATTGATTAACTCAGTTTAATCATGATAATAAAATAATAATAATAATGATAATACATATATATATATATATATATATATAGAGAGAGAGAGAGAGAGAGAGCGTGAGAGAGAGAGAGAGATACAGAGAGAGAAAAGCGTAGTGCAGTATTAGTGCAGTTCCAGCGAGAGAAAAGTATATATGTAAAGGAGTAAGGCTACCAACATTTGTAAAAAGTTTTTTCAACATTTATTTATTATTTTATTATTTTATCATTTATCATTTAATATAACGCGTTTCAAGCGGTGGTCCGCTCTCCACAGATATGTAAATCCATTTGAAGAAATGTCTTTCAGTTTTAAAGAGTGTTGTTTCATTTGAGGAAATGTGTTATTGTTTGGCGTTTCTGCGCATGTGTTGGTTTACGGGTGTGTGTGTGGATGTGTTTTGATATTTTTTATTTTAATTTTTATTATTCTTCGCTTCTCTGGGTCAAAGTATTGTGTTTATTAACTAGTGTGATGTTGACCTTTATTTTATCGGTCATTTCCGTTTCTTGAAGATCCAACCATCGCCAGCAATCCACAAGTGGTTTGTCTCACCATCCACCTGATATAAACCATTACCGGTTGTCCTTGAGTAGCATTTAGGCTTTTATAGTCGCTGCCATGCTAGAAAAAAAGTAGTTGCCTGGGAATACACCACAAGATAAACATTTGATTCCTAATTACGTTGTTAATAGATGCTTGTTGACACACCTGTTCGCCCTCAACCTTCAAGATGGATCTGTTATCTCTTTCCAACAGCTAGTCTATCTGTTCGTTGCTATTTGCTTGTTTTGACAGTTGTCCCGATACGCATGAACTATGCTTGTTTTTGTGTTGCTTCTTTGGACCAGTTTCTTTCCGTTTACAGTATTTCATTTATCTACAGATCATCAGATTTCGAATTTTTAAGTTTTGTTTACTTTTGGTTTATCTTATATACGGCACATATCTGGAGCTTGTCTTTGTATAAGAGCCAAGTACATGCTAAGATGGAGTACTGTCGCCACATATGGGGAGGTGGCGCCCGAAACACTTTCTCCTGCCTCGGTTTCTAAATCTAGTAAGATATGTCCTCTGCTCGTCCATAAAGTCGCTTTTTATACAAAAGAAACCTTGCTTAGCTCTCTCTACCTTATGTTTTTTTCATGGTAGATGCTCGACTGATTGCTCACTCTAAAACATTTATAGTAAAACACTTGTATAGCTACAACCACTTTAAATATGATTTTCGTTTCGCTGTGAACCTTAACCTAGACGAAACTTCCATGAGCAGAGTTTATTTCCATAATCTGTCCGGACGTCTTATGAACTACAGGTGTCCTCGAATAGCATTTGGACCTTAATGAGCGGTTATGTGTTAGTACACAAAATAAAATAACTATCCGTTTGGCTTCATATGAAACCGGAGCACAATACCTAATTTTAACAATTCTTTGTATAACATTTTTTTTACTATATGCAAATATTTAACTATACTAAAGGAATATATATTAATGTTGCATACTATGCTGAACGCAGCAGCATAATAACATATTGTTTAATATTTGTTCACAATGAGAAAAGTTCTAGTGATTTTATGTGAACATCGACGTTTAACAGCTTGTAGCTGGGAACTGGCTACGGATAAATATTAATAATAGGAACACGTTTGATATTCATAATGTAATGCATTTATATAAGTTAACAATGTTTATATGTTTATATATTTCTATGAACAGGATTAATTAACCGATCATTATGATTTGTAGAGCTGTTAGGCGTAAGTGTGGGTAAAGTGGGGTATATTTGGTTTAATTTAGTTTCATGTGAAGAGGGAAAACAAGATGTCGGAGTCCTTCGTAAAAATTCAGGCATCTCAGATTTTTGTGAAATTGTAACAATAGTTATTAGACATCAATTAATAAATAAACACCAAATTTCATTTTCTATGGGGTATTTTAAAGAGTTTAAGACGGCATAATATGGGCAGCACCTCCCATATAAAAGTTCAAATATTTCAGATTTGCATTAAATATGATCCATAATCAGGAAACATTAATTAAGCAAAATCCCATCAATTTCAACTTCTACTTAAGACTATTAAGCTTAAACCTTTAATCAAAAATATTTTCTAAAATCAAAATCATGTAATGAACTTTGATAAAAATGTAAATATGTATTCTAAACATAAGGTGTAGCAGCAATATATCTTGATTTTGATTTTCGTAGGTGGACATAAAAGTGGTGCAAAATTGTACGTGCCTTTGGACGAGCATTCTTCTAGTAAGCTTGCAAACGATCAAGTGCGTTCGGAGTTATATGTTGCATGATAGTTTATGATGAATCATAAATTAATATTTCATAATTAAGGCGTAGCTTAATACAGGTGTTTTTACACGGCGCTGTGCAAGTCACTACTGTTAAACACCAACGAGTAAACTGTTATTTAAAATGATCGACACTATTTACTATGTACGCCTGGACCAATTACGCACCCTTACTTTGCAAGTGTCCATATTTTGTTCGATAAACATAATGCGGTAAAATGTTGTGTAAAGGCAATAAAACCTGTTGTTGTTGTTTTAAAATAATATTTAATAGGGAAGCATTTAGACTCAAAATCTATTTAGTACAACGCATGTAATATAAGGGAAGAAACACGTTTCAATGAATAAATATGCTACAGGACGTGTGATTTTAACGAGATAGAATCTTACGGGATGCCGCCATATTTTGTTTGTATTGGTCAAGACGAAAGCTGTAAGGATACATATTTTATCTTTATATTACTACGTAAAACTAAATAGATTTTAACTCTAAAATGTTCTTAATGTCATAATCTTTTAATATATATATATACAGGGTGGGCCAAAATAAGGGACCTATCTTTAAATTTGAATAACTTGAATTTGAATAACTTCCACAAAATAAAGTTAAACCCACCAAACTTTATATGTATGTAGACTGACCCTTCCGAGATTTTTTGAAATAAACAAAACAAATTTTAGCCGAAAAACACTTCTTAAAACTTACAAAAACTAAAGTATTGTTTTTTACACTGTTTTGAGTTTTTTAAGCAAAAATAATGTTTTCTAAATGAGGGTACGTTCTTTAGGGCTAATACGGCTCATGCTTGCTTCGGAAGGGGTCCTTTACTTATTCTAAAAAAAATTTTTTTTCTTAAATCAATAAATAAAACAGTTATGAATTTTTAAAAATAGGACCCTTATTTTTGCCCACCCTGTATATATATATATATATATATATATATATATATATATATATATATATATATATATATATATATATATATATAAATGTTATATGACCATAAAGTACATAAGGTAATGTATTAGTTTTATGTATGTATTACATTAATAAAAATGTATATATTAACGAAACATACGTCTTATAAAGTTAAGGGCGACTAATAATGTAATTTTCTGCATCTAAATCACTTAGGAAGTGAGACAATCGAAATAATAGTAAGCTAAAAAACAACGAACGCTGCAATAACCAATAAGAATAATTACATAAAACACATCATATATATATATATATATATATATATTCGCCTATACACTAATTTTATTTAATTTCATGAAGAAACAGTTTAACCCTTTGAACTCATCTGTTACCTTTTGTTCTGATAGATTTAACAGCAAGCTTACGAGAACCGAATTGCATTAGGAGGCTTATTATACATCAAAAACCAGATCACTGGTAGGCGACTAATTCGTGTACCAAAGGTGAGTCACAATGCTGATAAAGAAAATGTAGTCATTATTAACGACTAGTGTTTGTCTTTCGACATATATGACAATCAGTTCCAATGCGTACTCTAACAAACTGGACTAATTACACGAAGCAAATCACAGACAGTGCCGAACATTTGCTATAATGACCCTTATCGATCCGAATGTTTCCCAATGCGATTTACGTAAATAACTTGAAATAGTTAAGCCATCGCCTAACAGCCAATTAGTATCGACATTAAAAAAGAAACACTTTTTCTATTTATCCTGGTTAAGGATAAACGTAAATTCCCCCCGCCGTGTTTAGAATCGGTGTAATCATTTTCTTTAAATCAGTAAATGAATAAACTTTATTTTTTTTGTTATTTTGTGAGCAAGATTTTTCAAACCTTTTTTTGGGGGGAGGGGGGGACTAATCTGTTACAACCAAAACCCAAAGCTTAACTTTACTTGGTTTTGCATTCGTATGATTTAGTGTCGTCTGCCTATTTTACATTTTTACGCTGCTTTAAACTCGTAAACTGTTTCAGCCATTTCCGGTTTGTTCCGTTGAAAAACTTTGATTGTCCTTTCATCACAAAAGTGCTACGTCGGAATATCTTCTGAACCCTGGCTGATATTACTGGGGATTGGTTATAAAGTATTACCACCCCTTCATATTATCCCGACTTTGTTCCTTTCAATTTTCACCTGTTTCTCTCTGTTTTAGAATTAATTGAATAGACAGCCATTCAACTCTGCATAAGTTGTACATAGTAACATGGAAGCGTTATTAGCAAATAACCAGAGGAAATTCTTTGGACAGAAAATAATAGATCTACTCAGAAAATGTCAGAATATACTAGAACAAATATCGTTTCATTATGTTTAAAACGTTTGTATTCTCGAATAAAAGAATATGACGGCCAGTCAATATATATATATATATATATATATATATATATATATATATATATATACCTTATTATAATGGAGATCATGTGTCTATCTAACCCAAACATCGTCAAAATTCTCTTAATATGTTTACTCTTATTTGAGATATTTTTTTATGTTGATAATGAAAAAGTAATATCTTAATTTATTAACATCGTTCACCAATTTACTTAGCTTTAAAACACTATCTAATTTATATAAACTCAAAGTCCTGGTTTACCTATGACTCCTTAACATATAGATTATGTTATAACTCATTTTAATAATTAAATTGACAATTGTAATGGTTTATAGTTGTTTGTTTTTAGTTCAATACGTATTATAAATATTTTCGTCGATAAAAGTTCAGAGAAATCAATGTAAATAGAGAAATAAATATAAAAGTTATCATTTATTCCCAATAAATGCGATAGTTAAATTTAATACATGTTACAATAGACGTGTTCTGCCATTAAAAAAACTGTACCCGAACGTTGACTGCTACTAAAAGTGAGATTACGTTTTGTCTCTTTTTGACTCATTGTTAGCAAGTGTAATCTATTCTGTATTAAAATCGCTATTTGTTTGTTACTTGTTTCCCTCTTTCATCTTTCCTCCTTTTTATTTCAAATCGTTTCTTTATTTAATTTTCGAATCGTTCGCTTTTTCTTTCTTACTCCCCAATTCACTTGTTCTTAATAAATGAATTTATTTGGTGTTCTTATTATTTTACGCTTATTCTAAATTAAAGTTATAAATTGAAATAATTTAAAAATAACGTGAATATTAAATATTCGCATGGAAAAAAGGAACACGCTTTTCGATCGTAATGTTTCATTTCTTACATTAATTTGAGCTTGACATTTTGTATTAAATATATTGAAAATATTCTGAATATTTTAAGACGTCTTTTAAGATTTAGTTTCTGAATGTAAATTAATTTTATTCAATAATTCAGTTTCCAACTAATTAATAAATTCATATTTTCTTTAGATTTAGTATTATATTTATTTGATGAAATAAATTAAATTTCACAATTTTGCTTTTTAATTTAAATATAGGGTAATATATTTTAGTGGTTTAAAACATGAATGAATAAATATTTTATATTTGAAATGTTATTTAAAATGTTACTTTTTAAACTTTACTTGCAAAATAGTACGACCGGAAAGAGAATATATTTACAACCAAACACACACACACACACACACACACACACACACACACATATACATATATATATATATATATATATATATATATATATATATGTCTTCAGGGGATACCCGAGTTTCATCTATCTTATAATCCTAAGACGAAATCCAGATGATTTTACCAGTTTCTGGCAGGATTCGTCCGTCCCGCTCAATGTTGAAAGCTCTGAACGTCAAAAGGGTTTCACAAATTTTTGTGGCAAGAGAAGCCGAATTTACTCTTTAATCCAGGATAATCAAATAGATGAACTCCTTGTATCCCAACATATTTAGCAATGCATAGGAGTTAAAGAAAATAATTTATATTAGTTATTGTAGAACCTACAATCGAGCATTTTAATGTAATTTTTAACTAACTTTGATGCCTCATAGAGGTCTGTCGATCAGGTTTGATCATGCGAATTATTTCAGTTGTCTTTTTGGTTAGCGAATCGACATATGTTGCTGTAGAGGACGATGCGAGAGTACAGTTTCTGGTGCAGTTGACGAATGTGTGTTCTGTGCCTGGTTCGCTGAAGCCGTTACCTTTCTTTCTGTGGAGCCGTCTCTCCCTAGTGACTTTAGTCAGCTTCTCTTCCGCTCCCTTTGGTCAGAGTCCCCTTCAATATGAATAGATCTAGACTCTCCTGGGATTTTCTGATGATATCCACAGCCTTTATGTCGCGTTTCACGACATCGCAGTATCGCAACTGTGGGCGTCCGGTTAATCCTCTTCTAGCGTCGAGCTGTCTACACAAGCGTGCTTTGGGAATGCTAATATCTGGCATACGGTGGGCCTGTCACAGGTATCGTTGTATGCGCAGTCTGAACAGTGTGGGCATGCTGGTCAGAATTGCTCGATAGAGAACCTAAGTGTTAGGCACCCTGTCCTTCAATGTTCCTCACAGGATGCCACGTGTGCTTCTCTTGTAGAAGGTGCTGATACAGCTTTCGTGCTTGGCCTGCATGGTCTAAACGTCACTGCCATATAGCACAGGTATTGTACACACCCAAATTGGTCTTCAGCAACAGCTCGGGATTTGTCTATACACGTTTTGTAAGGTTAGCAAAAATTGTAACTTCCTTCGCGATTCTAGTGCCAATCTCTGTTTGAAGATAGATTGTCAGTGATGGTGTGGCCAAGGTATGTGAAATGACGAACCGCGTCGCATTCCCAGTCGTCAATAGTGATGACTTGTTGTGTTTTGATACCTTGTCTCATAACTTTTTTCAAGCTGATGGTAAACTCAGAAGCATCTGCGTGCTTCGGAGAAAAGGGTATATCAGCAAATGAAGTTCACACTGGGTGTGGGTCGTCACTATCGTATTACTGGTAAATAGTATGTCCCTGGCAAGGGGTTCTCTAATTTTGTTATGGCTTCTGATGCAAGCGATATGAAACAGCCCTTCATCCGATCTTCTATGAAGGTAAATTGCTTTTTTTATATTTGCTGAATGTATACTTCACAAGCAGACTGAAGAAGATCCTGAAAAGTAAGGTCAAACACGCAGCTTTTTTTGCTCCTATTGCAGTTCTTGAAGGGCTCAGATATGATGCCATGTCAGCGTACAACTCCCTGTATATTATTGTGTACGAACTCAATCAAGTGAGCAGCCAATCTTGGGCAGGATGCTGAAGAGGTTTTAACTACTGACATAAGTTAATGCCTTGGAAAGATATATTAAAGCGACGTAAAAAGAGGCATTCCCCGTTGTCTGCACCTC
The DNA here is from genome assembly GCA_963556195.1 of Sepiola atlantica. Taxonomy (NCBI): domain Eukaryota; kingdom Metazoa; phylum Mollusca; class Cephalopoda; order Sepiida; family Sepiolidae; genus Sepiola; species Sepiola atlantica. Next base: position 164,140,630 of record OY744522.1, on the reverse strand, counting down.
TGCCGAAGCTCATGTCTACTGTTGTATCTCTTAGCTCGAAAACTAGACATCGACTCTGAGTAGACATGTTATACGAGTTTCTGCAACTGTACCAAGATGACCTGAGCGAAACTTTGTCTACAATGCTGAGTGGGGAAATGACCTTTTAATTGTTGCAGTCACTTCGTAAACCCTTCTTCAATGAGGTAATAATTTTGGCGTTCCTCATGTCCTGAGGTATGGCCCCTTTTCAGCAAAGATTGAGAACATCGTTCAATGGAATTAGAAGGGTAGTTTTCTATTTCGTGATCAAGTTAAGAGTGCCCCATCACTGCTAGGGGCTTTCCCTTAAGCCAAGACTGCAAAGCTCCCATATGATTGGGTAAGTGTCATGGTATTTAATGACCGGTAGACACACAATGACATAAAGGTATTCGGTCGTTACAACATTCTGTTACCTCTTATCTGTGATGACATCTTTAGAGATTGATTTGATGTGAGCTGTCTTATTTTGCACTGGTTCAATTGTCGTCTTGATGCCAACATGCATCCTATTCGTTGCCCATGTTATTGCTGCAGTCTAGTTTGTTTGGGTTATCTCCGTTCAGTACTCATTAGCGAAGCGTCTAACAGTTCGCTGAGCTTAGATGGTACGCAGATTTCCCCTGCTGGGTAACTGCTTGTAATCTGTTAAAGTAGCTAGCTTTACCTCAATGACAAAATTTCTCTCGGCGAAATTTGCCTTAAAACAGTCATATGAATAGAGGTATTTCTTTTTAAGTTGGCCTATGCAACGCGGTGCAGGGTGTCTCGCAATGTATCTCACTTCTAGGTGACAGTCTCACATCCGTGGGGCCTAGTGCTCCTACGATTATTGGTATTATACTGACTTTCTTCATGCTCCATATTCCTTTCAGATGGCCTTGCTAGTTCCGTGTATTTGCTTCGGTTTTGTGTCTATTTGATATTCACTCTGTATTCTGCCGGAGCAACAAAGTCTACGATTTCGCAAGATTTGTCCTTCTTGACAATTATTATATCATCCGGCTCCTTGATTGTATGAGTTTATCTGTTTGTATTTCGATATCCCATGAGTGTATGTTTTTTGTTTTCCAATACTGTTTTTGGTGTATGTTTGTACCATTTGTCTGCGTATTCGAAATTCAATTGATTGCACTGTTCCCAGTGCACTGATTTACCCACACAGTCATATATATTGTCAGTATTCTTTTGGGGCTAGTTCGCTGCATTCACTTATTATATGATTTACTGTTTCGTCTTTTTCTCCACACGCTCTACATTCATTGTTTTCCTGGGTTTAATCTATTTTAGTTTTAATGTAGTTTGTACTAACCGCATTGTTCTGTGCAGCCATCAGTAATGATTCCTTTTCTCTGTTCAGGTGTCTCTTTCTTAGTCATGCCCAGCTATTTTCGTTGGTTTCCTCTCTTGGCAGTCTTCTGAAACGTTTATGTAGTTGTCCTTCTTCCCACTTTTATTTTCTTGTAGTTTTAGTTTTGGTTTTGTTGCTTCCCATGTTTCTCGTTGGAACAGTGGATCTTGCTGCGTGTTCTGAGTTATGTATTTCTCCAGCTCTTGTTATGAGTCTTCCACACACTCTTCTATACTTACCAGTCCTCTTCCCCCTTCGTTTATTTTCATATAAAGTTTGGCCATCTCGTATTTTGTGTGTAGTGTGTTGTGCATGGTCATTAATTTTCTAGTCTTCTGGTCAAGGTGCCTAAGTTCTTCTTTAGTCCAGTCTATGAATGATCCAGAGTATCTTACTAGTAATACTGTCCAGGTGTGTATTCTTTTTATAGAATCCTGCTATATAATTTCGTGTCATGGTTTGTTCTGGTTCTTCGTAAATATTATTTTCCAGTTTTCTATTTCATTTCTGCAGATTTCATGGTGTCTACTTCCAAAACCCCCAACTATTTGTAGCTTTCCTGTTCGCTAAGTGCCCTCATCTCCTCTTGGGTGGGGAATTCCAGTTTTCTTCTTTTCATTTCTAGTAGTGCACACTATTCCATCCTTAATTCCATTTGAATGTCCTGACTGAAAATTCTGGTTATATTTATCACCTTCTCCATTTCCCTTTCCCTTTGCTCTTTGCAAATAGTTCCAGGTCGTCCATGTACATCAGGTGGTTTATACTTGGTTTTGTGTCTGTAAACTTGTATATGGCATCACATTTTCTGGGTATGTAGTTTACCGGCATCATGGCTATTATAGAAATTAATTGTAATAGGGGGTCTCCTTGGAAAATGCCTTAATGTATTTTATCGCAATCAGAGAGTGTCCTCCTGCTGTCAGTTCTAGTCTCCATGTTTCCATTACTTTCTTGATAAGATTGATAATCGTGTCGGGTATTTTGTATATTTTTAACATTCAATTATCCATGCTCAATGGGATTCTGTCGTAGGCTTTCTTGTAGTTCATCCATGCCATAGATATTTTCTTTTTTCTGCTTTTTTATCTCGTTCAGGACCTTTTGATCGATGTATAGCAGATCATACGTCTCCCTTTTCCCTTTCTTACATCCTGTTTGTTCTTCCGGGAGTAGTCCACGC
>OY744522.1:164083075-164135575 GCA_963556195.1 Sepiola atlantica | reverse complement strand
TTCACGTGTAAATGAATGTGTTCGATGATGGGGGGGGGGGAGAGCAAATAATGTAAATAAAGGTCTAATGAGTGGCGAGAGGAATAGAATAATGTACATAATAAACAGAGAGAGAGAAAGAGGAGATTGAAAGAGGAATACAAAACGACGAGAAGTAGAGAGGACAAGAAATGGGCGATGGGAAGGACGACAGAGGGGGAAGACAGGGGAAGGGATAAACTATATGATGACTTCACAATGTATTCTGACTTTGTTAAATCCTTTGCCTCTGTAATAAAACGTGATTATCAATAATAACAAAGTTAATATTTTACATAATTAATAATATATATAACAAATACTGACCAAACGGGTTAGGTTTTGTCTAGTTCTTATTTCAAACTTAGTCGTTATAAGCCCAAAAATGCGTTTTCTAAATTTAAGCATGAATGACCGAACGAGAAACATAGATTATAAACGATTGATACATGTTATATTAAACGAGTGTAAACTCACCCTCGAAAATAACAGAAACATATGCTTCGTCAGTGTTTTCACAAATATTCATATTGATATAAAATAACCCCTTTAAACGGCGATGTTAAATGAAATAAGAACAAGAAAGAAAACGTCTCAAACCGACAAGTATATTTGAACGTAGCAAAGATAAGATGCTGTTCTGAGATGGAAATGCTATTTTAAACTGAATCGTGATAGACAGACGGATAGATGGACGGACAGAAGCTTTTATAAAAGTACGTAGACGCATCTTGCCTCGACAAATAAGTCGAGAACAGCCTGACTCATGTCTGCAGATGTTGCTATATTTGTTTGTAATGTAAGCATCTTGAAGCAATCAGCTCTCATTTCCGGGAAGTCCAATGTTCTTTCAAGTTAATTTCTGATTAGTTCCAGTCTAAGTTGGCTTCGTATTGACCAACTTTATATTTATTGAAGGTAACTGAAAATACAGATAGTTTTTTCGTACTAGCGGCAATACAGGTCACGGGACGGATTCATAATAATATATCTGTAACATCTTCAGGAGATAAAACCCTAAGATAGTTTTTCTTACTAATGAGTCACCGCTTATCAAAACCAAAAGGCTATGAACAATAAGGGGTAAAGAGATTGTCAGTTGAACGATCATCGCCACGTCGAGAGTATTGAAACAATGAGTGGAATGAGCAGACAGTTAATTAAGAGGAATCGATTATCCAAGTGTTTAACAAGTATTTGTTTAAATTAGACTTGAAGACGACCATGCTATGTCGGTTAGGAAGCAGATGCTCTAAGAATCTTTGTTATGGAAGTTCCGTTTTGTTTTTTAAAGACAAATAGAAAGAACTGTTCGTTGCTGTGATTATAGTTAAGCGAGTTCTTGCTGTGAATGTTTTACAGGGGGACCAGGATTAGAGATCAGTCGAGCATATATACATAGAACATCAAAGCAAACATAAAACTACGTCTACGGTAAGAAATGCGTAAAAATTAAATTATAAAGATCCGACATTTTTGTGCGGAGTTAAGCTTCCACCAGGAATCTTACAGAAAGTATGTAGAAACAAAATTAATCATCAAAGTATACCTTGAAAAATGTTGTAATTACAGAATTGTCGGTTGTCAAACCAATACATACCAATTAAATCTTGTATTTTTCAATTCCATAAGTAATATATAAAATTAGGTCAGCTGGATTTTTAAAATAGAATCTAAATAGTATTTAAGCTGGCAAATTAAGTATTCATGACGACAATTATGACAACCCCATTTTTATATGTTTTTTACTGTAACATATTATTGAAAAAAAAAAGTACTCCGCTACACTTTAATATTAAAAATACTTAATCTGGTTAAGCAATTTGCTATTATGAATCTGAAATAAATACATAAATAGAAAATAGCATTTAAGAGAAATAACACATTTTCTTTTATAAATAAGTAGCGTTTCTTATTTGCTTATTTAGCTTAGATAATGAACAGGGTGGTTACAAATCATACACATATTTACAACAAAAATATTAAACGTCATGGATTCAGGGCAATTCAAAGTCGATACAGCTGGGATATATATATATATATATATATATAAGTATTACACTGCAAAAAGTTACAAACACACTTAGGTCTTCTTGGTGTGCATATTTATTTTATGAACAGCTTCTAATAAATGAATACTCTTTTAAATACATTTTAAATGAATGGACAACAACTGATTTATTCTATTATTATATAATCATTTAATAGAGGTATGTATCGTAATATAGGTTATGTTTTCATAAGACCGTCCTTCCAGGATTTACCTCCTCCTTTTTTAAGGAGGTGTTGTGATGCGCGCAGGTATTACATCCATTTGGGGGGGGGGTAATATAGTATATGTTCTGTTGTTATACGACCATCTTGTAATTGATTATTTTCTCCTTTTTGTGGTGAGCATAGGGTGTAATGAAGTATCTCTTCTGTTGCCATGATACGATACTCACATGCATTACCTTCTTTTATGGGGCGATTCTCCCATGTACAATCTCCTCTTAATTACGGGGATACAGTTTAGTATATGTTTGTTTTTTATGATACCATATTTCCGTGATCATCTTCTACGTTTAAGTGTGGGGTTAGTGCACTATTTGTTCTGTTTTCATGGTATTATCCTCCAGACATCAGTTTCTTTTCTAGGTGGAGGCGTTCGTCATCCTCTAAGTAAACCCCTCCTCCTTTGGAGTTCAGTGTTCTATATGTTTCTTAATCATGATATCTTTCTAGGCTAGAATAAATTATACGACAAGAAGTAGCATATATCTGCTTATATATATATATATATATATATATATATATATATATATATATATATATATATATAATTATTTATAAATAATATTTTTCATATTAACCCATATACATACGTGTGTCATGTCAAACTTACAATCATCCGTAAAGGAAAAGACACTCCCTGCCAGTATTATATTCGAAGGTTTTTAATTAACTGTATGTATATATATATATATATATATATATATATATATATATATATATGTGTGTAAAATAAAATCAGTCGATTCTTAAAATCTTGCATATATAGCAGTATATCTGATAATCGATAGTTGATTCTATCTAGCCAGTTAAATGTTGAAATCTTTAATCTGTGTTTATCGGATAAAATTAATTATTAGTCGTTTTTATCGATTACATATTCTATTTGATCGATAATTCTTGAGACATAACAATTATATTTATTACAGATGAAAGACACCAAATGGCGTCTACATTCACTGGATGCGTATTATTTCAATATGTCTTTTAATTTACAAAGCGCATGCTTATTATCATAAGATTGATATTAATCGGGTATTAGAACTTCGAAATTTAACAAAAATATAATTATGCACTGGGATAAAATGAACATTCGCAAGGTTATTCGCAATTCAAATTTCTGTTAAACTAGTCAATTAGTAACTATAAAAGTATCTATATCAACTGCTCAGTATAACTGAATTTTAATTCGAATAAAAATACATTGTAAAGCCATAAAATAAGCAAATGCGTTTCTATTTAATTTTTTTTCTTTTTATTATTTTATACTTTATTACATTGTTGCTTGTTTCTTACTATATTACTTAAATGTACGGCATAATTACGTTTAGACACCGTTTCTCATTAGATCACTAAAGTTGAGCGACGTTGAGCCTTGTTAGCTCTAGATATGTGACAATTTTGAAATGCCAGACGCGGTAGGTCACACCTGGATATGAGAAAGTAGCATACCTAACCCGCAGTTCCAAGTGTGGCGACTATAGCACACTACCTGATTGACAAACACGAATAATGTGGAAGGAAATCACGGAGAGGTTCCTGCTAGATGCACTGATGATGAATTACTAAAAATAAATACGGTGAAAATTAATGGAGCGTTTCATCGACGGGACAGGGCCAACGGAAATTAAAACCAAATAATTCTCATCTACAAAATCAAATAAGTATTATGATTCCGTGATGAAAAGTTAATGATTGCAATGTGTTTTAGCATTCAATTATATACAATTTAAAAAGTAAAATTCTTGCACTTTAAAAAGCAGGATATCACCGGATAGTTTATTAGTGTTTTGTCAATAAAAATGCAACTAGCCAATCGAAAACTACACATAGTATTACACAGAATCCGAATCAGGCATACATATGTAAAACACAGATACTTACTTAAAGCGGAAACTGCATCCTGGTGTACCTAGTGCGAGAAAATTCACATTCAAACATAGTTTAATCGGTAATATCCGCAAGAAATAATATCACGCAGCAAATGTCACCATGCTTTCGAATATGTGCTTACACTGTAATTAATAGACATGATAAAATCTATCATTTCAAGACCATATAAAAGAAATCAGATATAATTAAATAGCTTCCCAGTACTTATCTATTGGCTAGGTTATAAATGCATTGTATATGACAAAATGTCATCTATGGTTGATGTGCCGTAAAATAAATAATCACGAACCCATTATCTGCCTCTTCTTAATGTGTCATCTTCTATAACTTTAACATTTTCTTCATTTTTTCCTTCTTTTTCTGATTTTCATTCTCCCCCACCTTCTCACTTCTATATCCTCTTCTTCTGCGTCTTTTTTTTATTTTAATCATCATCCTTCTTTCTTCTTCACTTTCATTTTCCTCTTCCTTTATACGTCTATATTTTCTCTATTCTAGTTTTGCTTTCTTCTTCTTCTATATTTTTATACTAGTACTTCTAGGCCCTCTCGCTATTCATCTTCTTCCATCATCTGCCTTTTATATTTTCGTATCGCTTTCACATCTAATTTTTTTTCTTAAAAGCGATTTAGTAGAAATGTATGTAACCTACGTAATATGTGATGCTTGTATAAGTAAGGGGACTTGACAATGAGAGGGGGGTATCCTCTCCGACTCCCTTAATGATATTACTAATCAACGCAATAAATGTCGATAACTGATGACGAAAGTGAAGTATGTATGCAGTTCTTTATTCCCAAAATTAAAATAGTAGAAAAATTTCACTTAATTTTATAAATAAGTTAATTATTCTAGTTGTTATTATTATTACTATCTTAGTCATATCTTCGTAATTATAGTTACTTTTTACTAACCAGTCACTGTATGACAAGAGGGTTATGGTTTGTTTCAGGTGAATGGAGAGACTAACACCATGAAGTTCTCAGAGAATGAATTGGATCTGGGCAGAATTTGATTAATTAAGATAACAGCTCAACAAGAATGTGTTAACATATGACATAAAAACGATCATTCCGTAATCTGCTGGGAAGGAGCCCGGGTCTATTGCGTTCCACAGACAAGCAGTTCTCGGGAAAAAAAAAACTCTGTTCATGGCAGTTCTGCTTAGCTTAAAGTACACAGATGGAGGAAGAGAATTATTTACAGTTGTTGTAGATGGACGAATTTTTGCTGTGAATGTGTAAAACATGCGTGCGAAAAAAATTGGAGGGCAGTCGAGCATCTACTAATAAAATAACGACAGAGTAGAGAAAGGGAGCGAAAGAGAGACACTAGCAACATCCCTTCTGTGAGAAGGAGACTGTAGGGATGAAAAGAGGACATTGCCGACTAGATTTCGAAGCTGATTTTGTACTCTGTCAAGACAGGAATGAGTGTTCTAGCCGACAATTCTTCAAATGTGGCAACAGTACTCGATTTTAGGTCGTATCTGGCTTATATACTAGGTAGAGGATTGCGTCAGGAGTGATGTACTTCTAGAGCGGTAGAAAGATCCAACCATTTTTCCAGCGATATTGATGTAAGTTTCCACACTACATATATGTAGTGAAAGTAAGTCAGTCTGAGAAGCTTATCAAAGCAGGAGGGGGGTCCTCAAGGAAGGCGCCATCCTTGTTTGTGTTCTATTTCTCTAATACTCCCCACTAATCTCTCACCTCCTTTCTCCCCTCATTCATTTATCTTCAAAAATACCTGACTCATCTGGTATTTTTTATCCCATTTTCCTCTTCTTTTTCCTATTTTCTCTCATCAATTCTTCTGTCTTCCCTTTTAGAATGCTGATTCGTTCGTTCTAATTCTCTGTTATATTTTGTTGTTATGTCGTTGTAGTTCTTACTGCTTCTTCCTTTTTCATCTCACCCTAACCCTAACACAAACCCTAACTACTATTTATTTTTTCATTAAAGCCATAATGACCAGTTTAATTACTATTACTTCTTCCGCAGCTCCACGGACCTCATTTACAGCTTTTTATAAAAGAAGAAAGCAAGAAGTCGTTTCATGTTAATTGAGTTGTCGCGTTAATTTGTTTTAGGTTTTGACTTGTCTTTTTTCTTCTTGTTTTCCACCGAGGTCGTCACGAGAACGAAAACGAGGCTAAAAATGAGGACACGAACCACGGAACGAGACAATATATTCTTAACTTGCGTTCATTCGATCAGCGCGATTATCAATGAAAACATTATTTTTAACCGTGACAGACATAGTGACCGACCAACAAACGAATGGCGACTCTTATAAAGGTGTGCGGTCCCATCTAAAAATGCTATTCGAATATTAAGCCTGACATATCACCGAAGAAAATTCTATTTCAAACCTAAACACGACAGACAAAAGAACATGCTATTAAAACTAAAGTGTGACAGACTGATCGATAGAGATATTATTAAAAAAATATTATAAAAAAATAGTATACGCCCTCGATTATAAATGACAAATATGCTCCGCTAGTTTTCACACTTATATTCATATAAAATCATAGAATGACGTCAGTAATTAAATTTAAAATACATACATTATTATTATCATTTCTGATGACCTAAAAAAACCTACCTTCAACTTTTTTATTTAGAATGAACGATTTATTTCCGATGTTTGTTCACGCTAGGGTAGTATGGCTTGCTATGTGTTTTCTCGGTTCCTCTCGCCACTTGGAATGATTTCTTACGGAGGCTGAGAAAAAGACATGTTTATTACTGGCTAACTTTGTATGTGACGGGACAGATTTATATAAAAATATATAAATAAGTACACATTGGTCTTTATTATAGACTTAAAGATTATTTAAAACATCTAAATACGATACGCGTTCGGCGGTAGAAATATTGTTTCAAACTTCAGAGTAACACATTAGCGTATACTATAATATAATCCTATTTCATAAAAAAGCGTCACAGATAAAAAAAAGTTATTTAAAGCTAAAGCGTAATTAACCAATTCTCTCATATAGTAATGCCTGGGCGTTTGTCAGATGTGTTTTGCGATGTTTCCTAACACGGCAAATATATTCTCTGCTAATTTTTACTCTCATCTTGGAATGTTGGATTGAATCGTTTTCTTCTATGTCAAGGTATTTGTATTGCTCCTGCTCTTCTAAAGTCTTTGATGTCAGTATCTCCATCAAGCTGTATATGTTTTCGTTTGAATCGTCTTCCCAGCTCTGAGGGAGCACTTGGCACATTTTCCAGGTCGAACTTTATTCTTATATCTTTAGAGAAGGTATGGACAATTTACAACAGTCGGCTTAAGTCACCGTCTGAATTGGCATACAGCTTGATATCAGTCACGAAGATCAGGTGGTTGACTCTTTTGTTTGGATCTTGTTGGCGTCCCTGGCTCAGGTTTTAGGCATACCGGCTTTTGTTCAGTAATTTACTTAGCGGATATATCGCTAGGCAAAATAGTAGAGGAGATAAGATATCTACTTGGAAGATTCCTCTTCGGATCTTGACATCAGAGATTGTTATTGTTCCATTAGTGCGGCTTAATGACATGGGTGTTTGGCACATCTTCATACGTACAGCTATGGATGTCTTGATGACCCGATGGATACTATATATTTCAAGGCACTGCAAAAGCCATGTGTATGTATCTATTTGTATATGTTTATTTACAGTCAAATATAATAAAGTAAGGAAAGAATAAAATTCTTGGAATATTCCATTATAAACAAAATGTAATATCCCCACAGGAAGTAGTACTATCTAAACCGTAGTTATTAAGGAAAATAGAAAAAAATGAAGAGATGGACCAATATATAGCGAGAGAAAAAAAAGTTTAATTTGGGATTTTATCTTTTTATTTATTTATATTCGACTGGTTTTGCAAACTCATTTTGACAAAACAGGTCACATTTTTCTTATATTTATTTTACTTAATCGTGACAGAACACGTGGCAGTTGATACCAACGCATAACTTACAAAGGAAAACGTTATTGAAACTTAAGCGTGACACAAAAAGGGGAATTCTATTTCTAACCTAATCTCATTTAAGACCGACCGACCGACAGATGCTCTTATAGAAATTCTTCGGCGCATTTAAAAGACGATGCGTCGATTGAATCTCTGTATTTAGCGATGAAAAGTCTATTTCAAACTGTAACACAACAGATATTCCGACTAACAAATATAGCTTTTAAAAGGGTTACGCGTGCCCATCTAAAAAGGAACAAAAATAAACGAGATAAGAGAAAATTGTTTTTATCAATAAAGAAAGTAAATTTAGCAAAGAGCCAGCAATTAGAGATAAAGTATGAGAACATTGGGGAGGAAGATTATGTGGGAATGATGATGATAATGATGATGATGATGATGATGATGATGATGATGATGATGATGAAGATGCTCATGATGATGATGATTAGCAAATGCACGGAACTTGCCAAACAACTAAAAAAGGTATGGGACATAAAGAAAGTCAATATAATACCAATAATCATAGGAACACTAGAAACAGTCTCGAAAGAATCGGAAAGGATACACACAGAATTTGGAATCAATGGGGCGACTGTGACTAATTAAGAGACGGCAATAATTAAAACAGCTGAGATCTTTAGGGAAATCATCGAATGCGGAAACCAACCAATGTACACTATGAATGCTAACCTACCCCATGGAAGATGCAATAGAAAAACGATATATAGAAAGCACACTATCACATAAACTCATGGGAAATAAAACCGCGAGAAATGTCATAAACTCTCCCCCATCTCTAACACAAAATAGTCGTAAAGTGTCAAGGATGCATATGATTTGCAATGATTATAGAAAGACTGGAAATTTGGGGAGACTTGTTTTCACTCAGACTACAGGGAACACTACCGGTTACTGTCCGTGAGCAATCAGTGATGATGACATGTGTTAGAACTACTAATGAGTTATCTACATCAACCGACCAGATCTTCACTAGATTCGATTGGTACTTGAACCGTAGAGATGCATATTGCGACGCAAACTCCAGAGAAAACTAAGGGTTGTTGCCAGCAAGAAATGAATCATAAACAGTTGTTGCGGATAACGAAGAATGGTTTGCAACACTTACCGAAAGAGGCGGAGAGTGGTGAAAATATGGGGAAACTTGCTGTCATCCAGACTCCAGGGAACACCGCTGATTATTGTTAGTGAGAAATCAGTGATAATAACTTTCGTGAAAACTCTTAGTAAATAAAAATAAAAATTATAACGATAGTACTAATGATTTTTGTCATCAAATACTTGAATGCATGTTTATCACACTATTTCAAAATAGCGGGTGTGCGATCGGTGTCATAGATAGCATCTCAGACTATGAAAGCGACTATGTTGATTTTATAATATCTTCTCATATGTTGTAGTCATTTGTGTGTTAACACGGTTGGTTAAGCTCTCAACAAGAAATGTCCACCAAGCTCTGGGTTAAATAGCAACATGTGACAACTAATTGTATGCATTAATTCGGTTATAATAATTGGTAGGTTTCAGGCATGAACAAACTTTAAAATGTTGATATGTCTTAAATTAGATAAACAAATGCAAATTCAATTAGAAGACCAATTCCGATTTGTTCAATGAAGTTAAGAAACGTTGTACCTGATCAGTACTTGGTTTTGTTTGTTTTTTTATAGGAGGGGCATGTGTCATACGTATATATCTGAACCAGATGTATAATTTGGTAAGTGTCTAACTGGGGATGAAACTGTTCACAGCATAAGGTTTTTAAATGGGAGTATTTTTTAAGACATGTGTTCCGCTTAAGTCTACCAAAGCCGGACATAGGCACCGGTCCTATGATCCTTTCCGGGTAATATAGAGTTCCTTAATTCTTATAAATACATTGTGTTGATTAAGGCTGAAAGAAAATGCTCATTGTAAACGATTTCAGATGAAGGCCATTGGACGATTACATACAACAGGATTCATTGTATACAAACGTATGTTGGATTTCGTGGATTCGGAGTCCATGCATTTCGCTACGAAATTAAAGCAATTATTAAACATTGATATAATAAGAGCTGAGAATTTGAGACTTGTGAGATGAATGAAACTAGTTACCGAAACAGTAGCAGAAACTCGCTCTGAAGCGTGCTGATAACAGACGATAGTGTTGTTTGGAAGAAACAGCTTACCTTGTGGGCTGGTATATATATATATATATATATATATATATATATATATATATATATATATATATATATATATATCTGTATCTATATATATATATATATATATATCTGTATCTATATCTATCTATCTATATATATATATGTATATATATTTATATATATATATATACACACATATATATATATATACATATATTAATATATATATACACATATATATATATATATACACATATATATATATACATATATATATATATATATATATATGTATATATATATATATATATATATATATATATATATATATATATATATATATATATATTTCCTCGGCTGTTTTACTGATGGAATACTTAATTTCAGCCTCCAGAAAATGTCGGGTCATCAGGAGAGAATACGCACCGTTTCAGGGCCTTTTTTCTCGACGGCTTGTTTGCGTATTGCTCCCCCTCACCGATGTGAGACCCCATTATCGCAATCGCATTTCAATCTAACTGTTCAATGAAATCGAAACAACTGACTTTTTAACGGCTTAGCGTCTCACGTGTCGTTTGATTATACAGCGTCTCGTCTGTTTCTGTTTTTGTTTTTAACAGCTGGGCGTCTTACGTCTTTGTTGTATAAACATGTTCTCTTATATAGAACGAGAAAACAGGTTTAATAAATTAATCAATTTAATTAAATTAAATAAATAGCTAAATAAATAAAATATAAATAAATACTTATGTTGGATTTTGTGGATCGTGGTTCGTGCATTTCTCTACGAAATGAAAGCATGTGTGAAAACATAATAATAAGATTGGATAATTTGAGACTTGTGAGAAGAAGTCAAGTTGTAAGAAAAAATACAGAAGATGGATTGGCTTTGAGGAATGTGAAATGTAAATAACGATGAAACATTAGATGCGAAAAGATAAGCTAAACAAAGAGGGAGAAGGATAAAAATAAAATATTGAGTTTACAGAAAAGGAGAGTGAAAAAGAAGAAAAAGAAGGAGAAACAGAAGATGTAAGAAAAGAAGAAAAAGAAGAAGAAGCAGAAACAAAAGAAGAAAAGAAAGAATTAATGAATAAATAGGAAAACCTATTAAGGCAAAAAGACATTAAAACATTCTGAACAACCAATATGATGAACTAAAGAGAGAACGAAGGTTGAATAAGAACAAATAAATACAAATGATTACGCATGAAGAGAAAGGAAACAATGAATCATTAAAATAATTAGAAATAGAAAATTAAGGCCCAAGAAAATACATGGTGCGCCATGCAGACGTGAGTGAAAAATAAATCAAATGAGTCAATGAATGAATGAGAAATAGATAAAAATGACGAGACAACGAGACGAAAGAAGAACTGAATAGAAAAAGGAGGGAATAAATGAATAAAGATAGCATAAATAAAGAATAATTAACAAAAAAGGACAATTAAATATTTGCAAAAAGATCTGCAATGATTATTCATTTCTAGGTATCTTAGTTCATAGAAAGACGAAGCAGAATTATTTTCCAAAATAGAAGAACTACATAAAAAACGACTCTCTAGTTTTCGGCCCTAAACAAACCGGAAAACAATGAGCTATTTTTTTAGAAACGTTTATAAAGGCCTTACTAACAAAAGTATTTATTTATTTTCCATGGTTCATTTGTTTTTCATTCTTTTGGGAGATGGTTAAGTTTCCTCACTCTCCATCATTTTTCATTAAAATACAAATACTTTTTTTGTAAATAAAAATAATCAAAACACTAGGGATATTTAAAAGAAGGTTAGCCAATAAGGGTAATGTTTATTTACTCCTCGCGGAGTTAGGCACAAGGGCAGTTTTATCTTACTCCCACAAGTAAGATGTGACCCAAGATCGGGTCGAGCAAGTGGGGTTAAAAGCCAGCGCTCGAGAGGTGAGCACTCTGGCCATTTAAAAATTGCCTGGGCAGCCCCGTCGGCATTCCCCGGTAGGGGCGCCTCAGACAGTAAGCAATAAACTTACTCCTCCCCAAAGAGGGGAGGCGAAGCCTGGGAGGGTGGACCTCCTAGAACTGCACAGGACAGGCGTGCAGTATCCATCGGAACAGATACTACACTTTGATCTTAGCCAATAAGGGGAATGTTTATTTACTCCTCGCGGAGTTAGGCACAAGGCCAGTTTTATCTTACTCCCACAAGTAAGATGTGACCCAAGATCGGGTCGAGCAAGTGGGGTTAAAAGCCAGCGCTCGAGAGGTGAGCACTCTGGCCATTTAAAAATTGCCTTGGCAGCCCCGTCGGCATTCCCCGGTAGGGGCGCCTCAGACAGTAAGCAATGAACTTACTCCTCCCCAAAGAGGAGAGACGAAGCCTGGGAGGGTGGACCTCCTAGAACTGCACAGGACAGGCGTGCAGTATCCATCGGAACAGATACTACACTTTGATCTTAGCCTATAAGGGTAATGTGGTATTGTGATGAATGGATCTAATTTAGAGTAGAACGAAACCAGCAAGACTGCCAACGCTTCCTAATTACCAAATTTGTACATTATAATGAATAAATAAATTATTACCATAAAATGTCATGTAATATTTCGGGTAAAACTAATGAAATAGTGTTGAGAGAATTTGCAAACGAACGGAATCACTGATAACTTTAGTAACGGAATAACTGAGCGTGACGAGGATATGCATCGGTTCCAGCAATAAGACAGAGATAGAAAAATAAAGAAACAAAAATGATAACACATGAAAAACAATAAAATAATAAAAAAGAAGAACGGGAAAAAAAATTAAGAAAGATTGATATACGGTCAGAAATGGTTTAAGAAATATAAAATTAAGAAATTATAGAAAAATATTGTAAATAAAAATAGAAAGAAAAATATCGAAGATCGAAATGGATTGATAAAATGGCGTAAGAAAAGGTAGCAAGAAGACCAAATAAATAAATAATAGCGAACAACAATTACAATAAGAAATACATGGGAATAAATGAATTAATAAAAGAAGGAAATACAGATTTCGAAATTAATGAGTAAATTGGACGGAATAAAAATAATAGAAAAAACATGACGACACAAGAAGATAAAGATGAAGAAAGAAGAGGAAAAGATAGAAGCAAAAGAAGAAGAAAAAGAAGAAGAAGAAGAAGAAGAAGAAGAAGAAAAAAGAAATATAAGAAATAGCAAAGTAAAGGTCGAAGGACAAGAAAATAGAAAGAAAGAATTAGAAGTACTGTTACTACGACTACTACTATTAGTAGTAGTAGTTTTTTAGTAGTAGAAAGAGTGGAGGAAAACATTAGAAGCCATAAAAGATGAGAAAGTCGAAGTTAAAAGAATATAAGAAACAACAAGTTGAAATAGAAGAAACTCAACTAACAAGACAAATGCGTTAAGAAAAAATAGAAAGGGATAAAAATAATAAAGAACAGAAATGAATACATAATTAATAACAAAGAAGAAAATAAGAAAAAATATAATAAATAGCAAATTAGAAGTAGAAACAGATCAACAAATAGAAGGAAGAGAAAAAGAAGTAATAGTAGTAGTAGTAGTAGTAGTAGTAGTAAAAGAAGAGAGATAAGAAGTGTAAGTATAAAAAGAATTAGAAGCCATACAAGAAGTAAATGAAAAAGCCGAAGAAATGTGAATATCTAAAGGAATAAATGCGAACTATTTTCTTATTTATAACTACTATATCACAATCGAAACAGATTACTATAATTTAAATAATTAATACACTATATTCTTTTGAAATACTCTGTTCATAGTCAAGCAAAGTTTCAAATACAATATTTTGTTTACCTGATTTCCATAATTATATTTTTAAAGAGTTCAAAATAAATAATTGTTTGCTGTTATTCGATTAAAATGTAATTGTCCTATTTTGATTATATATATGGAATTGTTTTGTCGATATTACCAGTAATTAATTAAAGTGATAATAACGAAAAAATGACAAAATATCGAAACCATGTTCATTACTTTTCAAAAGATGTGCGCCCTTCCCCCCCCCTCCTGTAAGTGATATAATTTCTTTTGGCAAATTATTTATTTCAAATTCTATTCCGCCGCTTCCACAATAATCGACAGGCAAAAAAAAAAGTTTTTTTTTGACTTAGCTAATTATTTTAATACATTTCATTTTGTAAAGTTTTCCTAAAATAGCAGCATTTTTTATAACTAATCGTTATAAATTAGGTACTTCTTAAGTATAACATCTAATGGGTTCTTATTGTAGGAGTCGATTTCATTATACACTGCGCCCAGCGATGATAGCTTTCGCCAGAAATTGGTTATTTCTCAACTTTTCATGACATAATTTCGCAAATTTTTTCACATATAATCTAACATTCTATCATAAAGATGTGGCTAAAAAATAAGCATACCCACATAGCTTGTATTCGCAAAATAAAATAGTTGTTAAATCACTAAATGTTTACCGAAAAATGGTAATAGCTTTTTAATTAAAAGAACTAAAATTAAAGTTTATTAGTGAAAAAGAGGTACATACATTGATTAAAGATTATTCACGTTATATTTAACAAATAATTGATATAATTACATAATAATATATAGTTGTATATAATGAAGAATTACTTTACTTACATAACGACTATGGAACTCTATAACTTCAGAAAGGCTTGCATTGACTGAATAAACCAATTTTTTATAGTGGCGGATAGCACTGTTTTTGCCAAAGTATCTACTAGTGGGACGCTAGTCCGTTTTACACGAAGATTGACGTCCATTGGCATGAACATTACATTTAATGATAGACCGAATGTTTTCTATTGGATTTATAAAATGCATAAAGGTCAAATAACAAATGTGTACCTGACATGCCCAAAGATGCAAACATGCTTGAGTGACACTAGCAGTGTGAGAACGAGCATTGTTGTGCATAAAAAAGTATTTTAGTAGAACAATATTTATGTCATCAGGCCAAGGTACCAGACATTCTCTCAAGATTGCAATAGGCATTAGGCGTAATTTTTACTCTTTCAGGTACTCTTCTAAGACCAAGAATGCTATCCTCAATGATACACATCCATATCATGACACTTCCACCCTTTTGTTGTCGTCTCAAACGATGATAACCTTTACCACAAGAATAAACGCATCCCTTTCCTCACCTATAAGGTATATCAAGGGTTGCCCGTGTCGTATAAGTGAAAATAACCTTACTCATGTCTATCTCCATATATACATTAGCTTCAGCTATTCTTCACGGGTTGGGTTTTGGTGTAAGACGAGGTTTTGTAAGCGGAAATTTTGCATAAGCCATTGTTTGAGGAATTCTATTTCGTTGTTGATTTTTTTGATTACCCTGTTTTTTTTATGAGTTGACAACCAATATTCTTCAGATTCGTGTTGGTAACAATCTCGGATATTCCAGCATCTGATCGGGTCTTCCTATGGGAAGAGTCTTTAAGATGTCTGTTTACAGTATCAACCTGCCAACTTTTTTTTAATGCAATTATATCCGGGGGTCATTTTAACCGTTTCTTTTATTGTAAATTATATTTATCTCTAGGTTAGTAGATTTGAACACCCCATTGTCATTAAGAACTGAAAAACTATTATCTCTGGCCACCCTAAACTGAGAAAAACACGTTAATGACTGTGCAAACTATTCACAACAATATGTAAATCAATCAAATAATGTCATCATAATGTGCCAGAATTTCCGTAAAACAATTTTAGCAATTGTTTAACAGAATGATGGATAAATGTGATCTTTATTAGAAAGCTATTATAACTGGTCGCAGTGCAGTCGACATTTGACTAAATAAAGTCGAATAAAGTCGACGTTGATGGACGGTCATGCATTCCCCTTCAAAGATTGAAATCCTCTAAGTAAATAGTGTTGAATGTATTCACAAATTAAAAAAAAGATATCATTTAAAATACACATAATAATGTGTTAATAACTTCTGAGTTACCATTTTTAAAACAATTTTATCTCTTCATACCATCATTTCTATCGTATTAAATGATATATTTCGATTGTTTCCGATGAAATGAATATATGCATTAATAGGTTTTATGAGTAAAGTTTAAAACTATATATTTTGGTCAATGGAGATTTAAAAAGATAAATTAAAATTTATTTTATATATTAATTTATGTACGTTCTATGACCACTGATAAACATGTTGTATTTTTATGAAAATGTAATGCAACATTAAAAATTATACAAAAAATATTTTAAAGTAAAAATTACTTCCACAATTTAAGATTACTGATATTACCATGTAAGTTATTTAAGTGATTCAGTGAGACATAAGACCACTATATGAAAATCGATATGGATGAAGCATCTTTAGTATAGATCAACAATAATATGTAATAATATATTTACAACTTATACTTTATAATGAGGACATTAATTGAAGCCGCTGTGCGACGCACACCATTGAAATCTGCTTTCTCTGAATGCAAGGGACGTAACTCTTCTCAAAATAGTTTTCATGCAAGCGAGTCAAGGGCAACACGTGCTTCCATTTATTTTACAAAAATGTTTTTCATTTTCATTTTCTAGATGAATCTGTTTTCATCTGACAATTACTAAAATAATGTTAGTATCTTACTTTTATTTTTCACGTATTTTCTCTTGTCTCGTCTTATTTCTATGTTATATCCTTTTTCTGTCGGCCATCCTTGTATCTCATAATTGGTCTGGATAATTCATAGTCTGTTCTCCTCATCTCTAACATCCGTCCGCTTCTTTTTCGTCTCAATTTACGTTGCTTCTAGTCAAATTAAGCTTCCTTTAAAATTGAATCCAAATAGAAAATAATGTTATTTGTGGTGTTTCATTTACTTTATTTATGTTGATTCTAAAGTAGAATTATTTCTTTACAGCCGAATGCTAATAACATTATAAGTAATTCTATTTACTAAATCATACGAATCAAATATTTCACTAATTAAAATATCTACTTGGTAAGATTCGGTGAAATATTTTTCCCTCGCTTAATGAAATATTCTTGGCAATAGAATTTCCTTAACAATATCAATGAAGCCTTGGAGCCTCTCTGCTACTTCTGTTCTTCTGTTGCCTAAACACTTCTGTTCGTGCATATAAGTCGAGGATCCGTTCTCGACAATCAGTTCTCAGGCCTTTCTTCCCCTCTTTCGGAAAGAGTTAGGTTCTTGCTAACTACCTGAGGCGCTCCGATTGGGTACTGCCGACGGCGCTGGTCAGGCATTTTTAAGAGACTAGAATTCCCATTTATTAGAGACGCTGGTATGTTCTTCCCACTTCCTGGAGTTCTGTCCATTTTCCTGTGGTTGGAAGGAAGTAACTACCAGCGGTGGAGTTATTAATGTGTACATATGTCAAGGTATACACGTTTTCTAACGTAACCTTTAAAATACCAAACATAAATGGAGTATTTATGTCTTTTATATACTGTCTCGTTTTTATGTTTCGGAATTGTTAAAATGATGATTGATGATTTGTATTTGTTGGCTTATTTAACCTACTGATCGATGTAATCATTGATCTTCTTCAGTGCGTCTTGTCCAACTTGGAAATTCTTATGTTAAACTCGGGAAAATTTTTAAATAAATCCTTTATACCCGGTTATAGATTTATTTCGCTCCGTCAGCTGTGACCGAGTAGAAATTTGAATTAATTCCTTATTATATTCTTAGTATCGCTTATACTAAGGATTGAACCTTCAACATCCAGAACACTGTCATTTACTGATTATTACTGAGCATCTTTTCATGGCTGAAATTATCGAATTAATTTTAGGAGAATTAAACATATACTTTTTTTATACTAGATGTGAAGTATAACTACTTATTACGACTTATTACCACTGATATATAATGTTTACTTTTTCATTCTTGAAGATATTCTATAGTATTTTGTTGTTTTTCGTTTTTGGTTCGTATCTTTAGAATCTGCAAAAATCATCGCCTGTCTAAGGTTCAGATCTGCTGAATCAAAAAATCACACGTTGTTCAATACGTGTTTGTATATAGTAAGCATTATTTTAATCTCGCTAAAATATTTTTGGGTCTATTCGCATTGCGAAAAATAAAGCAGAGTGATCAACGTTTAGACGTAGTTCTGCCATGAAACCGGTTGTAACTGAGAAATGTGTGTGACATCTACAGAAGTATGAGAACATATGTAAACGCAAACAATGTTTTAACATGAGCTTAAAGAGGGTCAAAATAGTATTCATGATGAAGACAGGCCAGGCAGGTGCACAATAGCGAACACACATGACATGGTGGATTTAGTAAATGCGCCAATTCTGGTTTAGTAGGAAGTGACGATATGAATATAAGTGCATAACTATATATTGTTATGAGCGCACCACACATAATAATACATTATGACCTTTAATTTGCCATAGATAGGTGTCGTTAAATTCTCAAAATTAACCAATCAGAATAAATAACAAAAAGTTCGGTGGTTATATTAACACATTGACGGAATTCAAAAAAGAAAATGTGTTTTAATTAATTACGTTGAAAAAATAAGGCATTTTTCTTGAGGGAAATATAAGTCAGTGTATTGCTAGGAGAAGCTGCACCATTCCTCGCCTAAGCCAGTGAATAGCCGTACTGAGAATATGTTATTTGGGTTTCGAATACTATGTTACTTTGAATATTTGGTCAGAGATTCATGTAGGAGAATGTACCATCATGTCATGTGTCCTGATAAACCCTTGCACAGAAAGACCAAAGACACTCGGGAATTTTGTCTAGTAGGTAATTCCAACTCTCCCGTAGGTAATCCAAATTCTCGAGTAGGTAATTCAAAGTATCCAGTAGGTTATTAAAACTTCCCCATATATATATATATATATATATATATATATATATATATATATATATATATATATATATATATATATATATATATGCGTGTGTGTACAGGGTAATATGCTAAACTAATAAACAGAACATTATATGTTTTTAATCTATAGTCTAGGGAGCACAGTGAGTAACATGAGCATATTATTTTATTCAAAATGTAAACATTTATGAAGTGCATATATATAAAGTTAGGGAATATATGTCGGTGTACCCGATAAAGTCTTAAATAAATGAATTGATCAATATTAATTTAGGAATATATATTCTCGGCAACACGGTGAGTAACATGAGCACATTATTCTTTTATAAACTGTACTATTTATAATGTGCACCTACCCAACTTGCCCTCGCCCCCAAAGAAAATCAATGGAGAAAAGAATTGTTTTATATAAAATTTCAAGTTATGTTAGATAATATATTTTTTAAAGTATCGGTGCGGGCGTATCAGCGCAGACAATATGTATGTGCTTGGTAAAATCCGAAACTAGTTCACTTATCATAATGAATTATTGAATATTTATTCAAGGCAACAGGTAAGTAACGTAAGCACATTATTTATTTTTTGTCAAATTTACTATTTAAGAGCTGCTACCGAAATTGTAACATATCCCCAAAGAAATAAATGTTATGAAAATGTATAACTAATTGTATATTTATAGCTTTTACTTGTCCTGAGACGGGCATTCTACAAGTTTTTTTTATAATTGTGTAAATATAAAAATGATGAAATTACAAAATCGTATTGTAAAACTAAAACAAAAAAACTCTATTATTTCTAAATGCAATTGTATTTGTTCAGAGCTTAAGAAAACAAAACAAGTAGGAACATAAGCGATCTCGTTGACTTTCAGGCTAAAAAGTTAACATTACAATAAATGGGGCTGACTAGGCTTCCAAGTAGCATACATAGCAAGAAATGAATATGCGATTCTCATGTCTAGAGGAAACTCATAACACACGGTGATTGTATGTGTATTATATTAAGACATAGCTCCGTGAGTACTTATCAAGAATTCCTCGCGTACTTTTAATTTTTTACCTTGTTACGCGGATGCTTTAAAAAATCTGGCTGTGTGCTATCTTGTCAATAGTTGGCAGTGTTTAATCTTCCGATAAATCTGCTGTTTGTAATCTTTCAAAGATACTATTTTTAAATCATTTTTCCAAGAATTAATTATACACTATCTTGCCCAAAACGTTTTGCGCGACTTTTTCTTTTTTTCACTAAGTACACGCTGTGCCCTGTATATCCAGCAGCAGATGCGAGAATTAGTAATATGGTAATCTACTCATCCAACCATCAAGACAATATGTGGCAAACAAATATAGACCTACTGTCTACGTGTACATCCAATAACATGTCGGAATGATAATGCTAATGATATAAGTGTTTACCCTTATTACAATTCTGTGACTGATATTATAGTCCAACTAAGCTAGGCAGTGTGTACATAGTTAAAATGGTGGATATTACATATATAAAAATATATGATTTGCCACTAGGATCATTTAAATATTCTTTTTCCATTTTATTGCGAACTGCAATATATCTGTATTCAATGGCGTCTATCTTGAAAAATAGTCGGTATCTTTCTATGTATCAAACGGTTTTATAAGCCATCCACAAGAAGTATTGTGTCAGTTATGTTTGATTGATTTTACATTTTTGCTTTCGAATCAACGCTAGACAAGTAAAAAAATGTTGCACCATAATGAGATATGAACTGGTGCAAAATATTAAATTATACAAATTAAAGACTACACACATTATTAAATATAAATAGTTAAAGCAATACCAAGAATGGAATTGTGATCTATGGTGTATATTTTTCATCCTAAATGTAGTTATTATCAATGATCAGAATTGACGCATGGGAACAAAAAAAAAACAAGTCGGAAGTATGAATTAGCATATGCATTTTTCACAAATAGACAATTTCTCTGTCTCTGCCCGAATAGTGTACCTGAGATTAATAAATAAACAACAGGTGTTTTAGGTACAAACGTCTACATGTTAATTATTGGTAACCAACAACGATTCAGCTACAGACAGTTACAAGAAGAATCGTTTAGCAGATACGAATAGAGGATACAGTATGTTAAGAGTGCAAACATGCATGGGAACAGAAGAGATAAAACGGAATTCTGAATGAATTTTCATGCTAGAAACTTGACATATTCGTTTAGAGACGGGTTTAAGCGGGTGTTATAATGTAACTTTTTAAATAGCGACTCTGTTTGTCTTTCTCTCTGTATGTCTCTCTCTCTCTCTCTCTGTCTGTCTGTCTCTCCCTCTCTTACTCTCTCTATCTCTCATATATATATATATATATATATATATATATATATATATATTATATGCATATATATATATATTGATTTACTCATCTCTCTCTCTCTCTCTCTCTCTCTCTCTCTCTCTATATATATATATATATATATATATATATATATATATATATATATATATATATATATCTTTTGGTGTGTGTGTTTTAAACCTCGATTTATGTACCAAAGATAGTAAAATAAACATCATGAATTTTGGGTACAAACGTCTGCGCGTTAATAATTTGTAATTACCAGTGAACTAACCAGAGTAACAACCGCTAAAAAATTACCACAAATCTCGCTCAGCAGAACCAAACTCACGACCCTGTCAAGCAATTCTTATATCTTTATCTCTTCGGGTTATTAACATTATCGTCATATCAAGACTCAGCAGAAATGAATTAGTATTCGACATTTACAATGAGACTGCTTCCCCGCATACTATAACATGGCTGTCCAGAAATGCAATGTCAATAAATTATTGTCATGATCCGACCTCGTATGTAAGCAGTCTTTCATTATTTCACCAATTATTTGCACTCTGATCCAATATTTTTCAATCTATCTATCTATCTATCTATCTATCTATCTATCTATCTATCTATCTATCTATCTTATTAATCCTTAATCTTGAATAGTTGTTGGGTTTGATACCACGTGACCTACCATTTACAAATATACAGTCGACGGACAATGCTGATAATCAAGCTATTATTTTACATAGAAGAGCATTAGATACAATGTGTGTATAAGTCCTCTATTTATAACCTTTATAATCGCTATGAAAATAAAACCTATATTTTCTCTGTGTATGACCAATAACTGTGCGTTTATTACGCCAGAAAATGGTGCCACCATTACCGCTTTCATACGAAACCTGTAAAGATACAACTGCCGAAATCGAAACCGGTGGCGAGGCCTCAATTCTGAAGCGTTAGGTGATGTTATTATTTCTCTCAGGTTAACTCTTATCTAGGAGTGCAGGGTTATACATATTAGTAAAAAAAGAATATACTTTTTGTACCATGAATAACTAGTTATAACAAACACTGCGAATAAATATTTTAAGATATTAAAAACTTAATTAAAATTAAAATAACAATGTGATGGCACCATCCTCGGTTGATGTTAATAAAGTGGTCATGAAGAGTACATGAGGATGGAAATACCGAGGAAAATGAGCACGAACCAGACCTTTGCTGGGAAGGTGCTGCGGTTACTGAGATCTTGGAGGAGCTTATTGCCATCCAAACCCGAGATGGCTAATGGTCGTTGCTAACCAATGGTAGCCGACTGTTACATAACGCAAAGTCATTTGCAGTGGAAATCAAAAGAAATTGAGATCACTGGAAAGTTGGGGAGACTTGTTTTCACATAGATTCCAGTGAATACTATCGGTTATTGTCAGTGAGCAATCATTGATGATGACTTGTGTGAGAACCCATAGTGAGTTGAAATAATCATAATATGCTAGTCTTCACGACATATTTGTATTTCAACCGATCGCCGTTGATTCGTCAACAGTCTTGAGTTTTGAGCACTTTTCCATCACTACTATTCGAGGAAACGATTCAAATTCCTGGTTTTCCGGCTTGTTAAATTTAGTGGTTGATAAATATGTTCATAAACTTTTAAATTTAAATCATAATTTGTAAAATGTCTGATAATGTATTTATTGAAAAAATATATATTTGTGGTTTACATAATAAAGGATAACAATGCGAAAGTGTAATATACCGTTACAAACAAATTGTCCAAAATGTTCCATAGGTCGAAAGAATGTTTTATGCAACCGAGACATGGTACACAGAAATATATCTTAATATCATTGGGTAAATTGCACACAAATATATTACATGTTATAAAGATGTCGAATGTTTTAACTTAATGGAACTGAACAAGACTCAGTATCAAATAACCCGAAAATAGTTATATGCCGTAAAAAAGAATATAATATAACATAAGTAATAATAATAATATATCAACTTATCGTTCGAGATCTTTATGGCTCGACCTGAATAGCATTTAAGCTGACATATCTGACTTTAATTTTTACCAGACACATTTTATTTGTTAGTTTTGTACCATGTTATTAGCAATATAATAACGTACTTCCCTACAGTTTATTTAATAAATGATGTACTCCCGTTCGGACAACTAGTAATACGGAACCATTTTTAATTTATGACTGAAAAATCAAAAGCAGCAAGGGGAATAACTAATAATTTACATAAGAAAAATTAAAATAAGTGTTATCCCCTGATGTTTTGAAGAGTTTACCAAAAAGACTGTATTCGGAATTAAATAACTCGGAAAGAGTCGATATGTCGTAAGACAAAGCAACACCATTTAAACAAAATGGAACAATATTATTTCATCTTTGTAGACTTTGTAACAATCTTGATTTCAGAAGTTAAACTCGCACGTAGGTGCGAATAAATAGGTTTATTTAGCGATCAAGTCTGATGCGAAAGAAATCACTAAATGATAGTGGGTCTCAAACTGTTATCGATAAAATGAAAGAGTGACCCGAGTGGCGTTGATATAATGGCTGATTATACTGACGGTATTAGTGATGACGCCGGTCTCAACGTTCACTGTTGTGACTTGAACAGGAAATAGCGGGAATAAACGTGACTTGCAATCAAATTTCTATTTCCGGTATTATTCGGTTTATTATAATGGGTAGCGTTGCGGACACGGGCGTGTGTGTGTGTGTTGATTTTTGTCTGGGTAAAGAGATGCGACCGCGCCAGATAAAAGAAAAGACGTGCATCTGACAGAAGAAGAAAAAAAGGAAAAAATAATTAAATAACGAAATGAAATAGAAATAGAAAAAGAAAAGTAGATTGAGATAAATTCTTAGAACAAAATAGATTTGAAAAATGCAATATTAAAAACAAATAATTATTATTTGTAGCGAAATGGATGATAAACGAAATTGATTCTGTGAATTCATTGAATGAAAACCAGTATTTGTTTAGATATCTGCTACAAAATCTGTATGAATTTAATTTTAATATCTCGCTTCCCTTATTTTATCCTCACATTCCCTGAGCGATGTTTCTTACGAATTGAGATGATTTGCTTTTGAGAGGCAGGGGGTCAACATATATCGTTGTCTAGTGTTTGACCTTGAAGTAGTATTTCTTTAGCTCTTTACATCTAGTTGCTTCATGTCTTGTCTGAAGCGATTTCCATAAAAAATATTGTTGTTTTCTATATATTTTTATCTAATTTATTTATTTTTAAATCATCTAAATAGTATGTTTTTAAAATATATAGTAGAATAATTAAACATACTCTTGAAATGTATTATTACGTATAAGCACGTATATATATTTATATATATATATACATACATACATCATATATTTATATATATATGTATACATATATATATATATACATATATATATATATGTATACATATACATATATATATACATACATTTTATATGTCTATATATATACATACATACATTATATATGCATATATATATACATATATATATACATAGATTATATATATATATACATACATACATGCATACATTATATATGTGTATATATATATACAACTACACACATACATTATATGGTGATATATATATATACATACATACATTATATATGTATATATATATTTATATATATATATATACATACAATATATGTACATACATACATTATATATATATATGCATACATATATATATTTATATATATATATATATATTTATATATATATATATAGTATGTATAAGCACGGACATTGTATATATATATAGATATATATATATATATATATATATATATATAATGTTCGTGCTTATACATAATACATTTCAAGAGTTACTGTAATTATATATACTAGCAAATATATGCTCCCTCCGGTCGCATATTTTTGCTAGGCTGCCGCATCAGAAATGAAGGCTCACGCGTAAGCCAATGGAGCCCCAGTCATATTTCTGTGGTGGTTAGACATTGATCTGTGTTTATGACCAAGAATATTTTTAGTTTAAAATAAAGAAATAAAAAATTCGACCCTACCCCGATTTTTGTTGTACCCTCGCCCATAAATAGAAAGACCTGTAGTTTAAAAAGAAAGAAATTTTTTTTTTGTACCCCCTCAATTTTTTTATATTACCAATCATTGAAATATTTTTTAGTTAAGAAAAAAACAAAACATTTTTTTGACCGCCTTCCCCCAATTGTTTTATCTCCCCCCCCCCTATACATGTAAATATTTCTAATTAAAAAGGAAAAAAAACAAACCTAACCCTAACAGTAACGACGGGATCAAAGTTAGCGTGGGTCCTAAAATGAAAAAGCACAAAAAAATCAAATACAGTGAACACAGTGTGTGGGCGTGTGTGTGTGCGTGTGTGTGTGTGTGTTTAATGACCCTTTTTTAATTAAACAATTTGATTCTACAATCAGTTGTATAGTTTTCCAGTACAATGTGTTAGTTTATTTTGTTGACATGAAAGAAAAAAAAATCACATCTTTTTTTTTAATAAATAAAACATGGAATCATAAATTCTGTTGAGGTCGTGAAAAAATGATAATATTGGATATGAAAGTATTAAGAAATCAAATACAGTAAACACGAAAAGTTTTTTAATTCTCGGAAAGAAAAGGTTTACCTGAACTGTGTGTGTGTGGGTGTGTGCGTGCGCGCGCGCGTTTTTATATAGTAATTTTTAAATCAATTATTATTTCAATTAAACAATTTGATTTAATAAATTCGTGTTTTAAAACATAATGGCTAAGAATAAACAAACTTAGGACGGTTTTAAAAATGAAAAACTGAGCACGGTGAATACCAGCGTTGTTGTTTACATATTTAACGTACCATATTAACATCGGCTGCTTAATCAGATCGCCATATTTAATTACCGGAGGGAGGGAGGACACTACTGATTAAACAGCCAATCGGCTGCTTAATCAGATCGCCATATTTAATTACCGGAGGGAGGGAGGACACTACTGATTAAACAGCCAATCGGCTGCTTAATCAGATCGCCATATTTAATTACCGGAGGGAGGGAGGACACCACTGATTAAACAGCCAATCGGCTGCTTAATCAGATCGCTATATTTAATTACCGGAGGGAGGGAGGACACCACTGATTAAACAGCCAATCGGCTGCTTAATCAGATCGCCATATTTAATTACCGGAGGGAGGGAGGACACCACTGATTAAACAGCCAATCGGCTGCTTAATCAGATCGCCATATTTAATTACCGGAGGGAGGGAGGACACTACTGATAAACAGCCAATCAGCTGCTTAATCAGATCGCCATATTTAATTACCGGAGGGAGGGAGGACACCACTGATTAAACAGCCAATCGGCTGCTTAATCAGATCGCCATATTTAATTACCGGAGGGAGGGAGGACACTACTGATAAACAGCCAATCGGCTGCTTAATCAGATCGCCATATTTAATTACCGGCGGGAGTGAGGACACTACTGATCGGCTGCTTAATCAGATCGCCATATTTAATTACCGGAGGGAGGGAGGACACCACTTCTTAAACAGCTAATGACTTTGCAATTTTAACAGTACTCGCTTTTAAATGGTGTAGAAAACACGCCGGTTATGATGAAAATGGTTTTAATTAATTGTATGAATAATGTTTGTTAATATAACCTTATCGGAAAATATTGTAAATACATATGTAAATTTGATAATAGAAGTTATAAGTGTATATTTGTAAATATGAATTTAATTGAAGGTTTAAAAGAATGACTTATGTTAATGGCAACATCCATCTGGTGTCTGAACGGCTTTTGATGACAGAATTTTTGATGAAAGAATTTCAAAAAGATTAGTTTCAGTAAAATAGTCATACTGGAGTTTCGGCTTCAGACAGACAGACAGACAGACAGACAGATACATAAACTCCATTATTAATATATATATATATATATATATATATATATATATATATATATATATATATATATATATATATATATATATATATAGGGAGAAAGTAGCAACCCTAGTTTAAGTCAGTGTCACTAACGATGCAGGATCGAACAGAGCAGAAAGGGAAAATATTACAGAATTTTAAGGTCTTATGTACGACATGAAAAGAAACTGGAATCTTAGGAAAATCTCCATCATACGAGTTAAATGTAGATAGTCGAAAAATACAGGTAAAGTACAGATTCGGAACCACTTCAGTTGTCTTCCAAGGAAGAATTTTATACGTATGATATACATTTCTTTCAAAATAGGATATTTTTGAATGAGGTTAGTCTCCGATAGCTTCCTTAGGTTAGGATGGCACTTGGAGATGTTAGACCTGTTCTATTACCTTCCCCACAAAATATATTTATATATATGATTTAAATTTCATAATAATAGGATATATTTGAAATTTGAAGGAGAGCACTTCCATTGTCTTAATTTTACATAAGAATACAATTATTGATTTTATGTATATTCTCTATTATTTCTTGTTATAACGAAAACTAAAACATCACAAACATATACACACGGGATATATATATATATATATATATATATATTATAGAAGATAATTTATATATTATAGAAGATAATTTAATGCTTAAAAGTGTTTACCGAACGGACAGAATCGGAATAACTCTAAAAATGTAATACACCGTAAAACTAAGAAGTAAGCATCCAAATTTGACAAAACAAACTTTTTTTTTTTGTGGAATTTTCTACCATCTTGATGTAGGAAGTTAGGTGTACACTAACCGTAATAAAGTATATTTACAAATAAAGACGAAATGTTAGCTAACTTAAATACGTTGATTTAATTAAATGTTTCTGTTTACTAACTTTATCCAGCTATCCTTAAGGGAAACGAATTTATATTTATATATATATATATATATATATATATATATATATATATATATATATATATAAGGTGAGCCAGTGAAAAATAGTTAGACCTGTAAATGGAAACAGATCAATATCTTCAGTTGTTCAGAACAAGGATCATTTAGTAAATAAAAATATTTATTCTTCTTCTCTTTTGAATATTGACTGTTCTTATCTGTCAACTTATCAATCACTACTTCCTCTGATGATAAGATTTTGATCTTTGAAAAGCCGTGCTTAAGGAATGCAATTGAAAGAGAAGAAGAATAAATATTTTTATTTACTAAATGCTCCTTGTTCTGAACAACTGAAGATATTGATCTGTTTCCATTTACAGGTCTAACTATTTTTCATTGACTCACCTTATTTTTGCTCTATCCAGTATATTGAGCTTTCCTCATCTCACAATAGGTCTAATTCTCTAAAAGTTATCTTTTAGTTATAAACCTTCATATATATATATATATATATATATATATATATATATATATATATATATATATATATATATATATATCCAGGCGAAGAAACAAAAGGAAATTATTGAACGAATGAGAAAGGAAAAAAAAAGGAAAATATTAAAAAGAAAGAAAGGAACCGAAACAAAACAATAAGGTGAAAAAGAAAACAAAACAAATATAGACAAAAAAACATGACAAAATAACTAAAAAGCAAACAGATAAATAAAGTAAGACTGATAGAAATGAATAAATAAATAACGAAATAAATTCATGTTTTCTTTATGAATAGTATACGCGTTTACACATCCGTTTTGTATTGTTCCTCACGTAATCGATCCATTCGATCTCTTTTATGAAAAAATTGAAATTCGTCGGCGTTCCCATTAATTGATCTAATCGAATTTCAGTTTCGAAAAAGTCGTTCACTTTATGCGCATGCGTGCGAAAAGACCAGCACATATAGATAAAAAAGATGGCGGCGTGTTGCGAGACGGTTAACATAAATCAGACACAACACATGAACGAGAAAATATCGTACAATACATATTTTACACCTGACATAAATTAAGTCAGAGATAAACTCCATTTGCAATGTAAACATAAAATGCACGCTGCGAAATGTTCGTTTAGAATGATTTCTTATTAATACGTCGTGCGCCCGGACACACAACTATCTATCTATATATCTATCTATTTATCTGTAGATATGCTTATAAAAATCTAGGTATTACTTGTTTGTTGTCTTGCTTGTTATATTGCTCGTTATATTGTATCATTGTATTTCTGAGCAATAGATGACGTTACATAAATGATGAGGTCATCAGTTAAAACAAAGAGAGATAGGGGCAGATGCTTGATTCTTGTCCCTGCAAAGAAAGCATCGTGCACACTAGATGATGTCACAAGACATTTACATCGTCTATAAACACGAATGACGTTACAAAAAGATGAATTCATTAATTACAAAAGAGAAGGAGAGAGAAGATAACGGGATGATATCCTTTATAACGGGATGACGTAATTAAAAATGCGATTGATAAGTTAAATAGTAAGAAGAAGAGGAAAGAGAGAGGTCAGAGAGATAGAGAAATTGGAGAGTAGAGAAAGAGAGATAAGGAAAAAGAGAGAAGGTATGGACATAAGGAAAAAGAGAGGTAGAAGACAGAGAGATTGGAAGAGAAAGGTAGTAAAAAGATACGCAAGAAAGAGAGAGAGAGAGAGAGAGAGTGCCGGAAGAGCGCATATAAACGAATGATTACACAATTAAACACATGTTTTCTTTATTTGTATTTTTTAATGTTTTATATTAAAAAAATCACATTCGTTTTGGCATAACATCGATATTTTTGTTTCTTTAATTTAATATTTTCGCGTGTTATACACAACCTTTCTCTACAGCAGGTGTTGATAATTACACAGCATTTATTACTATTTCATATATTGAATGGTGTTTAGTAAATTCAATGGTAGTTAGAACAAAACAAATCATACAACTTTGCAATTTAAATGCTTTGATAACTTTTTTCTGAAGATTAGAAGTGCTTTGACAATCGAGATTTTCTAAAGTGCACACGTTCATCTTTTTTGACAAGAGACCATATATAATCTTCCATTATATCAGTATCTTGTCGTCCTTGATATCTTCTTTCTTTGCGATGTCCTGATGAAATCTCTCACCATGTTCTTCACTGACATCACCCAGTTTTCGGGGTATACATCTCGATGAGAATGCAAAAAATAAACCTTAAAGGACATACGACCACCCAGTTTCCTGAAGTTCTCAATAAGCTTTGATACAAGTTGTTTGTAACTACGATACTTGTGATTTCCTAAGAATCCACAAACTACATCACAAAATGCGCAGCTAGCTTCTTTTTCAACTTTTGTTATTGCTCTTTCCAGTTTCTCCGACTTCAACATTGCATTTACTTGGGGTCCAACAAATATACCACTTTTGATCCTAGCCTCTGATAGCTTTGGAATCATGAGACGAATTTCTTGCAAAGCTTCTTTAAAATCTAACGCCTTCACAAACTGTTTTTATAAATCCTAGTTTAATATTAAGTGGGGAGTAATAAGAATGTGTTGGAGTCTACTAGCGGCTGTCTGAGAACATTTTTCATTCCTGACTGCAGTTCCACTCGGTGGGGCCAATGAACATTCTTGTAATGATCATCATCGGCTCTGCTGTCGCATAATCAAAGGACTCATGAGTATTTTGTGTATCCCTCTTGCAAGCCAAGCAAGAAAGCAAACATCTTGAAATCACCATAAAAATACCACTTGAACACAGCATAATTTATTTTGTCAAGAAGTTGTTTGACATTATCTAAGTTTGCTTTCTTCTGTACGGAGTGTGCAAAAGGCAAAGATGGGTACTTATTTCCATTGTGGAATACTGCTATGAGACTTCGTGTTGAGCTATCTATGAACAGTCGCCATTCTGCAGGATCATGCGTGAGTCCAAGAGCAGTAAGCAAACCAATAACATCATTACAATAACACAGATCATCAATAATGTCATAGTAAATTTCAAATTCTTTATGTCAATTTCAATACAGAGATGCGCTGCAGTCTTCACCTACTAGATTCCATTCTTTCAGATCCTGACTAGTGAGAGCTAAATCCCGTATTACATCATCTATCTCACGCTGATTCTGTAAGTAAGGCTCCGAAGTTGTTCTTGGTACAAAAGCTTCCTCCATTCCTTGGCTACTGCTACTTGATGACCCTTCAGATCAAATATCCATTGCATCTTTCGTCTGTAAATGAAAGTAACTACATATAGCAACTAAAACAAAGACTAGAAACACAATAGTATTCCATAAATCTGTAGGAAAATGAATGCATTGTAAATACTCTATATTCAAGTTTATTAAAAGTAACACTTTTGGAGAAAACGATGAGAAGTAAACTTACATTTTCTGGTGGTTGTGGTACTAGCATGATGTCATCATGTGGGACAGGTGCTCTACATGATGATATGTCTGAATACTGGGGATCTGGCATTCCTTTAACTTTTCTGTACTTTGTCACATCAATCATACAAAAGTTACAGTCATCGTGATGGTTCTTCGGCTTTCTCCATACTCTAGGAATGGCAAAAGACATTGCCCTCTTTGTACCTCTTGGCATCCTTCTAGAGTAGATCGACATCTTCCACATATCACTAGAGGGGCCCATGATTTGTCCCATAGGAATTTCGAAATAGGGTATGTATGCTATCCGCAATTTGGCCCCTTTTTACGATCTTATGTAATCCCTGCTTTTTTCCAATATAATAACCACACACAGCAAAATGTATCTGGAGAATGTTTACATTCTCTAGTAGCTATCTTTATAAGAACATAACTAAGTCATTGATCTGAAAGGGAAAATAAGATATACATTTAGTAGCGGAACATATAGCATTTTTCAATATATGATGACATTGAAAAGCGATGTATTTCTATAACAGTCGATAGTACAGA
Source organism: Sepiola atlantica (assembly GCA_963556195.1). NCBI lineage: Eukaryota > Metazoa > Mollusca > Cephalopoda > Sepiida > Sepiolidae > Sepiola > Sepiola atlantica. The sequence continues at coordinate 164,103,285 of OY744522.1, read as the reverse complement.
AAAGTAATAACATTTTTAGAATCAGCAGATAATATTGATAAAAAGACAGTAAAAAAATAAAATAAACAAAACGTTTGTAAAAAATTGTTACGTTGAGTTATTAAACAGTACGGAATATACTGCATGTGTGACACAAGCGTTTGCCGGGGAATGTGTCAGTGCCGTGAAGACTTTTCCGGTGAGAGCTATTTCGTCCAGGCACGGTACCCACAAGCTCTCTATACTAAACGAGCGTTACACCCTCTAAGGGGCTCATACCGATTGGGTATTTCACTGGAATTACGGCGGCGTTAACTGGCATCATTAACTCTCTCCTGGGAAGTAGTCATCTGCTGGGACCATCGGTTTCTATAAATCAAGGCTTTGTAATGAGGTAACAAAGGAATTTTATATATAAAAATATAATTCATTGTTGCCGAAGAATCATGATTTATATATGAGTTAGTGAACTGCTTTAGACACGCGTCTGCTCTCGTACGCACGCAAACACAACACTGCTAATATTTCGCTGCAATAAGGCGAGCGGGAGAAAAAAAAGAGAAGGAGAGAGACAAAAATGCATTAAAAGAAAGAGAGACACAGAGAATCTCACCGACGCTGTGAGTCCCAACACGCAACAGCCAATTTGACCTTTAACTTGCGATTGGTCTCATCTCAGTGCAAGGGCAATCCAAGGTAGGTAAAAAGGCACCCAAATCTTATGAATTACAGCTCCCACAAAAGAGGGGCACTATCCTTTTTACATATGCAATTACTCGAACATGGATGACACCTTAACGAATGAATGGAAACTGTTCTCCACTTTATATGTAAACTAGACGAGCTGTTATCCGTTTGATCGTGCAGCACACCAGCCGAATTCGGTGAATCTTAGTTATATCCATTATATAGACATACAATCAAGCATGGGGAAATTAGAGGGTGCTTATGTGTTTCTATTGTTCATAGTATTTTGAACTAAACACACTCGTGGTCAATACATACTAGCAATATGTTCAATTATCCACTGCAGTTATTATTATATAGCAATCACTTTCCAATTTTATATATTTGCATTTTACAATTTTATCGACGAATGATGGTAGGGGTGAACATCCTCCCAAAATAATTTCAATTAAATACGATGAGATTTGGTTAAAAAAGACTATTCTAATACTTTGTTCTGATAGTACACTTCATTTTCTGTTATCGGTCAGTGAAAGATAAATTATTTTTAGACTGGAGCAATTTTGAAGATTATTATCCAAATCCAGAGTGGCCGGTTTCGAGGAACTAGATCTGTTTTATATTAAAAACTAACTAAATCTGTTCAACTCTGCCCTAGTTGGGATGCAAGTTAACAGGAGACGTCCCAACACTACGGTATAGAGCAATCACTGATTTCCGGCTAGAAATCCGGATACAAGCATTTCGATCTCTAATGAGAATTATTCGGGTGATATTGCGCTGTTTACGTTTCCTCCACGCTGACAAAATTACGAAGTCATGATGTAACACAACGTGGAAAGGATGAATCCTTAATGACATCAAACGAAAACAAATTAAATCCACTACTTAAGAATATAGTTTAATCTAGCTAGTGTGAAGTTCCGGCGGACCCGAGATGTATGTGTAATTATTGATTTAGGGAATATGAAAATTAACTTATCACCAGGTTGACTCAGACAGATGTATACCCCCCCCAAAGAAACAAAGGTAGCTTGTATAAAAAATATCGCGAATCTTGCATAGAAAAATTACACAAGTCGCTATGATAAAGTTGGGTGTATCCGTCAAAGTTATAACTTTCACGGAGACAATCGTAATTTACTACTTATAGATGCCCCGAGGAGGTTCATCTGTGATGAAGTTCGTTTCACTGCAAGTTTCACCGGTAACCCAAGTATTTCTCAAACGACCAAGATTACATTCTACTTTGGAGGACAGAGTAGTATACGTTCATTATCCCAGGCATTACCTCATCCTTTTTGGTGGTAGGAGTAGTATATTTTCTGTGGTCATGATACCATCTTCCCAGAGATTACCGTCTCTTCTTTTTGGGGGAGGGGGTAGTATTTATTCCGTTATCACGAGACAATCCTCCCAAGCATAACCTCCTCTTTGGAATTTGTATAGTATATATTATGTTGTCATGAGACCATCCTCTCGTGCATAGCACCCTCCTTTTTTTTGGTAATCTTTGCTCGCGCTTTTCTTCTATTGCTGATAGTATTTATCAGAATTGTGTTTTGTTTTTACGCATTCGTTCTTTTCAACAACAAAGGGCTAATGCTTATTGTTCAATTCAACTCCGAACTCACAACATGTCAAACCAGATCACGCTTTTAATTTCGAAAGTTTACTTAGATGTACATTCCAATCTAAACCTATATTTTATTAGCCCACTTTTGCAACATCTCGAGTTATCTCGTCATCGTAATAGCTATTACTAATTATGTTTATCGGTAGTAGTATTACTAATGGTAGTAGTAGTATGCTTAGTATTATAATGTTTTCCCAAGTACTCACGGGAAATCCGGTTACAAGGATACACAACATAAACATTGAAAGCAAAGGATACTATGTTTATTTAATATACAAATCGATAACAATTGCCGTTGATGGACGTATTTGAATGTTTAAAATGAGTGATTCCGTTTCATCAGCATAAGATGTTGGAAACAATAACACATTCTGAACACAAGAAAATATATTTTGGATATATCTTAAAAACCCCTGTAAAATAACTCGTAAGTTATTCAAATAACAAAACATTACATCGTTAAAGACATTTGTATTATTCAGAATGTAAGTGCTTGAACGTAGAAAATAGACCTTGGATTAGCTTTGCACGGTTAAATAGTTTTTAATCATTGCAATTGTATATCTATATGGATACTTAAAATGCATGTATTAATAGAAGTAGGTTTTTATAGGGAGAGATGATGAATGCGTCATTGTTAGAGCCAATGAGACCATCTAAAAACGGAATGTTGTTATTAACATAAAGGTCATGGGTGAATGTAAGTACAGAGTTATTTGTAAAAATGTATTGCGGGTTTTTTTATCTCATTATTATTGTCTGCTAAAATAAGGATATCATCAACGTTGCGGGCATAAATGTAGGGTTTAGTAATTATATCAAACATTTTAGTTTCGAGGTTAGCCATGTAAAAGTTACTAAAAGTTGGGTCCGAGGACCGATCCCATATAGACACTGTCAATTTGCGTATAGATGTTTCCCTTATGGTCGTAGAAAGAGACTATTAAACTGTGCAAAGCTAATATCTTCAACCAAAAATATTCCTTAACGAATTAAAAACATTAAGCACGTCCTAATTAATAATCACGTTCCCAAATATATTGTAGACAGACAAAATAAAATTAATGATGAGAAATTTAGACAATACTAATAATAATTAGCTCAATAGTCCCCACTACATAAATCTATTCTATTGTAACCAAATGCACCCGAACTTTAAATTGGATAAAAAAGTTATTAAAAATATAATACATCGTTACATATCCCCATCAACTCTGCTAATAAAATAAGATTCATAATTTATTACAAAAATGAAAGCATCGAACCATGTGGGTTAAATTACCACTTTTCAGACCCGAAATACATTAGGAAGAACCAATGTAAGATATCAGTGTCAATGGCCTATGGGAGAATGTATCTCGACAATAACAATAACACTAATTCTTACATCGGTTTCACAAGCACAACACTTTTCCGAAGAGTAACCTTACATTTCTCTGACACTAGCTGCATTAGCCAACACCTAAAAATATAGACACATACTAATTAACAATATTAAAATAATACACCACATTACTAACAGCAAAAAATTAAAAATACTTGATACCTCTACATAAAACTAAACATCCCACAATCAATGATGTGAATTACGAAACTAGCCATAATATTTTCAAGTGTCTAGCATAGTAATAAACGTTACAAAATTCTTAGCCATTAAGCAATTATCTGTTTGAATCTTAAACGCTCTCAGAACGTAATCAAATTCTTAACGATGAAGCAATCAAACTTTTGAATCTTGTACGCTGTTAGAACGTAATCACGCGCTTATGTAACATCTCAATATTATGGACGCTCATTTTAAGTTGTAAATTACTGGCCGTTATAATGCTAAACAACAACAGTAAAACATATTTTTAAGAAACCAAAATTAACACCGCCTGAAGATAATTTGACGAATCAAATCGAAAGTACTCGCAAAAAGGTAAGAAAATGGAACAAGAAACACATGCAACTTACATACAGCAATTTGACCGAAACACTAAATGGACCATCGGAAAATTGAAAATATGAAAAAAGTCTTATCAACCAAAAACAATCCGTGTTATTTTTAATGTTTGCCTAAATGAAAATATGCTGTCTAAATTCACAGACAATATATATATATATATATATATATATATATATATATATATATATATATATATATATATATATATATATATATATATATATCGTTTATTTATATATGTTTTGTTCTAACATGGCAATCAAGCTTTAACTTCGAAGATGTTGGTATATAAAGAATAGCAATGATATGCTAAACACATATTTTACATATATATATATATATATATATATATATATACATAGATAGAACAATTATATAAACAAGTAAATAATGAAAAAGCAATTGTAAAAAATAAAATATCTATTAAGTCATCAGTTGTTCAAAACAAACGGTTTATATATATTAGGTACGTGCAAAATCAATGGCCGATTCCCAAAATGTAAAAACACCCCCCCCCCCCTCACTTAAAAAATCACAAAAATTCAGGAAATCCACCAATTTTAATGAGATTTTCAATATGTATAAATCTACAATCACGGATCATAATGAAAAAATTATTCTTTTTAAATATTTTTTATATATTACGAAAAAGGCCTCTAAATACCGTGTTAACAAAATCACTATAACTCGAAGAAAAATTATTTTTTCAATAAGCGATATTATTATTGAATAAGGCATTGTTTAATCAATATTCTCACCGAAAAAATAATATAATTGCAAAAAATATTTCATGTGATTTTAACTATTAGAGTTTCTGGAAAAATAAAAAATGTGATATAATTATATTTCCCTTTTCATACATGAACGTGGCATCATCAGCGCAAGAATATTTTTCATAATCTTCAAAATAAACCGAAAATTGACACATTTGAGATCCAGGAAGTTTACTAAAAAAGAATTTTAAAAATTGGATAATTTCTACTAACGATGTACTTTGATGAGTATGGTAGCCACGTTCTGTAATAACCAACTGGGAATTAGCCTTCCAACAACCACTCAATTTTACACAGCCCTCAAATTGTTATTTTTAGAGATTCAACAATTTCGTTAATTTCACAATTCATCGTCAATTATTTGGAAAGATTTGTATTTGTTTTGTCTTTTTTTCATTAATACATATTTAAGAAGTTAAAAACAATTATTTATTAATAAAAGGAATTCAAACATGACATTTTCTTTCAAGATTTAATTCTGTTCATCAATAAATAACTGTTTGAACTGGTTTTTTTTTCAATGAATAAATTGTCAGTGTAGTCATTGACTTTAATTTACTTTTTCACACTTGAAATAAAAAAACACTTTATTTTAAAAAGAATCAATGTAATTTATCGTTACGACACGTTAAGAATAAATCGAGTAACTAAAGTTTTAAATCATGTAAAAAAAATGATAAAATTGACGCAGTTCGTAACGTAAAAACATTTTTTAACATTTAAAAATAGTTTTATTTCAAATTCTAAGGAAAAACATTGGTAAACAGACGTCATCAATAGTTTAAGAGTATTACTAAATTAAAAACTAATACCAAGTTAAATATGAACATTTTAGTTAAAAATAAAATAAGATCTTAATTGCGTACACTCACAAATATTTTAATTAAATAAGCATTTCCTTTTTTATTATAACAAAATAAGGGTACTTAAATTTGTTTATAACCTTAAAAAGAATAAAGAAATGAATGGATAATAATTTTTTAAATTTCTATAAACTATTACAAAACCATTTTTATATATAAAGTTAAAAATGATAAATTATGACATGTTTGTCTTTCATATATTTTGCATAGGGATAGTCAATTGGTAAACAAAGTCCTTCACCGATTAAGTGATCCGGATTTTACGAATGTATGCGTTTTGGGGGGATAATTTTGCTAATTTTTAGTAAAACGTGGAATTTTTTTAAATTCAGTATCTTATGACTTTAATTTAATAATTATGTTCGAAATAGTTCCCAAAATCTTATATTTATCTTTCAAGGGATTTTTACAAGTAATTTTTTCAAAGTTCAAAATTCAATTTATTTTTTAGGTTTTTGGCCGCCGTGATTACATATTTCATTATAATTTATTTTTCACACGTAAATATGCAGTTTTTCTCGTTTAGTGATTAAGTTTAGGCTTTTATCTTTCAAACAATAAAAGTTTACACGGAAACTAATTAAATAATGAATGATAAGCCATTTTTAATAAGCATAGTCCGTACAAGATGCGGCCATTTTTGCACGTACCTAATATATATATATATATATATATATATATATATATATATATATATATATATATATATATATGTTTTTGAAGCACCCCACTAAAGTGTAAAGTTTACAAACAAATATTGTGCCTACGTTACTCTACCTGTTTCCTTAGACACATGTTCTATAATTCATCATAATAAGTTCAATAGTTTAGCATTTTAACCAACACATGCATTAATGACGCTTACGTGCGCACACCAATCTTTTCCATAATGTATTACTTAATATAACTTTAAATCGTATGTTGAGCAATTCTTTTCTCTATCAAATGTTTACGCTCAAGGTTATTTTAAAATGTTCAAAGTTTTTGGGGGGGGCGAGTTATTACTATTTTGTAAACTATACCGGCTTAATGGAAAAGTTTACAAAATAGTAATGGGCCGATTGTTCTCACTGGTTAGCTGAAAATATATTTTCTAAAGTCTATAATGATCGGTTGATAAACAAATTAATTAAAAATAACTTTATATATATGCACTCCTTAAATGTTTACATTTACAAAATAATAACGTTTCCCTGTTACTCAATATATTTTTTAGAATATATATTCAAAAATGAAAAATTATCCGTTTATTAGTATAGGAGGTCATCCTCTCTTTCCCTCTCCGCCTTTTTTTTCTTTCTCATATATATATATATATATATATATATATATATATATATATATATATATATATATATCTAACTACATAAATATGTATGTGGGTGTGAATGCGTGTGTCTGTGCATGAATCTATAATTATTAAGATTTCCTGACCTTAGTAGAAAACAAAAGAGAACGATATATGATGTTATGGGCACGTAACATAATTCGACTTGATGCCTAAGCACATCTTTCAGCGCTGAGTAAACATGGTGACCTGGTGAACAGCAAAAAGAAGCGTGAGGGAGAAGGAAGGAGAGGGAGAAAAAATAGCGAGAGGGATATTAGAATTTTTTCCAACGCCAAGGATCAATAGAAATATATTCAGTCCAGTGACGCGTTCATTAGTGCTTGAGCCGCCACGACCAAACTCGGTTACAGGACTGATAACATGATCGGATATAAAATACGATGTCGTGGTGTGGAATAAATTCAGTTGCACCTATCTAAGCAGTACAGCAGTCGCGTGCACAACTGTTGTCATATTTCGGCTAGTGAATATCGGTTTAATTTGAGGGTTCTTGATAAGGTTCAGAAACGTTTCTGTAAGTTAATAAAAATGCAATCATTAGAAATGAATAAGGAAAAGCTTTTTTATATACACAATATAATATAAAGTTTTTTCTATTCAAATAAATCTCATACATATCTATGTATATAGCAATGTACATACATACACATGCACATATATACATATATGTATTTAATATTTATTATAATACAACACACACTCGCGACATCAAATGACATCTACATATTCCGGGACAGCACCGTAATTGACATTGCGTTGCCACGGACGACAGTCAGGGAGATGCGTTGGAACGACCAAGCTGACTTTCGAGGCTCGTTCCTAGACGTTGATATCATCCGTCCGATGTCTAGACAAAATCTAACAGTCTCGCCTGACGTTTCCACTGAAATTGGTTGGAAGATGAATCGGTCAGTGAGTCAGCTGTATTTGCCTTCTTTGTTTCGGCGAGCGGAGTCGCCGGGCTTGACCGCAGACTAGGCAATCCGTGTTGGTGAGAAGAAGTCGGAACAAGTGCTTCCCAGAGCATTGGCAGCCGAGACATCGCCCTGTAGAAGTTTAGTGTTAACTGCTTGACGTGTTCTCCATGTGCAGGATTTGTTTATTTGTAGTCTGAGTACGTGTGGGCAAAGATTGCAGGGAAAAGACTAAGAGGAACTTTTCTGACGAAGTTAGCAATTGTATGACTGATTCCGCTGCAGAGAAATTTGTTCAGCGGTTCGCAGTCTGTGGCGAAATATTCAACAGCTAACACAAAGGGGTGAGTCAAAGAGATGTCGTCGTTGTTGTCGAGAGCCGATGGATCAAAGAAGTAAGGGCGTCAGCGGCTTTAGGAATTTTTTAGCAGAACCTTTTGTTGTCTACGTTTTCATGAGAGGTACTTGAAGATACTTTCAGTTTCAAGAGAACCATGAAGTATCTCGGAAATTTTGGTCGAGTGAGAGGGACGTATATGAAGTTTGGGCAGGAAGGAGTGCCAGGTTGAAATTTCTTCTTACATGTTATTCTTGAGGCTAACACATGATAAGTGACATAAAATATTGCATTGGTTGATGAATCGGCCTGGTGTTTGTTTATTAATGGTTGACCAGGCTTTGCATAGCTGGTCGCTAGAGGATCTGGTATACATAGTGATGATTGCTTGGTGTTAAATCTAATTATTATTATTTTTATTATTATTATTATTATTATTATTATTATTATTATTATTAATAGTATTATCATTATTAATTTTATTTATAATAAAGATGTCTTCATTTAAAAAGTAAACATTTTCAAAATTAATCTGTGTTCGGGTAGCGATGGATTTCATTTAAAAAGTAAATATTAACCGAGATCAAAGTTGTCTTCATTTCAAAACTAAACATTATATGTTCGCCTTATACTAAAGGGAATTGTAATTGTTAAAATGAGGTACCGTGTTAAGCCAATAGAATCTTAGTATTAGCAAATAAAGGCCTGTTTTCGTAAATGTCATAATTATAACAAAGGGAAAGTATTAACCTTTTACCTGTTACTATTAAATTTAATTAAAATTCTGAGTTGATATTTAAAAATGTTAGTTCGTGTCTACTATAATAGACACTTTTAAAATGTTATGATTGTAACACAATCTGTTTTAAGGATAGCAAATTGTAATTTAGTTCGTCCCAACCTTTCTTCTTATCTGCATCCTCTCTCTGTCACAGATGTGATGTTGCTAGGCACAGTCTTTTCTATAAATACTATTATGATATGTGTTCTTCAGTGTTGTATGATCTATTCCCGGCTTCCTTTGTTCCAGCTCGTTTTACACGTTTGTCTCGTAGTCTTCAAGAATTCGCAGTTTTTATACTTCTTTATAATAGATCTTACTGTTCCAGTATATTCTTACTAAAAATTACAGGCTTGTGAACTATTTTCCTGTTGACTGTTTTTTCTTCTAGCTATGGCCTTAGCCTTTCCAAGACTAGAGGCAATAGGCATCTTCTGTCTTTGCAATGATCATCATTCGTACTTTTTAGCTCCTTGCATCAAGTGCCTTGTCTAAGGCGATTTCCATAAACGCCGACCTAACGCATGTTTGTTCCCTAAATTTGAAGAAACAATACGTTAAAATCATGCAGTCTATGAGTATGTCGATTTGAACCACTGCCTTGGCATGAAACAATACGTTATAGAAAAGGGCAGAGTGTTGTGTCGGTTCTGGTCCTGATCTTCAACATTTGTTTCCGAATGAGTGAAGGAGAAATGTTTGCAGACTGAGTTTTTGTCTAACTTTTGTCCCAAAAAGTATTGTCTTTTTAATGAGGGCGGGGCTGGATTTACCCCTTACATTAATAACCGATATTGTGCTTTACGTGGAGGGGCAGTAAGTTATCACCTATTATCGGAATGGATACCTTCAATATTAAAAATAAGAGTATCGAACCCATTGATTGTATATGTCCGTAGATGCCGGAAGATTGTACAGTCTGCTCGTTTCTCTCCTCGGACAGCTTATCTTTGGAATATTGTTCCTTTCCCTGTTTATCCGATCGTACCAACATGCAGGAATTAAAAAATAATGTGAACAAACGTATTGCAGTCAAGTTCCTCACCAAAGCTGTCCTCTATAAATCTGGCCCTTATCATAGTATTCCTTTAGATGTCAGTGTCAACATGTCTTGTTTGGGGTAAAAGAAAACTGAAACATGACATTTTTAGTTTTATTGCATAGTCGTTTTTACTAAGGGTAGATAAGACTACCTCACGGGAAGTTTATTCTATGTTTACCAATAAAGGGACTAAACATTAACGTGCTGTTATAAATTGTAAAAATAATTCAAACTTAGATTTCGTTTTTGAAAAAAATCCTAGTGTTATGAATGCTAAGCGAGAAAAAGTAAAATGATATTTTTTTTTTTACATAATTCACCCCAAACAAGGCAGCCCGCCACTGTAAACGTAAGGGACTACTGAGAAAAAAAGGGTGAAAGTTTTGGGGGGTCAACCTAATTTAGGAGCTGCGCAGCGAAATGTCTGTTTACATTAATTTTATATTTCTACATGTCCGTAACGTCAGGAAAGCAGGGAGCAGGAAGGGAGTTCCAGAGTCCAGCAGCACGAGGAAAGAAGCGTTAGGAGTAGAAAGCTCTTCGGCATCTGGGGGTCTCCACAGTGTATGGATTGGATTTGGCAGATTGTCGGGTTGGTCTAGTGAATGTACGTCGTGGGGGTACCAGAGCAGCAACCTCATCAGAGAACAATCCATTGACGTACTTGTAAAACAGGCACAACGAAGCAACAGGGGCTGGAGCTTGGTGGATGGTGAAGGACCTATCAAGTTTGCGACTCTTTTTTGGACCTTGTCTAAGAGGGAGAGACTAGGGGATGATGCACCAGCCCAGATGTGGCAACAATACTCCATGCATGGGCGGATGGTGGTTTTGTAGAGATATAGGATAATGTCAGGTGTGAGAAGTTTGCTGGCACGGTAGAGGGAGCTCACTTTCTTTGCAGCAGCCTTGGCAATGTCTTCAATGTATTTATGGATCAATTCGTAAGTTGCGTCTATTCAATCTGAACGTTTAGCGATAATCATCTTAGTTCAAACTTAAACCTGATACACCGGCCGACGGACGGGACCCCTTACAAAGTTTTTTTCGTTACGTCTTAAATAAGATTCGTCGCCCAATCTGCTAGTTCAAAAAAAATATCCACGAGTTCAACAAGGCGTAACTGAAGATGCCTGAAGCTTACATCGACCGAAACATTGTGAGAATAACATCCAAGATGAGAACAGTAGTCCGAATAATCCAAATACTACAAAGGAAAATGATGCATCTTGCTTTAGATGCGTCGATTTGATATGCGCGATTTGAGATGAACATTTAATTTAGATAAAAGTGTGACAGGACAATCGACCGACAAATTGACGGACGAAACCTCTCTTAGTAAGTAGTGCACTGGTTTGTTGTCTGATAAATCGAAAGAAAAAAAGAAGAGAAAAAAGAAGAGAAAAAATAAATAAAGACCGTTCGTAATTAAATTATATCATATAAAGCGGGAGCGTATGTATAATTGAAGTAAGTGCGAAAGACTAAGCGACTTCGGAAGCAACGACGTGACAAGAAACGAGATTTTCAGCCGAAATCAGGAAATTAAGATCACATGATTTCTTTTAGAGTGCGTCATGAAACCGGATCGGCTTTGTAACGGCGACACCGGGTGCCGCGTGTTAGTGTCGTTGATGAACTCAGACTTCATATAAAAAAAAGATCGCCGAAAGAATCATACCTAAGAGACAAAAACAGAAGGAAGGAAGCAAGGAAATCATTGATGAGAGTGACGTTCACATTGATTTAAATTAAATGTAAGAAAACAATGGCGGCGGGTTAAAGGGAAGTAAATCTGTGATATAAGACACTAAAAGTATAAGTTTCTTAATATGATCTATTGTAAGCAATTGGTTGTCCATGCTATTACAACATTGAAGGATACTATTTCCCCATGTCTATTATTATACGAATCTGAGTTTTCCTACGTTTGTTTGCCTAAGAGTTTTATATATATTATTTAATAGCAAAAAAATACAGGCTTTATCATATCATTTTGTTTTGGGATTGATTTATCTTTTTTAAAAAATTGTTTTAACTGTTCTAATTCGCTGTAATTTATAATTAAGTGGGCAAGTTACCCATATCTAATTTAGCTATGTATGTATTTTTCTTATTCCTCACACTCTATCTTAATTCTAACGTACACTGATATTTCTGAATGTCTCTGTGATGACACTGGTTTACAAAAAAAATGGTCTGTAGCAAAAATGGGGATCGGTGTGTTTTGCTAATTTGGGTGTGCTGAATTCAAATTTAAAAATAGTGTTGCTCAATTACCTCTAGTTTTCTGTATTTTAAATAGTATTATTTTAGTATAAATAGAGAATAAATGTGCATATTTCAAGAGTTGCAGCAACTTATAACAGATAAAACAGATAGATAAAGAACACTGATTGAATAAGTATACTTGGATGACACAATTACAAAATGCATAGTACCACAGAGAGTGAAAAGTGTGTTTTCTTAGAAGATCTGGTATATTTTGCCCCCAGGATGTCACACAAGAGCACCGAAAAAGAGTCTCCGATAATGCCAGGGTTCCGTTTGCCTTGATAGTTTCTCTCCATCTTCGTAATGTCTTGGTGGAATCTTTCTACATACTCATCACTCACTGCTCCAAGATTTGTCGGGAAGAATTTGAGGTGGGAATGGAGAAAATGGATCTTGAGTGACATTCGGTACCCCATATATTCGTAAGACTTTAGCATTTTCTTTACTGTCAAAATCCGTCTTGACATATATATATATATATATATATATATATATATATATATATATATATATATATATATATATATATATAATATATATATATATATATATATATATAATGTAATGCTATCACTTATATTTAGAGCATAATAACTAAAACAAAGCCATAAGTCTCACAATATTAGAATTAGCCCTGAATGAGTACACGCCTTTATGTGCTGTATATGCACAAAATGCACACTATGCATATCTAAAAAAAAACAAGAGTTGATGAGTAAAAACGGATTTCAAATTTGAATTCAGCACCCCCAAATTAGGTGAACACGGGTATTTTTGTGTTTGTCTCAATTTCCTTGTAAATCAGTGTTATTTAGAGAAAGTCTTTTGTCAGCAATTTACGTACATGATACGATGAATAACATGAGAATAAACTCGCACGTTCCCTCCAAAAACAGTTAAAACAAGTGTAATTCAAAAAAAAGAATTGGTGTACATAAAACTTTGACTTATATTAAGTAATACATTTTTCAAAAGGATTGGTGCAGGCGTATGAGCGTCAAAAATATGAAGTAATAAATAAGAATTATGGAATATGTATTTAAGTACAAGGTAAGTCCAATGGGCATTTTATTTTTATTTTTATTTTTTTTAATTACCATTTAGGAGATAACAGCGTAATGTATGATTCCCTCAAAGAAAGAAAAGGGAATAAAATTTAAAACTAATTCTGCATTTATTGCTATTGATCGTTTTGGGACAGATATTGTACAAGTATATATATATATATATATATATATATATATATATATATATATTATATAATATTTATAAATAAATATTAAATTATTTATACTTACAGACGCTAGCGTTTCAAGCTTATTGCTCTCATCAGTGGAGGGAAGTAACAATTTCAAACGGTCGGTAGGCGCGAACCCGGTACACAGAGTCAGCCATATCTACTAGGCCCACGGAAACTGTCACGTAATTTAGGGAAATTAAGATCTATATGTACCTAGAAGCGGGCACAGATAGAAGACTAGTCGAGAGTGTTCGACGAACGTATTCGGAACATTGCATTAGAGCTTTTTGACAGTCTATTTTTAACTTCCCCGAGAGTGCTCAACTTTAATTTCTTAAAGGGGCTTAGTATAATATTTATAAATAAATATTAAATTATTTATACCTACAGACGCTCGTGTTTCAAGCTTATTGCTCTCATCAGTGCAAGGAAGTAAAAATTTCAGACGGTCGGGAGGCGCGAACCCGGTACACAGAGTCAGCCATATCCACTCGGCCCACGGAAACTGTCACGTAATTAAGGGAAATTAAGATATATATGTACCTAGAAGCGGGCACAGATAGAAGACTAGTCGAGAGTGTTCGACAAACGTATTCGGAACTTTGAATTAGAGCTTTTTGACAGTTTATTTTTTTACTTCCCCGAGAGTGCTCAACTTTAATTTCTTAAAGGGGCTTAGTATAATATTTATAAATAAATATTAAATTATTTATACCTACAGACGCTAGCGTTTCAAGCTTATTGCTCTCATCAATGCAGGGAAGTAACAATTTCAAACGGTCGGGAGGCGTGAACTCGGTACACAGAGTCAGCCATATCCACTCGGCCCACGGAAACTGTCACGTAATTTAGAGAAATTAAGATATATATGTACCTAGAAGCGGGCACAGATAGAAGACTAGTCGAGAGTGTTTCCAGCAAGATTTCTAACTAGAAAAACATCGAGGAAACTAATTCCAACACCAGAATCATCTGATTCACGCAAAAGAAATAAGATCTATATAAAGTGTATTATTATCTTCATAATTCTTGTATATGTCTTTTAAATGAAAAATAAATAACATTTAAAATAAAAATGTAAATAATTGAGCAGACTTTTTTCTCTCAATCTTATTAACGTATACATACATATATATATATATATATATATATATATATATATATATATATATATAATATATATATATATATATATATATATATATATATATATATATATATATATATATATATATATATATATATTGCTAGCCCTCTAAGCTAATCTTAAAAGAATTTAATACGGAGATTCTTTAGAATTGTTTTAAATTAAATTTTATTTTGAACATTAGAATAAAGTAAAGTGTCCAATAAATATAAACAAATACATTATTTAGATTTTTACATCTTAAATGTATTTTACTACTAGAATCTAGACGGTCCATCGTTATTATAAGCAGAAAAATAACATTAAATTTAAAAAAAAATGTTTTATATCAGTTTGGTCCCAAATAAATGAATGGAAAATCAGTGTGTTATTTAATTGACATTTGTAATTACTCCATAATTAAATAGACCGGGTGAGATAATAAATATCTATTAGTAACAAGTTATTTCCTTTCCATTGTATCGTATTATATAAAAGTTATACCATTTAGAAATATATATTAACACTCGAGATAAATAACATACTAAAATTACCTCCCTTATTTTGGAACTCTGTTGTATAAAGATTTAATTTAATTTAATGATAATTGTTGTTGGATTATATGTACTTTACTGGTGAAGAGATTTTTTTAAATTTTTAAATTTTTGTACAAAAAATCTTTGATGAATTTAACATATGACACATAATGTATTTGCCTTTATTTTATTGGAAATCATTATGAAAACTATATAAAAACAAGACACGGCAAAGTAAATGTAGCGTCTCTGGGTAAAAAGACGAAACAGTAATGACATTATAACAGAATGCAGCACACTAATCACAATGGAATATAAAACATACATGAGTGGGTCGAAAACGTTACTGCAGACTGTTCAAAGAACTGTATTTTGAAGATATAGACAAATAGTAAAATCATAAATCATAGAGAATATTCGAAAATGAAATAACTTAAGTTGTTCGAATCATGGACAATAAAAAGTGACACAATTCATTCAAGACAGAAGACCGGACGTGATAATAGTCAGTACGAAGAAAAATCATACACAATATTTGAGTTTCTCCTCGTAATAGATAACAGGGTACAGATAAATGAGGCCGAAAATCTAACCAAATCCATGGCGCTTGCTGGATATATAAACGAATATGGAAGCAAAAAATAGTAATGCCAATAAGTCTCGGGGCACCCGAGACACATCAGAAAAAAAAAAACTAAAAGAATTCGGAATCAAGGGCGGGGCTATTGACACCATAGAAAACACTGTATTAATAAAAACTGCTCAACTATGAAGAAAATCCTCGAGTGCGGAATCCAACCGGCATAACCAGATACATTCATAACCACACATAAGTTGAAATAAGAATAAAACGAGAAAATAAAGAAAGAACATTGCGCAACCGAAGAGAACTAAAACTACCAGAAATCCCATATTATAACACCGATCGACAAGAAAATAGTGACACCAGTCTCGGTTGGTACTAAACGAAATGATCGTGAAGTGACAAGGAGGATGTAAAGATCAAGGAGGTAGAACACGATCAAGACCTTCACACTGAGAGGGGGCATAGAGAGTACTGAAATCCTGAGGAGACTGAAAAGTTCAAGTGAATATAGAGCAAAATATAGAACACTATACGTAGACAGGGAACAGAAAAATGCCAAATAAAATATCTAAGAAAATTCTCATAATCTTATATCTTCACCCGCCATAAAAACAATTGCGGCAGCAGAATCGGCTGTTATTACAAAAATGGTCATGAAGGGTCAAGGAAAGACCGAGGATGAAGATAGTTTTCAGAGCATGGGAAAAGTAATTGCCACTCAAAGTCAAGTGAAAAGAAACGATCTTTATCAGCGAGAACTCAATGATAAACAAGTTATTGCAGTATGAATTGAAAGAAGCAAAGTGTACTAGAACAATGAGGCAACTTGTTGTCACTAAGAAACCAATGGACAACCCCAGTTTTACCAGCAAGCGGTCAATAGGTATTCTTGTGAAAATTTCTAAAGAACCAACAACAGAAACAGGAAACGCACCAGCAACTAGCAGAGCTCTGCGGAAATTCGACAGCGTTTAACTTACTGATTATAATATTCTTTTTTTTTTAATAAATGTCTGTCATGGACAATACTGTTAAACAAATTGACACAATCTTCTTCTATAAAAATAATTGTCATTGTCAATTAAATATTCTTTAAATAAATAAAATGAAAACGTCTCTTCTTTATTTTAAACTAGTGGAACCCGTCGCCCGACGTTGCACGGGAGAAAGTACTACCTATTGCATGACGTCGAATAAAAAAAAAGAAACGGCCTATTGTTTTTCTGCCCTTCCACCTCTACCGTGTTGGCGAATGTTTTAAATTTAAAAAACAAAAAGAAAAAAGTCGTAGAGTAGGATGAGATCAAACGCTTAAACTGGTGATCATGAAACCTGCCTTCTTAACGACTGCACCACAGGTTCGAGTTAAAAATGCACGTGGTGAATTTAGTAGCCTGTGATGCATGTGGTTATTTTCCTATACTCCGAGAAGTTACAGGGGAAAAAACGTCTCTACTTTATATATTAGAAACAAGAATATTATAATCAGTAAGTTATACGCTGTCGAATTTCCGCAGTAATTTTTGTGCAGGAGGGACACTCTGTTGAGGGCAGCTTTCTGTTGTGAACTCAAAATAGCGGCGTCTAGGTAAGTTAATTCATTATCGCTGTGTCTTTTCTTTGTAAATTACACAGTAACAATCTTTGAAAATAACATAAATTACAATAGGAAATTTCCAAACACTGAGAAAATCTTTAAAATTTAGAGAGAATAAAACAGTAAAAGTCGTACGACAATAAAAGGGAACAATATAAGTGAATTCAAAATAAGTTTAAAAGAAGCCAAACAAATATCCACTGAAAAAAACATGGCGGCTAAAAAGAACATAATGGTTAAAAAGAAAAAGGCGGTTCTAAAGAAAATGGCGGTATCTCTAATGATCGCGATGTTGTTTTAGTTTGTTGTATCTTTGTGAATGTTAACTTTAGTTTCCTCTTGTTTCTTTATTGGAAATGCAAATCGAAACAGAACAAAGCTCCCGGACTAATTTGTCTCAGCAAAGTAGAAATTCGGAAGAAGATTACTTACTTTTAAATCACTTCCGGTATAGAGGTACTTCCTGTGGGTTTACCTATGTTCTTTCATTTCATTGATAGAAACAAACATGGCGAATCTAAACAGTAAAAACACAACTTTGTTTTCTATTCGTGAGTTTCAACAATGTGTATTTCTTTATTTCGACATGTTATTTAAGTAACAAACAAAACTGTTCCCCGGAGCAGTACATTAACCTCGAGATCTTCCATGTCATCATGTAAATATCCTTGTGAGCAACTTCCCCATCAATTGAACCATTAAATTCGAAGTTAATCTCGAAAATTATAAAAGAAAGCGATTTCAAAAGAAGCCAAATTAAAGTGAATTTCAAGAGAAAATAGGTAGGATTTTAAAAGTACTCACTTTTTATAAGTTACCGTTTTTACATATGATAATTGCTGGGGTTGGTAGGTCTGTAACGCAACATATCAAAATGTATTCATAATTGCAGCTTCTATCATTCTATATCACCACTGCCCTCTTTTTTTAAACAATAAAGTAATAATGTCTTGTCGCTGAACGCAGAACGTTTAGACAATGCTTATTTTTATTTTTATCCGGTCCCATAATATTGCTAGTATATTAATATTAAATATTAAATGGTTTTTACGCCAATACGTCGATAAAGCATAATTAATTATTTTGGACTATTAAAATGATTTACAAGGTTATTGATGATGTTTATATATTCATTTATCTTTTTATTATAATGATTTAATTCATGTTTTGAAACATTACATAAATCATCAATCTATGACGTCAAACCAAAGCAATAACTATTGTGTTATGGTAATGTTTTATTCTTTAATCATTAAAAAGTACAAATAGCTCAGTTTGTAAAACATCAGATGGAAGATCTCACAGTTTCGATTTTGACAAGCCTCATGGCATCAACTTTATTTATTGGGAAGTTATTATTTAGTATTAATGCAATATTTACCATTTCTTAACCCTTAAATGCTTTTTGTTTCAAATATGACACATTCAAACAAAATGCCTATTTAATATAATATTTAAGGAAAATGTGTCAAACTGCAAATTGTTTCACATCTGCAACGAGTCTATTGGCAAGTGTGAGAAGGTATTGGCATGTTGTTGCATCAGCACACCCGCTAAATAGGTAATCAGTATATTCGATGTCAAACAAATATAAAAAAATAAAGCAGTTATAGGTTAAAGTCGTTAGAATCTCTGATATTTAAAAATCAGACAATTCGGTAATGGATATAATACATTTTTTAAAATTGTGAGTGACGGAAAAAGTGTAACTGAGGGACGGGCGGACAAAATCTATATTTATATGAGATAAGATCGTCCGAAATGTTCGTATAAAATGAAGCAACTATATCTGACTGAAAACGAAATATGCTAGAGGTGTCAGGTATGTGAATACATTTTATGAGAAGTATTTATATAAATAATACGCTAAAGCATTTTGTGGTCGTACGTACGTTATCACCTTTCACAACATGAAAAAAATGAGATCGTCATATCATCCAAGGATAGTGATTGATGATTAATCTCATGTCACGAAGGTAAATAAGTCAAACTTTACCAATTTTAAAATTAATTGTTCCAGAAGCAAATTATGTCGATAAAAACAGTACATTTTAAAAATGTATGTATTTTTAAAAGTGGCATTTTATTTGAAGAATATTTATCTGGCGATTACTTTTTATGGTAAGAAGACAGGAACTATTATTTTTTCCAAAAAAAGTTGCATTGATACCATTTAAAATAATTAGATTAAAAGGCATGTTCGTTTTATTTAGTTAAAGAATATTAAACTAAAATAATATTTTTTTTTTCTAAAAAGAGTTGCATTGATACCATACGTTTTATTTAGTTAAAGAATATTAAACTTAAATAATAATTATATTTTCTAAAAAGAGTTGCATTGATACCATTTAAAATAATTAAATTAAAAGACATGTTCGTTTTATTTAGTTAAAGAATATTAAACTAAAATAATAATTATTTTTTCTAAAAAGAGTTGCATTGATACCATTTAAAATAATTAGATTAAAAGGCATGTTCGTTTTATTTAGTTAAAGAATATTAACCTAAAATAATAATTATTTTTTCTAAAAAGAGTTGCA
>OY744522.1:164048075-164080575 GCA_963556195.1 Sepiola atlantica | reverse complement strand
ATGTGTATTAATGCAGAATATTTTCATTTAGGCAAACATTATTAAATAACACGAAGTGGTTTTGTTTGATGCGACTTTATTTAATGTTTTCAATTTTTCGAATTGTCCATCTAATGTTTCGGTCAAATTGATGTAAATATGATCCATGGGTTTCTTGTTCCACTATTTTTTCTTTTTTGCAAGTACTTTATATATATATACATAACGATTTCTTTAAAGCTAAAGAACAACATCATGATTTTGTTTATTTTATATTAACATAAACATTAAGTTGTGTTTATGTTTTGAGATTTTCGGTGGATAGAATCACTTTTATCAAAAGTAAATAGACAATTTATATTTCTTTTCTTTTTTCTTCTTTCATTTTTCTTGTCCGATCCAGATTGTCACAGGCAAGTAGGATTCCACGTGGTGTGGTTATCACGGTTGAGGTTGTTATATGTCTAGTATAGTGTGTGCGTTAACGTTGGCATGTCTTTTTGAATATAAAAGAAGGTTCGCACTTTGAAAACGTTGATTTTCTTTTATGTAACGATTATTGATGTTGTTTTTTTAACGCCAAAGAACAACGTTAAGAATTTTTTATATTAAAATAAACATTTTATTATTTTAATGCCTATTTACTTTTGATAAGAGTTATTATCTCATCGAAAGTCTCAATACATTAACATGAATAAAATAAAAAAATTATATAAAAAAACTATCTTAACGTTTTTCTTTGACTTTCAACAAATCCTTACATACAAATACATCAACGTTTTCAAGTGAAAATCAAGTCACAAGACAGAAGATCTTGGACGCACAAAACGTTCTATATCATTTTAAATAAAGTTTCATAACAATAATAAATGTTATTGTGACTTATATAAATTTACTGCATTCATTGTAAATTTACGAATATAACACTCAACGTCTTTATGTTATTGAATACAAAGTTGCATTTAAATGAATATAGACATTCAAGATTAAATAATCCATTAAAAATGTAGGAAGGTTTTATGATAGGAACAGCCGAAATTCCAAGGTGTTGCCCGGTAGTGTCATTGCTTGGAATTAGTTTTGCTTTTCTATATTTCAAAAATGTTATTTCTTTCTAAATGTTATACTTTGGATTCAAATAAAAGGAAGTCTTTCATGGACGAGTACAGAGCTACGTACGTTATTTTTCCAAAATATTTTTCTCTTCCACAGAAAGGGCAGTAAGTCTGTAACTGACGAATTGAGAGTTATCGCCTTTAACAAAATTGTCGCTATACGAACTAGATTCTTTTTCCTGGAGGAAATTAACTCGAATTGCATTTGATTGTTCATATAACTATATAAACAAAAGTTCAACCAAAATAAAAATTGATCGTCAGAATGAAAGCTATTGATTACGATGATGAACTGACGATAATCCGCTTTACATTATGACATAGAGTATTGCTTATATATGGCGAAAGCGCAAATTCGGGCGTTGCGACAATTCGACTCCTTTCTTCTTAACATTCATGTATGTATATATATATATATATATATATATATATATATATATATATATATATATATATATATATATATATATTTGAACTTTGAAATATATATATATATATATATTTGAACTTTGAAATTTATATATATATATATATTTGAACTTTAAAATTTTTTAAAAAACTCTTTCAAATTTGAAACTTTGACAGTCCTATCCTGTCAACTTATCAGTCATAATTTTTCCTCTGGTGATAAGATTTTAATCTTTGAAAAGCCTGGTTTAAGGAATGAAAGAGAAGAAAAATAAATGTTTTTTTATTAACTAAACTGCTCCTTGTTTTGAACAACTGAATATATCGATTTGCTTCCATTTGCAGGTCTTATTAATTTTCATTGACGTACCATATATATATTTATATATATATATATATATAAAAATATATTTCTCTCTGTCCATAACATTGCACATCCTGATGAAACATGAGTACATTCTTCTCGACGAAATATAAATCTCTCTCTTCATGTTTTGTATTGATATTTTTTAATTCCATATTCATATCTTGGTGTAATCGTCTTTTTTCTTTTCCAATTTTTCATCGTAATGGATGTTTACCCTCACTGTCTATATCCCCCTCACTTTCAATATATATATATATATATATATATATATATATATATATATATATATATACATATATATATATATATAAATATATATATAAATATATATATATTGCGATTAAGCATGATCGGTCTCTAAGTCACACCCCCATTGTACATATACATAAACGGTGTTTTATTTTAAATATAGATAGTTGTTTTTTTCTCATTTACCACTTTGTGTTTAAACCCATCGATACAGCTTTTGTTAAGTGATTGCGAAACCGGTTGGCTGTTTTTTTTACTTTTAATCATGAACGAGAAAACACGTTTTCTATACATTCTCGTGATAAAAAATGTGTACACCTCCCAAATCATATATATATATATATATATATATATATATATATATATATATATATATATATATATATATATATATATATATATACTAGATGTACTTACTCGACGTTGCCCTGAATGCAGTTAAGTCATTTCAGTTTGTAAGTTTTACTTGTTTGCACACTTTGATACTTATACAGTAAAAGAAGCGCATTATAGTAGTTTGGTAGACAACTCCTATGATAGAGTTTAATCAGAAATATGAGTTATCCCCCTAGCTGCCTTTTTATTTTCAATGGTTATTTAAAATATTTCCTATTAACTGTTAAATAACAAATGAAAATTGGCCAGTCAGAAGCAAAGTATAATCTGTCAGGCTAAATTGCATTTGCTTCTTACTTTCATAAACCGACAATATAACTTTATATATAAGATCAGGTCCTTCCGTAACAAACAAGAAATAAGTCTAATAATATATATAAATGCTTGTAGGGAAAGTAATCGCATAGTTATCAAATTATCATATGCAATACTCTAGTATTAGAGGGAAACCGCTGACATTGATTGCTTTGTTAATCTCGTCAGAACTGTCAAGGGATAATTAGCATTAAGTTATATTTGTTTAACCTGTGTCAATAGAACGCTACCGGCACGAGCCAGTCTCAGTATGAAGTTGATATGCTCACTATATAAATAACGCTGACCGAATTAATTAGAGTAAATCGTTACCGTTATTAAAAGGAGAATAGTGTCTATCAGACTTATAGACTTGTTAATATAAGGTAATCGATATTATCGATTTTTTCATGAACTATCAAAAATATGCGACCGGAGAGTACATATTATAGCTTGTATATTAATATTGAATGTTAAATTGTGTGTGTTTTAATGCCAATACGTAGGTAAAACAAAATAAATTATTTGGGCACTATTAAAATAATTTCTAACGCTATTGATAATGTTTATCCTATCATTTATTTTTATCACTTATTTTATGTTTTGAAACATTACAGACATCATAAACATATGACATCACGCTAAACCTATAATTATTTTGTTAAGTAAGGTTTTAAGCTCTATTTTTAAGAAAGTAAAAATTGCTCAATTGGTGGAACCTCAGACTGAATATCGTTATGTTTCGGTTTCAATTTACGGTCCTGGCATCTTCTTTATTTGTTTGGGATTTATTATTTACTATTGATGCAATATTTTCGATTTCTAAAAATTTCGAAATTAAACAAATTCCGCAATGTATGTATTGCGTTTACAAAACATCTGAATGACGGACAAGGGAACAAATCTCTATTTATATAAGAATAACTATATGTAACTAGCAACTTGAAGAATGTGTATTATATATAAATTAAAAGCTAATGCATCTAAGAGCAAGCTTCATCCTTTTAACCACCAACACTCAGATCCGCATTGTTTTCTGATCGAAATTTAAAGCTGGGAAAAATGGTTGAACTATTCTACTGCTCCCGAAAATACTTCACTCATAGTGTAATCATCGATCTGTAAAAGAGCCAAATACGTCCGAAGATTGAGAACTAGTCATATCTGGAGAGGTGAGAACAAAACCGACTTCACAATCAAGTGAGGGGTTTCTCTTCTTGTCTTTACACACTCTTTCACACTATAGACTGTGCTAGCCTATCTCTACTGTATCGGTATATCCATAATAGATGATCGATTGACCTCTTTCCCTAGCCCCGTAAAACATTCACAGCAAGAACTCGTAGAGCTACAATCACAGCAAATATGTTTTCTTTTCTCTTGCTCTGTACATAAGATCGAACGGAACTTCCATGAACAAAGTTTGTAATCCTAGAACATCTCGTCTGTGGAGCAGAATACTGCGAGGCTACCTCCCAGTCGACTCGAACACGGTCGTCTTCAAGTCTAAGACAAATAGATACTTGTTCAGTTGTCCTTTTTCTATAAGCAAGTCCTCTTAAGAAATCTTCTGGCCATTCCACCTACTGTTTCCAATCGACTCTTGTCGGCAATCATCTACTTTTGACTGTGATGGTCATCTTCAGGTCAGGAATAGTCTCATATAAAATATGTGAGGAAATTAAGGTCCGGTGAGCGTGAAGCCCATTCAGAATCCAGTCTCCTACTGAGGAGATAATCATCAACGTGTCCCGAATTAAACTGTGATGGAAGAAAGATTGTTGAACATTTATGACTGAAATTTGGTAGACAAGTCAAGCATAGACTGAAGTTCAATTGAAGTTAATCGTTGGATTGCAGAACAGATTGTTAATTTTAATATGTCACATCAAATTCACAGATTTGCCAATAATATGTCAACGTGTTTCTATAAGTGCAACTGATGTAAACATGACAAATTATTTATGTACTTTGTCAGTGAAGTTAATTCGTCATCTTCCTTACATTAATCTTCTTGTAATAGAATATCCTACAACCCCTAATTCTAATATGGACTTACTATATATATATATATATATATATATATATATATATATATATATATATATATATATATATTGTGTGTATTTAGCCTGCAAGTTTTAATTTAGGCAAACGTTGTTGAATAGCACGGAGTGTTTCTGCTTTGTGATCTTTTATTAAATTTTTTCCATCTTCCGAATGGTTAACTTCGTACTTCGAGCAAACTGGTGTATGAAGTTTCCGTAGTTTTGTTGTTCCATCTTCTTTGCGAGTACTTTCGATTTGATATCCTCAAATCATCTTCAGGCGTTTTAGTGTGAAAAAAGAATATGTATTTATAGAATGTAAAGAGAGGAAAAGAGTATGTCTTTACTTTTTATTTTATTTATTTATTCTATTTATTCATTTATTTTTATTCTTATTAATTTATTTATTTATATTTATTTTTTTATTGCATTTTTATTTTTTAATCCATAAAACTTTTTTAAATATATATATATATATATATATATATATATATATATATATATATATATATAGGGATAATGAAGTGACTAGATAGATATCATTTGCTTAGTTTACAAGTATATAAACTCATCAAGTTTCAAACACGGAAAACAAATACAAAATGACATGTAAGCCATGGCTTTTCAAAGATAGCGCTCTTATCGTCTAGAGGTCTGATCGATAACAATTGAATATTAATTCATTATTCGACGTGAATATCTTGACAATGCAACAGTGAAAAAAATTGAACAACATTACAGGGAAAACAATTCATAGGGCAAACATGTCTCAATGTAAGTCCTGAAACAGATCAAACATTTTATGAATTTACATGATCTTAGCTGTTTAAACAGTCCAAACAAAGAAACCGAACAATGTTCTATGTTATTTCGAAACCTTGAGTGCTCCAAGAACTTATATTTTATGGTCACAGATAATCCCAGACATTTACGCCTGAATGATACTTGAAAATTACTCATAGATCAATAAAAGTATGTATAAATTCATACCTCAAAGACATACTCGGCTTTCTGCATGTGACATCAAATGGTTCGGAATAAATAGACGTTGGAAGTCAAAACTATTAATGGATGTGCCAATTAATGTTAGATTTCAAATTCAGAATGAAAATAGCAGTACGATGAATTAATCTCAACGGTCGCTTGTGTAAATATACAGTATGAGTCCAAATAGATGGTGGCAGTAGGAGTGACAAAATAACAGTGGGAGGAATTAATCTCAAAAGGCAGTTGATGCAAATATAAATTATGAGCTGGAACAGATGGTGGCAGTAGGAGTGATTAAGTTAATAGTGCAGAGTGGGGGGAATTTGGTGCCTGTCGGATTTATAATAACAGTTAAGGGCGAGGATGGACGTGCATCATGCTTATTGGGGTAAGAGAGGCGATAAGAGGGTTATATTTGAAAGGCCATGTTGTAAAAGGCACTTGTATTTGTATTCGTGGTTTGTACACTTGATGAGTCAATGAACTTGTAAACTATTTCTATCACTTTATTATCCGTATATAAATGCTCTATTTAGTATAGTGAGCTTAATTGTATTTCGATAAGATTTAATTTATTGTTTATTTTTATATTATCTCTCTCTCTCTCTATATATATATATATATATATACATATATATATATATATATATATATATATATATATATATATATATATATATATATATATATATATATGGTGTGTGTGATCACGGCATTGATAAGTGTCCTGTTTTGGCATTAGTAAAATCATACTAATGTCTGTTTCTCCAAAATAAAGTTCTGCAATAAAGTTCTATTTCTTCCTTGTTAGTTTGTATTTTCACTCTGTAACACTTTGTGTGTTTTCTAACACCTTTATAACGGATACATCACATTTATAAATAGTAATCTAGTTTGCAAAAAATTAGGGAATGTTAATCAGCTGTACACAGAACGTTTCAATAAAAATTACAATCCATTATTTTCTTAAATTAACAAAACTACTTTAACAGCTCAAATATATTTTAATATTCTCAATTAGATTTAATTAACGACTTTGTCTTGGCTAAAAAAAAATCCATTGGTTGAATGATTACATAACGATTTAAAATTATCTTTTTTGCTTGTTCAAGATAATTGTCTTGCTTGCCATGTTTTGTGATATTTTCATTTGCCGTGTACATGAGTTTTAGCATGAACATCGTCTGATGGAGAGCTTACAGAACATAATTAATTGGGTATTTATCAAAGTAACGTATAAGCCGAAGAACACACTCTACTTGGTACTACTATTACCACTGCTACTTATTATCTGAATATGAGTGCTAACTGTAATAGCGTTCAATATTAAACAACATAACATAATTAGATGATGATGATGATAATAATAAGCTTACCATAACATAATCCAAATGTCATGTTTATTGTTGTCTCATTTGGGCCTATAATTACATAAATCTACGTGTTGACACTGGCATCAATGTTCACCATAGCCTCATCGCTTGTATACATTCATAAGAAACATTTTAATTAGTTACCCTAAATCGAATTAGAACACGTACTTTTATAACATGCAATTAAATTTAAGAAACACCATCATGTAATATTTATTTTTCATAACCCTGTAGTTAACACATATAATTGTTTATCTGATAGCTCAATTAGATCGATATAAGGTCGACCTTTGTATTAATGTCGTTAATACACTTTTCTAGCAGGTGAATCTCGAAATGTGTATATTATTAAATTTGTTCCAGTGTTATGTGTGAGAGTGGTAGTTGATTTAAGTGTCAGAGTAACACTTTTCCGCGTTTGATTATTTATGACTAGTCAAAAAACAACATCGATTAGGATTACATATTTAAAGATAAAATTAAATCGCAAATACAGTTTTTATTTTTATGAGTATACACACGAATATTTGCAATAAATTACCGACGAAATCGATCGAAGTATGCGCCATCTATTTAAAGAGATAGTCATCACAAAAAAACGGGGGCATTGGCCAGCGTTACCCGGTGAAATATGAAGAAATGGTTTACCTAAGAAAAAATATCAGAAAAAAAAAATTTAATTTAAAAAAAAATAATTTAGCTTTTAGAGGGGAAGATCACTTTTCTACAAAAAATTAAGTGCGGAAAAAATATTTAATGTTTTCCCTCCTATTTGTTTTGTGTGTTGATGAGTGAGAGGTTTAATGTTGTTGGTG
The DNA here is from genome assembly GCA_963556195.1 of Sepiola atlantica. Taxonomy (NCBI): domain Eukaryota; kingdom Metazoa; phylum Mollusca; class Cephalopoda; order Sepiida; family Sepiolidae; genus Sepiola; species Sepiola atlantica. Next base: position 164,072,544 of record OY744522.1, on the reverse strand, counting down.
CTTTTTAGAAATAGGTATCCAGAAATCGGACAAAACCGCTTTTGCGAACTAAAAATTAAGTAAGGGTTGGTTTAGGGTTAGGTTAGAGTTATGTACGTGTAACGTTATTGCTAGTTTAGGGTTAGGTTTAATTTTTTTTTAAATAAAAAACAGGGGTGTTCGTATTGTGCAGATTGTTCGATGAAGTTCGCTAACGTTCGTTATTGTCACTTTTACTTAGGAGACCACAAGTGTTTTCCATCATGGTCAATTTTTTGGTCAAGTAATCGCTAATCTCACAATTAAAAAAGTTTAAAATTATTTAAAACTTTAATCCTCCCAACGTATATTTAAAACAGTAAAAAACTGACTTAGTTTAGTAAGAAATACTCCAATGTTTCCATCTCAAGATTGAGACACAATTCGGTTATACGTCCTGATTAACCGCTAACTGGGCAAGAAGTGGTGCTCATTCTACGTTAAATTTATACAAAAAAGTGATCCCCACCTTTAATTCTAAAAAAATAATATTGCATTGTTTTTTTATTCGGATATATTTTCCGACTGTTTACATGTAATCGCCGCCAAAACTAGAATTTGACGTATTTGATAAATTAAACTGAAATGTGTAGCGTATTAAATCTCAAACAACTTAAAAGTGATAGCAAGTGTAATCGTACACATAAAATTCTGAAATTAAAATGTTTCTTAGATTATTTCTAGCTTTTCTGTCGGGGTGGGGAGATGTGTTCGCTTTACAAAAACAAAACCACTTTATTTCGAAATGAGACGTTAATTAAGTGGGTTACTGGCTGGAGGGCATTCTGATGGGTAATTGTTTTTATAAAAAAATAAATATAAACGAAATTGAGGAAACTAATTAATACAAATGTAAATAAAATATAAAACGTATTCAAAACAAATTAATCTCGAAGATATAATATATGTGTTTGCGTAAAAAAATCCATCTTGAGCAAGGCGATGTTTAATTTATTTTGATAGCTCAAGAAATATTGCATTTCTGTCAGAGGTAGAGGATGTGTTAGCTTAACAAAAAACTTTAAATCGAAATGAAACGTTAAAGAAGTGTTTTAATGGCTGGCGGATATTGTGTTGTGTATGTGTTTTTATGAAAAAGTAGGAATGAAAGAAATTTTGGAAACAAACACTTAGACAGATTAATAGGTTAATAAAACGTATACAAGAACGGAATAATTGTAAAAAATGTGTTATTTATTCGCGAATTAAGAAATCTTTCTTGAGCAAGGTAATGTTTAAGTTGTTTGGATAGCGGGATTTTCCACAATTAATATAGTAAAGCAAAATGCCGTTTATATTCGGAAATGTAATATTTTACTATTTGATAAATAATGAAAGTAAACATTTATGTTTAGTCATAATATTTGTGTTTTTATTTACTAGAATGGTTGTATAATTGTTTTTTTACGTCGGATGAAATACAAAATATGTCCTAAGAAAATTATGTTATTCGGTCTACGAAAACTCACATTGCTTATTTTGTTGCGCAAACATAAATTACAACACGTTGTAACTGCATAACTATGTAGATCTGAGCTGTGTGTCTCATTTAAAAAGTCTATTAGAAAATATATCGTCGGAAATAAGAAATAAAAATAGAAATTTAAAAGATCAACGTCCAAAATATACATGACGGGCGTCGAGTGTGTTCGTTTAAACTGAATGTGGTTACTTAACACGAAATAATTATCAAGCAGTTAGAATTAGAGAATATAATTCCCAGTATCATTAAATCTACCGCCTCTATAAACATATTACCCGATGTCAGAGAGTGACGTTTAAGGAGTTAATTCATAGGGAGGGAATATGGTTGCTAGCCTCTATGTCGAAGACGTTTTTGGAAGAAGCGGAAATCGAAGAATAAATGTAATTTATTAATATTTTAAAATGTAAGAATATTTTCGAGAAACACACTGTAGGATGTGTTGTTGGTGTTTATTGTAAATGATGTGTATATTACATTAGACCTCTTCAAAATTGACCATTTTCTTCAAACATATGGAAACTGCGATTATTCCCATTCTCCAAGGTCTAAATCAGCTAAATATACCAGTTATTGTGATCTTGGACCTTGGCTATGCCTGCCTCAAGAGCCATGTAATTTTATTGTTGACGTTTTTCAAAAACGCTGCAAAATATGGGATATTATGTCCTTATTTTCATTGTAGCTTTCCAGAGGTTGATGCTATAGCATTGAAAGTGGTACCAAATGAAAGCTAATAAAATGTTCTTGCATATGATAGTAAGCACAATAAAACACATGAACACCTGTGTAAATTTTAACTAATTTTAATGCACAAACAGCTGGGACACTACAAAAAATCAGTTTGGTAGTATGATAGCACTGCACTGACACATATATTGCATGAGAAACTGTCAGATAGGATGTTACTAATACATGTATTATCACTTGTTCAATGTGGCTTTTTTGAAACTGTCAAATTTTTTCCTGTGGTACTCCACAACTTGTAGTAACCAGCTTCTTTGCTCTGGGTCACTTGTGATCTGAGTTGCAAAGTCACTCATTAGTTTCACACCTCTCTCAGCCACATCATTGGTCACTTTCACTGACCTCACAAACTTCTGTGCATTCCTGTAGCTGTCATTGTCTTCCCAGGTGTCAGCAGGAGTAGTGAGCCAGTCACATTTCACTCGAAGAGCATCAAACAGAAAGTGAGACGCTGGCCTTACCAGGTCTGTGAGAACTGTAGCTGCATTGATGACAGGAAACACTGGCTTGCCTTTCCTGTAACTCTCAGGTTTCTCTGTTTCTGACAGCTTGACTGCGAGCTTCTCTTTTGCAGACTTGGTCATGCTGGCATGTGAACTGAACAAGGTGAATGGCACTAGTTCCTGGGTCAGATACCAGCGGTGGTTGTTCATTTTCTTGAGAACAGAGGTTGCCAGTTCATAGTCATACTGCTTGTATTGCAGCATGTTCTTCATAAGCTGGAGGTCATGGATAGGTGCATCAGCTGCAGATGTGGTGGTCACCCAGTGGCTGGTGTAGAATAAGTTCAGGAACTTGTTCATCCTCTCCAGCTTGAAGGTTAAATAAAACGAAAAACGTGCTAACCGAACATAATCCAATATTATCGTTGATTTAGTAATAATGTTTACCTCAAAACATTTATAAGTTACTAACACTACAAACTAATTGTTGCCCAGAATCTATTAGCTTCAAATTTACTTTGCCAATGTTTCTTTATTCTATAACCACACCTTTATTTTAAGGTTAAGTCTCAAACCTAAAAGAAACAATAGTAAGAAATCTTAACTCTTACTAAAAGAAGAATAGTTACTCTTTTAAGCTGATGTTCTTCGTTTTAAGCGTTTATAAAAATGTTTACATATTATCAAACTGGCGAATTAGATTAAGAATCTCTGGAAATAAATTGTAGTGAAATACGTTAGTTTATTACCAATAACATGATACAACAATGACAAATGAACATTAGGTAGCCAGCATCGAAGTGTTATTCGTCAGTTAAATGCTAAGTATATCCAACTGTTAAAACTGACCGACATCATTTTATATATTGAATAATAACGGCAAATTGAACATTTATATATTTTTAATGAGGGTATAACAGTACATGCATAAATGAAGCCCTCTTATTAATTAGTCAGCTAATTACAAATAAAATGTATTAATACTGACTCCGTTTTAAAATTGATAATCGATTACGCTTTCACTAATCAATACTTATTGGAATATTTCTGCTTTCCGAAATGATCATTTAAATTATCGATTTTCTTAATTGTTGAACGTGTTCGTGATTTAGAAAATCCATTGTTTATGTAGCATATCAGTTTGAAGCGCTTAGATTACGATGCACAATAATGTTAAATATATTGCACTCCTTTTCAACGACATTAGAATTAAATCATTTTTATATTACATTACAATAAAAGATCCATTCTGTATGATTTATGGTCTGTTGTCATACTTGGGTTATGAAAAAAAAATAACCTAAGTATTAAGAAACCTAAACTTCGAAATAAAATAGACATAAACTTAAAATAGGTTAAATTCCCGAGACATCACCTTCAATCTAAGCAATGAAACTTAAAACAATACACAAAAAGACGCACACCTTTACATTAGCAAATACTCAAAACAATCTAGTAAAATGACATATTTAACCATAAAAAAGAGAATACCTTAGCAATTAGTAAACTTCATAAGAGACTAATGAAACATACAATAACGAAAGGGCATATCAAAAACTACAACATTATGTGTGTCCCATCTACCCTACAATAGTGATATAATAAAGTAATAGGTAAATTAGTCTTCATACTAATTTACAAACATTTTCTTAGAAATAGCATACTCCACTAAATCCTTAATAGGAACAACATTAAGGTCATGCATTGCTGCACGGACAACATGCAAGCTGTAATCACACATTTAATATGATCATAACTGCAACAAAACCATACATAGTCGAATAAATACACACAGTGACATTAACGAAAGTCGTAATAGCCTTTACAACTTGAGAAACGGGAACTATTGCCACCTGAGAAATAAATGCTCGCCAAGTAATATAGTATGTAAAGAAATAACTAGAAACAAGAAAAGTGGAGAAAATGTACATAAAGAAAGGCAACAGAAAACACAATTGAAGCCAGATAGCCCTATCATATGCAATAAAGCACAATACCGTCTGAGCATAAACATAGAAATATAAAGACTAGTCTGAAATGAAAAATTCTGAAAAAAGAACCAGCTTATAGTGTAAACAAAAAGAACTGTGAATTGCAAATAATACTAGACAATAGCTTTACACAGAAAAACAGATATTTAACCAGAAATATGAATTTATAGCAAAATGCAAACATTTTAATAAGCATCTCTTATGTCAGATAACGTCTGGATAAATTATGTTTATTGAAGTGGAAAAACGTATGTACGTATGTGTATGTACACACACACACACACATATATATATATATATATATATATATATATATATATATATATATATATGTAAGTACGTGTATGTATAGATAGGTGATAATGGGTGTGCGTGAATTATAAAACCAACAATGCATAATAAAATGAGTAAATAATTAATTCATTATATACTTAATTAATTAATTCTTTACATAAATAATCAGGCAATGCGATGATTATCAATAAAATGCACAAATCATTAAATAGATATGTTATACTTAATAATATGCTTTAATTACATCAATTGATAAATTGATTAATTAATTGATGAACAATAATTTCTTAATAATCTATTAACAAAAAATAATTAATTAATAGAATAATTAAATAATGAGATAATTAATAATACAACAATACGAACATACGTGTGCCTACACAATTAAACAACAAAATAAAATAACAAAACAAAAATATAATAAATAAGAGAAAATTTTTCATTCGTGTGTGTATATACAAGATTATACTTATATATATATATATATATATATATATATATATATATATATTTATATATATATATATATATATATGAAGGAAAACGATAAACTATCACAGAAAGGTCCAGTAAACTTATATGTAGTATTAAAATAAATATGGAAAAGGGTATACTTTTATTAGGAAAAATACAGTTGTACATGCTATAGAAAATACAATCGAATAAAAAGAAAAAACAGTATACTTGTAATGAATAAACACACACGCTAACAAATAGAATACAACGAAATAACGATGTTTAACGGACCGAGACAATACAATGAAAAATAGAACGAGATAACGGGACAGCAGAAAAGGGAATAGTGCAGAGTAAATTGAAGAAAAAATCCACGAGATAATAAAAAATAATGAATTCAATCCTAAGCTCGGAGTGTTAGCCGTTTTAAGATCGGCTTTCGCTTAAAACCATGGTTACGGTATAAAAAGGAACTTTTTTTATGTAATATTTAGCTTTGCCATAGAAGACATCAAGAACTGTATACAAGTACACATCGAAACTCTAAATCGTAAAAAAGCTGTTTTTGAAACTATCAGAAAATATATACTACACCGTCGAGCTGACGGTCGGCACCTCTACCGCAGCGATATCATACGACACTGACTGAATGTAAGTGATATCTACAATGTAAACATTGTCAAGTGCCGGGAGCCCAACTAAGTTTTACCTAATCAGCTATGCCTTAAAGCTAGTGGTAGTTGGTGATATCCTTACAAATAAACTCTACTCAGAAAGGGAGTTAAATACGATATATATATATATATATATGTATGTGTGTGTTTTGCGGTCCGTTTAATTTGCCTTGAGCCAAACAACATTTTTATGTCGATACCGTATCTGCAACACTACAAAATATATATTAGTGTTAATTTAAACGGTTTATAAATAAATACTAAACATCTTCCACATAAAACACCGAAGTATAACAATCTTAATAGTTGCTCGAATGGATGGCTGAATGTGTATAGCTAGCTCTCAATTGATGAACTTAAAAGAGATAAGCTTTGAAGTTAGCTTCGTATCCAAATGACCTAAATAGGCATTTTCAGGCTAATTGATGTAACTTTAGCAAAGTAAAAAATTACCCCCAAGTTAATTCGAATTTTTATTAAAAAATTATAGAATTTCTTAACTTTTAGGATGTGCTATCTCTGAACTGAAAATTAATAATGGCGTACTTATGAGTTTCTCCAAATGTGAGTTTGCTCTTTTCTTTGTTTTTTTTGTTTTGTTTTCGACCAAAAAGGAACCACTGTATGGTGTAGGTTTTTATTTTTCAAGACATTTTAATCCAATAACTTTTTACTCTTTATGAATATTTTCTGATGATTTTGTTGGGTTGCAGAGACGATATAGACAAAAATATTGTTTGGCTCACAGCAAATGTAACGGGCCGTAAAAGTACATATCACAAAAATGTTATGTTTTTTATGAAATGTTAAGACATAAAAATAAAAATAATAAAGTCCCGTGCACCCTGTTACAATTTAATAATTGTGTGTCTCCTGGTTTGACAAAAGATATACTTTGTTAGTTAAGGATGTTATCGGTTTGTTCTATTTACAGCGCCACGTAGCTTGGTACACACCTCGGAAATAGGATTATATTATATGGATTAATTGAAGTTTATATCCTATACTTAATATGTATTGATTGGTATGCTATTTGTATTCGTTATCTCATACATTTAATTTATTCCATGGGTTTCAATATTACATGTATATTGCTGCGGCTTCAACGTCTGATCTCGAAGCCATCGGCCACCTGTTGATACCATGATCTGTCCACCTAGCGCGTGCGTAGGCTCGCTTCGTCATGCAGCAGACGGTGTCAGTTGACGAAAGAGAGAGTGAGAGTGAGAAAGAGATACAGAGATAGAAAAAGAAGGAGAGAGGGAAAGATCAATGATACTAGATAACTTGGTCGACGGGCCGTCCACAGATCGATACAGAATCAATATAGCTTCGATTTGTACAGAGAATTACATATGTAACAAAGCAAGAGAAAAAAGCCGGTAGAGATGGTGATCGGAGGTAAAAGGGTTTACTAATACAAGAAAGATAATAGACGGTGTTAAGCCAAGAAAAGGAGAATATTTAAAAATACGGCATATACACTAGTTTATCTGTAATAATTGATGCATACCTTATTCTATAGCATGTGCGAATTCGTGTATGCATATATATATATATATATATATATATATATATATATATATATATATATATATATCGAAATGAATAAATGCGAATGTTTAGTCTATTTATCCTAACTATAGTAATATCAAAACAGTGTGCATATTTGATTATGATACAACGTAAGATTTTGAAGTATCGTATATATAGTAAACGGCAAATACACAAAAACGCTTTTACGTCATCATAATGTGTCTATTTATGTTACAGACAGCTGATAATGAGTTAATATTCTGTTATGCACAGTTGTAATTTTGCATTGTAATTTTTATGCAAAGGAAAACGACTGTTGTCGCTGCTGTTGGTCAAAAGGTCAAGAAAGCATAAAAATAATGTTTTTATTGTGATCGATAATGATTTTAAATGAATGTTAAAAATATTTAATCCATTAGTCTATTATCTTTTAATGTAGGTGAGTACTATAGTATCGGCTCTGTCGTCATAAAATTGTCCTTCCAAGAATTACCTCCTTTTTTAAGGTGGTTAGGGTAATCCTTTCAAGTATTACAGCCTCTATTTGAGACGGGTTTATGTAATATATATTATGTTATCACGAGGTCATCTGCTTAGGGCAAACATTCTAATTTTTTAAGGGTGGAGGGTAGTGTAGTATCTGTTCTGTCGCCGTGATACTATACTAACGTCATATATATATATATATATATATATATATATATATATATATATATATACAAAGTAAAAAAGTCAGCAAATATATTCTGCATAAACCGAATCTTAATGCTTAAATTATTTTTGTTACAAAATGACACATTCCAGAAAATGCCTGTGTAATATAATATTAAACGAAATGTACCAAACTTCAACTTGTTTCACATCTGCAACGAGCATGTTGGCAAGTTTGAGTAGGTATTAGTATGATGTTGCATAAGCAGACTCTCTGAATAGGTAATCAGTATCTTCGATATCACAGCCGAGTGTTATCGATGTGTCAGCTGTCAAAGAGCCTACACTTTTAAATCTGGTCATTATAATGGTAAGTAAAAATTATTATAGGAGTCTCTAGTGTATTATGATTATGTTGAGTCATATATTATGTTTTGTTATACAACTAATGTTTCATGACATGCGTAGCACATTTGCTACATCATTTATTTTTGTTCAATAATTTGTTTTTTTTCAAAAATCATTTATACTAGTTTATATTATGCGTATGAAACATTTTTCACTTTTTTCAAACCAATATAAAATATAAAGCATTTCAGCATGAAGTTGGATGATAATTTATATTTAAATAAAAATTAAATTAAAATAGAAAAAAAAGAAATTAAATGTCTAACGAAATTTTGAACCGAGCCGGAAAAGGCAAGATAAATAAATAAAAACATGCCCGTCGATTTTTCCTTCTCGTAAAACCAGAAAGAAAGTAAATATGTATTTTTTCTTTTCACTAAGTTGTTCCAAACTTACTTCGTTAGTAAAAACTACGAATTACATTAATTAAAAGGAATATATATATGTATATATATATATATATATATATATAGGTACCAAAAACATTTTAGTATGTTAGTGTTGGATATTCACTCGCCTTCACTTCATTGATTCTAACCAATTCGTTGACGAGGTGGCAACGCTTTTTGAAATGCTAAAAAAAACAAAAAAAACAATAACATTGAAAAAAAAATATGCTATTTAAAAGTTGATGCTTAAATGCTATAAGGATCTCTAGGCAATACTTAAACTAGAATTCGTTGACAAGGTGGCAACGCTTTTTGAAATTCTAAAAAAAAAAAAAAAAAAAAAAAAAACAATAACATTAGAAAAAAATGCCATCTAAAAGTTGATGCTTAAATGCTATAAGGATTTCTAGGTAACACTTAAACTAGAATTCGTTGACAAGGTGGCAACGCTTTTTGAAATACTACTCTTTGAATTGAATGTGTGATCTCTCTGCTGTGCTACTAAAGTTTTGTTTCCAGTTAGAGTTCCCTGCACATCTTCAGTCTGCAATCTTGATTTTCTATTGTCTCTGTTTTGTTCCACTGCCTTTTCTCTGTAACTATGAGTGCTGATACCCCAGACTTAAACTCGAGTGAGTCGGTTTGCCTGCACCCTGATCCGTTGGCGAATGATTTGCCAACTGCAAAATCCGAAGTTGAAAATCTAATTGTGGAACTCTGTGTCAATGCCCCAAGTGACTCTGTAAAATTTTGCCTCCGCATATACCAGTATGAAAAGAGTCTAATTCAGCTTGAAAGGGAGTTCGAGCGAGAAAAACTTCAGTCATTGCGCGATACCGCACTATTTCTACAAATTCCAAATAATGATATCAAAACCAAAAAATCCCTTGCTCACTTGATCATACGCCGTATTCAGAATTTGCTCCCTGAAAACTGTCCCTTGTGCCATGAACGCTATCAGATTGGGTTGTCCGAAATTCCCCTCCTAGAGTGTTCTATTTGTAGACAGGGGGTACATAGGAAGTGTTGGGTACAACTGGCGGGTAACGTGAATAACACAGAATATGATGGGCTGAGTCCAGATAAATTTAAACTGTTATGCAATCCCCTCTGTCTGTCCTCTTTGTACTACATATGTCATGTATGTAAGGATAGTACAATTCCAAATGAGGAGTCAGGGAACAGGAAAACTAAATTAAAATCAAAATCAAAAGAAACAGGTGAAAAGCCTAAAGTGACTTTTAAATTATCCCAAGAACCGCTTCCTTCTCCTGACACAGATGTCTCCAAGTGCGAGTTGACTGTCACTGAACCTGTTTCAGCCACTATACCTGTTTCAGCCACCGAGACTGAATCTGTTCCACCCACTGTAAACAATCACCTTCCTTCCAATGGCGCGCCCCCACCTGAGGCCCTCATTACTACCACTGTCAATGAACAGTCAGTCACTGATGATTCAGACAGGAACGAGCGGCCAAAGGAAAACGTATCAATTTGTCGTTTCTTCAGAAATGGGAACTGTAAACATGGTATTAAAGGAAGAGAATGTAAATTTAAACACCCCAAGGTCTGCCCGAAATATGCAAAGTATGCGACACGCCAACCAAGAGGCTGTAACCTTGGGAAAGCATGTAAAGATTTTCACCCGAAAATGTGCAAGGATTCTCTGAGAAGAGGAGAGTGTCTGAACGAATCATGCACTTACAACCATGTTAAGGGTACTAGACGCCAACCAATCTCGACTAGGAATGAACAAGCAAGGGAAATTTCACAGCGCAACTCCGTCCCAACCACGAGTCAGGAGTCAGTTGAGAATTCGTCCCCAGTTATATCCACACCTCGAGAGAATGGAAGAGATACGTGCAATTTTTTAGAAGTGATCCGCCTATTGAAGGCGGAAATCCTCCACACTTTGGACCAGAGGATGTTGTTGGTGTCGAATCAAATCAACGCACTACACAACCAACAACAAGATGTGCCAACTCCTCGAATGCCAATGCAATTCACGTGGCAACAGCCAGCCGAAGTTCCCAATCAAATCCATCAACCAATGTTTATGATTCCGAACCAACAACTCACTCGGCCCAGAATAAATCTGGTGGACTATCAAGAATTCCCTCGACCCAGAATGAATTTGGTGAATCCAGTTCACCACTCTTAAATAACTTTGCTTTTGTAAATATTCAAGGTCTTTGTCCTCAGACCGTTCCAAGCAAAGTACCGTTTATCAAAAATGAACTTAACAGTGACAATTCTCTTTTTATTGGCTTATCGGAAACTTGGTTAAATTCGCACAGAGATGCTGAACTTGAAATAGAAGGTTTTACACTCTTCCGATGCGACACATCAAGAAAAGCCAAAACACGTGGAAGGCACACCGGCGGTGTTGCTCTTTATGTCCGTGATGATATTGGATGTTCCTGTAATGTAATTTTTTCTCATGCGTCTGAATGTGTGCAGATGTTATGCCTTTACTCCTCCTATGAAGATTTAGCCATTCTTGTTACTTATAGACAACCTGATGACAGCTACCATGGACACCCATCCACACCAAATGATTTTAGTTCTCCTCTTAATAAAGTCAAACATATATTATCAACAATAAACCCTGCTCCAGATATCATTGTCGGTGGAGATTTTAATCTCCCTCACGTATCTTGGCCTGATGGACAGGCTATTCCAGGAGCATCAAATGCTGAGCGATTGATGATAAATTCACTGAACGAATTCTGCAATGAGCTTTTTTTGTCACAGCATGTGCTGTCTCCCACGCACAAAGATGGGAATATCCTTGATCTTGTTTTCACCAATAATTCTGATTTGATTCATGAGAGCATCAATGTACCCTTACTGCAAAGCACATCTCACCACAGTCTCATCCAGCTTCAAACAACATATAAAGTTAAATATAAAAGTGAGGTATTGAATAATCGTGCACCAAGAACAATGTTCAATGCACTAAACTTTTTCAGCGAGGAAGTCGATTGGACTGCTCTTTCAGAGGAACTAAGCCATGCTGATTGGGAAGACTCATTAAGAGACATGGGTGCATCTGCAATGCTGGACACTTTTTATTTAATTGTCTACACTGCCTGCTGCAAGCATGTGCCATTGCGTAAATCAGAATGCGAGAAAAGAACGCCCAAGGTGGTAAGATACCGTCACTCACTTTCTAAAAGAAGACGGAAGATAAAAAAGCGTCTTTTGAAAGTGTCATCGCCTGCTATTATTTCCAAACTGTCCAAGGAATGTTTGGATATTGAAAGGAAACTGCAGAAGTCTTTTGCTGACTCTAACGCTTTTATGGAGGGAAAGGCTGTCAACTCCATTAAAAGTAATTCAAAATATTTCTTTTCATATGTCAAGAAAAAGTCCAAAGTCAAGACAAAAGTTGGTCCATTGGTGGACCAGAATGGTGTTCTTACTGGTAACAGTACTGAGATGGCAGAAATTTTGTCAAAACAATACACAGACGTTTTTAGCAAACCAATGCAAAGCAGTCAAGCTTCACATAATCGCACTTTTGATATAAGTTCTATACTGTCAACTGTTACTCTAACTGCAGCCGATTTTGAGCTTGCAATTGATGAACTCTCTCCGTCAGCTGCTGCGGGTCCTGACGGCTTTCCTGCATTACTACTGAAAAACTGCAGGGCCCATTTGGTCCATGCTCTCGTATTTCTATGGACGAAAAGTCTTGAAGAAGAGGTCGTTCCAAGCAAACTAAAGAATTCTCTTATTACACCCATTCACAAAGGTGGAAGCAAGTCGGTGGCTGCCAATTATAGACCAATAGCTTTGACCTCCCACCTCATTAAACTTTTTGAGAAAGTCATACGGAAACACATAGTTAGACACATGAATGAAAATAACCTGTTCAATGACAGTCAGCATGGGATGAGATCTGGAAGATCTTGTTTAAGTCAACTCCTTGAGCAGTTTGACACCATTCTATCAATTCTTGATGATGGCGCTAATGCAGATGTTGTCTACTTAGATTTTGCCAAAGCTTTTGACAAAGTTGACCACAAAATAGTTCTGCAGAAAATATTTGATCTTGGCATTCGTGGAAGCATCTTCAAATGGATCGAATCCTTCCTGAGTAACCGCCTCCAAACAGTTATGGTTGATGGTGCAACCTCGAAGCCACAACCTGTCATTTCTGGAGTTCCCCAGGGAAGTGTATTGGGACCCATAATCTTCCTAATCCTTATTGGGGACATTGATGAAGATATCGCCATGTCAATAGTCAGGTCATTCGCCGATGATACAAGGGCCACAAAATCCGTTCGGTCTCCCGAGGATGCTGTGTTGTTTCAAAAGGATCTCGATCAGATCTACAAATGGACGGAGGACAATAACATGGAGCTAAATGACGTGAAATTTGAGCTTCTCCGCTATGGTAATAACGACCAGCTAAAAAGCGAGATATCATACCACACTCCGTCAGGAAAAATGATAAACATAAAGCAAGAAGTAAAGGACCTCGGTGTATCTATGTCTAGTGATTGTCTTTTTAGCAATCAAATAAACAAAGTTGTGGAAAAAGCCAAGAACCTCATTGCCTGGATCCTGAGGACATTTAAAACCAGAGAATATCGTGCAATGGTCACGCTGTATAAATCCTTGGTCATTCCAGTTTTGGAATACTGTTCTGTCTTGTGGAACCCAAGTAGCCCTAGGCTCATCCAAAAGCTTGAAGCCATTCAGTGGTCCTTTCTACGGAAAATTCAAGCTGATCGGAACTACTGGTCATGTCTGAAGAAGACAAAAATGTTCTCGCTGCAAAGACGACGTGAAAGGTACCGGATAATTTACATCTGGAAGATATTGGAAGGAAAGGTACCGAACATTAATGGCCACATTCAAGCCCGAAACAATGAACGCCGCGGGAGGCACTGTATTGTTCCCTCGCTAAAAACTGGTGGGAAAATACGAACCATTTTTGAAACGAGCTTACCTGTACAGGGGTCACAACTCTTCAATGCCATGCCTAGGTGTACTCGGGATATAAAAAATGCTGCTGTGGAACAATTTAAGCGCTCTCTTGATGCCTACCTCGCTAATATCCCGGACCAACCCCAAATTGTCGGATACACGGCGTGCAGGCAAGCCGACACCAATTCTATCGTGCACATGCAAGCACATGCTGGTGCGGTTCCTTTGTCTCACAGGATCCTCACATCAGCCAGGGCGAGTTGAACAACCAGCAAGCCTGAACACGCCTGTTCGAAGCACCAGACAAAAAAAAAAAAAAATAAACACTGGAAGGGAAGTAATATTTATATGATTAAATATATGTTGCAAATAAAGTAATCTGTCTAAACATCATCATAAAAAGCATTTCAAGAAGCAGACATATTTTCTACGCCTCACTTACCGATAAACATGCTTTACTGTTACGAACGGAAACATGCTGCGTTTGAGCGTGTTGCTATTACGATGGGGAGATACCGCTCCTCTTTCGGTAAGTAAACCAAAAAGTGTAAGGATGCATGCCTAACCATACATAGTGAACATAGTGCGTGATGTTTTATTAAGAGTGAACTTAAAACAACGAAGTGTAGGGGCATTATAGAGGACGTTTTGTTACGTATATTATGAGAAAAATGTAAGAGATAAGATACTAGATACGTGTGTATAACTTTTTAACTGGAAACGTAATTTTGCCTACTCGTCTACTCTTTAGTCGCGTAATTGCTGATAAGCGTGCTAATTAATACGAACGGGGGTAAAGACGGTTAATTACAAAAAGGTTAACCTAATTAGATTTCAACCGGATGTCTTTTACGGTGTTCTGCTTTGGAGAATGGCAGTTATTACTTTGGGATAAGTGGGGTCTTAGTCACTCCTACCTCAATATATAATGTATACTGTAACAAAAACTAAGGCTTAAAAGAATTATCAACCCCCAAATGTAGGGTGTTCTTATTATCTAGCATATGTCAACGCGTTAAAGAAGATACAACGTCGTAATATGTAGACTACGGCAACAAGCTCAAGGAGAAAAAGAGAGATAGACAGAGAAGCAAAATAAATACATAGCATGGCTTCTACTACTGATAATATTAAGAAGCCGTATAAACATAACCCAGCGCCTGGGAATACAAAAATTGCCGACAGTAATGCTATATATATATATATATATATATATATATATATATATATATATATATGAAATTAAAAATGGAACAGTGGAAGACCCATAAGCTACACGTTTCGCCCGACGTGATGTGGGCTTCTTTAAGAGCGGATGACAAGTGTGCTAAAAATGATAAAAGACGTGAAGGTCATATAATTGGGGAAATATATATAGTAGTGGGGTTTGAATGGAGGGGAATATATGCAAATATCAGAAATAAGTGTGCAAAATGTCAGCATATAATTATATATACATATATATATATATATATATATATACATTTTTTTACTTATTTAATATACATATGTATGTATAAATAAAACTGTCATTTCAAATATACATAGTAATATAAAAATGAGAAGGAGGAACTAGAGAGAAGATAGGGGCAAAAGAAAAATAAAAAAGAAAGAAAAAAACAAAATAATATACAGGGAATCATCCAGTGTCTAGCCGTATCTTATTTTCGTTTAAGATTGTTTTAGAGAGGTTGGGGGAGATACAGTAGAAACCCATTCTTTGTCTGATTTTGTTTGTAGAGAGGGCTATTACTGCAGATTCTATTATACGGCGTATCGACATTTTATGTACCACCTTGATTAGAGTAGATTTGTTAAAGTCAAAGCTGTGCCCATACTCCATAGTATGAGCACATTGTTTGTTTTGATTGTTCTCTTATGTTCATAAATACGCTTGTCAAGGTTACGTTGCGTTGCTCCAAAGTAGAATTTTTTACAGTCTTGACAAGGGATGGAGTATATGCCAGCTTTGATGTTGGGCATTATTCTGGATTTAGGTGTTAAGATTAAATTATTAATAGTAGCTGATAATTAATCATTTAATCCAAACACCTAAATCCAGGGGATGTTATATCTTATGAAATGCCATAATTGAAGCCACTTCTGGTCTTTACTAGATGCTGCTGCACATGTGCTCGTTAGTTATACGCCAAGCAGGTACGTGAATTGTTACGAAAGTGAACGTTTACATGTTAGCTGTAGTTACCACAATCGCACTTCCGTGGTTAGGAAGATGTTGATGATGCAGCAAGTTACACAGATAGCTGGTATCTACATGCACATCACATAGTCAAATACATATATAAATTGAAATATTTTCTCACAAAACCAGGTTTCGTATCAAGCAAAATTGATTTTACTAAAATAACAGCTGGTTTCTCATAGCTACACAAACATGGCAGATCCTGGTAGTTATTCCTTACGTTTATCGAAGAAAAACGAGTGTTTTGATGAGAATAATCAATATTAAATCGCGTTTCGTCTGTAAATCGGAAGATTTATTTGTCTATAAGATTCAAATGTGGTAATTACGAATGCTTTTATTACGTGACTATGAAGAAACGACTGTTATCTATGAATCAAAACTATTTTCACTAAACAACAATATATATATATATATATATATATATATATATATATATATATATATATATATATATATATATATATATATATGATGATTTCTATGTAATTATTTTTATAGGTGATTTTCAGCTCGTTGTTATTGAGGTTACTATTATTTCATCTGTTTCACTTCCTAAGTGATTAAGATGCAGAAAAACTGCATTATTAGTCGTCCTCAACTTCAAAGTCCGAATTTTTCGTTTTTTAATATATATATTAATTTTATACGTACATCAAAAGTAATCCATGGACACGCGTTTCTGACTCACAGCATGACTAACTTACACAGATATCGAACCCTCGATGTTGATGTCTATAGTGCATATAGTATATATAGTATATATATATATATATATATATATATATATATATATATATATATATATATATATATATATATATATATATATATGTGTGTGTATGGTAACGTGAATTTTATAGATAGATGAATCTTCAGATTTACAGCAAAAACTGACATATTCGGGAGTTCATGGAAAAAGTTTTAATATATTGTTAAAAGCATTTTTAATTAACATTGGGGAGTGAGGCATCTCAACAGATCTTCCACTTTGTCAATCAGTTAGAAAACACAGAAATCAATCCGGTAGATTCTTATCCGTTATTTTGAAGTTTATACACGAGTCAAGTCTTGCATCACTTTTAATCACTCAGTTACGAAGTACAAATCGTGGTATATGTTTATCCGTTGTTTTTTTTTAAACGTTTACACGAATTAAGTATTGCTTTTAGCATCATAATAGATTTTCCTTTAGTGTTACGCAGGTAACTTAGTTGTCGTTGTTCAGAATATGTTTCTCCTTTGTATTTGTTTCTTCGTTTACTGTGCATTTGATAGGAAACAGTTCATGATACAACTGTCATCAAACAATCTATTGGTTGCCACTAAGTTGAACACGTAACAGCTGTTTACAATTCCTCATCGATAGTCCTAATACATTTTTTTTATTCTAACATTTTATTTTCTCATTCTGATCACGTGCAGATTTCAAAAGCCCGACGATCTTCTCACATTCTCATTGATGTGTGAAGTAGAAGAAAAGAAATTAGTAAAAACCTTTTCTTTCATCGTAACCTTTGGTTTCGTTACCTTTTACGTTTTGCTTTGTTTTGTTTGAATCTAGGAAAAAAGAATAGTAGCAATAAATTCACGTATTAATTTGTGTAAATTTATCGTTGTAAATCTTCTGTGGCACCACCTGGCTGTCGGACTTTCGAGACAGTGGACCATTGTCCATGTCTGTTGTGAGAGTTGGGTTCATTGTTATTTGAGCCAGCAAGACATCTGTTAATTATCGACTCCAACAGGTGAATTTTGTTAAAGTGTCAAGAAAAGAAAGAAGGCAAAAATGATCGTCACGACAAAGCTAGTATATTGAACCAGTTCGCTGTATCGAACGCCCTTAGTGTATTATGGCATGCGAATTCCTCAGACTGAGATTTTAAACCGGTCGTTTTTATTCCTAACAGTCCGATATTTCATCCTCTGTGCCATCAGCACAAGCAAGTACATCAAATCCTACTACTGCTGCATTATTCCCCCCTTAAGGTAAATCTAATGTATCAAAGGTAAAACCAAATAAAATACGTGGACGTTAAAAACTTACTTTAAATTTCTCACGTTCAACCTCAGCAACCTTCCGTGACTGGGGCAGTTATTCCACGATCGTCTTCATGTTTCCATTCTCGCTGGAATTAAGGTTGGACACAACAAAACAAACAAAAGAGGAATTTGAGGAAACGACCTTTTATTGTTGTCCCCCTTACCTTCTCTTTAGCCAGCGGAGGGATCGGGGGGTCCGGACAGTGATCGTTGGGGCTGTTGGCCCCTAATTAATTGTTGATGTGAAGAAATCTCAACTCGTGGTGTTCGCCTCAAAAACTTCCAAACGACTCTCTTACTTTCTCACTACACTCGTGTCTCAGCCATGTGACATCACGTCCGCTTCTGGCTACCAGGTTAATGTGACATTTGTGTAATACTCGCTGACCCCATAACCCCGATATTCTGTGCACGTGTTAATATCGCCCTATGAATCCAAATCATCAGATATATACTAGCAATGAACCAATTAATATGTATTGCTTATATAAACAATATCAACAGTCAAAGAGTGTTCTATTCGTGTTTACGAAACTCTTTCATAATCGCTAATAACAGCCGTCGCCCTCGCCTCTCACGGTCCTCAAACTATGATAGGGTGACAGGCATATATATATATATACAGGGTGGGCAAAAATTAGGGTCCTATTTTTAAAAATTCATAACTTTTTTATTTATTGATTTAAAAAAAAAAATTTTTTTAGAATAACTAAAGGACCCCTTCCGAAGCAAGCATGAGCCGTATTAGCCCTAAGGAACGTACCCTCATTTAGAAAACATTATTTTTGCTTAAAAAACTCAAAACAGTGTAAAAAACAATACTTTCGTTTTTGTAAGTTTTAAGAAGTGTTTTTCGGCTAAAATTTGTTTTGTTTATTTCTAAAAATCTCGGAAGAGTCAGTCTACACACACATAAAGTTTGGTTAGTTTAACTTTTATTTTGTGGAAGTTATTCAAATTCAAGTTATTCAAATTCAAGTTATTCAAATTTAAAGATAGGACCCTTATTTTGGCCCACCCTGTATATATATATATATATATATATATATATAGTCACATACATATATATGTATATATACTAAATATGTTGTTTTCTTGCTCGCTTATGATTTCTTTCTCCTCGTACACACAAGATAACGTCATCCTGTTGGTATGGCATCCACTAAAACTTGAGGTGAAGATAACACTTCACAGTGGATAACATCACCAAATATGATGTCATCCATTAACAGTTCGATATAGATGAACGTGTACATATTGGATGACGTCAAAAATTATCGCGTAAGCCATCAATCCGGAGAAGGGATAATGGTTGTTTATGACGTCATATTTTATTGAAATAATGTAGTGTGTATTGTTACACAATGAGTAACATGGCTGCATTATTATTTTTGTAAATGTTAATACTTAGGGGTTACATATATATGAAGTTTTTTTTTTGTATTAACTAAGCATTATCAATTTTGGAATAGGTATTCTTAGGAACGCGGTAACATAGGAACATTATGTTTTGTTAACTTTAGCATTTAGATGGTCGCTCACCCAAACTCGCACTCGCAATCAAAGAAGTTACATACAAAAAATTAGTGAAAAAGATGCTCTATATCAGATTTTGAGTTATATTAAGAAAATCAATTTCATCAGTGCGCGCTCGTGAGCGTGAACAAGTGCTTAGTAAACTTCTAAACTATTGAACTCATCATAATGAATTATGTAATATATTTTCTAGGCAACAAATACGTTTTTGTGTACTTTACCATTCACGGAATACCACCGAACTGTACCATAACCTACAAAGAATACACAAATCATTAAAATGTACAACTAATGCTGATACCAGTCCTGGGGAAAGTAGTGTCTTAGTATATATATAGTTGTAATTGTATTGTTGTGTTTCCTATATATATATATATATATATATATATATATATATATATATTCAGAAAATTGATTGAGGAAAATAAAATGTTGTACAATCATCTTCTGAATGTATTCACTATATTGAACGTTCTATTATCACGATAGATTATTGTTATGGTGCCGTACCTACCTACGGAGAACTAATGGACTCGTCCACCTTATAAATACGGGAAGCACGTGACACTTGCTCTCTTCTTCCCCGGCAAACCGGCAATGGCGGTTGAGAGCACCATCTCCTTGTATTTCTTTCTTTCTATTATATAATATATACCTTTGTTCATTTAAACCATGTGTTCCTGTGTCATTCATTCGGCCTTACCTAGGTTCACAACAAATGGCGACGAAGGAATTCCAACTCTTGGGTCAAAAAACTGAAAATACCACGTGAAAATGCACTCACACGGTTAATGCAGGAAGCCGCACGCATGAAAAACAAAGGTTTTTGCCGAACGGTCGAGAGAAGAAAAGGGAACTCAACTGAAACAAACAAAAAAAAAACACGTTGAATTCTTAAGTGCGAGAAAATTGTTTTCTTTTAAGAAAAAGAAAACTGAAATGGACATGTTGTGCTCTAATTTTGAAAACTGCTTATCGAAAAAAAAAAACCCAGCTTGAAATTGAGTGAAAAAAAATGAAACCGACACCACGTGCTTCATTTTAAGAACCAGATAAAAGAAACAAAACATGAAATGAATCACACGTGCGCTACTCCATAAAAAAAAGACGCACGATAAAAAAGGTCAGTTTTATTTTCTCTCTCTCTTTTCCGACTTGTACTGAAATATTTTAAAATGCAGAAAGAATTAATTGTGAAACAGATTTTTTTCTCTTCGTTAAAATTAAAAACGTGTATAAGAAAAGAACATTACATAATCTTTTCATAACTAAAAGGGCGTCTTGCCAGCGCTAATTTAAAGAAAAGAACTTCTTGTAAATTCATTAAATAACGAGAAAATATTAATTTTCAAAATAAAAAATTAAAAAAATAAGTGAATATACGCGTATATAGAGAAAAGGAAAAGTTTCATAATCTTTTCATAATTAAAACGGCGCCTAGCAAACGCTAATTTAAAGAAAAGAACTCTTATAAAATCATAAGATAATGAGAAAATATTAATTTTCTAAATAAAATCAGAAACTAAATGGTTGAATATTGAAGATATTAAGTCTATAATCGCCGAACTAGCGAAATTCCAAATCTCCCAGCAACAACAAACTGAGTAAAGATTTCAAAAGCTTTTATTAGAACAGAACCAAAATGTTTTATAACACAAAAAGGAGTATGATGAAAGATTGGTATTTCTGATACAAACAATATCGCGCAGTGACCAAAAAAATGAAAAAGATGACACGTTTTCGCAGAAAACAATTTGGAACAGTATTGATAATTACTCATACACGGAAAATAATACATTTGAAGAATATTTCCGAAGATATGAAGACCTATATAAAATTGACTGCGGTAGTTGGAGTGATGCGAAGAAGGTACGCCTCCTTCTTAGAAAACTAAATACCACAGAACATACGAAATTCGTGGATTTCATTTTGCCTCGGAAAACTAGCGAGCTAACTTTCATAGAAGCGGTTGGTTTATTGACAGAACTGTTTAGTCCAAGAACTACACTATTCCACACACGATGGAAGTGCATGAACCTGGTAAAGAAAGACGAGGAAGACTACGCTACTTTTGCATCGATAGTGAACAAGCATTGTGAAGATTTTAAACTAGCTGAATTAAGTGCAGATAATTTCAAGTGTCTAATTTTTGTACAAGGTTTAATCTCAGGAAATGACACGGAGATAAGGCGTAGAGTTCTAAATAAATTAGAGAATGAACCAAGCCTTACGCTGCAAAAGTTGGCTGAGGACTGTCAAAGATTTGTAAATGTAAAACAGGACTTAAAAGACATTGAATTGTCCGGCATTGCGCATATAAAAAAGGTACATCAAAAAACAAAAGCTCAACCTTATAGAAAAATAAGAAATAATAATTTTGATGTAACAAAGACAAACCAAACCAGTAAAAAAATAAATAAATTGCCACCAAGCCCTTGTTCACGCTGTGGTAATCCACATTGGTACAATGATTGCCCATTCCGTTTTAAAACCTGTATGAAATGCAAAAAAGTTGGACATAAAAGTTCGCACTGCAGAACTGGCAGAGGAAATAAAATGCGGATTCAAGCCACTAGGACAAAGAAGGAAAAATGCATGAACATAAGAAAATATGTACAGGTGAAAATCCTGGATAAAAATATAAAATTGCAATTGGATTCTGGTTCAGACGTTTCCATTATAAATTTACATACATGGAGGAGATTAAATAAACCTACTCTATCAAGAACAAACAGGCTGGCAAGCACAGTTACTGGTGAAAGAATTACATTTGAAGGAGAATTAATCACAAATGTGTCCCTAATGGGAAATACTAAAAAACTCAAACTACTGGTACTGAAGGATTCGAATAATCTTTTTGGTTCAGATTTTATGCAGGCATTTGATTCATGGAAGTTGCCGATAAATACATTTTGTAAAATAATAAATAGTCGCGCAACAGAATCGGAAAAACTACAACGAGAATTAAAAAAATCGTTTCCAGAGTTTTTTTCTGGCGGTCTTGGATGCTGCACTAAAATGACTGCAAAATTCCGTCTAAAAGAAAATGTACTGCCGGTATATAGAAAAGAAAGGAAAGTACCCTTCGCCTCGATTGAAAAAATAAACGCTGAATTAGACCGACTGGTAAAGATGGGTATTTTATCAAAAGTACAACACAGCCAGTGGGCAGCACCCACGGTTTATGTAAAGAAAAAATCTAATGAGATTCGTGTATGTGCAGATTTTTCAACAGGACTGAATACTGCCCTCGCGGACAATCACTACCCACTCCATACCCCGGAAGAAGTGTTTGCAAGCTTAAATGGAGGAAGATTTTTTTCAAAAATAGACCTAAGTGAGGCATACCTACAAATACCGGTGGATAAAGATTGTTCTAAGCTGTTATGTATAAACACACATCGTGGTTTATATAAATTCGAAAGATTAGCGTTCGGAGTTAAGGTCGCGCCAGTCATTTTCCAACAAGTAATGGACACAATGCTGGGCGGACTGGATTTCGCAATAGCGTATCTCGATGACATCTTGATTAACAGCAAAGATATCGAACAACACCAAAAACATGTAAATCAAGTGTTTGCGAGAATCCAAGATTATGGGTTCAAAGTAAAAGAAGAAAAATGTGATTTTTTCCTGGAGGAAATAAAATATCTGGGTCATGTGATCGACAAGGACGGCAGAAGACCAGACCCAGAAAGGGCTACCGCAATAAAAAAACTGCCGGCGTCATGACATTACAGAGTTTTCTGGGCCTAGCAAATTACTACCAGGCTTTTATCCCAGAAATGCATTATTTGCGTGCTCCATTAAATGAGCTATTAAAAAAAGGTAAAGCCTGGGTATGGACACCTGAATGTCAGGATGCATTTAATAAAATCATAGAAAGACTTACGTCAGAGTTATTTCTAACACATTACAACCCAGAATTGGACATAATCGTAGCTAGCGACGCTAGTTCATATGGTTTAGGAGCATGTATCCTACACGAAATGCCTGATGGAACCCGTAAACCCATTGCACATGCATCAAGGACCTTGCTCCCAGCGGAAAAACAGTATTCTCAAATCGAGAAAGAAGCCCTAGCAATAATATTTGCAGTAACATGTTTCACCGATACATACATGGTAGACAATTTACCTTACAGACAGACCATAAGCCGCTAATTACAATTTATGGATCTAAAAAAGGCCTACCTGTATATACAACTAATAGACTACAAAGATGGGGAACTATCTTATTAAACTATAACTTTAAAATGCAACATTTGCATTCAAATAAAATCTATCATGCAGATGGATTGTCGAGATTAGTGCCAAAACAGAGAGAGACTCTGGAAAACACAGTGATTGCGTCTCTTCAAACAGAAGGAGATTTTAAAGAGATTTTGTGCAACGCAGTGAGAGAGCTCCCGGTGACACTATACGAGATAAAAAAAGAAGCTCAAGAGGATGAATTTATCACCAGAACAAAAATGAAATTGGTAGATAAGGATTTACATGCGGCAAAGAGTTTCTTACTCTGTGATGACGTACTCATGCATAACGAAAGGGTGGTCATCCCAGAAAAACTACGAAAGCAAATTCTGAAAGATTTTCATGTTGGCCATCCAGGGATAACGAAGATGAAGAGGTTAATGAGGAGTGTTGTGTACTGGCCAGG
>OY744522.1:164028075-164043075 GCA_963556195.1 Sepiola atlantica | reverse complement strand
TGTTACGGGTATGCACTGTGGTATTGATGTGCAGTATCCGAGTTCTGTCACAGCTACTGCATCATCTTCACTAACAATATTGGAAACGGTATGACTCCATACATCCTCCCAAGCTTTATTAAAGAGTAACATAGACTAGACTCTCAAGCCTCGGTTGTGCAACTCGTCTAGAAGAAGAAAAACGCTGAAATAAGACCAGTTCTTCTTCGCTTATCTTGGCATTGTTTATGCTATCTTAGATTTCTACTTGCCCCTAAAGTTTATAAAAATGCTGTTAAATATTGTACAATCGTTTCTGAACTATACACTTCCTGGGGCGTAGATATCCTTTCAGGGGATATCCATCGTACAACAAAATAGAACATAGACAATCGCTAACACAGTCGATAATAAATAATTAAATTATTGAAAAGCACGCACTAAAAACAGTTTAACTACTAGTCAAGATTAAATAACACGTTACGAAACTGCAATTGCTAACATACTCGATAATAAACATTTAACTTATTCAAAAACACGTACTAGAACACTTTTATTTACTAGAGAATCAGGTACCACTTTACGTAACTGTAACCGGAAATGGATGCTAACAGATACGTAACAACTGTAAATTCGACAATTAAACGTATGACTATAAACAAAAAGTAAATAGATAACCACACCACATCCAAATACATCTAGAAAAAAGTTTTTTTTTCAAAAACAATATATACATATAGCAGTTACATTAGTGAACTATTTTCTATTAGTCTACATGACCGACAGTGAGATGTAATTCGGCTTCACTATTATGTAACCATCACTTCATGACAACGTGGGCGTATTTTCCTGCACTCTCTAGCTGGGCCGGTAGTAGATGCGTCGACGAACTCCAGGATAAGATTATTTCGTTTTTGTGAATATTAATCAATCCATTAAACAACATTTATTTTGTTACTGTGTTTTCAGTAAATAAATCTGCACACCTCTTTTATTGTGAAGCCATTGTTTATTTCTTGGGGAATAGTGATCCTGTTTCGCTTATTCTATTTCAGTCACATTTGGCCAGACGAATTACTCTTCCAATTAGTAATTCTGATTCTTTCTCTATTTAACCCCCCAAACTAACAGTTGCTACCCGAGGTAAATACACATACAGAACCTATAAAAACACAAGATCTCAAATACAAACTAACACCTTCATTGTTTTTATTTACAAGATAAAGAGGGACGATTCAAAACAGCAGTGGAAGTGGTCGTTAACAGTCTCGCAGATACATTTAGTATACGTAAACAATCAAATAATAGCATGCATTTTTAAATAACAGCCTCTAAACACATTCAAACAACACTTAGCCGATTTACCCCTCTCCCCATCACTAAAATAACGTATGATCGTCCAATTGTGCGAAAATAAATACACTGCACATAGGCCTCTAATTTTCTTTTCTTTCATAAGTCTATGCATTTCTGAAGAACAACGACGTCGTGTGATGCTTTACCCACTATCCACTCATCATTATATATATATATATATATATATATATATATATATATATATATATATATATATATATATATATATTACTATTTCATGTATACCCATAAAATTTTATAAGGAGATATAATTTTTTATGTATCAATTTTCAGTATTTACTTCAACAGTGCTCGATACATAAGTAGAGCTAGATAATAAGCTATGAAAATATAGTTATGGTAAGTAAGCTACACAGAGGATCCCACGTTTCATCCTTCAGGCTAAGATACATTTTATACCCCTGGGGATGAAACGCGGGGCCCTCTGTGTAGCTTAATTGCCATAAATATATTTTCATAGCTTACTATATATACTAGCAAATATATGCTCCCTCCGGTCGCATATTTTTGCTAGGCTCCGGCGTCAGAAATGAACGCTCACCCTTAAACCGATGGAGCCCCAGTCATATTTCTTGGGTGGTTAGATGTTGATATTCTTTGTTTCCGACCAAAAATGTATATAGTTAAAAATATAGAAAAAAAAGTTCGACCCAACCGCAATTTTTTTTACCCTTCCCCATAAATAGAAATATTATTAGTTAAAAAAATAAGTAAATAAATTGTTTGCCCCCAATATTTTTTTACCGTCCCCCATACATAGAAATATTTTTAGTTAAGAAGAAAAAAAAAAAATTTTTGACCCCCCCAATTTTTTTGATAGTAATATTTTCAGTTAAAGAAAAAAAAATTACCCCCCCCCCCAATTTTTTTTTACCTACCCCCATACATAAGAATATATTTAGTTTAAAAAAAAATTGATCCCCCCCAAAAAAAAGAAAAAATTACCCTCCCCCATACATAGTTAAAAAATAGAAAAAAAATAGGAGGCGCCTACGTCATATCAAAGAACCAGTTTTGTTATTCTTCCAAAATGGTTACCCATTTTGTAATGGCCGAGATATGTGTTGCTTAACTTCAATTTACAACAAAACACCTTGTCTTAACAACGCATTGTGTTCACAGGAGTAACTTCGTCCGAGTGGCTGAGAGTGACATTTGATAAAGAAATACGTGAACGAAGAAAAAAAAGAATGAACTCGATTTTCCATCATAATATATATTACCTTTGTTGTTTTTTTTAATATTGCAAGAGAACAGAGTCTCGGAATAGATCGATTATTCGTGTATATTTAACTTGTAAATCTATTGAAGCACCATCTGGCTGGTGGACTTTTTGCAACAGTGGACACTCGGCCAGGTTTTTATTGGCAATTCAATACATGGATTCCAACAGCTGAATATATTTCAGAAAGGATTGAATCCAGTTTTCACAACGTTTATGAATATTCTAAAAAAAAATAGAAAACATTTCAATTATTACGTTTTTAATGCTACTTAGATCCCACGTGTTAGTATATGGAATGAACATGACTATAGAATATGTTCATGTGAAAAAGACTGTAGTTGATAAATAACAGGTTTCAGTGTATTATATATCTTATTCTGATGTGCTAAAAACAAAAGCTGAAAGACCTATTCTCATGGTAGAGATATCGTAACTATGAATAATAGAAAGGGTAATTTACAAGGGAAAATAAACACGAAAGGGGAGAAAAAGAAAAGATATACATGGGAGGTTCTGATACAACGAACAGTAAAAGAACAAATATATTAAATCTACACTTGGACTAAAAATTTATTTAAATTGAAAAAAACAAACAAATTATACAGGTATAATAGTATACATAATATGATACCAATATAATTTATTTTTGTTTTCAATTAAAGTAAGTTTTTAGTCGAAGTCTACATTTGATATATTTGCTCTTTTTACTGTTTAGAATTCGAACCACACACACACACACACACATATATATATATATATATATATATATATATATATATATATATATATATATATATATATATATATATATATATATATATGAAATGAAGGAGAATGGTACATTAGTACACCTCTTTATATATATATATATATATATATATATATATATATATATATATATATATTATTTTAAAATGGACTAATTTCAATAAATCAAAATGACAACGCATGGTGTCATCAGAAGTTACGTGTTTCATGGGTAGAGCGTAAAAGTTAACAAACGTAAATAGAGAAACTATATGGTGTAACGACCAGTAACAATTTCTTGAGATATCCATGTATAAATGTTTCAGGCCATAACAAAAAGAGTACACAGAGAATGGAAAATCACTGCCACTATTCGTTCCATTTTGATTTTATTCGAAAATTCATACACTGTGTTATATGTTTTAAGAACTTCTTCTTGCGTAACTACAGACAATATGTCTCTTTAACTATTATCCTCGAGTGGTGTTTAGCCAGAAAGAAAGCGATATATTTGTTTGCTAGTATATTGCTATCTAATTTACATACGTGCTTGCGAACACAGAAATATAAATAAACTGGAAATAGAAAAGTTTTCTGTCTCAGCTTGAAACGTACACATAGTTCTACTACGTAGACATAGGTCGACTAATGCTGAAAAGGTATAACACAGGGAAAAACCTGTATTTGGGTGGCTATATATATATATATATATATATATATATATATATATATATATATGTATATAAATAGTAAGCTATTAAAATATATTTATCGCGATTAAGCTACACGGGGGAATCGTCAGGCTAAAATGCATGGAGTTATTTTTGCCGGGTGTTTTTATATACACGGCTAGCTAGTTACCCAATCAGATTCTTTGTTGTTTTCTTAGCCAATCGTGTGACTTCTCACGAACAATAGTCTGTGTAGTGGTACTTCCTATATTCTGTTCTATTGTTCTCTTCTCTATAGATTGGTCTATATCCTGTTTCTTTTCTGTGTCAATATATATATAGGCAGACCATTTCTTAGTATTATAGATGATTCCGCCAAAACCATCTATAATATTAACACATTGTCTGTACCTGATTATCTTCATTCCCCTGAAAATGGACCCGGATGGGTCTGAAAGTACTTGGAACACAAATCAAAACTATGGCGGATTCATCGGCCAATTCCCCCCTCCCTGAAACTAAAATTCTGATTCGCAGTATTGAAAAAATCTACCAAAGTATATCTAGACATAAGTTGTCTGTTATATTCAACAATACTTGCCTGCAATATATATTTACATATATATATATATATGCAAACATTGTTAAAAATGACAGAATTCGTCTGTTTAATTATACGTTTCGTTATTTTTTCAATTTTGCTAATTAAAATCAAAATAATTTATAAATGTCACATAGCATTTAAAATGTTGCTACTGGTTTCATACGCGATGTTATTAATTGAACTGTTTATGTAGATATCTTCAAGTATTTTTAATTTTTAAATTGGTTTCCGCATGTATTATTTTAGTGTTATTAAGAAGAATTCGTCTTAAATCAGAGAGAGGGTAGTTAATTTTTAACAAACGTGCTCTATATGTTTCTCCGCTGTCTTTTTACAATCAAATATATATGGCACATTTGTTAATTGTTTTGATTTTAATACAAAAAGGACCACTAGAAAAAATGAAAAATTAAAAACTAAGAAACGGACGAATTCTGTTAATTTTAACAATGTTTGCATGAATGAGAAAATGCTGCCTAAATACACAATATATATATAGAGAGAGAGAGAAAGGGAGAAAGAGAGAGAGAGAGATCATTTTTTTAAATATACTAATGGCAATAATATATATATATATAATATATGTTATTATAAGTATTACTAGTAGTAGTAGTAGAAAGAGAAAAGGTAGTAGTATTTTTTAATGTCTCTGTGAGCATTTAGTAAAAGAGTGATTATTAAAATTGATTTCTAAGTTGCATTCGTGTGTCTGTCCACCTCATAGACACATATATAATTTAAATGGCAAAATAATAAGCCTATTTACTTCTATATAATGAATAATATTATTTGTATAAAATAATAATCATAATTTTAATAATAATAATAATAATAATAATAATAATAATAATAATGATAATAATGATAATTATAATAATAATACGAGTAAAAAGACTTATTTTCAATTATGCAAGAAGAATGTCTTAAAACGAAGCTAGCTACAGCCAAACAGGTGTGCTGTTAAACCTGTTGTAAATTACATCAAATTTCCTGTTGCTAGACAAAAAATGGAGGTGAAATCTGGAGATCTGGTAAAAATAGCATAGGTAGAGAGATGGTGATAAAAAGGGAAGAACAACATACGTAAGTTAAAATTATTAAAAAAAGGGGACCGAAAAATAAGGAGGTGAAATAATATATATATATATATATATATATATATATATATATATATATATATATATATATATATATATAATGCAGCATATAGAACTTGACGTCTGGGTCGGAAAACAGGCTTAGAAAATGGTTTAAGAGATAGTGTGGCCTCTGCCTGAGTGCAGCGTCCCAAGATTTGTAAAGACTAGAGAAAATTGTTTCATGATGTTTTTGGTCTGGTCGATAATGCCGTTCTGAGATGACGATCTGGATACCACCTCACCTATCTTGTTGAGTAAGAATGTCGCGAAGACCTTGTAACTAGATTAAGTCAAGTCCCAGCAAATTATGGCATGAGTTTGTGATGTATACGGCACCGACACAATTTCGTCCTTCATTTTAATGGTAACGGGTAATTGACTCGTGATGTAAACACAGTCACCGAAAGCACTTTGTGTTACCTGACTTGTTGGTGTCAATGAATGCTGCCTTATGGTTTCCCATAATTATTGTGATATAAGTGTAATATCGGAGGCAGTATCCACCTATAGCTGAACAGAATTGACTCGTGATGTAAACACAGTCACCGGAAGCACTTTGTGCTACCTGACTTGTTGGTGTCAATGAATGCTGCCTTATGGTTTCCCATAATTATTGTGATATAAGTGTAATATCGGAGGCAGTATCCACCTATAGCTGAACAGAATGAGCATTAAATTGTACTGCAACATATGTTAAGTTTGATTTTTAGTTTGGAAGAAAAGTTGCTAACAGACTGTGGGCGTTTTGTAATTTTGTCGGTGCCTATTATGTGAGGTTTGTCTATTATGGGTGCAAACACCTCTTTATGCCCAAGTCGATTGCAGCTGCGACAGCGGTGTGTCTTGAATGTACAGTTTCGTACGAAATGCTAGCTGCCACAGTTCAAGCAATCGGTTGGGGGCTTGACAGATGTTGACGTCGGTGAGGTGGGTCGACGTTTTTTTTTTACTGTTAACCGTGGATGCCGTTGCTGGTTGCATCATAGTTGAATCATGCTTTAGATTCACTAGACGCTGGCAGTCTACGGTTACTTGTTGCAATGCAATTTCTGGAGTTTGCTCTATTTTTGACAGAATCCGTGTGCGAATGTCTGCCTACCCCACCGATCTCAAACCTCACACAAAACTTAAACATTTGAATTGAGCGTCCGTGATGAAACATATTTTAAAATGGTATCGTTCTCTGTTCACAATGCCTGCATAAGTTAAGAAATCGGTCGAATCAGACTTCGTTATGCTAAGACAATTAAAACGCATATTAAATAACGAAATCTGCTCACCGAAAATCTGCCTCAGTCTCCACCGTGTCGTCGAAGTTGTAGTCACGTTGGTATTTAGGTATTTTCAGTTAGCATACCGATCGGGTTCTGACGTCCCAAGATTCCGTAGCAAAAGTCTGACTTTCCACCCGTAAGCTTCTCCCTTGAATTCTACACGGAAAAGGGCCTCAAAAGTGAAAACCACGTACAGTACGTCGATTTAGCCATTGGGTCGTAATGAAATTCTTAAATTGATTGTGCAACTGATTCTGCCGAATTCGTAAGCTTTGTTTCCGAAAGCAATGGTACACGTGTTGTGAACCTCTCTGAAAATAATTCTATCAAACTTAATTGTTGTTGCATGCATTAATTGCAGTATGGTGCAATCCATGGTTGAAAGTGTAAAAACAATTCCCGTCGCCAATGTTACGTCTGGATGTTTATACGTTATCGGTTCAATAACAACTAAAAAATGAAATAAGGACGAAGTAGAACCTTTAACAAGTTTATTTAACTAAAACAGCGATCATATTGAAATGTAGAAAACCGCTGAACGGGAGATCCTTGTTTGATAGTAAAAGCTGTTCTGTTTACTTTTCGCTGTCATGACAGACAACTTCCAATATCCAAGGGCGGTAACTCTTTCTTTTTGATCCAAGGAAATAACTATTCTGTTTTGTTACGTTGCCCTAAAACACACACACACACACACATATATATATATATATATATATATATATATATATATATATATATATATGATTTACGACGATGCACTTTTCTCTTCTCTTTATTTTTACAATGATTGTCTCAACTTGGCGATCAAGTTTCCGAGTGTCAGGTTGTAATTTACTTCGTATGGATCAAAAAGTTGTTTTATCAGCGATCTTTCTCGATCGTCTTAAAGAGTTGTTGTTTCGCTATGCTATTTGTTGTTTAACGTGTTTTTATTATTAAATTGATAAATGTATAAGCACAAAAAACAAGTATTTTTCCACAATTATAAAATAAACACACAAATAAATACAGAAAAAACAAATTACAAAAAAAAATCATAAATACGCACATACAGAAATAAATAAAGATTCAATTACACCTTGTTTTTTCTCCAGCTAAAACTACGGGCAAAATAGTAAACACACCTACACAACAACAACAATAAAAAAACAACGAAGATCGAAAGCGCTTGTGATGACCGACTAAAGAACCATCTGGCCATTACTCTATGAATTACTACCAGAGACCCGGAAACTTGCTAGCCGAGTCGTGAAAATGAGTAAACAACTTACAAAATAAGGAAATTTCATCGTCTTGAATCAGATATGTATCGACAACAATCTTTTGCATATATATATATATATATATATATATATATATATATATATATATATATATATATATATATATATATATATATATATATACCGTATTTCTTAATTGGGAGAGTTTCCCAGCAGAGTGCTCAATTATTAATGCAAAAGTAAAATTAACTAAATAATTAATAAGAGCATGATATTTATTAATATTAAATAAAGTGTTACAACAACATCCGGACCAAGGTTTCAGATCCGAGAAAATCGGACCTTCATCAGCGGAGTCGTATGGCTTAATGAGTGAGAACAACCGCCAGGTTTTTCAAAATATTGTCCGTTGGAAAGATGGAAGACTTTCAGATTTAAAATTGTCACGTGCGTGGAATATTCGTAGACAGTTATGGAAAAGTTTCAGATCAAAACAACAGCAACGCTGTACATCGAAAAAGCAAGAAATTAAATGGGAATAACGTTAACAGTTGGACAGATGGGAACCTAGCATGTTTAAATTGTCACGTGCGTAGAGTTACGTGGCCGTTATGGAAAGTATTCAAATTTAACTAATAGAGACGCTATATATCTTATCGAAAGTAAATGGAGATAACGTTAAGAATAAAAATAAAATAAAAAGAAAAAGAAAATTATATTAAGTTAAAAAATATATAAATTATAAAATTATAAAATTAAAAATTATATTGAAATAATATGCTAATGTAATAAATTATTTCTAAAAATATTAAATAATAAATCATTAAAAATAAAACTTATAATTAAATAAATTGTAGTCACACCATTTATAAATTCATGAAGTCGTAATGGTACTAATCATAAAAAATGTAGGTACTAATAATAAAAAGGGGGGGATAAAGAAAGATGAAAAAGAATAATAATGAAGAAAAATAAAGAAAAATAAAGAAAAATGAAAAATGAAGAATGAAAAATGAAGAAAAATAATAAAGAAAAATAAAAATAAAAATAATAAAGAAAAATAAAGAAAAATAAAGAAAAATGAAGAAAAATAAATATAAATAAAGATGAAATAAATACACTGTTAGATAAAATAAATGATAACAAAATTGTGTAAAAGTAAAAATAAAAGATAAAAGGCAAGAGAAGGAAAAATGGGGA
Source organism: Sepiola atlantica (assembly GCA_963556195.1). Classification (NCBI taxonomy): domain Eukaryota; kingdom Metazoa; phylum Mollusca; class Cephalopoda; order Sepiida; family Sepiolidae; genus Sepiola; species Sepiola atlantica. Next base: position 164,033,633 of record OY744522.1, on the reverse strand, counting down.
TATGGGGTACTCCACATTTGAAATTTGAAATTAGAATTAAAAATTAAAAAAATTAAAATTAGAATTAAAATTTAAAATTTAAAAAATTGAAAAAATTTTTAAAAATTTACAAATTAAAAATTTAAAAACAGTTATATACATAAATATAAAAACCATCCATAATTAAAACATGCAATAATAGAAATCGAGTTTAGGGCCACAGTCGGGATACCGTACAGTTCAATCCGAAATTCGGAAGGCGAATTCATCATTGTGAAATCCGAAATCCTAAAAGTCCGTATTCTGGGTACTCTGCGGTTATGACTTATGTATTTTGTTCTGCCCAATTTATCAGAAGTGCCTTTCTTCTGTGGATACAGTCCTTATATATCTCCCCTTTTTTGTTTAGGCATATAATGTTAGGGTCATTGATGGTTCGCAAGATGTTATATTTTTCAGCATCGCAAAGTGCACAGCGGCCTGATATTGGGGAATATGGTTTTCGTCTTTCTATTAATTTCCAACTGATGGTAAAAGGTGTTCCCTCATCCTTTAGTTCCCATACACGGGCCCCTAAAGCTGTATTTACTCTATCTCTATATTTGAAGGTATGCCTGTGGGCATATAGTCTTTGCTTAAACGTGCCTTTTGTCATCCCAATGTATATCTCCTTCTTGTCCGTTGGTTGTCTGTGTGAAATCCGAAATATATATATATATATATATATATATATATATATATATATATATATATATATATATATATATATATATATATATATATATATATATGGGAAAGGAAAGGATGGAGGTAATCCGACGTAATGGGAAATGAAAAAGGAAAAAACCAAAAAGGATGTATTTTTTATGTGTTCATCAACGTTTCACCTTGATTTGTAAGACTACTTCAGGATGATTTTATCAAGAAAAATGTCATGCAAGTACGTGAACATATTGGGTTTAAATGATGGTTGATGGGAGGAAATAGTAGCCCCTACTGGAAGCATCCTTTTTGTTTTTTTTCCTTTTTCATTTCCCATATATATATATATATATATATATATATTTATGATCGGAGTTCGAGCCCGTCGACCGTCGGAAATAAACTTTCTTCACTGAAGATCTCGTTAGCATGAAACATCGATGTCTGCAGGTAATAAATAATTAGTATTTATTTATAAATATTAAAATATTATTTTTAAAAACCCTTTACTAAGGCCTGTTACTCTGAGTGAGTTTAATAACAAGCAGTACTAATAGCTTCATTGCGAGTCCCAACGTCGCTGCTTGTTGTAAAAATACACGCTGACTCGGTATTTACAATGTTAAATCCCTCCTTAATTATTAGCTAATTTGCGGTGGCCAACGGGGGAACGCTCTTGACAGTGGCGATTTGTGATCGGATTTCGAGCCCGCCGATTGTCGGAAATTAACTTCCTGCACTGAAGATTGCGTTAGCATGAAACATCGATGTCTGTAGGCAATAAATAATTAATATTTATTTATAAATATTATATATATATATATATATATATATATATATATATATATATATATATATATATATATATATATACATTAGCGGAAGTTTTAAATCGGAGTGTTCTTCTTTTCGATAGCTCTCTTCCCAGAGTGATGTTCCCTATCCACCCAAAGCAATGACTTTCAGGCGACAAGAATGTCCCCCTACTATCACGACTAGCACTTCATACGGGCACATGTCTTAGTCACATGAGCATTGTGGGAGCCGGTGAACCTAACTGTCAAAGACTGTTACTATTTCATACAATTCCAACCACTCGGCTTTTACAACCTTAGAACACATGCGCTCTCATTAGAAAGGTCTCTTAGCCTGTCTTAGTTTGTATATAGCAATGTTTAGGAACCTCCTACGACGACACTCCAAACACGACTATCGGTGCTTCCTTTTTAATGGACCCTTTACACGAGGTGGTGAAGAGCGTAAGCTGCATTGGTAAGACCTTTCTCTGAATAATCATTGGCCAGGCTTAATCTATCAGCGTTACTCACTGGGTTGCCGAGTCTACGTGTCCCATAATTGATAATGATGGGTTCATTAGTTTAGGAGTTTAATCCGTACATACATATAATTGACGCTCCTGCGCGTGTACGGCTTAATCCAGTTAAAATGTTATTACATAATAAAATTAAGAAATGTGTGTAGAGCAATTCTACCATATTAAATATTTTGTATCTAACTTATATTTAAAGTTTTTTTAGGGGGCGGAGGGAGCGAGTTTGGAGTATCATATTTGAGGGGCACACCCCTTGCATAGTAACGTTTACACAAAATGATGTGTTAGTGTATACAAGATAGCAACGGTCTAAAGAGTTTAACTGCAATTTAAGCTTAGAGCAGTTATACATACATAGAAAATAACATTAGTGTTTTACTGTAAAAGCGACTAAATAATTTACTATTATTATAATTATTATTATTATTATTATTATTATTATTATTATTATTATTATTATTATTATTATTATCATGAAAAAAATGTGTGCACTGTGATAGAGGCAAGATTTATAGAGAGCATGCTTGGTTGGAAATTGTGCAGCAAGATGTGTGTTCACATTACATTTATTTTCTGTATGTTGGCACGGTCAGAAAAACAAGGATCAGGTATGGAATTCAAAAGGTAATCGATCCTCGTAAAGATGGTATTATAGTAGAACATCTTCCTACATACAGGGTACTTCTAAACTGGAGCGATGAGATTGTTCTCTTTGTCGTTGCGGGGTTACAAGTTTATCGGAACACATTTCGTGAAAGCAGTTGTAAAACAATCACATATATGCAACACTGCGGCGATGCGCCAGAAGCTGGAGATTGGCATACAGTGCGGAACATATTAGGTTAGAATTTCTTTTTTGCCCACCCCCCTGTTGGTCTAAACAATGCAAATGGGCTAAATACTAACATTAAAACAACATTCAGAGTATTGCTAAAAGAATTCTTCTCGAAGCCACATAATAATTTCACACTTCCAGTTTGAGAAGTTCGGAAATTGCTAAAGCCGGCACTGCAGGTAGCCGCATACTATTCAATTGATAGTCTCTCTAGTTCATAACGATAGACAAACACAGCTGTTACCCGGATATGTGTGCTCAATTACCAGTTATTAAAACCATTGTCAACTTTTATTATTAAGGTGTTTGCTTTGGAACTTGATCAGCCGACGCAGTGAATCAGAAATTGACATGCGTGCTTCTTGTACCTACTCCATTTTTTTTCATTATTATTCACATGAGGAATTGTCTATTTGTCGTGCGGCCATTGTTATCGAGGACATTTACAACTGCGAAGCTATGCAAACTACGATTTACATTAAAAACTATGCGAGCCAGATACTCCCAAGCCTGATAGAATATATTAAAAACAGTTATTTTCATTATTATTTATCAAAAAGCTATTGTAAAAATATGTTAAGTTAACACGCAAACTTATTTCTAATGCAGAGATACAATAGTTAGATACCCCCAAAACGCAAAACAATGTTTAATGTTGTCAATCCAATTACGGCATATGTTATATCAAATTTTATTTGCGCGTGATACCCTATTATTTAATATTTAATAAAAAGTATTAATTTAAATTAGCTATTAACCAAAAAAATAAGAATAAGTAAATAACAAAATTAAAAATGAGACTAAAATAGAAACTAAGTGATTCCGTTAAAAATTAAAACAAAAAACGACCAAATTCACTAATCAAAGAGGCGTAATTTCTACATTTATAATTAGAGAGTAATCCCCCTTACCTTGATTGAAAATTAAGTGATAATTTATATTCAATTAATGTCTATAAACAACTTTAATATGTTATTGTTTTATAACACAATATTAACACTGTTTGCATATACATATATATACTTCTTTTACATACTCCATTTTTTTGTCATTATTATTCAGATAGGGACTTGTCTTTTATCGTGCGCTATTGTTATCCAGGACAGTGTGTTTTTCCATTGGAGAAATTGGTTGCCTTCGCCTACCTACATGAACATTATTTAGTCATGTTAACACAGAAAGTAAGTAGTGCAGTGCACATGTCTGGAGATCCGATGTTTTCTTCTTCACATAGAAAGTATAAAAAATACGCCACGTGGAAATGTAACAATTGAAGGCTATGCGTTAAATAGTATTAATACTGTGGTTATATTCCCTATTGTTCATAATGGACTCTTCCAATATTTGTATTTTTTCCGTTGTGTTTTAGTTTGCTGATCCCGTTAATAAATAGAGAGATAGGGAGATAAAGAAAATCGGAAACGATAGTGAATAGACGACGTATAGAATAAGAACGGGGTTTAAAGAACATCCGATAAGAGATGGTGAAAGTGATGGATAGCAGGTTATCTGGACGGGTACCTGGTGCGGCATTCAGCCTGGACGTGTTAAGCAAGCCTCCTCCAAAGTTAGAAGATTCTATGAAATATTAAATTCACAAGCGGCCCCCAGTCGCATGTATATCCTGGTCAGGGGAGATAACGACGTTAGTTCTTGAAGTTTTCTTTTGCATGTAGGTGTCGCCTTCCTCGCACATATAGCGCCTGGTATTCCCAAATGGTCACCTATTTAGAATTGACCAAGCTCAACGTCACTTAACTTCGGTGATCTAACGAGAACCGGTCTGTCAACCTGATTATGCCGTATATTAGTAAGTTGGAAAGATATAAGTAATTTGATTAGTTATTTACAAGAGATGAAGACATTAGTTTTTGCATGTTTTTTTTTAGGTATGTGTGGCCGTAATCTCACATAAAACGCCTGGTATCCCAAAATGGTCACTTATATTGTATCACTGGTGTGTCTACCTATTTATTCCGTATATTACAAAGTTGATGACTTATTTTTGAATTACTGTTAATTAGAACAATAAAATCAGAAGTGTTTTCAAACATAACACAATTCAAAAACTGATGAATATTTTAGCATGTAATTTTGTGTGATTGATATATTACGGTGTTCGGAAAGTCCTTAGTGTTTTAAAAATACAGATTTCTGAAGGCTTTTAACAATCCTATAAACTGTTTATTTAAATTACAGATGTGTTACGCATATATTTTCCATTTCTGACAAAATTGTTCGTGTTTATTTACTTTCAGATACCCTTCATTACAACATAATGGGTTGCAACAAATTTCATGATCGGGTTTTTATGCTTTTTTTTTTAAAAAGGGAAACTGCTGCTAAAACTTTCAAAGAGATTTGTGAAGTGTTTTGTTACAGTGCTATAGGAGAATCGATTGTTCAGATGTGGCTTGCAAAATTCAAAACAAGAAACATCAGTCTTGAAGATGACCCCTGCGGTGGAAGTTCTTCAACAATTCAAAGAAATCCAAATATCACAACTAGACCACTTGCGCAAGAGTTAGAAGTGTCAAAAAGTACATTTCATGACCATTTGGTGTTCCTAGGATTACATTTCACGCTATAATGTATTGATAGTCCGCAATCATTCCGAGCAGAATCGCTTAAACAGATATTAGATTTGTGATTTACATTTTGAAACAGAATGATGCTGTGCCATTTTTAAACAACCTGTGACAAGAGACA
>OY744522.1:163875575-164023075 GCA_963556195.1 Sepiola atlantica | reverse complement strand
TATGTTCTCGGAGGCTGCCACTTTATGCAAGTCTTGTTTCTTGTAGTGCAGCTACGTCGATGTTTAGCCTCGTGAGCTCCCGGTCGATGGTAGTAGTTAGTCTGGAGTCATTGACCTGTTGTAAATAATTAGAGAGGCCAGGACACATTGTTCTGAGATTTTATCTTGCTAATCGCAAGATTTGTGGTTTTGTATTTCTTAGTTTTTTGTGTAGTGTCGTCAATCTGCTTTTTTGGTCTTTTTCTTGAACTCCACGCACCCATTAAAGCAGGTAGACTGTAGCGGGCGAGCACCTTTTTCGCTGAGGCTGACAAGCTTGAGGCGGGCGGTAGCTGACAAGTGAGACTGCGATGGCCCTTCCCATCGTCGGAGATGAATAGTTGCGCCTGGAGTTACACAAATATGTCCTAGCTTAATACTCAAGCTGCTGTCTCCCATGTTGTTTCTGACGCTGCAAACAGCGGCACTGAAGTGGCCTCTCCAGGGCGCAAGCCTGGGTAATTTGTATGAAGATAGTGAGCTGCCCAGACATCAGTTTTCCTTTCTCAGCCTCGCTGGTGTGGTCTAAATGAGAGCTGAGCAACACATTTTGCAGCGCTTGACTGCAGGAGCTGCCAGTAAGAAGTAATTGTGATATCTGACCGCCATAGGGGCTCCACTTTGGAGATAGTTTCTGGGTTTACATCCATAGCCTTTTCTTCTCCCAGAGATACCTACAAGGCACTGGGACCATAATCCAATGGCTGGGTTTCACGTTGTCATCGGAGTTCTAGGGACTGTGGAGCCATGTAAACACACAACACCCTCGCATGGTTTAGCCCTCTAGATGGAGCACTTTTTCAGAGCATGACGCTTGGAGCACACATATGAGAAGTTTAGGAGATGAGTTAGGGTCAGTGATGCCATCCACCCTTCCAGGTAGGATGAAGCTTGCAGAACTTGAAATGTACAACCTTTACTCAGAGGCCTTAGCATGCCCTAAGGGGCGGCGAATATATATATATATATATATATATATATATATATATATATATATAATAAAAGGACTATTCAATACAGTGAAAACGTTTGAAATTCATGATACTACTGCTCTAGTAATACTACCATTAATGTTAACTCTATCGCAAGATGTTCTACTGAAGTTATTTAAAAGTCACACAGTGCTTGATAGACAACCCCCATGATGGTCCAAGAGCGAACAGGAAGTAGTATATGGTTCACAGCAACTATGGCAAATTAATTAGCCACTTCAACCCAGAAAGTAGACGATACATTAGCCAAATTGAGAGGATCGGACGGGATACTCTATATATACTAGACGACGAACAAATCGAAGGACAGTAATTAGATAATCTAATTTGTATATCTGTTGTTTAATCACTACATAATTAATTAATATTTGATGTTATTTATTTCTAAGTTTATAGTCCCATCTTATCTTCATATGTGCAATAGTTTTGTCAATATTAATAATAATTAATTAAAATGATTTAATTTAAAAAAATAGATAACTTCAGAAAATATATTCGTAACATCGCTCACAGGTAGTCTAACCTTACCGATTCGCATTAGGGAGAATGAAAAAGGAGGGCGGGCGTGGCTACCTTGCTACTGATTAGTTGCCTCTATCTCTTTCTGCCTTCTTCCTCTCTCTCTCTCTCTCTCTCTCTCTCTCTCTCTCCCTCCCTCTTCCTCTTCCTCTACGATGCCGTATACTTTTTTTTGTAATTGTTTTTTTTATTAGCGTCTGATGACGCTGAAATACTTCGAAAAAATACTACATTTTGATATTAACCAAAGGACCAACAAACGATAATAAAATATTTTTATGGCCAGGCATTTTAAAATAAATTTTAAAAAATGATTTAATCTATCATTGTATTATCTTTTAATTAGATAGACAGTGTAGTGTCTTCTTTTTAAGATGGTGCGGGTAAACCTCCCAGGTATCACATCCTCCTTTGAAGGAGGGTGAATATTGTACTTGTTCTGTTTTCATTAGTTATCTTCCCAGGTATTACGGTCTCTTTGTTTGTTGGGCGATGGGGTATAGTAATTTTTAGTTGTGCATTCTCTTTTTATGGTCAAGTTCCTCCCAGCGTATTGCTCCTCTATTTTAGAGGGGTAGTGTAGTATATTTTTTATTGTAATAGTAAAAACTTACCAGGCATTATATCCTCTTTTGAGGGGCAGTGTATGTAGTTCGTTCACTATGACATCCTCTCAGCTTAGCAAAAATATGTGATCGGACGGAGCATATATTTGCTAGCATATATATATATATATATATATATATATATATATATATATATATATATATATATATATATATATATATATATATAGACAACACAATATATAAGCCGCTTCCGTTGCAGCTTCACATTATCTTTGGACATTCAATAATTTAATAAAAACATGGCGAATATAAATGTATTTAAATAGTTTATAAAGCAGTTTTGGGCATGTCATATACGTTAAGACATGGGTTAGTCTTTATCTTTGCGCAGTATGGCACCCTCCATTATAATAAAGCCAACATCAATATTTTAGAAAACTTCTTGATAAGCGACAGTCATAGTTGAGGTGTTATTTATTCACACACACAATTATAAAACTGTCCAAATGAAATAGAATCAGACACGTTCAATGAACTATAAGACAACACTTTATTGTAATCAGGTGTGTAGCTATTTTGTAATTTTTTAGATGAGAATTGATAATTTGCATAATTTTGGTTATTCGAACTACATTTCTCATCTTGAGTGTTATCATAACAACGTTTCGGCCGCTGTAAACTCCAGCCTTCTTCGGGTGTATCTCCTCGAACTCGGGAATGTGCCTGTCAAACTCGGGAATCTGGATGGTATTTCGAACGGAACCCTTTATTTAATCAACGAGAATATCATGATATTGTTGCGTCAGCAAGGGTCTGTGGCGCAGTGGATATACTACTAAGTTAAATTCAGTTCCAAGTGATAGTCATCTGAAGGTTGAAGGTTCAATCCTCGGTGCGGGCGATACGAAACATTGCGAATTATGAAGACTTCCGCCAGTCATGGCTGACGGAACAAGAGCATGCTAACCCTGTAGATTAAATAAAGAAATTCGTTTAAACATAGTGTGTCAGCGTGATACTAATATTGTTACCAGTTGTACTCTCTTCCATTATTTGAACCAGTCACTTCCTCTTATCGCGTTGAGTATGACTACAAACTACATCGTTAATTGAGGCTCCAATGTGAGAGCTTCCATGGATCTGGTAGCATAACTGATTTGCAACTACTCCAATGTTCCAAAAACAAACCAAACAACCATTGATAAACACTTCCGCAAGTCGATATCAATAGTTACCGGCGACATCTTCATATCACAAAGCCGAATAATCTCCAACAAGTCTTCTCCGGCAAAGACAGTCTAACTCACTTTTCTTTCTTAAGTAGAATTTTTTTAAGAACCGCTACATACGTATTCTAAGTCTGATTAATAGTCATAGATATTACTTTTCTGAAATGGTAATCGACAGTAAACGTGGGAACACATTAATATAGATATTTGCCTTACTGACAGACCGGAAAGACAACACTTGCTAAAATATTGGGTGGGAAACTCTTAAAGCATATGTAATCGAGATGATCTAGTTTCTCCGGTTTACGGCATATCTAACCGATCATCGGCTAAGTACTTCTTATATTAAATCCGTAAGTAAACGATTACTAATCTGGAAGAAATGGTAGAAAGATGTATAAAATAAGAAGATTACGTAATCATGATGATGAGGATGTTGATGATGATGATGATGAACAGCCACAACATAAACAACCCCTTTAATATGTTTGGTAGTATCGTCAGAGTGTTCGCTAATAGGAGCATGAGTTCGTGGTACATTCCTCGATCGAGTCATACCAAAGACTCAAAAATGATACTTGATGCCTCCTTGCTAAACTACTCAGCATTATAAGGTGATAATCAAGGGTTAGTGAAGTAATCCATAACAAAGAGGTACGTTTCCTCTAACTTCTCAGTGTAGGAGACAAATCAAATGGACTTCAGACAGTCCATTAATTTATGTTAATGCCGAAACCGGCGGCATGAAGCTTGTAGATATTTTACCGAGAATCTGGATTCATATCTAATTCAGAAAGTATTAAATCGTATAAAAGAGAGGTGTATGTTGTAATTAAGCATGTGTGTGTTGTGTTATAATTTAACTAAATTTGAATAATAAAAACTCATTAAGGCCAGATTTATAAGTAGTACAAAGTGTATTACTATAGCTACAAGAAAAATAAAAAGAAGATCAATAGACACTAGACAACATAAGTGCAGGCTTCCAAGAAATCAGAACATTTGTGATGCCAAATTGTCCATATGTGCAACTAATTATATTTAGAGCGCTGAGGCTAATATAATCACTTTCTATGGTATGATTTATAGTGAGATAAAAAAATAAGAGGCGTACAACGTATTTGTAAAAGTATCACAACATTTAACTCCTTAGTTTCGTATCTGAGCATAAACGTATATTCACTTTCATATGGAAATATATCATTTCATTAATCGTTCTGAAAGATAATACATTGTATTTAACGAAGATCCAAGAATTTAATGTATATATATATATATATATATATATATATATATATATATATATATATATATATATATATGTATATATATATATATATATATATATATATATATATATATATATATATATATATATATATATATATATAAGCTTTTGGTGTGCTATACAATAACCTGTGCGCATGAGTCAGATGCGATCCCCAAGCTAACATCATATGAGTGACACGCAAAAATCATATATGCACAATATATTATGTGACAGTACAAGTACATAATATACTATATTTAAAGAAAATACAACTATACGTAATATATATATATATATATATATATATATATATATATATATATATATATATATATATATATATATGTGTGTGTGTGTATGTATGTGTGTATGTGGCGGTATGTGTGTTTATGTTATCCAATAAATCAAATGGTTGCTAATGCTTAAATATATGTAAGTTTGACTAGAGATGGAGGGAGAAGAGAAATAGAGACGTGCGTGTTGGGTGGGGAATGCACTTAGACCCTGGGGTTTCGACGACAAACGTGATTTAATTATGATACACGAATTCGTCAGATTTTCTTCTCACCATGACATGAAATTTAGGAAATCACGATTTTATTTCCCTAGAGCTAAACGAAATTAGATAAACATTTTTCAGTAACATCAATATTAAAATAAAACAGTTTATACATATATACAGTTATATATATATATATATATATATATATATATATATATATATATATATATATATATATATATATGTATATATCGAGAGCAAAGAAAGCAGTGAATACTGTAGGTCAAACGAGAAAACGTGTATATTTGAATATACCAATTTTTTTTTATTTTATTTATCTTTTGTCGGAAATCGCCTGTTTACATTCTTCATATTTGCTGTTTGAGTGTAATGTTCTAATCTTACACATGTTTTTTTAATAAATATATATATATATAACTATATATATATAAATATATACATGAGCAAAAATTGTATAACAAGTTCAGCTCTTCTTCCCTATTATCTGCCTATTGTTTCATCTAATTCACACCGGGGTTTCTGTGTATATTTTTACCTTCGTTTTTTACTAGCTCAACTTCTATAACAGTTTTCAGTATTTTACTCGTTAGACCGACCCACTTAGCTAATATGCTGAGAGTGCATTGTTTAATCCTCAGTCAGACTTCCAAAATTGTATTTGAGTCCATCTTGCTAAACACCCATCAGTATAAAGCGGGGATCAAAGGTTAAAGAAGTAATAATGAGAAATAAGTGGCGACCCTCCCTACACCGCGAAGCCTTCCGATCGCTCTCGACTACGTTCGACCATTTTACTTTTACTTTACTTTTTACTCGTTAATAAATTATAAAAGGTTGGAGTCGTGATTGACTACTGCTTACCATTAGTGGACTATGGAGTCGGCTAGAACTATCGCCGAACGATCAGAAAGGAACGTCAATGGCTCCGAACTGGTATGCTAGACGCACACAGGGAATAATTACAACGCCCTAAATCTGCGTCGATACATGTACAACAAAAACCTACAAGAAACATTGTCTACATATTCTCATACAATTCGAAAATTAATGACGTCAATTTGCACTGTTTAATATGATGCTGAATACGCCTCAAACTATAGAACAGCATATAGTAAAAACCTAAATCAATATAAGACAGAACTCAGTCAGTACTAGAAAATGTTCGTTTGGGTCCATAAAACTGTTCTCCAAAATAGAAGAAGGCTGTCTTGTACATAAAAGCATATCGCTGCGTATGGTGGGAGAATATATGCCAATATCTGATAACATTTCGACTCTGCGAACTAGACGATAAAATGGAATCTAATATTTATACAATGCTATTTCTCAAAATGCGTTCTTTCTGGCGAAGCTATTAAAATATATGATCAAATACAATCTACGATAGATTGAATTCTGAAATAGGAAGCATATATATTATCAATTGAGATTGTACATCTGTCTGTCTTAAGCCGAGAGTATGCTAGATGCTATATTGAGCAACAATCTCTGGTTCTCACTTGTAAAACATTCACAGCACTCCTGCAAATAAAGTTTCTTTTTTTCTCTATGTACCTAGAAGCAAACAGAGTTTTTTTTTCTGAACGGAGCTTTTTTCGTTAACTCCCCATTTGTTGAATACAATACTACGGGAATGTTTCCCTGGTGACTACAACATAGTCGTCTTCAAGTCAAATGTCAACAACTACTTGTTGAGCCGTGCTCTTATGTCATAAAAGTCTGTTATTTTAACCCATTTTCAATACTCGCATAGTGTTGTTCTATATCCAACTTGCAATCTCATTAACCATTATCTTCGAGTGATGTTTAGGTCCTGATAGGTGGTGACCCATAAGTATGAAAAAAAAACAACAACGCAAGCGTTCCTAGTTAGTGCAGTAGCAATGGTTGCCATGCTTACAACTTTCGATGCGACAATGCTAACTGCTGTTACGTTGACTTATATGTTTACACTTAGCGTGCATGGAGCAGCAAAGACAAGTCATATATCAAAGAGAGAGAGAGACGTTATACGGAACTACAGCGCTTTCGTGTTATTTACAGTTCATCTAAATTACCTGAATTATTTCTTAGATTAAATTGTAACACAAAATGTTTAAAACTTCGAGTTATTAATAAGTACGTCCACTTGCAAGACTAAGGTCATTCTCGAAAGCCTTACCACTTTATTTTAGATTGGGAAAAGTAGGGCCTACTATCTGAGCCGATATAATGTGTAAGGGAGTTCAGACGAAACCAACCAAGCTATTACGAAGCGTAATTGACCTAATGTGTCTTACAATATAAATTAACCATTAATGCTCATTGGGAACGATCATGTTATTTTGTGGCGAAATTACATTCTAACTGTCTTTTAGACTATGCATTGCCTTTCAATAATCCCGTTATGCTCACTGCACTGGCACCGTTTCTTTTTCTTTTTTTTTTTTTTTTGCTTGTTGCCACACTGACTTACGGTTACTTTTGTTTTGTTTAGAATTCAGCCTATTTGTTAAGATAACGGGTGGCAATCTATACCGACAGCACAAGCTCGGTTAAGAGATGGAAGGCTTTATTGCCTGTCGCTTTAAGCGCTTTTATCGTTGAGGTAGTGTCAACAAGAGCTTTAGGGGTGAAATTTAATTTTAAGTCTATGAACTGAAGTAAATCGCAAGCGTTACGCGCACTTCGTATTTCAACTCGGACTTACTGTTGGCATGTATTTTTATTTTTATTTTTATTTTTATTTTTATTTTTATTTTTATTTGTCATTAATATCAAATATTACCCCCCTTCCGGTGTTTTTTATAGACACGGTTATTCTACCTCTAACTCCCACCACAACTAAAATATTAAAAAATCCCCGCCCCATAAAAGTAACTTAATGGGAAGATCCTCTTTCATAGTCATGAAATAATACAAACGTTTAGATGTTCATTGTTATTTATAAATTTAATATATATGTCAAATATGCAAAACGCGATAAATCCAATCTCGTCAAATTGAAAAATAAATGGACGAACATATCAACTCTCGACTTACACTGAAAGCTTATTTGAATTAAAAGCAAAGAGAATTCATGCCGATATCATTTAATGTTTAACATGATTTTAGAGAGTCGTCGATTGTTGAAACCCAATACGTTTCATCATGATACTTTTAAAATTATGAAAATGGCGTTTATCGCGTTTTGCATTCGAACTACTGATGTGTAGCTTAGTAAAACATCGAACATTACTATGAATATGAGGTTCAGAAATTGGGGCACAGTTTCTTGGATTCTTTTATTTTCCCGTAGACAACGTCCATAGACGAGTTCAGCTAGTAAAGTGAGATTTTTCCATGTACCATTGATGAGTGTAGCTTTCTAACGAAGAGCTACATATACAAATCTGCTTCGTACGGCATGTAGGCCAATAATTGGTACGTGTTTAGAAAAATAAACAGTTTAGTTTGGTTCAAATGTATATTAAATGTTATTGACTGTTTCCTGTTTGATTAATAATTTCAGTGTGTGAGTAAGAGTGACTAACTCCCCACAAGAATAAACCCACATCCCTCAACCAAATATAACGTAAAATATACGGTATACATCTTATTAAGATCATTTATTTTTACTACAACGTGAGTCCGCTAACTTCATATTGATCATAACGCCTATCTGCGAATACTCTGCGAATACTTTTTTTACAAAGTTACTTTTTCAGATTCAAAATAAACAGCAACATCGAAAATCTACGTTTTCATTACGTTCGTAGAGTATGCATAGTAAAACGCTCTCTAGATTTATTTATTTATAACTCAACTTTAATAAACATGATACTCTACGTGCCACTTTCGTTTATAACAGAGAAGTACTTCCGTTTTTCGACTAATTGTCGTGTAATAGAAATTAACATTCCCCTCTTACCTCTTAATTTCCTTCTCTTTGTTTCATTTTCTTCTTTGTTTACGTCATTTTTATTTAAACGATCCTCTTACTCTCACTTTCTTAAACTAATGCTGTTACTGCTATAACTCATCCCATTCGCCTTTTTCCCGCCAAACAGGACCTTCTCTATTTACATCATCGACTTGTTCTTATTTTCTTACGTTGCACTTACTATTACTACTACTACTACTACTACTACTACTACTACTATTACTACTACTCCCTTTACTCCTTCTTCGAACAACTTCTCATCTCACCCGTTTTTCTTTTTTATGTACTGTAATGGATCAGCAAGGCCTCAAGGCAACTCGAGGACAAGGGTTAATCAGTTTGTTAGATAGACGGTAAGATAACACCGTGAGGATTGCTAACAATTGCTGAAATAGAGCAACATTTGATTATTTCAGAGGGCATGCTGTAGTCAGCCAAGAAGCAGCTCCGTAGTATTGTGTTCCACATACGAGTAGTTGTTGGAATAACACTTTGTTCATGGAAGTTCCTTTTAGTGTTCGGTACACAGAGAAAGAAACAATTCTTACAGTGGTTGTAACTAGACGAGTTTTTGTTGTGAAAAGTTTACAGGGTAAACCATAGATTAAAGCTCAGTCGAGCACCTACCAGGACAATAACGATAGAGTAAATTAAAACTAGAAAGAAAATAGGACATTCTCCACTGGATTGCCAAGCAGGTTAGTACTCTATCAAGTCAGAAAAGGGTGCTCTGAGCGGCAGCTTCGCAGCTGTGGCAACAGTACTACATCCTAAGACGTATTTGACTCTTTAATATTTTCGCTATCTTAAAATTACATGTGCAACCAGGCAAGCCAGATTTTTTGTAGTTTATAAGTAAAGTTTGAAATATATATATTTTTTTTGTATTTATTTATACACCATGTACTAAATCTGCGACACTGGCATGTTGATATTATCGATCAACAGCTGTTAGTAACTGAGATTTACTCAGGATAAGTGAAAATCCGATCCTTGGTTGAAATTCTTTTGACACTTATCATGTGGATGTTTACTTTACCTGGATTACTCTCTCTGTCTCTCTCTCTCTCTCTCTCTCTCTCTATATATATATATATATATATATATATATATATATATATATATATATATATATGGCATTAAGCTACACAGATGAGTAATCTTTTTATCCCAACGTGTAATCATTACGCTAAGTTCACATATATTTTGTTACTGGTTGTTTTTATATATCCACGTAGTAGCTAACTAACCAATCAGGTTCGTGTTTATTTTAATGTATTTATAAGCCAATTGATTAGCTTTTCTCAAACAAAGTTCAGGCTGACTTTACATTTTTTTGGTTGAGTACGGCGCATCGCTAATATATACTCATCTACAGACTAACTGTTTCACTGTATCACATACTTTCAGTGTAGTTGAAACAGCAAATGCTTCAAGCTGGGATCGAAAATCGACCGACTAAACGTCAGTATGCGTTTCTATCAACTTAGCTATCATCGGGTATTAAGCAAAATCTCAGTTGATACATTGCCAATGACCTGGGAGCTCTATTTGTTTACACAAAGTCTAATGCATTAAAAGCGTGTAGCAGTTTGCTATTTACCTTATCAGAGAGCTCAACCAATGTGGAATATATATATATATATATATATATATATATATATATATATATATATATATATATGAGAAAGGAAGGATGAGGGTAATCCGACGTAATGGGAAATGAAAAAGGAAAAACCAAAAAGATGTTTTTTTATGTATTCATCAACGTTTCGTCTTTATTTGTAAGACTTCCTCAGGATGATCATTTTAAGAAAAATGTCATACAAGTACATGCAAATATTGGGTTGACATGATGGGTTAATGAGATTAAGTAGTAGCCACTACTGGGAGCACAGGACGGAGATGCGGGTTGAAGGAAGTCGGTGGCATGGAATGAGAATAATGTGGATGGCTATGAGTGAAAAAGTGGAGGGGTGAATTAAGTGAATGTTGATGGCTGTGAGTGAAAAAGTGGAGGGGTGGGGAAAGAGGAGTGGAGGGGGAGGCTTTGTGGTTTTGGTGTGTAGGTTTTTAGAAAAGATTTTAAAAAATGAAGGTGATTGGAAGTGGGAGGGTGAGAGTGTGAAAGAAGTAGTCGAAAGGGTTAAATGGGTGAGGGGGAGAGGAGAGATTGTGATGTGGTTAGGTGTGAAATTTGGAGAGTAGGATTGTTTGACCAGCTGGCTATGTAGGAATTTGTGGATATAAGTAAGTTAGAAGGAAAATGTTGAAATGTGCTGAGAATGTGACAGTGAGAGGAGAGAAGAATATATATATATATATATATATATATATATATGTGTGGGTGTGTATGTATGCCAATTTACCTTCGAAGCAAGGCTGACTACTTCCACGTGTGGTTATATATAGTGTTCAAAGTAATTAGATATACATCGGAAAAACAATGAAAAGTATTTATAACGATAAAAGCATGGGATGAAGGAATTAAATCAACAAGTTCAAGCATTCTGCTGGAGCATCTGTGGTGATAATAAGCTAATTCGAAATAGATTATGATAAACAATACAAAATGAAATCTCCGTTTCCAATAAACAAGAATAAAACAAAGTCCCATAAAATCATCTTCATAAATAATGAAACAGTGTAAGGAAGGAACATTTACAAACAAAGCCCAACTTTTTTTGTTCAAATTACACTTAATTTAACACAAAGAAAATTCCAGTTTGTTAAACGATTTTCTTACAAAACGAAAAAAATCTGTTTTTGGTTTCTGTTATTTTTTTTCTCATTTTTCTTATTCTTGTCTCTTTCGAACATTCTTCAGATAATAATTCTTTTGTCCGGTGGAACATTTTTGTTTCTTATTTGGCGAACAGTCTTTGTAGGTGGTTTTGTTCACGGTAATTAATTTTTATCTTTCGAGTTACAGGCGCCGGGGAAACGGATTATTATCTATTCGAAGTTGACTCAGCGGACGAAATAAAATTAGTTTTCACTCGTAAAACTTTCAGAGAATGCTGCCATTATTCGGAATTTCGATAACAATAAAACCGATTCTTTCATTCAATTCGGATTTATGCAAATTTCCTACACGATTAATAGTCCATCGATATTTTTACAAACTTATGTAAAACAATACATGCAGATATCGACACGTGATTTTATGTATGTTTAAAATTATACAAATAATTTAACAAAAGTAATGTTCTTTATAAAATAACATGATGTGGCACAAGGTTTAACTTGGGTGGGAGAGTGTTGATCGACTAAATTCCTCTTGGTATATTCTCTAAATTAGTTTAAGTCACCAAAATGAAACATTCAGTGTGTATCTACCTCATTTTAAACAGTGCAGAGTTCAATCTTCTATCACATCTGATTTTGACTTTAAGCTGATGTTTAAAATGCGAAATCAGAAGGCGATTCCCCCACCCCTATTCCCTATGTCTAAGCGTGAAGTCAACACTATTATTCTAGCTACGGCTAAGATTGTAGGAAATACCATTAGTTTCTCTCTGGACCACGAAAACATCACATTGTACACTACAGAGCTATCGATACGTCATATTAATTGGCAAGTTCCAATCCCAACGCACATTATAGATATTTCCAAATTGTACTTATGACCACCTTTTACAACACGTTGAGAAACCGGTTCTCTTTAGATCAACTAAGTAAAACGACGTTGAACCTTATCAGTCCCAGATGTGTGACCATTTTGTAATACTAAACGCTGTATGTCATCTCCACTGATCGGTTTATACATGCGGCTAGAGAACTGCATATGAATTTAATATTTCTTAGAGATTTCCTCTTCGGTGCATGTGGGGTGCCCACCCAGGACGAATAGTCCACTAAGTATTATAGTCCAGTCAATCAAGCTGACTTTTTGGCTGAACTTAAAATAAATTGCTAACAAAGGTTTTTAACTTGTATATTGAGCATGAATAACCTGTTTCAGATAAAAAAAGGTTTACCAACATTAGTCTTGTGGAAAAGAGTCAACGAACGCCATCTTTAAAGATTGCCACCGATTCTAGCCTCCCCTCTCTCAACTCAATTTCTGTAAATTCCTCTTCAAAAATACCAAATGGAGCAATGTGAAATTGGATAAAACCAACAGTTTTCATAAAGTTAAATATAATTATAACTTAGTATGCCTTATTTTTGTCTATTTTGATGCATTACTCCAGAAGCTTAATATTCGGTCATATTCTAATTTCAGGTTGGCCAAAGTGAAGTACCGATAATTATGGATGCTGACAAATGTGCTATTTGCAACAATGAACTGTCCAATAATAAAGAGACATTGATCGTCAGCCAGAATGGCATCGATTCCATTAACAGAGCTTCTGAAAAACGTGGAGAGAAGATCATAATTCAGATTGGTCAACGTATTCACAGAAAATACTGACAGCATTGGATCAACCCTAAATACATAGAAATTGACCGTAAAAACAGTTCCACCTATGATGAAATGCTATCCTGTGCAAGTCGCTCTTTGTGTGTGTGTAACTTTAAAAAGCATTGTCTTTTTGTGATTCTGGAGCAAAATCTGATAGAACGAAAAAATGTGTTGATGTTTCCCATGTAGAAACTATTGAGTTTAAGGACAGAGTGTTAAACATTTCTGTGACAGTTCGAAAACATGATGGCTGGGCATCCATTTTTAAAGGTAGAATACGTTATGTATCTGACCTTGTTTCAGAAGAAGCACGTTATCACAGAACATGTTTTACAAACTTTGATTCCAATAAAAAACATTCTTAAGGCATTCTCTTCTGCTGATTCTTCTAAGAAACAAAACATTGGTAGACCAGAGGATTCAGAGAAAAAGCAGGTATTTCTGGAAGTTGCTAAATATTTGCAGCAAAATGACGCGTCGCAACTCACCATTGTCGATCTTCGTAAAAGAATGGAGGAAATTCACGGGAACACTGGCGTTGAATCATACAGTCTCTTATACATAAAGTCTTGATTGGTAGAACATTTTAAAGACAAAACCATGGTGACTGAAATTAATGGGAAACATAATGTTCTTCCATTCTTAAGTACAGACAAATGTATTCTCCATGATCTCTATGCACAGAGCCGCTTAACAGACAATTCAGAATCAGAAGCAATTAGAATCATAGAGACGACAGCAAACCTTATCAAGAATATTACCAGTCTAAAAATTATCTTAAACAGGATGCAATTCTTGAATATGCTCCTAAAACATTATTGATCTTTCTCAGAAAGATATTTGCAGGCAAAGACAATGATTTGAAACTTGCATCAGTTGGTCAAGCGATAACGCAGGCTGCTAGATCCAGAGTTCTCCTTGCACCTTTGCAGTTTGGTTTAGCAATTGAAATGCATGACCAATTTGGATCGAGGTTCTTAATTGACATTCTGAATAAGCATGGCTTCTCTTCATCTTACTCGGAAGTCTAGAAATTCGAAAAGAAGTGCTGCTCTTGTTCATGGCGCTGAAACTCTATATCCTGTTTAAACTGAATTTGTGCAGTTTGTAGCTGATAATGTGGACCATAATGTAAAGAGTATTGATGGATTCAGCACATTCCGCGGTATGGGCATCATAGCATCTTTTACGCACGGGAAAGTTCAAGCAAAACAGGTTCCAAGGATTAAGGTCATTTCAGAAGATATAATAAAGGTTGGAAGTATCAACATCAAGTACCTAGATTCACAGCACACTAACAAACCACCAGTGACATTTAAAGAGCTCCAGCCAAGGAAAGTTGTAGATTCCACTGATAATATTCTTTGGGAGGTTTCACTAATTTCAAATCCGTCCAGACCCGCATGGTACGGCCTTATGCAGTCAGTGCACAAAGGAACATATCCTGGGAACTCAACCACAGTTTTTTTGCCAATGATCGACATGGACCCTGAAAACTAAACCCGCGTGTACTCAACGTTATGTTACATAAGTGACTTAGGAAAAACAAGATTACACCAATTCTAACATTCGATCAACCACTTTGGTACAAAGCAATGATGATAGTCTAGTTACAGTCTAGTTCCAGTCCCCTGAAAGCATATGTCGTTCGACTTGGTTGGCTACATACACAGATGAGATTTCTGGGGTTAATTGGTCATTTGATGACAGGTTCTGGATTACAATAACTTTTTGAACATGTGTATGCTGAAAAGACAGTCAAGCACATGCTAATTGGCAAAGCAATTGCAAGAACGATTCGTGCTCACTTCTTAGTTGATGCTGCTCTGAATGTTATTTTGTTAGCGAAAGCCTATCTTTTGCCAGTTTCGCATGTCACTGAGGATGATCAACCCAACACTTATGCAGAAGAGTCATTTTCTCAAAATGAGACCTGAAGGAGGCTTACGAGCTATTGAAAGGTCTCCTAGGTGGGACTGAGACATTGGATAATGTTCTGTCATCAGAGTCTATGACCAGGATTGCCCAGAGAACTAACCATATGAAAGATGTGATGGTTGACCAACGAACAGCAAAATTGTAAATTCAATACTTTGAAATGGTGAAGATCCTACAATTGTTTATAAAGGAAGAGCGCACCGGGAACTGGAAATTGCAGCTTGACGCTGTTAGTAAAATGCTGCTAATATTCGCTGCAGCAGGACACATCCTATATGTAAAGTCGGCAAACTTGTACTTGCAGCAAGGATTCCATATGATTAGACGGAGTGATCGCTACTGAGCTGGCTTGTCGATGGATCTGGTTATTGAGATGGTTCTAATGTGAAGCATGAAGACGTCTGGACGTCTTACTCATGGCAGATGAATGTACGAAATTCAACGATTGGTTTGGATGCTATCACTGCCAGCGTGCGTTGAAACCAAGTTTACAATGCAAGAACTAGCAGGTATTCGTTATGACATTAGTGACCAACACCCGGGGGCTACATCAGCAAGAAAAGAGCCACGTGTGAGGGATGCATAGAAGCTCCTAGCGTTTCTCCAGACATGTGACCCTTTCACGGAATATCCGTCTATTCACAGCATTTCAAGTGGAGTAACTGGAGACAAAAAATATGAATGTGGACAGAACAAACTCAATAGGAGAGGCAATCATAGCTTCAATTGTTGAAGAAAATGTTTCGCTCAACAAAGATGAAGTAGTTGAGACTGAGCCACAACTTCTATTCCAGATACTGTGTCTGCTATCTACCAATAAATCCTCAACTCAGCAGCAGCAAGAACATTTCAAATATGAGCTTTGTGGTTACCCACCAGCACTCTTTGATTGTTTCGGACTATCGTGAGAAACAAAAAACAGCTTTGGCAAACGCGATATGGGAACTGACATTCCCTACACAATCATGTTTACAGTCTTCAGATACACAATATCAATTAGATGGTGGAGCACTACTTCAACGCCTCCCATGGCAAAAGGTCACACAATTGATGAGATATGTGCCCATTATCGCAGATATGTTACAACTAGATATGGAAAAGCATGCATTGTCTTTGATGGGTATGAAAGTTGTCCATCCATTAAAGACGCGACTCACCGACGCCGATCAGTGGGGCTCTGTTGGTGTGTATGTCACTGACCCCTTTAATGGTGTTCAAATTAAAAAGGATGTTTTTCTAGCTAATCAAGAAAACAAAAAAATGTTCATCAACTTGCTGGGAAAGAGTTTGGAGGAAGCAGGTTGCAAAGTAGTCTATCAATCTGGAGACTCTGACATATTGATTGTGAAGACTGCTGTTGAATTGGCGCAGACAAGAAACCATCTGTATAGCAGATGACAATGACCTATTGGTCCTTCTATGCTATCATGCACATATAGATGATGGTTACAACATCTTCTTCACGCCACAACCAAAGGATAGTGCAAACAGTGTGAAAGTCTGGAACATCAAAGATATGAGGAAATCTTTGGGAGATGTGGTCTGTTCCAACATTCTTTTCATCCATGTACTACTGGGTTGTGATTCTACATCCAGTGTTTATGGAACTGGGAAGGCAGCATCATTTCGAAAGGTGATGAATAATAGAAATTACCTCAAACTGGTAGAGGTTTTTGGCAAGAATAGCAGTGCAGAAAAGATTATTAAAGCTGGGGGGAACGCTTTAGTGTACCTGTACAATTGTAATGATGGGGAAAACATCAATCATCTCCGACTGAGGCGCTTTAAAAAAAGTTGCAAAAAGTTCAAAGTATGTTGAGGCCAAATCATTGCCACCAACAAGAGCAGCTACGAGATTTCACAGCCTTCGAGTTTACTTCCAAATTCAGGAATGGAAATGTAGAAACTAGCTAAAACCTGACGAGTGGGGATGGAAACTTTCAGATGGTAAATTACAACCTATCAAGACTGACTTGTACGCTAGTCCTGTAAATTCGTTGGTTAAAAGTAGGTGTAACTGTGCTTCAAGGTGTACTACAGCAAGATGCATTTACAGGAAACATGACATTGACTGTTCAAATATGTGTGGTAATTGCAAAGGCCTCCACTGCAGCAACTCACCACAGCCAGATCTGGATGATGATGAAGTTACCTTTGACTTGTTCTTGACAAGAAATGTTTTTTGGTCCGTTCGTGAACTTGTTTTGTGGTGGTTATGCAAGAGGCTTGCCCCGGCATTCGACCAACTGACTATACTTTTATTGTAAATTGTACTTATTGTGTACCTATTCTTAAATATCAGAAATTAATGTTACAATTATTGCCTTGAAAAAGGCTACTTAATCTGTGTTTGTACTTTTTATATTCATATTTGTATAAGAAATTTTAAAAAACATGAAACCAATGACAGGGGCTAGTCATTTTCTGGTGTTAGTTTATTATTAAGCATATAGCTACTTGTTATTACAATTTAAAACACCAAGAACATGTCAAGCTGGCGTGGGGTGGGCCATGTGTGTGTTTTCATGCAAACATATTATTTTATTTTTAATTTAATAAAGGTTTTTTTGTCAGGAAAAACGTTTATTTTTGTCAGTAATTTTCAGGAATAATGGACATACTTGTCAGGAAATGTCAGGAAGTTTATGTCTCGAAAGTTTAATTATGTTAAGTTGGATTTAAAAGATGGTGCCTGTTAATCCCTTACCGCGAGGCTAATTTTGGTAAACTTTTTTTATCTGAAAAAGAGGTTATTCATGCCCAATACCAAACCATTGTTTGCAATATCTAAATTGTGTTAGCAATTTGTTTGAGGTTCATCCACATTTTGTCTGGACTATTACCCGAATTGTACACTCTCCGTGAAAGATGACAGGAAAAAAAGGCGTCATCACTGTTCGCACTAATATTTAATAAAATAATTTGAATAGTAATTTAATTTGTAATACATATATTATTATTATTATTATTATTATTATTATTATTATTATTATTATTATTATTATTATTATTATTATTATTATTATTTCTGATTACCTAAAAAAAAAAAACACCTACTGTTGACATTTTTAGTTAGAGTCGATGATTTTTACTGGAATCTATTAAAAACAATTCGTATAGTTTAACGTGATATTTGGTTTGCGATGTAAGTAATTCTAATGATTTTCCTATACGATAAGACTAACCTCCCGCGAATTAATTAAAACGCGTGTGATTAATAATTCCTTGAATTAAAAAAACAAACCTTGACTTTGCTTTTTTATTTTCTTCCTTTAATTTTCTTACTGTCATTATTGGGTTTTAGGGACAAAAATTAAAAATTGACCTGTTAAAAACACTAATGACGTCAGCAGTTCAAAATAAAATTGAAAGAGAACAATCATCGCTTACTTAAAGAAATAAGAACGAAAGAAAGAAAGAAAGAAAGTAAACGTCAAAAACGGGTGCGTTTAAAAAATAAGAAGAAGAAATAGAAAAACGTATAAATTTGTATAGAAAACAGAAAGGAAACAAAAGAATAAAACCTTTGATTATGGAAATGGATTTGCGTTCTCCCTTCGCCGGGCAGATTTTTGTTTCACGGCACGGATAAATACATACTACCTTTTATTATTGAGTAAAGGATTAACAAAATTACGATATTTTGTGAACACACATCTAAGAAGGAAAAGTTGTTATCATGCTACTCCCCGATGGGAAACTGTATAGATTAATCGAAAGAGTGTTAATGTTTCAACAATGTTTGAACATTATTGTAATAATGCAAGAGTAAGAACATGTCATGAACATAGAGACCAGAACATCAGATCCGAAAACTCTGGATAAAACATCTAAAGAAACTGCCTCAAAACTCATCACAATGTGTCTACCTTGTGATGGGCTAACCTTCGAAAATGCAGTCGTTATGTAATCCGTATAATATCAGGATAGTATTCAGTAGCTTTTTAACGAGTTCAATCTGCTACAGAAATTATCATAACCAAGAAGTGTGTGACTTCCATTCCGTATATAAATTAGAGAATTATACAAAGGTGAAACATTCCGATCATTCAATGTAAGGTGAGACGAACATTGAAAAACCGTAACGCATTGATACATTGAAAGGTTGGGTATATTGATAACATATGACAGGTAAAATAGAAGAACGGTTGCCAGTAAGAGGTCTCAAAGAAGTAGCTCATATATTGAATGACAGTGACCATCTAAGTAGACTTATTGAATACAATATATGAACCAAGGATTATGAATATCAGATCATAAGAACACCACTGAGAAGATTCCAATATAAGTAACGGCAAAAATTAATTCTAATTTTTAATTATCAGAAATGATAAAATTAACTGATATATATTGAATTTTCTAGTATAATATAAATAAATAATTCGTATAATAATTTCTAGTATGATATAAATATATAATTTGTTTGTGAATACAAACAAATAATTTTCATATTGAACTAGGATAACACATAACGTGGGGCAGTTAAAATAAATCCCCCGGAGAGAACAGTGCTGCAACAATTGTATGTCCCCCCCTACAAAGAGTAAACTCAATATATAATGATACTAAATCTCATGTATATAATTTGTCTTTTTATTTTTATCAAAAGCAATTACATGAAAAATGTATTAAAGCTTAAGCTTCAGCTTTGGGGGTCTTAATAAGAAATCGAAATACAGGCAATCTTGCTTAATTGGGATGGATGAAATTCACAAATTCAATGCAAATCTGAAAAATATTGAATTTTCATATTGTTGGTTGGGTCCATATTATGCCCCCTAAAAAACGTTTAAATACTGCATATAGTTCGATACCGTAAACTTTTAAATCCATAGTTTTCTTGCCAAGCATCGACAAAATGTGCGCTTTTCATCGCACCAGTCTACTAGACCTCTTCGAATTATGGCTACTATTCAGAAATCCTTATTTGTTTGCTGTAGGAATATTGTTTGAGTTTGTAGATTAATCCTGTACATGTTTTAGAGTAAATAACAGCTTCAGCTCTCAACAGTAACAGAGACAATAATAATGCCGGTGGGATTTTGTTAATCCAGTAGATACTATATACAATAGTGCTCAATATCAAGTAGAGCTTCATATTTAGTATGGAAAGCGCATTTTTGTTCTGGAGAAAAAAACCGCCTGATGACTGTAAAGTTTTAAAATAATTTGTTAGAGATCACCTTACACCCCACCTCACTTAGTTTCAACATGAGAAATTGCAATACATATTAATTCATTTTTCAAGTTCCAAATGAATTAAAAAAAACATAAAATAGGGATCCAAATAGCAATAAAAAATAATAGTAAAAATAAAAATAAGAATTGTAATATAAAGATAAAATAAAAGTAAAAATCAACTGTTAGTTTTAAAATCATTTAAAATATAACCTAGATTATGTGATTATACGGCTATGACCTATTTGGTAAATGAATCGTCTTCCTCTTCATCTTAATACGAAACACTGGGCTGGAACAGAAACATGTCTGCAAATACGTAATCAAAATGTTTGTATAATAAAATGTGATACTAAATATACAGCTTGACTTGTTATAGAGTAATATTATATAAAAATAGTACGAATTCACTGGATTAACTTCTATGAACAAAATCTGACCAAAATTGTATATATATATATATACAGGGTGGTCCAAAAGTAGGTTTACAGTTATTAAACAGTTTTTTATATGGTTGAAGTTACTTGCTAATTACAAGCAATATAAAATACTCCTTTAAATGATAACTGTAAACCTACTTTTGGGCTACCCTGTATATATATATTCGTGTTATAATGAAATAATTCCAGGACGAAACCCGAGTATGAGATGTTTTGGGTTTTTTTCGCTTCTCCAACTGGCGTGATAATTTGATATGGCTCTGGATGATACATAATTGTAAAGTAATTGGTTAAAAGTAGCTAATAAATAATATTTAAAATAATAAGTTTCATTTACCCAAATTAACAAACAAAAGTAAGTGTATAAGATAAACGCTATATTGTTAGATTAAATTAAGTGATTATTAAAGATTTTTCATATATATAAAATAATCGAAAATAGGAGAGAAAATATAAAATAATAAAAGAATAATATCACCTAAACACAGCTTAAATTAATGAATTATAATAGAAATAAATCGACGTAAATAATCTAAATTACCCTCGTAAAATATATTTTTATGATTCTATATTTTATTAATACTTGACAATAATAACATATAGTGATTATGTGTATATGTGTGGGTGTAAGTGGGTATTCGTGTAGGCATGTATGTGTGTGTGTATATATATATATGTATATATATATATATATATATATATATATATATATATGCATGCATGTGTATAATAGAATGTGTGTGTGCGTATGTTGGATAATAGTTATGTCTGGGATCACAATAATAACATTTTCCCGCTTTGAGGATGACTTAGGGTGTACAGCCGGTGAGTTTGGCCGTGTCTGTGGCGGTTCTAAGATGTATGATTTGCCTTTTCTTTTCTTTCTTATATCCTTCCCTTTACCTCTGTTTCTCTTTCTTTTATTCTTTTTTGATTTTAATGTTTTTCGTGTTTTCGCTTTTCCAACTGGCTAGATAATTTAGTATTTCCTTGAGGTAAGCTGACCGGGTTTTGAAGCAGTTGTCGGTCGCTCAAACTATGTGTGTTCTTGAGATATATATATATATATATATATATACATATATACATATATATATATATATATATATATATGTATGTTTGTGTATAATTGTATGTGTGTGGGTGTTTAGGTATGTATGTACATATGAGGTGTATGTGTTTATGCAGGCCTGTGCATGTGTAAGTGAGTGTGTTAGTCTCAGAATTTAGTCTGTATCTATTTTCAAATCCCCTTTCTTTTCTTTTTTAGGTCACCCCCTCCACCCACAATATACAATTATCGCTAGGTATCATCAAACAATAAGATGAGGGTTAATACTGTCAATTTTTGACACGACCCAATTTTTCTGAAAAACATGACCCCCCCCCCCATCCTCAATCATCATCTATGCCCAATTTTACAATTTCGACTTATACATATGGCCTCCTCCTCACTGTCTGTAATAAATTATGCAATCCCCCCTCTCAATTTATACTTATAGATTAGATATGCTTCAAATGTCCCCCTCTCTCTAAATATGTATTAAATAGGTTGTTTCCCGCTCTCTCTCCAATTATATTTGAATTATCGAGTGTGAATTTAATCCTTTTTTACAGTTTCAAAAATGTACTCGTCTGGATCGGATGCTTAAAAATGTCACAAGGTTTAAATAAAGTATTGCATCGATGATTATGTAATTTCGTGTTATTATAGTTCATTATATATTTATATATATATATATATATATATATATAGAGAGAGAGAGAGAGAGACAGACAGACAGACAGACAGACAGACAGACAGACAGACATACAGACAGACAGACAGAGAGAGAGGGAGAGATCAGATAGAAAGAGATTGAGAGGGAGAGAGAGAAAGATGATAAAAAAGAGAGCGAAAAAAGATTAAGCGAGAAGGAAAGAAACAAAGGGGATAGAGAAAAGAAGAAAGAAGAATGAGAGAAAGAACGAGAACAAAGATATAGCATGTGGAAAATAAAAAAATGTAGATAATATATATATATATATATATATATATATATATATATATATATATATATATATATATGGAGAGAGAGAGATTGATTGTGTTGTTTTTTTTCCTCGCTCACAACTGGATATTCAAACAAAACAACAAACCAAAAAAATGGTAAGCCTGACCTTAGTTTAAACTAACCTACAGCAGCATAGACACGCGATATTTTCCCAAGGAAACAAAAAAGCTAAGAAAGTCGTTTCAATAAACAAGAGGAATATTTTATCGCCAGCGTCCGTCCATTATCTGCGCGAGTCGCAGCCATTTTGATTTCACAAGATGACATTAAAAACAAGACGAGGACAAACATGAGGCCGAGCAGAAAAATATTTTTCTCTCGGCACCGTCTGCCCAGGATACTCCACTTCCGTTGGCCGATCCTATTAAATAACAATTATGCTAACAAGTTAAACAATAACAACACTGACAACTCGAATAACGTTGGTGGCAGCTGGATAGATTGGAAACGTCACGTTTTATTCTTGGCCTGGGCATGTTTATGATCATAGAATGGCCGAATCACTGCCCTAACGCCGGGTGCGTGATTATAGATGTAATATTAAAAATAATTGCACCGTCTTTTTCCCCCAGCATCACATATTACACAACGTAATTGGCCTCATTTACGAATGATAGAATACAGTTACTTCAACTATACGACCTTGAGTCAAACACTTCAACGAAATATTACTTTATACGCATTCTAATATTTCCCTAAAATGAACTTTTTTTTATTTTTTACAGTTAAATAATTATTTCTTAAATAATATATATATACTAGTCTGGGTCAAATAAATTGTATATTAAGATTTTAATTATTACATAACGATGAAAGTTTTTTTTAAATAGAAAATTTGAATGACACATAAAATGTAAGAGGGTCCCTAGAACGGAAGTTACTGAAACCGCGTGACTTTCGGATGGATATATTGTCTATTGGCTGGCAAGACTTCGAGCGGGAAAGACGTCTTTTATTTGCCGTCCCCAATGATGGAGCGTCTGGTGTAACAAAGTGTAGCGTGACCTGTCATCGGTCTATCTATCTGTCTGTTTTTCTGTCCCCCACACGCCTACGAAATTAACTTGTCTCTATGATGTTTTCTGTAATAAACCATTTTTTTATAAACATCGGCGTCTGAATCTGTGTATTATAGTTTATACACGCACAGATTAGTGAAAACATAATAAAACCACACGAGCAAACAAGGAATGGGAGTTACTCAAATAACGCCAATGTTATCAAAACAGAGCATCAAAGAAAATAAGATTTTCGAACAGAGGTAGCAATTATACACACGTTATATTCACCTGTCATTCTGCCCTGGTCACTAATACAATAACGAATGCCTGCTAGTTTTGTGCATTGTAAACTTGGTTTCAACGCACGCTGGAAGTGAATGCGTCCAAACCAATCGTTGAATTTCGTCCGTACCTCTGCCATATTGTCGACACACTTAATTTTCTCTTTACGGTCAAAATATCTAGATATTTCATATATACAATTATTCGTCTCTATATTAATCTTCTCGTGGGTGTGTGTGTGTATATGTTTCTCCCTCTCTCCATGACTTTTAAAAAAATATAAATCTGAATACATGCATTCATCGTAGTCTGCTCCTGTAGTATTCTTCGTGAATAACACACTATTTTTGATTATTATTAATCATAGATTTATTTATTGAAATCTAAAATTTAATATCGCAAACTACAAATATTCAAAGTTTTGAAATCATATTAAAATAAAATTAAATTTACAAATTAGTTCCATCATATAGCATATTTATTAACCTCAATAACACGCTCACTCACATACACACACAACACACACACTCATCTATTTCTTTAAAGAGAGTCACCATATATCAAGGACGAAAACTACTCGAGAATAAAGTTTAATGAGATGGAGTGATAGCTAATTTAAGAGTGTTTAAACGCTTGAAAAGATTTTCGATGATTAATTGTATTAACTAAGTTTGTTTCCTTGTAGGGACGATACATGATTACACTTTGTTTACACGTATTTGTAGTCGACCATTTTGTAGTCAGCAGGGAAGAAGTCCTGCAGCAATATGTTCCACATACGGAAAGCCCTTGCGAAGACACTCTGTTTGTGGAAATTCCCTCTGGTGCTAGGCACACAATGGAAGAAAGTAAAGTGCTGTTCTAGCAGTGGGAGATCTTGTTGTGAATGTTTTGCAAGGAGGAACCAGACATTGGTTCTGAATCGAACACTTTCCATAAAAGTCCCGATAGTTTAATAACGTTTCTTCAGTGAGAAACTGTTTGTAATGAACGGAAGAGACCATCCCTCACTACATGTCAATGTGTTATACTTACGTTAAATATATCGTGTTCAAAAGAGATTACACTTAGAAAATACTATGAATTAATTTTAAAAGATTAACAAATGGCGAATTTTAGAAAAAGTATTCCCTATTTAATAGAAAACGAAATTCCGTCGAGATGTATATCTCAGGTAAAAAATTAAACAAGTGAAGGTAAATATACTTGAGACCACTGGTCGTTTATACTCCCGAGTGTCTGGCTTAAGTAAGAAGTAAATAGCATGTTTATGTAGCCTTTCTTGCCAGTGAACACCCGCGACAGAAACAGCAAATTGCCGGTATTTTATTACAGTTTTGTCCTCATTTACTTGCCTCCCCCCCCCCCCCCCCAGGGCAGGGTCAGAGACAATGTCAGTTTTTAATGTAGTAAAAGCCCAACTCTCCCAGAAGGGGTAATCTCGACTGGACAGACATAAGAATTGCCTCAATCCGGAAGGATTTCTCCTTTACGGACGGACAGAAAATATGTATCAGAACAAATAATACACTTTGTTCATAGCAAGGACATATCAGTGTATTGTGCAATTCATACTTTTATTTTCCTTCGAGCGAGGTTAGACAAAATATCACATGAGATTTTGAAAGGTCTACAAAAAATGCTTGAGGGGTCTCTTCGGCATTCCCTGGTAGGGGATAAACACTGAACTTTCTCAAACAGATAAGTTTTAACCTTGGAAATCTGACATCCTAGGATTAGAATAGAACCATACCTTAGCCAGGCGGATGTAAGGATACCCTCGGAATGATTGACGAGGACATATCCTCGACTGATATGTCAGGTCCTATCCATACATTCGCGTAAGTATTGCACCTCTTTTCCCCCACGGTTTCTACCTACACAGAAAAAGAGTAATTAGCGTTTGGTTCTACACTATTGTTTGATTTGTATTCGGTATTTTTGTAAAGTTTTGTTTTTTATCTCATCATTGTATTCTGTATGTTATTTTTACCCAAATAATGATACCTCCTCATCCCAAAGATCCAGAAAATCTGGTTAGAAATGTAAAACTTTCTCAAATGAGATCTCAAGCAACAGACGAAGTCGGCAAGTACCCCACATCCAATCATCAAAATAAACAGACGGTCGTCGAGTGCTTTCATAAGCCGAACATAGACGGTCGTCAATCAACAACGTTCTTCCTCCCTCCCCTTCGCTCTCTCTCTCTCCTGTCTCTTTATCACTTCCTGTGAGACGCTGTACATCTACGTAACTAGATGCACGCCCCACTTTCAGCTATGTCACTCCAGGTGAAAGAAGTAATATTTACCGACAGTGGATTGCAGTCTACGTTCAGCAGCCCGTCTCCAGTTAAAGACCTCGTGTGGAGGAGAGGGTGGCTGTTAATCAGAAAAAAAGGATGCCTATCAGACATGTAGCGAGGGGGTAAAGGCGGAAATGGTGATAGCTAGGAAGAAGGAAGAAGCCATGGGGAAAATGGTTCCGGAATATGCCGCGCATAAGACACGAGTCGGTCTAGTTTAGACGCATTTACTTTTTTTTATCTGGTGTTCATTTTAATTTAATTAAACAGCGTTATACATAACATATTGCCGGAAATAAATTATTTTTGTTTAATTAATAATTATATATGAAGAGTTCGAATGCAAAACGCGATAAACGCCATTCAAAAATTTACGCAACTAGCACTATAAAAAGTGTTATATTTCAACATTCGACCACACACTCAAATTACTTTTTACATAATACGATACCAAAATAATTGGTTTTTGCTTTTAATTAAAATAAGCTTATATTCGAAGTCTATATTTAATATATTCGTTCTTTTTATTGATTAAGGTTTCAATTTAAACAAATTAAATTCATCGCGTTTTGCATTCAAACTTTTCATACGTTAAGCCGCCGATAAAGTGTTAAAATTATCACAGTTTATTCGCTGTTTAAAATTGCCCGAGTGGTTAAGGCGTCGTATTTGAGTTGCAAAATACTCGTAATCCGGGGTTTCGAATCGCATGACCGGTAGTGAATAGTCTATGCTGATGAGTCCCGATTATTAAGGACGAAACGTATATGTACATAGATAATAAAGAATAACGAATATATATTATATATATATATAAGTATAACTAATACAATACATGTACAATATATATATATATATATATATATATATATATATTGTTTGTGTGAATTTAGGAGGTATCTTCTAGTTTCTTGCGAACATTGTTAAAAGTAACAGAATTCGTCTGTTTAATCATACTTTTTTATTTTTTCAATTTTTCTAATGTTTTTTTTTTGTATTAACTTCCTAATAATTAATAAATGTCTAATAGGTATCACGAACGTTTTCGATTCTTCGTCGAATCATCCTCAGGTGTCAAAAGCAAATGTACAAATAGATAGAGAAAGAACAGAATTGTTTAAAAGACGGCGGAGAAACACGTAGACAACGTTTCCGAATTGTTCGAAGAAAGATTCAGCAAGGCCGAGGTGGCATCACAAAATAAAATCGCACTACGTTAATTTATTTAAAAGGTTTCCACTGGTTTCATACGTGATCTTATTAATTGTAGATTGTGGTGTGTTAATGTATATAGCTTCCAGTATATATATTTTTAATTAGTTTCGGACTTTTTTGTGTTATTAACTAGAATGTGTCCTTAATTAGAGGGAGGGCAGTGATGTTTTTGTAGATGTTGGTGAATTGAGCTAGAGTTTACACGATGCATGGTGAGCCGACGAGATAGAGGTGTGCTTGTAAAACCAATGTAGCTATTAGCTTTATTATTATAGGAGTTACATTCTCTGAAAGGGAATTGAAACTTATAGATAACATTGTTTCTTCCTCGTGTTTTGTGGGTGTTTTACTACATGATGTTGCGTCTTAAATTTACTATACTTACTTTAGTCTTTATTTACTATAGTAAATTTAAAACATAAAATCTTGTAGTAACAAACAATTCCTCCCCAACTAAAATACACTAGAAAGAAGCAGTGTTATTTATAAGTTTAAATGCCCTTTCGGAGAGTGTAACGCCCATAATAATAATAAAGCTAAAAGCTACAGTGGTTTTACAACCACTGCCCTATCCGTCGAAAAGTAAAAAGTGAACGAAAGATAGCGCAATTACAGAAGAAAAAACTAATATCCATGTTTATATTAAATTGTAGTTATTATGCTTATCTTCGCTTAAATTATCTGAAGATTATGTTTTTATATTATTAATCATTCCCGAAATTGTGTTGTCAACATAATGTTGAAGTGGAAAATGTTGTAGTACTTTTGCTATGACTTTATCTATTCGGATATAATTTTAATATCACTTCCTTCTATCATATCTGTAGTAATATCATTTTTTGAAATATCGTTATTTTTCATTCATACCTTCAGTATTATTATCATTTTGCTAAAATATTGCTTCCTTCTGTAATATATTCAGTAATGTCATGATATATTTGAAATAACTCTAACCTCAACCCTTACACTCTTCTCTTATCTTTGAAGTATTATAAACATCTAACAAAATTAGGGATGAAGTTATCCGAGAAAGCTCGTGCACTATAGTTTTCTAAATCTTTAATGACGAACATGATATCACCATTGACAAGCACTCCTTCAACTTCGAAGGATTTAACTTTGTTAACATCCTGTCAGCCATGTCGATGCGTTGGTGATATTATCAGCGGAAATAGTAACATCATGAAGTTTATATTTCTTATTAATCAGCTTTGACTCGAAACATGAATAATTCGTTTGTATTTGGAAACATTCGAACTCACAAAATGTTGATATCTGATGAGTTTCGATCAAGTTGCTGATGCCCGGTTTTAACACGCAGAGATAAAAAAAATATAAAAATACTGTATAAAATACAACCTAAAATACGTGTATAATTATTGTAAGTTTTAACTTATTAAACCTATCGAAGCCCCTTATAATTTCCAAATATCATTAACTCATATTGAGACGAGCATTCCAATTAGTGACTAATACGTTTAACAAGTGTAATATTACCGGATTTAGAATGAGTAAAACCCTAGAACATTCCACACGTGAGACATCCTCCACTTATATACCCTTACGACTCGACGAAGACAAAATTGAGTAGAGCCGTTGATAATATAGATGTGGAAAATCCTCAATTTAACAATCTATATTTATAAGCGCATAACAAGTTATAATTAAAATAATGTACTAACAAAACTTAATAAACCCTTGAAGCAATTATTTATGAAAATAAAACTGTTATAGTTAGAAATGACCCCCAAGCATAATGTATGCCTCTATCATTAAGCCTCTTTAGTCTATAAGTATTTAGTGTATACTGTTAACGTTATTAATACTGGGTGAATACTGTGTTCAAGTCATTTTCACTAAACTACCTGATAAACAATAATCCCTCTCAATGAGGATAAGTATAATAAAAAGTAATACTATATAGAAGAAGTGGCTTGGGAAAGTGACACATTATAGGAAGGAGATAAGAAAGTATAAAACCAAAGGGAAAGCCGAGTGAAAATATCATTTTTATTGCGTTAGTAAAGTAAGATTATTGGTAGAGAAGGACAATTGATAGAGAGAGAGAGGCATGGTATAGAAAATACACACTAAAAAGAAATATTTATTCTATTATGGTGACGAATGGGGTGATTGGTCTAACCTCTCAGGACTTCTTCGTGAATTAACTTGGCTCTACTAGCGTTTCATCATTGCCATAATTAAGACATAAGAACATCTGATGAAAATTCCTGATGTTCTGAATATATTAAATTTCATGATAAAATAATTGAAATTAAAGTACTGAAATAACAGATAAAACCTGTTAGCTTGATGTTATAGGCCACATATCGTGCGCATGTACATAATCATTTTCTTATATCTCTTTACTCTATTTTAATTTCCAGGTCCAATCTCTGCTTCCTCTACTGTATAGCTATAATTCGTATATTTAACAAATTGAAATTTAACTTTGCCTTCCTACACAGGGTTCCTAGCGTTCAGCGAAAATTTCATAACAGATTTTCTTTCCGATAACTTTTTTATCTGTGGAACATATTACCACATGACTGCATCCTTGCAGACTCCAACATAGTCGTCTTGAAATCCAATATAAAAAATACTTGTCATAAAACATCCCCATATGTAATATAAACTTTGTGTATTTCATTCATCATTTTGTATCCTCTCATAATATTCTTCCTCGTTCTACAGACATACATTTCGTTAAACCTTTTCTTTAAGTAGATTTTGTACCTGTATTTTTGGTAACTCATAAGTAACCATTCGTTAAAACTCTACCTTCAGTTCACATCTAAACCCCATAGTGTTAAGAGCCACTTCCAAGTGTTGGATATGTCCCGCATGTCCTATGCTTTAACCGGATTTGATTCTCAGTCCGCCGTCTTAAATTCAAAGTTGTTTTGTCGATCACGCTGGAAAAGGAAAAACTGACCGAAAACAAACTACAAGACGACACAAATACACACAGATAGTTTATTGGCTTCTCTGGAAATATCAATTTTTGTGAACTGTGGTATTTTGTAAGTATCCTAGGAAGAAGGTGGGCGCCCGCCAGCGGCTTAGACACCAACTATTGACTAACACACGCCCACTACGGACGAAATACCCCACTCAAAAGACCGAGCTCATGTAAAAAGGTCAGTCACCTGACTCGTGACGTCACCCTCTTCTTTTACGTTTACTCGCTATTTTCCTCCCTCATATAATTCATCAAAAGTCGTTATGCTAAGACGTAACATACAGAAGATCGCTCATTCCAGTTTACTGTCTCATAATACGAACAGATTATCTGCTTAATTGTTATAAAAATCTCATGAATGTGCGCTTTATCTTAAACCTCACCTGTAACCCTAACTATAAAGATATGACTACAACAATTAAAGGTAACTTAAAATAATTTTGCCATAAAAATAAGGAAGTTGAAAGATGTTTCACACGTTTGTTGTGTTGGTTCTAAAAGCAAATGTCGATTTTATTACGTGTGTATTGTGTTAAAAGTTCAACGTAAAACCAAAAATATAAACGAGATACGCGTTTTAATTGCTATGAGAATGACTTCTTATCTTTTCTCTCGTTCAACACGCACATCGGGTAAATATTAACTTTTCAAAATGTGGGTTATTTAACTAAGATATTCGTATGATGATGCGAACTGTCATCCTACTGATTGAGGAACTATTATACGGTAAGTGACATAGTTAACACTAAATTAGAACGTGCGATCCCAAAATAAGTATACACATCTAATCAAAAACTCGTCTTTCTACAACCACTGTAAATAATTTTCCTTTCTTCCTATGTGCCCTTAAAACTAAACAGAACTTCCATGAGCAATGTTTCTTTCCAAGAAGTGCCTATCTGTGGAACACAATACAACGGTCTCCTTCTCAAGTGACTACCACATGGTTGTTTACAAGACCAATGTTGACTTGTTGACCTATCCTCTAAAATAATCAAATTATGCCCAGTCCTAACAATTGTTACCAATCCTCACAGTTTGTTCTACCCGTACACCGGACAAACTCATTAACTTTTATCCTCAAGTGGTCTTTGGCCCTGATAAGCAGTGACTTATTAGTACATAAAACGTCTAAATAACTACATCTAATTTGTTTCAGTCATAAGAGTGATATCCAAAAATAGCGTTATCCATTATTATACCAACACTGAATTAATCAACGTCATTTCCCCAAGGCTTTTCCTATATATTTTAATCACACTAAATGCATGCCTTGGTGTTAAAGAATTACTTATGTTTGAAAGAAATCTAGTTAATTTTTTTCAAATTAGATTACTTTGTAATCAACTAACCAAGTAAACCTGTAAACCTGCAGTTAGCTGCATGTTTAATGGTGCATGTGAATTGCAGAGATTGCAAGTGATAGATACTCGGCTAAAGGAACAGAGGGGGAAGAGGAATTTGAGAATATCTCTGATTTTTTTTATTTGAGGCCACACAGAAACTTATATCTCTTTGAAATTGAAAAAGTGCCTCATAAAAACAGGAGGTCATGCTGAGACAAAAAAGTTATGTTCGTAGATGGTCTCTATGATAAACCCTCTTGCGTAGACTATCATGCAGTTATCTCTAGTGAATATCTTTAGGAGTCAGCCTCTGAGTGGTCGAATGATGATCAGTAAGAAAGACTAGAATAAAAAATGTTATGTCAAGAAGAAAAGGATTCCAGGATATGGGAAAGGGAGTGGGCCTGGTCCTCTGAGCACGACATAGGAGTTTGGTTTTCTGAGGGCTGGCTATCAGTGTGGGGTGTGTTCCCGGCCAAGCAAGATGGGTCCATTGGGTCTCTTAGGTGAAATATTGTTCTGAGTAGACTTAATCTTTTTTTTTGGTGAAGCAAAAATACCGTTCTGCAAGTCTGCTCTCCTACCTGGGGAACACGAGTTTCATTTGTAACCTCCAACAAATAAACACGTTACTTGTAGAACTGCAGTTGTTATTCTACTTGAGATGAGAGTTCTTTGTTGCAGCAGTGACTCAATCGAACAACATCTTTGGACCGGCACACCGTGTTGGACGATCGCGGCAAGTGAACTGAACGCAGTCATACAGGTTCAGAAACCATCTTTTACAAACTTTCTGTCTATCACACCCATTAATTCTCACGGTATGTTGTGTCACCCACTGTGCCATTTTATGTACAATTTCTATCACTATCGCGTTTGTTACTATCTCTCTCTTCCTCACTCTCTCTCTCTCTCTCTCTCTCTCTCTCTCTCTCTCTCTCTCTCTCTCTCTATTAAGTGATGGATGTAATACAGAAAGGAAAGAATAGAATTTTGTAAGTGTTCATTATCAACAAAAGATAATTACAAAACAAGTTGTAAAACTAATTCAGCGATAGCTGAGAGTGATATAAAGTAGAAAAAGAGAAATAGAGTTAAGGGGGAAATATAGTGAGCAGAGAGCGACTAATTTAGAATGTTGTGTTTTTTATTTTTTATATTTAACTCACTGTTTCTCGATTCAAACGATTTAACCCGAACTGAATGAGTTACCCAACGGGTCATATTTTTCTAATATTTTTAGAAAGACTTGAAAGAATTGAAACTGATCTACCTATGCAGTAAAGTGAAAGCGTTT
Organism: Sepiola atlantica; assembly: GCA_963556195.1. Lineage (NCBI taxonomy): Eukaryota > Metazoa > Mollusca > Cephalopoda > Sepiida > Sepiolidae > Sepiola > Sepiola atlantica. The sequence goes on along the minus strand of OY744522.1, from coordinate 163,989,607 downwards.
GATAAAATCACAAAAAAAGACAGTAAAATATTAATACCACTAATTTTAGGGGATTCTGTTGAAAGAATATTGACAAACACACTATTCTTAACATAACGGTATAGAGTACTGTTATATATTTGTGCTGGTAAATCTTTGTCCAATTAAAGGGTTCTTGATAATGTAAAAAACATATTCGACCCAATTTTTCTCATTCTCTGCATCTCTGTCTCGCAAACGTGATGTTGCTTGTCTCAGTTTTTTTCTATAAATACTATTATGGCATGAGTTCCTCAGGATTGTCTGATCTATTCCCGTCTTCCTTTGTTCCAGTTCGTTTGACTTTTTAGTCTGGTAGTCTTGACCAATTCACAGTTTTCATATCGAGTTATAATACAACTCCATATTCCAGTAGCTTCTTTCCAATAACAACAGGCTTTAATTCAATTAAGCTCGTAATATCTCTGTATAAACTCACTGTCTATGTGTAAGTGTATGCATATTGCTGTGTTTGTTTATTAATGTGTGTACGTTCCCTATAGAAAGGCAGGTTAGTAAACCAACACAAATCTAAAAGTGGCTACACATGTAAAATATACACGGAAAGACAATAAAAGTGTTCCCAATCTATGAGGGCACCCCCTAACGGAGATATGAAGGCATAACCCTCTTAAAACTTAAAATATATCGTAATTTTATAAAATTTAACTCATGGGTATAAAATCCTCTGGGGAATATAATGGAAGTTATTTCGCATATGTAAGGGCTCTTTTAACCTAAGGGAGCTATGGGTGCCGAACTTCGTTTAAACCTTCAAATATATACAAGTGTAATTAACATCATATTATGGAAGCGATTCCGCACCTCTACGTTATCCTCTATGTGATAAATATCTACCCTGCCCTATTTCTAAGTGCCACATCGGTACAGCCCCCTTGAAACTTTAAATACGTATATTCGAATTTAATCGAATTCAAACAATATGTATAAGACACCAATTCCAAGAGTTTTCTAACATTTCAGCTCATCCTGTCTATATTAGTGAGCGAAACTGTAGGAGAGAGCCAATAAAAACAAATACACTAATATGATGTTAAGAGCATAGTTAAAAAGTACATAGTAGTGATCATTATTCTATCCTGAGCAACGGTGCTAGTGAATAATAAAAAAAAAATGTTTTCAAAATAAATTATCATTCGTAAACCGATAATGATATTTTTAGAAGATAATCTTAATGATGCTTTCAATAACAGTTTCTGGTGTTGACGATAAAATTACCAGAGCACTTTGGTAATTCTAGGATTTTATCTGCACTTGTCTTTTCTTTTTAAAAAGGAGAAAAAAAACAGATATTTTATTAAAATTTTAAATCTTTTTAAAATTATTTTTTTAATGTTACTGACATTACGATTTTTATAAAATCGATAATTTAAACTGTTAGAAAAAATGCAATTGCACAGACGACTTGAAGTAGAGGTCAACATGAATTAAAAGCAAGTTAAAAATCGATATAATTACTTAGGACCGGGATTTCTGCTTCGTAACGGAGCTATTCAGTTTAAGTCGCTATTGCGATATTTCGAGTTTAAGGAAATCTACATCGTCACATGAGACTATAAAGCTGATATCTTCAATTTATAAGAAAAGTGTTATCATGGTCTATGTCATCAAACCCGACGCTCATACTTTTTGTAACATATTTTATACAAATTGAAGTGAAATTTCCCTATCCATGTATGGTTTACTCGGGCAGATTTCTAACCAAATACTCTATTTTCAAATCTGCTCAAACATCGATTTAGTCAAATTATTCGAATGTGTTTTCAGAAACTATAAATTCTGTTTCTTCTAAATGCATCGATTTTTATATTTAGTCTTGCTCGCTATTTTTCTTAGGATAGTCACACATATAGGAAGTCGGAGGAATTGTCATTCTTACATTCATATTGCTAACACTGTAACTCACACTGGGAACATTTCTTATAAGACGCATACTTTGGTAGCATAGTTATTATTTCATATTTCAATCTTGCTATTGTACATTAGAAGCTCTATATTATTTATACTAAAGGAGAGATGCCCTTCAATTCTTTAATGTATTTTATTTTTTCTGTCGCAAGACGAAGAACACTAAGATATACCAGCGGTTCTCATTTGTTGTTATAGATCACGTGTAAGAAGAGAGTTTTGCATTACATAGCTAGATTTATAGCAGTTAAATTCATCCATATCCGTGTAGCACTGTTATTATTTCATATGTCAATATGTAGATACTGTACCTTTATATTAAACATAGTGCGCCCTCTCTATCTACAATTTCTTTTAATCTCCGACGAGTTTTAATTAGCTTTTCTAAATAGTTTATTATACATTCTCGCTTACTGGACTAAAATATTCAAGGATTTACATTAATCAAACATATTATATCGGGTAAGATCAGCTAGTATTGAATGCCCTTGTACCCGTTTTCGGAAAACGTCTTATTCTATTAAAATATATTTTATTAAGAAATCAAGTGCGAATACTAAAGAAACGTCCGCAGATCTCAAAGACCTATCCACTGCGTGGCTGTGCTTTTTATTTTATAAATATATTGCGCCGATATATTACTTACCCTCAACTTTTGTACCCGGTTTGAGACAGAACAATTCCGACTACCAAACTTTTATAGACATACGAATAAACTTTACTTAGTAAACGTGTACACAAAGCCACAAATTTTGTTTTTGCAAATAAAATAATATATATTTGGAAAATGATGCAAGATCAGATTTAGAATGACAATATCGTAAAACATTTCAAATGGAATTAGATAATTCAGAAGTAATTTAAGTCAATGAATTAAGACGAAATATTCCAAAGAATATGATTCTTTTTGAACCAATATATCTATCTTTTTGAAACAATATATCTCGTCGACATACGTATTACACACAATGCTTAAAGCAAACTACCTTCCCTTATTAAGTAAAGTAAACATTTGGGGATGCTTAAACCTACAATATCCCTTACTAATAATAACTTCTGTTCAAATCATCGTACATAATTAATATGTAACAACACATATTTTTATTAAGCATTAAATGATCTTAAATGTATTCATCTCTCCTCCCCCTATATATATATATATATATATATATATATATATATATATATATATATATATATATATATATATATATATATATATAATAAAGAAGATATTTTTTTTTATAAAATATTTAGAAAACCTTGCAAAACGAAGATTATTTATTTGGATAAATAAATTATTTATTCATCTTAAAAACATTTTGTTTTCATGAACTTGAGTACTTTCGGTAAATCTACCATCTTTAGAAGAATATTTCTTTTTCTTTTTTTCTATTTTCCTCTTGGTTGAGACATTCTCGTGGTCAAGTTGAAAATCCGTCTAGGTGTTATGACGAAGAGATAAAAGTGTTGATATGGCTGTGTGTCACGTGGTCGTCGTGGAAAGGATACTTTGAAAAGTCACACAATTTGAAACGCTGGGTGGGTGGCAATAATAACGAAGATATTTTTTAATAAAATATTTAGAAAACCTTGCACAACGCAGATTATTTGTTTTGAAAAATAAATTATTTATTCATCTTAAAAACATTTTTTTTATGAACTTGAGTACTTTCGGTAAATCTACAATCATCAAAGAATATTTCTTCTTTTTCTTTTTTTTCTTTTTTCCTCTTGGTTGAGACATTCTCGTGGCCAAGTTGAAAATCCGTCTAGGTGTTATGACGAAGAGAGAAAAGTGTTGATATTGCTGTGTGTCACGTGGTCGGCGTTGAAAGGATACTTTGAAAAGTCACACAATTTTAAGCGCTTGGTGAGTGGCAATAGTAATGAAGATATTTTTTTTATTAAATATTTAGAAAACCTTGCACAACGCAGATTATTTGTTTTGAAAAATAAATTATTTATTCATCTTAAAAATATTTTTTTATGAACTTGAGTACTTTCGGTAAATCTACAATCTCCAGCGGAATATTTCTTCTTTTTCTTTTTTTCTTTTTTCCTCTTGGTTGAGAAATTCTCGTGGCCAAGTTGGAAATCCGTCTAGGTGTTATGACGAAGAGAGAAAGGTGTTGATATGGCTGTGTGTCACGTGGTCGGCGTGGAAAGGATACTTTAAAAGTCACACAATTTGCAGCGCTACGTAAGTGGCAATAATAATTAAGATATTTTTTTTCATAAAATATTTAGTTAACCATTGCAAAACGCAGATTATTTGTTTTGAAAAATAAATTATTTATTCATCTTAAAAATATTTTTTTATGAACTTGAGTACTTTCTGTATATCTACCATATTCAGAAGAATATTTCTTCTTTTTTTTTTTCTTTTTTCCTCTTGGTTGAGACATTCTCGTGGCCAAGTTGAAAATCCGTCTAGGTTTTATGACGAAGAGAGAAAAGTGTTGATATGGCTGTGTGTCACGTGGTCGGCGTGGAAAGGATACTTTAAAAGTCACACAATTTGCAGCGCTACGTAAGTGGCAATAATAATTAAGATATTTTTTTTCATAAAATATTTAGTTAACCATTGCAAAACGCAGATTATTTGTTTTTAAAAATAAATTATTTATTCATCTTAAAAATATTTTTTTATGAACTTGAGTACTTTCGGTAAATCTACCATCTCCAGAAGAATATTTCTTCTTTTTATTTTTTTTAGTTTTTTCTCTTGGTTGAGACATCTTTGTGGCCAAGTTGAAAATCCGTCTAGGTGTTATGACGAAGAGAGAAAAGTGTTGATATGGCTGTGTGTCACGTGGTCGGCGTGGAAAGGATACTTTGAAAAGTCACACAATTTGAAGCGCTGGGTGGGTGGCAATAATAACGAAGATATTTTTATTGCGTTGTGCAAGGTTTTCTAAATTTTTTATTAAAAAAAATATCTTCGTTATTATTGCCACCCACCCAGCGCTTCAAATTGTGTGACTTTTCAAAGTATCCTTTCCACGCCGACCACGTGACACACAGCCATATCAACACTTTTCTCACTTCGTCATAACACTTAGACGGATTTTCAACTTGGCCAAGAGAATGTCTCAACCAAGAGGAAAAAAGAAAAAAAAGAAAAAGAAGAAATATTCTTTGATGATTGTAGATTTACCGAAAGTACTCAAGTTCATAAAAAAAATGTTTTTAAGATGAATAAATAATTTATTTTTCAAAACAAATAATCTGCGTTGTGCAAGGTTTTCTAAATATTTTATAAAAAAAAATATCTTCGTTATTATTGCCACCAACCCAGCGCTTTAAATTGTGTGACTTTTCAAAGTATATATATATATATATATATATATATATATATATATAGGATCAAAATAAACCAAAGTTAAAACTTTTAGTAGATGGAACCTATTGTGAAAAGGATTAGCTCAATATACGAGATAGAGCAATAGTAGAGATAGAAGAAAAAAGAGAGATAAATATGCGACGATTGTCCAAATTTATTTCAAATTTCAATTGTTCAATGCAACGTGCATTCAGTAATAAACTAGTGTTTATTATTCTTTCCTTAAGCCAAGGCTTTTCAAAGATCGAAATATTATCATCAGAGGAGAAATACAGAGTTATAAGTTGGCTTTCAAAAAAACCAAAGTTCAAATATTTGAAAAATATGAAAAATATTATTAAAAATTATTAAAATAATTTTTGTTAAAAAAACGTATTGAATGAAAAGAAAAGTTCCGTCAAAAAGATATGCAAATTGTCCGGGTGGTAAATTTCCGTTGAAAAGAAGTCTGGTGAAATTGTAGAATGTGAAGAAAAACTCTTTGCGTGGGAGCAGATTGGAGAAGGGCTCAAAATGTAGATAAGTCCAGATGCACTTAAAGGAGGTTGAGAAGAGGAAAACAGGCTATTTTTTTATGTACTTCCAGGGCCAAGTAAAACAGAAGAATCTCATTCAAGGTTTAAATCCGAATGATATAAAAAGGCAAAATTGTTAAAGATATGGGGTTAGGGGGGGGGGTATGAGGTACGGGATTGTTTAAAAAGCCGCTTGGTGAATTGGTGGAAAAGGAAAAGGAGGAAGGGTTGGTATGGGGATGTAGTTAAAGTGACAGGTAAGTTAAGGGTGTGGGCGAGCGTTAGGATGTAGGTTTTGGGGGGTGGGATTAATCTTAAGTGGGAAGTGGGTATAGAAATTGTTGATTCTAAAAATAGAAATCAAATGAGTAAGCTTCTAACATTTCAGGCAGCTAAGAGCAAATTAAATTGTAGTTACCAGTTATGGTTTCTGGGGGTTTAAAAAAGTTAAAGTAGAATTAGTTAAAAGCATGGTAAAATAAATAGAGGAATGTGAGAGAGTGAAAGATTAAAATTAAAAAATTAAAAATTAAAATTTAAAAGAAGCGAGGGAATAGTTAATTAAAAAAAAAATTTATTTATTTATTTTTAATTTAAAAACCAAATTAAGGGTTAGATGAATAATTAGGAGGGACATTAAATGACCAAGGAGACAAGAGGGGGAAATTAATTAATGGGAAAAGAGTTAGTGAAATTAAAGATCAAGTCTGTTCTACTCGGTTATATTGAGATTTAGGAGAGGGGAACAGTGTAAGGGATAAGGATAGATTGTTTGAAACAATTTGTTTCGATTATTAGTAATAGGGGGTGGAATTGGGTTGGTTCAATCAAAAACTTGAGTGCAGTGTCAATATAATAATCTATGGTTTAAATGGTGAGTGAGTCGTAACAGGGTAACAATTAACAATTATAGTTAAAATTTAATTAGATAATTAAGGGAAACTTGCAAGTAGTTTCCAAGTAGTATGAAAATATGATTTGAGGGGATGGGGGTGAGATTGGTCAAAGATAAGATAAGTTGAACAAAGGGAGAATAGACCGATAGAAAATGGCTCGCGAGTATTTAGAGGGATTAGGATTATTCAAAATAGGCCAAAATAAGTAGTTATGTAACTAGCTTGAATCAATCAATTAGTTAAAAAAATATCTCAAAGGGGGTTATGGAGGCTATTAAGGAGATAGGACAGAAATGCTAGTAACAGTGGAAATAATATAAGTGTTATGGGCCAGGGTTGGATTGAAAAATTAAGCAGACTTGTGTTTTTAAGCTAGTGTGTTAGAGAACTGATAAGAATTACAGGGGGTATTAATGGACCCAATTGGAGGGGAATTCAAAGGTCGTAGTTAAAAGGAGAACAAAAGGAAGTTACAAGAGAATATGTTGCAAATGGGAAGAGTCCAAATATTAGGACGATATAGTGGAAGTGTGGGAGATAATAAGGGGGTGAGAATAAGAGGCCAAGAAGGAGTTTGTAGGTAGGATTACGGACAGGAGAAAACAATGAGATACATCTAAGGGGTTAGGAGTCGAGCTGAAGTAAAAGGATAATAGGAGCTATATTGCAGATGAGGTATATATGTCTAGATATTAGATATGTTAATGATCGGTGGAAAGTAGGAGGAGTAATGTTAGTTCAATCTACTAAAAGTTTTCTGACTAGATATAGTTGTTAGGTGTAATGGGGAAGAAAGATTTATTGGGAGGGTTAATTAGTGAGATTAGGGGCGTTAAGAATAGAAGTTACAAGGTTCCCCTGGGATATAGTTTAGAGATTTGTCAGATGCTAAAAAACGGGGGGAGTTATTGGTTGGGAGGAGGAGTGTCAGAGGGAGTGATGAAATTAATGTATTTAAATTTTCGTTTGTGTCTGCAATTTTAAATAAGTTCATTTTTGGAGTTAATGACATTTAAGTTCTTGTGTGCAGTAGCTATCATATAAGTTTCCAAGGTACATAGTTGGCAGAATGTAGAACCAGGAGTATAAGAGTAAGACTTTTTTAAATATAGACCAACTTAGGGAGTAGGGGATCTTTTTGATGTTAAAGCTTTTTATTAGGTTGGAAAGAGAGGTGCTAGTAGTACTATTATTATTGTGTTTAAAAGAGTAGATATGGTTAGAGATTCGGGTCTTTATGGGGAAAGCACTGGCACCAATATAGGTATGAATTTTGTGGGGGGTTGTTGTTGTATTATTTGTGTTGTTTATATCATTGGGGTGCTTACGGTTTGTATGCTCGGATTCAGGTCGAAGTTTAAGTTACGGTTATTGGTTGGGGAAAATGGGGTGTCTTGGGGGATGAGATCGGATCCATTATTAGTTAGTGGTAGTTGTTGGTCAGTGTGGAGGGTGTTATTTAGTGGAGGGGGTTGCTGATGGGGATGGTTGAGGGGAAAAGGGGGAGATTGTATGTTGGCATTATTTTGCATATTGGTATTAATTTATGTAGTGGTGTATTGTTTAACAGTACAGGAATATATGACCTTACTTTGTATACAATCACCGTTTAATGGGCATTCTCTAGATTTTTGGCAGTTGCAGTTATTAGTGGGGTGTATGGTAGGTGCTGTTTGTTGGGCAGATTTAATTTTTTTGTTGTTCGATGTGATGATGGTTTGTGCTATATTGGGCATTGTGGAGTAAGAAATTTTAATAGAGTTCTTGTTTAAAATAGTGCTGTATTTATGTGGGTGCTTGAACGAGTTATCTAAAATTTTGAAAAATTCCTTAGCTATGTTGGTTTTTACATTGCAATTATAGGGTGGGTTAAACCAAATATTATCCTTTCTTCTAGTTTTTTTATTTTTATTTTAACTGTGTTCTTGAGGGTTAGCTGTTTTAACTATATTAATAGTTTTAGTGTGTCTATTTACATATTTCTTAGGTTTCTTGGGTATCGTGGTGCTAGTTCGTTGTCTATCATGTGTGGCCATTTTGTAGGTAATAACATTTAAAGGTTTATTCCCCTGGAGAGGGGGATTATTTTCATATTTAATTTTATCAGTGTATCCCGAGTTAAGAGGTGCGCTATTATAGAAGTTTATTAGCTGAAAGTCTTGAAATTCTATTTGAAATTGAAGGGACTATTGAGTTAATGATGGATTCAGGGTGGTTAGAGTGCTTATGTACGTAAAATAAGGTTAGATTAGGTTTGTGGTAAGGGCTAAATGATTCGGAGTTAAGGTCTAGTGTTAGGTCAAGGAAATTAGATATTCTTTTCTCGGGTTCTATGGTTATGGTTAATCCGAAGTTTTTAAAGAAATTGTGTAGGTTTTTTTTTTTGGTGTTGTTGTATTGTCTGGGTCTCTCCCTAGAGATAAAAAGCGCATCGTCTCTGTAAAGTCCACCGTGTAAGTGTCCGAATTCAGGCTTTAATTGTCTCAATAAATATAATCCTACTAGGTCAGTAACCTGGGCAGAGTCTGAAGCTCCCATGGTGATATCAAAGTTGTTGGGGCTATCTTTCCTAGTCCAAAATTTATTGTCAAATTCTAAAAGGGATCTCCTGGCTAAAATTATTAGATTTTTTTCAGAGTCTGTTATATCCGAATTATTCTTAGCGAAAATAAGAGCTTTTTTAGTAGGATAGGAGAAATGGACTGATAATAATTGTCAATGTCAAAGGTGATGAAGTTCAAGTTAGAATTAGATTTATCTTTGAGGTTTAAGAACCAGTTGGAAACCTCACCAGATGATTGCCAGAGGGAGTATGTAATTTTAGCTTTTGATGTAGGAATGATTCTATCTAGGATATTTTTGCTTATAATGCCTATGTCTGATTTGGAAGGGCAGATTAGTCTAATGGAGGGGTTTTCATAAAAATTTATTTTGTGGTCTTTTAAAGTACATCTGGGTGAAGCAGGAGTGAAGATTTCAGCGTAATTCAGGATGTTAAAAGAAGTTAACAAGGATTTAGCTTCATTGTTAATGCTATTTAAAATGTTATCAGAAGAAGTTTTATATGATTTGTTCAATTCTTTGTAGATTAAATCTTTGTAATCAGAATATTTCAATTTGTAGTAGTTGTTAGTTTTATCCGCTGGGACTATAATGTCAGGGAGTTTTTTGATCTTGTTTGTGAAATTGTAAATTTTTTTGATGAAAGGGTTAGGATGTTTATTGTGCTTTTTGAATTGTATGTGTTTAATTAAGTTGAATAAATCATTTTCAAAGTTATTGAGAACATCATTTTGCTTGGGAAAAGGAGATGTTTTTAGGCCGTACCTGGATGCAGTTAGACGTCCCAATTTTTTTATTTCCCTGGAGGAGTTCATGGGGAGTGTAAATCCTTTGTGTTCTGGAGAAGAGATGGTATTTCCGTCATTTTTCCGGTTTTTATTTTTTGAGTTTAGGTCATAATGGAAGGCTCTCCATCTTACGTTTGTAATGAACTTTTTCATGGATTGTATGAGTTTGCGAATGTAGGCTTCATTTGAAGGGATCGGAATGTTTTTTGCTGAGAGTGGAAGAAATTCCTTGCTGAACATTTCACAAAATAGGAGAAAGAAGCTCAACTTGGTAGGAGCTTAAAGTAGGATCAAAATAAACCAAAGTGAAAACTTTTAGTAGATGGAACCTATTGTGAAAAGGATTAGCTCAATATACGAGATAGAGCAATAGTAGAGATAGAAGAAAAAAGAGTGATAAATATGTGACGATTGTGCAAATTTATTTCAAATTTCAATTGTTCGGAACTTTTCTTTTCATTCAATACGTTTTTTTAACAAAAATTATTTTAATAATTTTTAATAATATTTTTCATATTTTTCAAATATTTGAAATTTGTTTTTTTCGAAAGCCAACTTATCCATCTGTATTTCTCCTCTGATGATAAGATTTCGATCTTTGAAAAGCCTTGGCTTAAGGAAAGAATAATAAACACTAGTTTATTACTGAATGCACCTTGCGTTGAACAATTGAAATTTGAAATAAATTTGGACAATCGTCGCATATTTATCACTCTTTTTTCTTCTATCTATCTATATATATATATATATATATATATATATATATATATATATATTATGTTAATGTATGCTGGTGTGTGTGTTCCCTATAAAACAAAAGAGTAGAGAATTTACATGTAAACTAAAAATGTATTATACGTAAAGTATTCTGGAAAGACAATGGGAGTGGTACAGAATCTCCATATAACCCATAAGGGAGTTATGGGATAAAAACCCTTATAAAAGTGTATATTATTCTCCATGATAGACAATGGAACTGGTCCTGCATTTCTAACTGCCTTCTAATTGAAGTTGTACCGAATCTCTAAGTTACAACATAAGGGAGCCGTGGGACTATAACTTCTCTTAAAACTTCAAATATAGTCTATTTTTATTAAATTAAACTCATAGATATAACATTATTCAGGGCAGACAATTTAAACTGTGTCCAATCTTTATCTGCTTTTATAATGGAGCTTTGGGACGGATCCACCTTAAACTGTCAAATATGTATATCCGGTTCTGATGAACTTTAAAATATATCTATGAAACACTAATTTGTACAGTTTTCCAAACTTCAGTTTCTTTTGATTATATTAACATGCGAAAACAAAACAAAAGTAAGATGGCTTTATGAGCATAGTGGGAAGTGGCAGAGTGTTCCTCATTAAATCCGAGCAAAGTCGGGTGTCCCTGCTAGTTAACCATAAGCATAAACATTAAATCAAACTTATCATAATTGGGTATACACTTTTTTTTGTTTTTTAAGTAATTTTGGTTGTTATACAGCAGTGGGTACGGATCTCCAAGATGAACCAGTTTCCGGGAACTTTGCCTCGGTAGCGTTCGGGCATGTTACGTAAACACCCGAGAGAGGCCGAGGCGAATGTTGACAGACGATAACTTCGAAACGTTGCTGCGTCGTATTTTTTCAGTTTTATTTTCAAGAGAGACAGCAAGAACAAAACATAGGAATGTCACTGTTAATAAATATATATTTTTGTTAATTGTGTAACAAAACAATGCTAAACAACTTGTTATTATTTTTTATGTATTTCTGTTTGTATTCAGTCAACTGCTTAAACAGTAGTTTTTTGTGTTTATTAGCACTGAAAAATATTTGTTGTGGTTTGGGGGGCTTTTTGACATTGCCTTTTTTAATCAATCGGTTTAGGGTGAGAATTAAGGTTAGGGTCGTGTTAGGTTTAGGGCTAGGGTTAGGGTAAGGGATAGGGTCGGATTAGGGTTAAACAGAGACATGATTATCTTAACCGTATGCCCTGGGCCTCCGATCCGACAAGGATTTCGTAAATAATGGTCTTCACAGACCTCACTAAAAAGATTATTCCAATCGTTTTGCTTTAATCAATTTCAATATTGGTTAGAAAATGTGTCGTCTGCCAGCTAACAGCTGATTAGTTAATCACCACGGCATCTCTCGGCTATCTATGTAACATGCTCGAACGCTGCCGATGCGAAGTTCTCGGAAACTGGTTCATATTCGATATCAGTAACATGTAGTAGCAATGTAACATGAGAAGAAGGATGCAGAAACATACACGAATCAGCAATAGATTACTTCAAGGCAGAAATGAATTTCTGTTGGACAGGTAAAAGTTATTGAATTACTTTTCTATTATGACTCTTTAACATTTGAAAACAATGTTGTAGCTTTAAACTTGGCAAATAAAAACAAAAGTGTAGCATTGCGGTTATTGTCTACACATAAAGTAAATACATATTACTTTTATCAAAAATCGGATGCTACAGGAAATAGAATTGTAATTCTAACTAAGATTATGAATATTTAATTCTTTAATTTATATTATTTATTCTGTTGCAAGACAAAAAGGACTAGCATATACCAGTGGTTCTGATTTGCTGTGCTCGAACACGAGTTCGGTCTTTAATAGCTAGATTCAAGTAATTGAATAGTGAAATACATACATACATACTTCTGTAACACTGTTATTTCATATTTCAGTCTTGCTATCGTACGTTAAATGCTCTACGTTTTCATACTAAACAAAGAACACACTCTCCGTTTATATTTTTTCTCTTGGACGAGTTTTGATTTTGATTCTAAATAATTTATTTTACATTCTCGCTTACTGAACTAAATTATTAACAGATTCAAATTTATCAAACACATTATGTCTGTTAAGAACAGCTAGTATTAAATGTCCTTGTACAAATTTTCGAAAAGTTTAAGATCGGTGGATCAGATCTTTTAATTCTGAAATCTATTACTCATGTTGCATAGGCGTCCCAGAATGGGCCGTGGCAGTTCTCGCTTTGTATACTCGCCCCGGAATGGGCTGTGGCAGTTCTCGCTTAAACAACTGGCCATTTTAACACCAAAAATGTATATGTTGCATACCTTTTAATTTCACGAACCTTCTCTCTTTCCTTGTGGAAACGTGTCGTTTCGATGTCGTCTAGTTTCTCGTATCTTTTCTTCTTCCTCGCGTGGGGGGGGGTGTCTTGATTATCGTTTGCTCTGTCTGCAACAACACCTTCATACCACAATTCACGAGACAAACAATCTTTTAAACTTTTGATTCTGTTTTATTAAGCCGTCAAATTTCTGTCAGCCATGGAGATGCTTCACTAACGTTGAGGGAGAGACAAAATTACTACTCTATCGTAATTAATTCCTAGCTTAAGTCCTTAGCCATTTGAGGAGGCGGTAAGAAGAAATATCATGCCCGTATTATCTTAGGGGATTTAATTCCCCTAATCATGTTGAAGACTACACAGAGAAATTGTCCGTTCGGCCCGCTTCCAAAACCCAGACTCGCAAAACTCAGTTTCCCACACAAAAGTCAGTGACGTCACAGAACCCCCATGCGAAGGTGCACCTTAACCATTGATCTAAGGTATCGTAAACGTGGTGGCCCTGTCAACGTCTTTGAACTCCGATTGTGAGAACCAGTGTATTATGCACTCGAATGTACGGGTTCACCCGCACTAAATACCACAAGTACCACCAAACGATCTCCAACATACGTCCACTTTAATATGCTCCACTTTAATATGCGTCCGACCTCACAGGGGCATTGTCCAACACTCATACTAAGGAACATCTGGACACCTCGAAAACCTATGTTAGGCGTGACTGCATTTTTTGCCTATAAAAATAGTGAGCCAAGATAGTCACTTACACTTGTTAATTAGTTCCTCTCATGATTTGTGCTTGGCCTTAAACAGAACAATCCCGTATAAAAAAAACGTTTATAAACATACGAATAAAGGTGACTACGTTATATCAGCAGTTCTGATTTGTTCAGCTCGATCACGTGTTAGGATATAGTTCTGTCTAAAATAGCTCGTTAGTGTTGAATAGAGAGTTCGTCCTAAGGTACTCGGGAAGTGTCACTATGTGGAAACTACAAAAGAAATGAACAATCCTGCAGCGTGGTTAATAGCAAAGAAATCAGGAAAAATATACAACAATTAACATTTATTAAACGCAAGAAAATGGAACTATTTGACCGAATTGTATATATTTATAGTGTGGAAACTTGTTGCAAGATTAATTGTATCTGAATATGTCATCGTCATTTTGAATTAGCCAAATACGACTAAATGAAACTGGCAGGGGATTATCCATGGAGGGGTCGCTAATGTAAGGGGTAAAATATAGTAAAAAGAGGTTAACCTAATCTGACTGGCAACTATACCCGGATTTAGGGTTCGTTGTACCGTAAGCCTATTTTTAACTTGTAAGCCTTAAATTTTCGACTACACACAAAAAGTAAATCGGCTGCTTTCTTTTATTTACTCGCATTTAGTCAAGTAAGAGTAACGAAACCAATTTTGAAATAATTAAAATTAAAAATAGTTTTAGAACTTTAAAGCCATACAGGTCTGTAGAAAATTCAATTTTAATGAGTTTTGTAAAACTTATTTGCTGACAATGTTGTTAATTTTCGATTTCTAGGCTGTTAACTATACTATATGTTTGCCAAGAAATGTTGATGGGAAATAGCAATGAGTCAGGCAAATGTTGGGGGAGAGAAATAAATGTTAATGACTTAAATAATAATAACGAAATCGAAGAAAATGAAGAAAAATGTTTGAATAGAAATGATGATGAACGAAAAACAATGCATGTTTTTTTAATAACAATACATATTTAGTACGTGTGGTGTGAGGGGGTGTTTTGTAAACTACAAATTAAAGTACTTCTGCTATAACTCGCTTCTCCACTCTTACTTCCTCATTCTCTATCTCTCTCTCTCTCCCTCTCTTTCTCTCTTTCACCCTATCTCTGTTGTCTTTACAGAGTACAAACTAGACTTCGCAATCGAATGGAAGATGATTTATTCTGTCCATGCTTCTCATAGAAGATCCATTGCTTATTCTCAAAACCAACATTATTTCCTTAGAAGTTGCTCGGTTGGACTCAAATCTCTTGTTTCTCTTCATAAGGGATTTAAAGCAAGACACATTTGCCAGAACTGAAAAGCAATTTCTCTTCTTCAGTGTGCCTAGCGTCGGACAGAAATTCCGTGCACAGAAATGCTTTCCAAAAACCTACCGTCTATAGAACACATTTTACCACAGGACTTCCTCACTGCAGACTACACCAATGTCGTTTTCAAATCAAGTATCAACACATTCTAGTCAACCCGTCCCGATAAGTTATCAAACTTCGTTAATACTAATAGTCTCATAATATTCTTAATCATCCATCTGACAATCTGACCACCTAAATACCGCTTATTCTTGAATGGCTTTTAGCCATGATAAACGGTTGCTCGTTAATAAATAAAACTAATTATGTTTTTGAGTACTAACAAGTATCCATTGTGAGAAATATCGAAGTATACGCAAGAATGATGTCAAAGAAGCGTCACTTTTTATTGAGAGTTTATTAAAAAAATCCTGAAATATAGGGTCGCGTGACTGACGTTACGCTTTCAGAGCTAGGCATGGGATATAAAATATGCTACGTATCTTTGTTTTAAGATACGCTGCATAAATAACCACACAGGGAAATTGCAAAGTTTTAATGATTTTGTTCGTCCTTTTTAGATAACATATTCCGGTGAACAGAAATGTATTTCCTTATGGCTACATGGTAACATATGAGGTATTAGAAAAAAACACTTTACGTACCCGGGGGGAACTATAACATTTGGCTAAGGCTCACTTTTACACAATGAAAGAATACAAGTTTATTGATTTTATCATTAATAAAAAAAACTGTGTCAGTTTATAAATATATCAAATACCTTTGCATGAAAGTTTGTAAACGCTCAGAGGTTGGCATACAGAAAAGAGCTTGCATGAAACTGCGTTCTAAAATTCTATCAGTCGCAGTGATGTTTTACGTGTTTGTTGTTTATTCTGATATTTTATATATATTTGTTTATTGCTTGGCTTCTCGAAGACTTGTTTTAGAGATTTCAGATGACGAAAATTACTTTTCCAACCTCAGGGCATGGTGATAAGATTTTCTTCTTTTCAAATTTATATACGGATTTTATGTCCCCGAGTTTTCGTTTTCTATTATTTTTTCTGGTGTTTTGTTAATGTATTTTCTCATTTAATGCTAATTCTATACATATGCTTAAAACATCTCTCTCCTCTCTCTCTTTCTTTCTCTCTCTCTCTCTCTCTCTGTATGTCTCTCTCTCTCTCTCTCTCTCTCTCTCTATATATATATATATATATATATATATATATATATATATATATATATATATATATATATATATACATATGTATATATATATATATATATTAAACGTCTTTATTTTTGGAATCGTTTAAATTTTGCATTTCTGTGTTTCTTACTTCTATTTTTATTCTCAATTCTTTTCTTCGTTTTTCGTATCTTTTTTCAATATATTTCGCTTTTTATAATTACTTTCCATCTCTGTTTCAGTTTCATTGCTTTCTTCTTTCATTCCTCCAGTATTTCTTTTTTTTGTCCTTTTTTATGATCCTCGCTTTACTTTACATTTTATGTCCAGATTTCTTTCCCCATTTAGTTTCTTAATGTTTCATTAGTTTTTTTAGCTGTCTGATAAAATCGTTTTCTTTTACTTTTAATTCTAATCTCTATTCACATAAAGTTAGGTATGTGTATATGCTTATATATTTGTATGTATGTCACTCCTAAACTAATACACATATCATTTTCAATTCTGAACATATCCGCTAAACGTAAAGGAGAACAATGTGAGCTATATTTTGTTTAATTTAGTTTTAAATAGTGTCAAATGTTAACTTAGTTTCAAAGTGGGTTAAAAGGATTTGAAAGCTTTTCGTGAAAATTCATATACCTCAGATATGTGTAAATTTTTTACAAATCGTCCGGCCTCAGTTATATATATATATATATATATATATATATAATATATATATATATATATATATATATATATATATATATATATATATATATATTAAGCATCTTTATTTTTGGAATCGTTTTAATTTTGCATTTCTGTGTTTCTTACTTCTATTTTATTCTCAATTATTTTCTTCGTTTTTCGTATCTTTCTTCATAAATTAAAACATATTCTCCACTTTTCAGTTTCTTTGAAGTATTTTAAAGAGTTCTGAGAAGAATAATATGGAGACAACCTCTGATTTGAAAATTAAAATGTACCTAATGTTTATTTAAGCAAGATTTACTGAATCTGAATTGCACCTTAAGACCTCTTAAGCTTAAGCCATGATTTTTAGACATTTATTAATCGAAATCATGTAATTTGTATGACATTCAGAATAAGGATTCTAGACATAAGATTCAGTAGCATTATGTCTTGATTTAAATATTCGTAAGGGCTGATATATGTGATGCAAAACTGTTCTGTTCGGGTAAGTAATGTTAACAGTTTTTGGATGGCTATTTTCCAGTTGTATATATTCTTTACTCCGTTCGATTTTGTGATTAAAATTCGATTTGTCTTGTTAAATGATAGAGCGCGTTTTCTTGTTACTAATTCATCGGGTGAAAGTAGCAGTTAAAAAATAAAGAAGTCATCTGGGGTCGGGGGGGGGGTGACCTGGTTGCGAACATTCAATTTAGAAATGGATCGTTAGAAAGCACATAAGTAAAATAAACGGAGAGTCAACGACAAAGGAACGAAAGACTTTCATTTAATAATAAATTAGTTAACACATAATGGAAAAAATAGCGGTTAACTCCATAGACAACGAAAGGAAGGATTGAATAAAATGTAAACGTACGCGTTTAGCTGATATCATCGTTCAAAATTGTTTATTAATTCTGTACAATTACGTCAAATGTAATGTATGGATGAACGAATGCGAAAAGGTAAGCCTGTTTTTTTTTTCTAAGGTTAATTAATAAATATTATATGTTCGTAAGTAAAAGGTGTTAATGTTAGAAAATGGAATTTATTACCATTTTTTTCCATTGTTGATTTTATTTTGATTTTATTATATTTATATTGAATATCTCTATCTTATAATTAATAAAGTGTAACTATATTTAATTATTTAACTAATTATTTGAATATTGATATATTTTCTTGGTATGGTTTGGTAGTTTTGTTTTACGGCATATCAACCCTTTTTGGGTTATTTAATGCCGAATCTGGTCATTATAGTAAAAGATTTATGCTTCAAGTTCTAAAAATAAAATAAAAAAGGGGAGGGAGAAAGGGAGAGGGGCTGTTGTTTTTGTTTTTGGTTTTGTAGAACATAATTAAGTTTTACAAAAAAAACAAAAGAAAACGTCAATGTAGGTGAATTTCGTCTCAGGGAGCCACAGGGCAGCCTGATCTGGTGTCACCAGTATATTTTCTTGTCTATTTTAATTTAATTTTCTTGCTTATTTGTTCAATTTCGACCAATGTTTATTTCATTTCTTTGAAAAGTTTTACAATCCAGAGTTTTCAACATTAGACCACAGATCGATGGGCGAACCACTTAGTAGTCTTTAGCCAAATGGACAAGATTTCCGGCTAATTACTGAAACCGCAGGTATAAATAGCTAATCGAAATATTACTGTATAGTATCATTAGTAATAAATAAGTACATATATTATGTGCGTATGCGTGTGTGTGTTAACCATATGTGACAATGCAGTTCCTAACACCAGCTACTCATGGTTTATTGACCCATGTGAAAATAACATCTGGTTGTAATATATTCCAGTTTAGACATTTTTTAGCTAGAGACCACAGGAACTATGGATGTTAAACGAATATCAATAAACAAACTGCTCATTTTCTCCTGTCAAATATTAGTCTTGTCTTGATAAGACGGAGGACAGTGGCTGTCGCGTCTTTTCTCCAACATTAGAAGGTGAATCTTCTTCTTCAGAGAGAGATAGAGAGAGACAGAGCGGGGATAGGGAGATAGAGACATTATAGTGTGAAAGAAATAGAGGCGAGGAGAGTGATAGCGAGACAACAGCTGGTCAAACATAGCTAATTCTCTCATTTATTCTGTAAAGATGCTGTTATCAAACTACTTCAGTTACGGTTCTTTTTTTGTGTTTCGTTGCGTAGTGACACTTGTCAGTGTCCGTAGCTAGGCAGCCGCATGTGGTTCTTTAAGTTGATGTAGAATTTTCACTAAGAAATAGTTTTTAAATCATGCCGTAAAAAAAAGTGTTCTTCTTTCTACTCCTGATTATTTTTACGTTTTTTTTTCGTTCTTTTTCATATTCTATATTTGTTTATATCATCTTTATTTTTTTTAATGCCTTTATTTTTTCTAAATGATTATAAACTTTAACATTTTTCGGTTTCTGTATTTATTTGTGTGTGTGTGTTTTCATCTTCCTTTCCGTTATTCCTATGGCTTTCTATATTTCTCCTTTCTCGTCTTTTTCTTGGTGATTCTTCTTCATATCATCATCATCATCATCATCATCATCATCATCATCATCATCATCATCATCATTATTATTATTTCGTAGTAATCTACACTTTTGAATGTTTTTAGTTGAAGTTTTCCTTTTTTGAACATCAAGTCAATTCTCTTAACCTTAGGTATTCAAGCTGTACCTTAAAACTTTCGGTGTTTCTAACAGACAAGCCTTTTTCAGAATTGGAAAATAATTTTTCTCGTCAATCTGTTTAAGCCATTTATAGTGGCTTTTCGTTACGATTCCAAGCGTCCCAATTACAACAGGAATAACCTTTACTTCTTTATATTTCCATAGTCTAACTAATTCACCCTTTAGATCTTGATATTTTATTTCGTGTTCTTTCTCCCGCACTCTGGTATCGAATGAGCCGGCTATATCAATGATTAAGCAAATTCTCTTGTGTTTGTTTAGAAAGATTAAGTTGGGTTTTAAATGTTCAAGAACATTATCAGTCTGTATGCGCATGTCCCCAAGAAGTGTGACATTGTCGTTTTCCTGCACCACTTCTCGCTTATGCTCATACCACTTCTCATTGTTGTCCAATTCATAAGGTTTGCATATATTCTAGTGTAGTACCTGAGCGACTTTGCTGTGTCTCCATTTTTTTATACTGATGTTGTGCTAGCATAGGGCATTCATATACAATATGCGCTAAGGTTTCTTCTCTGTCATTATACACTCGGCATATCGTTGATTCTGCAGTTTTGTCAATGTAATATTTGATAGGCCTAATGTGGGTGGCTTGTTCGTGGGCTGCCATTAAAATGCTCTCAATAGATATTTTAGGATTGAAGCTGTCATTATCTCTAAATGTAGTATTCTTAAAGAATACACTGTGTAGTTTCTTCCCAAATAATTTAACCCTCTCTCTTGTAACCTTTGATTCTTTTTCAACTTAATTCATAGTATTTTCTCCCTATACTTTCAGAAATATATTCATATAGACAACCTTCTTCTATATTCGCAACATCTTCAACGCTACATAGACCTCGACCACTTTCCGTTTTAGGTAGATACAATCGATCTGCATCTCCTTTTCTTGCAAAAGCTCCATAAATTGTAAGCTTTTTCCGTTTTTTGGTATCCAAAAATTTTCGTTCATCTACATTTCACTAAAGTATACTGGCAGTATATTGAATGATAGCTATTGCTCTGGCATTGATAGCATATTTTTTAA
Source organism: Sepiola atlantica (assembly GCA_963556195.1). Taxonomy (NCBI): domain Eukaryota; kingdom Metazoa; phylum Mollusca; class Cephalopoda; order Sepiida; family Sepiolidae; genus Sepiola; species Sepiola atlantica. The sequence goes on along the minus strand of OY744522.1, from coordinate 163,968,813 downwards.
ATTTTTTTTAAAAATCTTTTTTTATTTATTTTTGTATTTATTTTAATTATTATTACCATTATTATTATTATTATTATTATTATTATTATTATTATTATTATTATTATTATTATTATTATTATTGCTTTTGCTGTTGCTGTTGATGTTGTTGTTTCTGTTGTTATTATTATTATTATTATTATTATTATTATTATTATTATTATTGGAAAAAATATGAGACCGGTGTAGTATCTGTTCCGATGGATATTGCACCCCATAGACAGGTATCGTCTTGGCCTTCGGGGCTTGATTTACGCCGGTCTATGGGGTGTCCTGTGCAGTTCTAGGAGGTCCACCCTCCCAGGTTTTGCCTCCCCTCTTTGGGGAGGAGTAAGTTTATTGCTTACTGTCTGATGCGCCCGTACCGGGGAATGCCGACGGAGCTGCCCAGGCAATTTTTAATGGCCAGAGTGCTCACCTCTCGGGCGCTGGCTTTTCAAATCCCACTTTCCCGACCCGACCTTGGGTCACATCTTACTGTGGGAGTAAGATAAAAACTGGCCTTTTGCCTAACTCCTAGAGAGGAGTAAATCAATATTGTATGGTAGAATTAATCAAAAACAACATGTGTTGATGTTAATATAGAAGGGAGACATGGAATAATATTTCGTATTTATTCATTTAGATTGTCATCATTGTTATTTTGTTTTTACTTACTGGGAGTTCTCACACAAGTAATTATCGGGCAAAACAGGCGATATTCCCTGGCGTCTAAGCGACAGCAATACTCCTCAGATTTCCAGTACTCTTCGCTCCTTTCAATAATTATTTCAAATCACTTTACCTCTTCACAACAGCCGTTTACCTATGATATCGGCCATCAATATTCCCTAGAACCTTAGTGGCAATTAGCATCCTTAGGATATCTGGGAACTTCTGGCAGATGGATTGCATGGTGATCTTCCTCCTTTATCATTTTATATTCACTGAACCTTCATGATCATTTTGTGTCATACGTATCGATGTTTGCGCGACCTCATTTTAGGGTGTGGGATTATGGTATTTCTCTTGCATATATACCTTGGCAGTTCTAGCTCCTTTGGCTTCGTTTAATGTACTTTCTATATTTGTAGTTGTGTTTACGAAGCATTACTCTATTATAACTTACCTGAGTGTGTCCGTTGTTACCTGGTTGTGTATGTTGGCTTCCAGACCCGAAGATTTTTATTAATATTTTCGCTGTTTTCATAAGTATAGTGCATTTGCATCGTCTCTAGCTTTGATTCCAATTTCTCTTAGTTTTCTTTCCAGACGTTTGGTAGCTGTTCCTATAATGCTCCGATGATGTTTCGTATTACGGTAGTTTACCTCATCTTTGATGTTGCGTGAATCGCTGTGACGGCGAAATCAACTATTTAACTGTTTTCCTCTTTCTCGTTGACTATTAAAACGCCCTGTGAGTTTGCGAGGATGCGTTTACCTGTGTGTATATCCATGTTCCAGAGGATTTTATGTAATAGAATACTAATGCCTGCATGTTTAAAATTCACTCGTTTTTCTTTTTCTAAATAGACTACTTTCATGACACATGTATGTCTGCTTCTATACTGCTTTTCAGCTTTTCTCCATATTAGCTAATGTTGTGAAATACAATTTCCTCTCTTTGTTCTGTTTTTGTTGAACTTACTGTTCTTCGTTTTAATGTAGTTTGTTTTATTGCGCTGTTTAGTACGTTTGTCAGTAGTGATTACATTTCTCTACTGAATTGTCTTTTCTATAACCATGTCCATGTGTTTATCGTTGTTATTTCTTATTTACAAAGAGTTCACGCACAATTGATCATAAGTGATGGCTCAATGGCAACACAGGTTATGTTCCTGAACTCTTAGTAAAAACATGCATCCTAGGATATGCAATCATATCAACTTCTTTCGATCAAGACTGTAAATGGCGTTGTATTACCGTAACAGTCGTGTTAAAGTGTGCATACGTATGTAGTAAACAACGTATGTAGTAAAAAACACAATTAACAGGTTAAACCGAATACCCTATTAAATAATGAACCGTTTAAAGTATATAAATATGTAAGTACTATTGTAAGATCAGAGGTCCCATGGTCAAACTTTCCAAGTGTTCAGTCTTTTCTCTATGGAAAATCTCCTCACATTCTTGCTCTTTGTGATATCAATCCGGATGCTTTTATTGATAGCAACGATCTACATGTGGATCGTTATTTGCCCTAGTTTGTTTAGACTCTTCCAAGTATTTGCACGGTCTTGCTCTTTTTCTTTGCAAGTATGTCTTCATAGCACGTGTCCAACGCCTTGAATCCCATGGCTGTCCATTTATCTGTATGAGGTTGTCTTTGCTGCATTCCACTTCCTATTCGTTCTTTTTGTACCGTTCCTATTCTGACAATGACTGCTCTGTTGTTGATGCTATATCCAGTAGTATTGATGATGCATTGCAAATTCATCCGTCAAGCTCCATCTTTGTGTTTGGTCACTTTAATGCGTATCATTCTGACTGGCTCCCTCACTTAAACCGCACAGATCTAGCTGGTGAAATATATCTTAACTTTTCTTTGTCTCATGACTTGTCCAAAATTGTCACTTTTCCCACATGTTTTCCTGATAATGATGTTCATTAACCATCCTTACTTAATCTTTTTCTTACATATTATATTTGCTTTTCTCCTCCATTGTGTTCTACTGATCATGCGGTTGTTGATGTTCAGGTTATTTGTTCTATTAAGTATTCTATTGATCGTCCCGTACATGGGAAGCCGTTCAACTGCAGGAGGGCTGATTCGGGTGGGTATCTCAACTACTTGTATAACGTTTCATAGTGTTTTATCTTTTGTATATTCCCACACGATGCTGCTAGGGAGGCTACTGACTGGCTTCTTGTTGGAATTGACATCTTCATTCCCCATCGTAAGTTTCAAACCAAACCTCATTCTCCTCCGTGGTTTTCATTTGTTTGTGCTTTTGCCATTGCCCATCGTAACCATTACTTTGATCAGTATCCTCATAATAGACAATCCTACAGAGGAGCTAGCAATGCCTGCAACAGGGCAATCTCTGAGGCCAAGTCTAGCTACTCTAAAAATATGTGTGACTCTATCTCATCTCAAAGGGTTGGGTCTCATGATATTTAGAGAATCTACAATAGTGTTATTAATAGTGGCAAGTCTGCTATTTTCCTGTTTTTAATGGGTTTCAGGTTATTTCATCTTCTAAGGATAAGGCTGATCTCTTTGCTCGTCTTTTTGTTGACAATTCTTCTCTTGATGATTCTGGTGCCGTTCTTCCTGATTTTCCTTTGAAAACTGATCAGTCTCTTGAGTCTGTTATTATCACTCCAAATATTGTCATAAATCACCTTTAAGAGATTTCAGTTGAGCACTGTTGGGAGATAATAAAAACAGACTATCAATTAACTATAAGCAAGGTTGTGATAACGTTCGTCGAACCCTCATATCATTTTGTGACATAGACGTAAAACTAGGTTTCAATTAAGATTTACAGTGTGATAAAAATGTATAAATATAAGCGAGCGATGATGCATGTATATTTCATTCTTCTTTAACTATTAATTTCAAATCATTGGCCTTAGATAAAAATAGATAAAGAGAAAGAGAGGGGCAAAGAGGAAAGGAGAGCCGAGGAAAGGGCATGAAACATAGAACTTATGTGCGGTGTGTCAAAACGAATGCTGGATCAACTTGCTACTTCCCCCGTCATTATTTTTTATGATTCCAAAATTGCTCGTCGTCGGCGCCTTTTATAACATCACATACAGAAGTCTCTTGAGAAAAAATATCAGCTAGTAGTGTATTCAATGCAATTTTGTACAATTTATTTATGTAAACAAAATATAGTCATTCTGAGATTTCGTTTTTTACTCCGGCCCGCGATCTCCTTCCAAAAGTCTCATCCGGCCCTCACTCTGAAAAAATTGCCCGCCCCTGCTCTAGATAGTAGGCTGTTCAGGACGCACTGTATTTAGGCATAAATATAACTTAATTTCTCCTGTATTATATGATAATGTCTGATGGACTCGGGGATAGAGAAAAAGCGTACAGAGTATTGTTTGATTCTGGGAACCGGGTTCGCGCCCTATAACCGTCGGAAAGTGACACTTCTTACACTTATGAGAGCGTAATCTAGAAACGCGGGCGTATGCAGGTATAACTAATTTAATATGTTTTTGGAAATATTGTTATAAAACCCGTTTAAGATATTAAAGTTTAACACTGTTCGAATATATTAACAGCAGTCTGTAACTTAGCTATAAGAAAGGTTTCGAAAACGTTCGTCGAAGCCTCTAGATAGTCTGATGTTTACAGCTAGCTGCATTTAGGCATAAATATAATTATATTTTTACTGTATCACGTGATAATGACCGATCACGCGGGGATGGAGCGAAAGGGTACAGACTCTTGGTTTACTCTGGGAATCGGAGTCGTACACTGTGACCGTCTGAAATTGTCAATTTCTCCACTGATGAGAACGTAAGCTCGAAACAGCGGCTTATGTAGGCATAACTAATTTAATATTTCTTTGTAAATATGGTCATGATAACCCTTTAGGAGATTAACGTTGGGCACTTTTCAGATATATCAAAAACAGACTGTTACACACACACGCGCGCGCACACAAAACACACACACACATGTATATATATATATATATAGAGAGAGAGAGAGCGCGAGAGAGAGAGAAGGAGATAGGGGGAGAAAGAAACTATATACATAGACCTACATATATATATAGATATATATATATATATATATATATATATATATATATATATATATATATATATATATATATATATATATAAAGAGCAATGATGAGAGAAACAGAGATAGAGAGATAGAGAAAAAGAGAGAGGGGTAGACAGACAGAGAAACAGGGAAGCGTTACGTACTGAATATGAAAAACTTCACTTATATTTCATCATATTAAAATATAGGAAAAATTAATTATTTGATTTTATATAATTTCATTTAAAAAAAAACAACCGAGGGATAAAATCGAAACTGAGCACTTGATGTTTATAACTTGATACTTTTACAACTGAGCAATGCAGTTGTTTAGAGGTGGAATACTCTCATTGTCTTCCTCGGTAAATTTTATAAAGAATATACTTCTAGATGTTATATAGATTCTCTAACCTTTATTTCTATAGAGAACAAACAAACATCGCACACACACACACACATTGAGGTATATATATATTTTTTCAATGTTCTTATCTTTTTGTTTTAGCTTGGGATGGGGCATCTATCTTATCGTGTTCACCCGCTATTTCAGACGCTCTAGCCGAGAGATCTTTTTAAGATTCTAAGTGCAATTGTTTATATATCTCTTGCACTTATTTCATCGAGTGTATATATATATATATATATATATATATATATATATATATATATATATATATATAACATAATTACAATAGAGAGATAGATATATAGATATATAGATAGATAGATAGATAGATAGATAGATAGATAGATAGATAGGTAAAAATATGCTCAAATCATAGAAGAAAAAATAGTCTTAAAGCACGTGTTCTCGATATACTTTCGGATGTTGACATTGCTTTCGCGGGTTACTGCGTTAAAGGAGAAGGGGTGTTTTTTTTTTTTTTTGTAAAATAGGCAATCGCTCAAATTGTTCGCCGTCGACTCAAAGGAAAAACAACTGAACTAATTAAATGTTTCAACTTGCGACCAGTGTATTTTAGTGACAAATCAAATCAATTAAAGAGCAAAGCCCAACAGGTCAAATTTACAAAATAAGCTGCGTCGATTGAATGACCGCGTTCAGCTATTAGTGCTATTTAAAACGTATGTTCAGCTGACCGATCTACGGATCCTTTTATAGATATGCCTGGTCACTTCTAAAAAAGGTCCGTCTATTCAATGTACACGTTTAGGGTTAGGAATATTAGTTTAACGTAAGTGTAACAGACCAACGACAATTATAGTACACATTTAAGTGTAGCAAACCGATCAAATCGATATTTAAAACTTAAGCACGACATACTATCTTATAGGAATGAATGAATAAATCTAAAATAATATACACTCATACAATGTGACTGGTTTACAATGGAAATGTCATTTAGAATGGATGTTTTACCTACCCGGTATAACCCGCTTTATATTTATTTTTTATTGATCTCCAAACTTATACCGAAAATGTATTTCTTAACTTATACTAAATAAGAAATAAAAATTTACTTGTAAGGTAGACAATTCTTATTATATTTCTTACTAAAAAAGTATGAGTTATCCCCCTTGCTGATTTTAACTTTTAGGTGATTATTTAAAAACTGTTTCATATTATTAGTCGTCTGAGACGGATTAAGTATTTGTATGAATAAATTAAAGCGAACTACGTTATTATATTGACAATAATATGGTACAACAAAAACAAATGAAAATTTGCTCGTCGGAAATAATGTTTAATTTGTAAGCTTAAATGTTATTTGGGCTTAGTTTAAAAATCCGACAAGATAACTTTATATGTCAGATATGGTGGAACAGATAAAATTAGATGTGTCTATTGTATATGCGCTTTTATCGATGAAAATGTAATGCGAAACTTATATGAGGCTGACTAAGGAGAATAGTATTTCAACCTTAAACGTGGCAAATGATATATTTTTAAGATGCGTCCATTCAGTTGGCACGTTTAACGATGAAAATTCTATTCGCTTGGCAAAAACGTTCGTTCATTATTTTGCATCTGCCAGTTTATGAGACGCTAAACATCTAGTTTAGAAACATCACCGAGTTTATGCAATCCATTTTCCACGCTAGCATTTGGAAATATTGAAAATGTCTTCGATTTTTTCTGGTTGTCAAACAGCAATCTTGTTCAACTACGGCATTCAATTGGTCACTGTCGATCATCCTTGCCCAGCCAGAGCGAGGAGCAGCTCTCATTTAATAAAATCCTTTTCGGAATCGAACAAACCATTTCTGGCACACTCGTTCTGTAACAACATTTTACCCATACACATGGCATATGTTTATGCAGTTTTCTGTAGCTCTTTTTCTTTTTATGTAGTAAAAAATACATCAGATGACGATAGTACTTTGCTGAAATACAAGCAAAAGAGTAAGAACAAATCTGCTCGGAGGCTTATTACACAGTGACGTCAACATACTCGCTACACTAAATACAGGATTTGAAGAATAGGAACATAAAACGGTATTTGCAAAGCCGGAACGATGACATTACATAAACGAACGAACATTTTGCCCCCCCCCCAATACTTAAAATGTGATAGACCGACAGAACATCTTATAGAACTGCGATGACGTATCTAAAATTGATTGCGTTTCAGAAAATAATTAGTATTCAATTCATTTAGGCTCCAATTTCGTTTTACAACGATTAACAAGTTCTAGATGTGTTCGAGAAAGGAATTGCTATTAGGTGTATTTGTAATTAAACTTAGTTTTAACGTAAACTTAATAAAAAGCAATGCAAAGAAACTTAATTTAATTAATTGCTTCTTCTTCATGTAAACGTAATCGCTTTTTTCTCACGTTAAATTTACAACAGATGCAAATTTGTAAAGCCAAGAAGTACAATTTATTCGTAAAGAAAAATCGTACTACTCTAACTAAATCAGTTTTTTGTAGCTAATATAGTTAAGAAATACAAAAATAAGTGACTTCAATAAAGAAATATGTATAAATAGTAAAACGAACATTCTATAATGATGGCGTCAAATTCAAATTCACGATGTTTCAAAATAAAAGGGACGATATTTCAATTTCTAGTAGCATATATATATATATATATATATATATATATATATATATATATATATATATATAATAGAAATTGGTAGTTTGCTGTAAGCATTGCTGGGAGTAATAATAAGAGTTTTTAAAAAGGTTTAAGGCAATGCGAAGATCCGGGTTGCTGGAAGCTGTGAAGAACAAAAACAGAACAAAACCGAAATAAGTCGGATATAGATCGAAAGGTTTGTTTATTTTTCTAGACAGCAAGAGTGTTAGTTTGTAATGTCCGGATTATCAAGAATCAATTTGATATTTCGAGAGATTTTTTTTTTTTCTTCTTCCTCTCCTTGTCAAAAATAAATAAAAGAAAAATCCCGGGTACCGAGAAAATGCCAGGAGCGCTGGGGGGTTAAACCGGAAGTGTTCAGAGTAAAGTATTCAGAGGAAAACTAAATAGATTCTTTTTATTTATTTTTTTTTTTTTTTTAAAATATATATATATATATATATACACCCATATATATATATGTAATTGTCTGTTGTTTCTATTTATTTAATTTTTATTTTTATTTATATATTTACTATTATTGTTATTTGTTTTTGTTTTTTTTTTTGTTTTTTTTTTTTTTTTGTTTTTTCCGTATATAAAACGTAGTTATTACTTATAGTATATATGTTTGTCAACAGGCTGATTCCGGCATTAGATTTTAAATGTGTTGTAGATAGCTAATTATTTGTTGTCGGTGCAGCAGGCATAACTAAATTTTAATATACTGCAACAAAAACAAATAACAATGATAGTAAATATATAAATAAAAATAAAAATTAAATAAATAGAAACAACAGACAATTACATATATATATGGGTGTATATATATATATATATATATTTAAAAAAAAAATAAATAAATAAATAAAAAGAATCTATTTAGTTTTCCTCTGAATAATTTACTCTGAACACTTCCGGTTTAACCCCCCAGCGCTCCTGGCATTTTCTCGGTACCCGGGATTTTTCTTTTATTTATTTTTGACAAGGAGAGGAAGAAGAAAAAAAAAATCTCTCGAAATATCAAATTGATTCTTGATAATCCGGACATTACAAACTAACACTCTTGCTGTCTAGAAAAATAAACAAACCTTTCGATCTATATCCGACTTATTTCGGTTTTGTTCTGTTTTTGTTCTTCACAGCTTCCAGCAACCCGGATCTTCGCATTGCCTTAAACCTTTTTAAAAACTCTTATTATTATATATATATATATATACTATAAAAGAGGAAAAAATGGTATCAAGGTCCTTCGTGAAAATTCAAATACTTCTCACTTGTGTGAAATGTTATTCATAGGTGTTAGATATAAATTAATTGATATTACCAAAATTTCATTTTCATTGATGTATGTTAAACTGATCTCGGGGGGTGGGGGTAATATTGCCACACCTTCCCATTTGTAAATTTTTTTTTTAATTTTTTATTTTTAACAGAGTTCACCCCAAACAAGGCAGGCCGCCACTGTAGACGTAAGAGGCTACTGAGAAAAAAGGGAGAAGGGTTTTTTTTGGGGGGGTCAACCTAAATTGGGAGCTGCGCAGCGAAATGTCTGTTTACATTAGTTTTACATTTCTGCATGTCAGTACTGTCGGGGAAACAGGGGGCAGGGAGGGAGTTCCAGAGTCTAGTAGCACAAGGAACGAAGCTATTGGAGTAGAAATCTCTCCGGCATCTAGGGACCTCCACAGTGAATGGATGGGATTTAGCTGATTGTCGAGTTGGTCTAGTTTGATCCATCATCATCAGACATCAATTAAACGAGATTCCTCTAGTTTCACTTTCTTCTCAAGACCCCTTAAGCTTAAGCCTTAAATTTAAGACATTTTCTGGAATCAAAGTCATGTAATAGATTTCAATCCAAATCCAAATAAGACTTCTATCGATAAGTGTTAAGTCGCATTATGTCTTCTTATTAGGACATAAAAGTTGTGCTAAATGTTTTGTTCGGAAAATTAATTTTGCCTGTCGTGAAACGTGTAATGTTCTACTTAGTGCATAAATATACTGGTCCATCTGTCTATAGAGCTAATTATTTTAAAAGTTTTTCCTGTAATTCAATATTTTCTTATCTATCTATATCAGTATGAAACAGTTATTTTACTTAGGCAAATCGGATTTATTTTATTCTCACAAGTGGTTTTAGAACATATAAGTGTTTATTATTTTTAGTATTAGCAGTAGCAGTATTACCATTGAACTTCTTATGACACATCTGGGGCACCAGTGTTCAGGCATACCCAATTTGTTGAATACTATAATCTAATATCTTATAAGTAATAAATACATAGACAAAAAAAGTGTTAAATGACACGCAATCAACAATCTACAACCAATAAAAAAATAATTGACGTTATGTTTTTATTTATATTTTATCGTAGGTCAATTTATTTTCTCAACTGATAACAATCAATCAAACATCTCAATGAATATAACACAACTACGACATGAGTTAAACGGAAGCTAATTATTGAACACAGGAAAGGAAAACAATCAGTTTTACATATCTTTCTCTCTCTTTCTCTCTCTACTTTATATAATGTAAACCTTCAGAGCGTTCGGAGGTAATGTACGATAGAGCAGATGGAATGTCAAATAGATGACCTCAGCGCTTAAGAATCAGTTAAAAATATAACGTAATTTCTGAAGTGATTGTTCTGCTTCTGTTATTGTCAACACACTTAGGAAGAGGTCACGAAAAAACGGCTCGTCCTGAAACTCCAATGGGGGTGACGCTATCGATAAATAACCAAGATAAATAGCGGTTAGAGTCGTTTCTAAATAGTGCTCCCTCCATCTGTGTTTCTCTCTTTTCTCTAATACAGCGAGAAACTCTCTGATTTATATGTTTTTTCTGACATCAGTAAACGCATAGTCACTCCGCCCAAAAGCTGATAAATCCTTCATTCAAAATAAGCCTCATGTGTCCATGTGAATTAATCGATAAAGCAATGACGAGGTTAGGTACCAGTCACGGTGTGTATAATGAGATCATACACACCACAGAACATACGTGTTTTAGTATCTATATGATATATATATATATATATATATATATATATATATATATATATATATATATATATATATATATATATATATATATGTGTATGTATATATATGTGTGTGTGTGTGTGTGTGTGTATCGAGGCAGCTTTTTTTCCTTAAGGCATGTATTATTAAAAATAACCGACAACTCATGTCTGGATATTTTTGTATGGATCCCTTCCTTTTCCGGATTAAAGTCCTAATCTCGGATGAGAATTGGTTGATGAATCTGTCGTAATTTTCACACACACACACACACACACACACACACACACATATATATATATATATATATATATTCGGTCACTACTATTGTAATAAAAATGTAAATAAATTAATAGCTTTATTTAAATACTATACAATGTTTTCCACTAACATTATCGGTTTCACCTGCTTTGTCGATAGAGTAGCGGATGCTGACAACTGGATGTTATACCGTTTCAATCGGCAAATCCCATAACAACAAAAAGAATTTAAGAAAGCCGAAGTGTACAGCAGCCAAGATATGATGAGAATAACAATTATCAAGCTGAAAGCATTAATTATTATAAAGATGCGAGTGTTCGATAACTGTTGCCTTGCGCCTGATTAGAGTGATAACATTTCTAATGACATAATTTATTGTGTAAAGTCTATTTTCACAATATTTTCGCCAGGGGAATACGATTTTAATTCCTTTGAATTACTTGCAATACCTTTTAAAGGAGAGCTTTGTGAGAGTAGACCTTCCAGTGGCAACAAAAGTGTTTTATATTTGAGCTGCATTGTATCTTAAGTATAACTTAAACAAGATAAAAGTATATCTATATTATATTCACATTTAAAACAAGTTTGTCTCGATTGCATCGATTGTAAAATAAATTTGAATGAGTTTCGCTCATTCCAACACACTATAAAAAACGCTTAAATGGAGAAAAATTAACATTTCCTCTGAACCTCACGAATCATGTTGTGTATTCTGTATTTGCACATATGTTTGTTTACTGACCAAATATATTTAGCGATTAAACCAACTAGTATATAAAATAGTTAGTTGAGAATAACAGGACATAAAAGGTGAACCGGGGTCAACTTGATGAACTGAAGCGTAAAATTACTAGACTCTTGGAATAAATAGAAAATGATATGATCTAACATGAGACAAAGAGGGAGAGAGTGGAAGAGAGAAAATTACATTTCGTTGAATGTACCCAACGCGTGGACATGAAAATTGAGATGGGCTGACAAAATATGATTAAACATTGATTATTGATGTCTTTCCGTCAGCCCATCTCACTCGTCAGCGATATGGAACGAAGATTAAATTGGATGAATCTATTATGTCTTCCATAAGTCTTGTGTCGACTTAGTTCTTTTGGAAATGTAAAGAAGGATCTTTGATGTCAGGCAACAAGCTCTCAAGATGGAAAGATAACACTAGGGAGCGTACAAAAACAATTAGCTACCAAAGTATGAATACAATTTGTAAACTTTAACGTAATTTTTGTAATAATAACGGTAACTTGATTTTCTGCATGTATGACACATGGTTGAAACGCAACAGTGGTTGCCCTATTTCTGGCGCCGTGAAAAGAAATTACCACCAAGCAAATATTGTTAATAAAGTGTGAAATACTCAACGTAATATAGGTCTTTATTAAAAAAAAATGAAAAATAGTCTTCTTAAAGATAGAAAATAATTTATAATATAAGAACAAACTAGAAAGGAAAAAGTGCAATCGTTTAAAACATCTGACATACCAATGACGGTGACAGAGAGGGTAGATGGGAAGGGACAAAGAAAAAAGGGACAGGTTGTCGACGACGGCGCACACAAAAAGAGAGATAAACGTAAGAGTAGACATTTTATTTTTAGAACACACCCACAGAATAGTCCATGGCATCGGCAGGTCTACCGAGAACTTTGGGTAAAAATTAATATTAATATTTAATGAAAAAATAAAAGCGTAAAAGAAAAAATGAAATGAAAAAAAGAACATTAGTTATATATAATACGAATGTGATTATAACACACACACACATTTAAAAATAAAGGAGGAAAGAGACCAACAGAACACGGTATATAGTTATTGATATTGTTTTTGTTTTTATTTTATATTTTTTATAGTACGCTTTGTTGAATTTTGTGTGCAGAGTTACTTTGTTCTTTTGCTGTTTATAATGTGAATGTGGAGTGTTAACAGCGTAGAGACGGATAGAGTGATTGTAATATTGAGTTTGAATTAAACATAAGTACTTGGGAAATAGCGTACTTGGTTAGTGAGTTTGGTTAATTTCAGTGTTTTTTACTGATTGTTTTCTTGCGGATTGTGCTTGGCTTTATTTCTCTTTCGCGATGTGCGTGTCGTCGTGCGGACGTAACGGAGAGATTCCCCTTCACTAGGGCCGAAAGAAGTACCATGATTAATGCGGTTAGGGGTGGAAATTAATGCTAAAATTGGTCGTAAGAGAATATTAGCTTACTCTCTCAAGGGAGGTCATGTGTAACCGGGGGCAAATTCCTTCCGAGTTCGGGACGAAAATAATAATGATAAAATAGGAACAATAATATAAATGTCTGGCTCTGTTTGGTTCTTGGGGTAGGGGGTAGTGAGACCTTGCTTTACTTTACGGATGGGAACGGAAAATTAAAGACTCTTTACGGATATGGAAGGAAGGGATGTTAGATATAAGCGAGTACACCCACTAGTACATTAAATGGTTAGTTTAAAATAACAGGAAATGAAAGATCAGCTGGAGTTTACTTGAGGAACGCGAGTGTAGGATTACTAGATTGTGAGAATTAATAGAAACGGATGTGACGTCACATAGCTCAAATACAGAGTGGAAGAGAGAAGACAACAGGTCGTTGTAAGCACGAAACGCGTTAAGATGAAAATTGAGATGGGCTGACTAAACATGATTAAACGTTGATTATCGATCTTCTTTGTCCGTCCGAATCCTACTGGTAAGTGAGTTGGAACGAAGATCAAATTGAATATACCTCTTCTATCTTCCATTAGTCTTCGGTCAACTTAGTCTTTTTAAATGTTAATTTCAGGCAGAAAGCTTTCAATCTGGAAATATTACATAGGGTTGCGTATAAGAACAAGCAGCTACCAGGTTATGGATACAATTTATGAACTTTAATCTATGTTTGTAATAATGACGGCAACTATTATCTACATGTATGACACAATGTTAAAACGCGTCAGGTTTTGATTGTTTCAAATTATTTTTTACTTTTATTTCTTGCCCTTATTAATGGTTCATTATTATTGTTAGTAGTAGTATTAGTAGTATTAGTAGTATTAGTAGTAGTAGTAGTATGATAATATATTTATTGATAATATTATTATTATGGACATATTACAAATTTATTATTGAAAATGTTCTTATTGGTATTTTTATTATTATTATTAATATTATTATTATTGTCGTTCTTGTCATCATGATGATCATCATCATCATGATCATCAATCTGTCCTAGCATTTATATGCAAATCAAACTCAATGAAAACTATTTTAAGTACTAAACGTGCGTTGTGTAAGATCTATTCTAACATAACATTCACTATAACAATATATTTTTTATAATGCTGAACTATTTTAGAAATTGATCTCTTGCACTTTCTAAAGAGACTCTTTATAGTGATGTAACCCCTACTCTCGATTGTAACACCTTTGATTTTAATGAGAAGAAAACCATAGGTAACGTAGCAAAAACTTTTACTAATTCTACAAATGTGAGCAATAGTTTTACGTTTAATTGTTGCACTTTTAAAATGTTCTAGGTTTGATTATTATGCACACGTGTAGGCACACTAGTTTGTCTCATAAATTATGTTGAAGGACAATGTTTTTGGATAAGTAGATGGTAGTAATGCGATAATTAACCCGGTACCTTCGACCTGTTACTAAATAAGTTAATAGAGATGGTGACAGATTCCAGTCACCAACAGCAAGAAAAAATAGATATAAAACAAGTGATATGTTAAAGACAAGTTCATTTAACATACGCGTTTTGCGTTGTGAGGACTGTTTCAAACTAAAGCGAGACATATCGATCAATCTGAACGGCGGACAACTGTTCTAATTTTAGATGTTGTTCTCACAAGGTATCCTCTGACTATCTTCAGGTGCATCTTGTCGAACTCGGGAATCTTTATCTCGAATTTGGGAATCTGTATGGAGTTTCAAACTCAACGCTTTATTTAATCCACGTTCTGTAAGAGATAACCGGGTAGAAGTTTTAAGTAAACCGTTACACCACGAGACAATGCAGGCACATTTTAGGAATCGTAAACGTATTCTTGTATTAGATAAGTACTCTTACTACTTATTATTACTTATTAACGAATACATGGTTTTTGAAGACATTTTTGCCTCTATATTTATATTAACTTTCAAAAGATGCTTTATAAAATGAACTTTCCTCATTTATAACTCGCAGCGACCATGCGCAATCAAGTTCTATTCTATTTAAAACAGACATTTTCAACAATAGTCCACAACACCGGACGTGACACTTCACCAACACCGGGAAATAAATTATGGGAAAAAAAGGTTATACCTTTATTTGTCTTGGTTCTGTCGAAGCTTGTTTTTGTCAAGCGAAATATTAGCTAAAAAAAAAAAAAGATGAAGAAAAAAAAACGGAAGTTATTTTGAAATATTTTGTTAAATGTTTCGAAATATTTTTCTTTTTCTTTTGATTTAATTACTCGCATCAAATACATGGTTTTTGAAGGCATTTTTGCCTCTATATTTATATTAACGAATATATATATATATATATATATATATATATATATATATATATATATATATATATATATATATAAATATATATATATATATATATATATTTATATATACTGATTGGTTGCATTCCAATAACCAAAATAAATAAAGAAATCTGTCCAGAATCATAATTTTTTATTTATTTAATTTTTATTTATTTGTTTATTATAACTACATTTTGGTGAATGTTAATATTTTTATTTTTTCTGTCTTACGCACGTTTCGCAACCCAGTAATGGAAAATTATTTTTTTATAGGTATTACCCGAAATACAGTTATAATGAACAAATAAATAAAAGTTAAATAAATATAAAAAATGATGGGTGTGGATTAATTAATTTATCTATGTTGGTCATTGGAATGCAACAAACCAGTGTATATGCTCTGAAGCAGGAAACTTCATTGAGCTTGTTTTTAAGCAATTTGGATTTAGATATATACCTTAAAATATATTTATTTTTAATTTAAACTTATTTATAGATAAGAGATGTTGTACTTGGTTAGAAAGCATTGTTTACATGGAAATATTAATTATTAAAAAAATAATAAGCAATTAGAACGCCATACAATGCATTTTAGTTTTATTAACTCTTTTTTTCAATTTAATTTTCGAAGATATACTTCATCATCAGAATTCCTTAATTTCACATAAAGATATATAAAAATACCTTTCTTTTTTTTTTAGTCCTCATCTTGTTTTTTGGTGTCATCGCTTCGATGTTGAACGAATATTGATGAGAGTCTCTTTTTTTGGACTGCACGTGGCGGTGCAAATTGTAATAAGAGATGTTGTCCTTGGTTAGAAAGCATTATATATATATATATATATATATATATATATATATATAGAGAGAGAGAGAGAGAGAGAGAGAGAGAGAGAAATGTTACCTAAAATGTAAAAGCAAAATTTAATTAAATAAATACTGTGACAGACCACAGAAATATTTCACAAATAAGCGTTAACCAATAATCGGTAAATTGACTTTTAACGGTGTCTATTAATCTAACGGTCCCTAAAGGTTTATTGTAAAGTAAAAGGTTCCTGATCATGATTTATCATTAAAATATCAATGTAAGACAATGTACCACTTAGAAATATTTAACAATATTCCTTGGGGATCAACAAAAATTTGGGTTATTGTTCACTTTCTGATGTACATAAGTTGGTTTTCAGGGAGTTATTTTAATAGAAATCGCTCCGGACAAGGAATGAAGCCATTTGATGTAAAGAGCTAAACATACTACTTCAAGGTAAAAAACCAGCCAACGATAATTGTTATGTGGATAGATTCCGACCCAGAAAACAGAAATGATCCCCCCCTTCTTCAGAAACATCGCTCATAGAATGTGAGGACTAAAAATAAAATAAGAAAAGCGATAGTTACGAGGCTGCCGAAAGTAAACCCATGGTTCATTTAGCCATCATAAGCAAGTCACGTGTCGCTATAGATAGTAGTACCAATGATAATATATTGTTGAATGAAATAGAACATGCACACGTCTCCGATAACTCCCTAGCACTAAGTCTGTGTGGCTATAAAAAAGGGCTGAAACCATGTGCGTGCAGTTAGCGTAACAGTCAATTTCGACTCTTATATAGATGCTGGGAGGTATCTATATAAATATATATGCGTCCTGTTAACCTGCGCGTTTAGTGCTGGCAATGTTATTTCAAACTTAACGCTGACAGACCGACGGATAGACAGTCTCTTAAAGAGATGTTTTAACGCATCTAAAAATGTGACGGAACAACAAAAATTTTCTCCCAACCTAAGCGTTCTATAGCTACCGAATCACGATGCTTAGATACATTTAAAACAAAATACGGTCATTTAATACATGGTCTTATTAATGTAAAATGAGACAGACCAACCGACACGATATTTCAAACTAAAGTGTTACAGACGAACGAACATATTACAAATTTAAGTATGACAAACCAACGAACATGATATATTGCAAAATTAACGTGACAGACAAACAGACATGGTATTTAAAACTGAAGTCTGACGGACCAGTAGACATGATATATTTAAAAATTAACGCGACATACAAACAGGCATCATATTTTAAATTAAAGGTTAACAGGTCACAGGTCATATTTCAAACTTCAGAGAAACTGACCAACTGACATGATATTGTAAACCTAAACGTGACAAACAATTGATGAACCAACCAACAGACCAATAGACAAGGTGCTATAGATAGAGGCTTGGACGTATCTAAAATGAACCGAGTGTGAAGCCGGAGACGTTATTCCTACAAGTGTTACTTTTTCAATGTAGATTATATGCTGATATAAATAAACATGTCGTCGAGTTGTGAGGTGTGCGGCCACGAGTTATCTTAATCGACCGTCGGATGTGGTCGTCGAGCGTACACGCACTTTGTTCTGGCATCTGTCAAGATAATCTTAAAATGTGTCTGTAGGGGAGGTGTACTGGGGTTTTTCCGCCTCCCACAGCGCGTGGGTGGAGGTATGTATGAAAGGGAAGGGAGAGTATGAGTTTGTAAAACTCTTCATCACTTTCGAGTCTCATTTGTGCGACGATAGTGTACTGGAAAAAGATGTGACTCTTTTAATAAAAAAACAAAGAGTCCGGAACCTGAGACAGAAAGAAGAATATACAAATAAACATTACACACACACACCACACACATAGACATACGGACAAACATTGACACACACAGACACAATTACATATATATATATATATATATATATATATATATATATATATATATATGCTGCGTGTTCGTGCGTTTGTACCTGTAGATATATGTGTATGCTTGTACATACACACACACCAACATATATATATATATATCATATATATATATATTATATATATATATATTATATATATATATATATAGAGAGAGAGAGAGAAAGAGAGAGAGACAAGTTAAATGATGAGTATAAATGTTATGAAAATACAAAATCTATTGCACCTTAAGTTGTTCAAAAGAAGGGGTGTATGTTCTCCTAAAACCATGGCTTTTCAAAGAATTGAATTCTTATCATCAGGGGAATACAGATGGACAAGTTGGTAAGAAAATTACCAGGGTCAAAGTTTGAATAGATTTAAAAAATAAAATATTATTTGAGAAAAAATGTTAAATGTGGAAATATGTTGAGAGTGCCCAATTCAAATAAATTAATTGAATGCATATGAAAAAGGTAACCGTAAATGGCGTCACTTAAAAAAAACAACAGCAGGTTCAATGATAAAAATCCAAAGGCAATTGTAAAATTCATGAAAATGAAGAAATCCAATCAAGTTGCGTGTCAGAAAGTTTATAGGGTTATTCGTGAATTCGTGACCATTTTTAAGCTTCCATGGGCACTCAAAATACAGTTTTACGGATCAAAATGTAAAAAAATTAAGATAAGTGGTTCTCAAATCCCAAAAACAACACTCAGGATAGAAGACCAACATCTGTTAATTCTCATCTTTTAACTCTCCTGTATAATTGCTCTATCTCGTATATTGAGCATCAACTCTTTTTCATGGTAGGTTCTAGTTCAAATATATACATTATATCTTTATCTTATTGTTCCTTGGCTTGAACTAATAAACAACGTCTACTTTTCAAAAAAGAGTCCGTTAATATTTACTATTTGTCTGCTATTAATTTACTACATAATTCAGAACATTATGCACACATCTTATGGACGCTCCCGCTAATTCCGCTGATCTTCGAGAATATCGCATTATGTTATTTCTACCTATTACGTATACATCTATACTCATTCCGGTGTTTAAGGAATGCAATTTACGTTCATAGTCCTTTTAGTGTTTCCTTATTACACATGGTTGTTTAAATTTCTTCAGCTACTCGACTTCCGAATTGAGTCAATATCATCTAAGAAACTCGATTAGACCATAACATTGACATTTTACGAATTCTACACCTTTCGCATGCATAATATCTAAACATTTGAAAATCATCGTTTTTTTTTTCGTATAAAATTACCGAAAACGTTTAACTGGTGAACCCTACATTTGGTCGCCTTCTGGCGAATCGTAATATAAAACCCATGCCAGCTATATGCGTCGTTTATCACCGTAGATCCAGTCAACTCACTCATTTTTTACATTTGTTTACATTGTAAAACTTTTAACTACGAGGGAGGGCGAAGGAGAACTAGTGGCTGGATTTTTTTAATTCAACGTCATTATGTAGTAATTTGAAAAAAAATCAATGTATATTACATTTTAAAGTACTACATATTGTAGTATTTTAACTATTGTGAATATCATGATTTCTCTTCGAACACACATGATTTATTAGTGCGCTGCAGGCCTCCTTAACTTTGTTTGTTGCATTAGTACTTAAGAGACATACACATGTTTATTTTTTCTTTATTCTGTTTTCTTTCCTCACAAAAAAATCAGTGTTTATACAAAGATAACGGGGGTGGATTTAATAGGGCTGTGTAGATGTATTTTATTTTAAAAGTAGCAATTATCATAGATAGAGCGGGTGTTTTGAAAATACTTGAACAATGGGATAGGCAGGAAGCCTTCTACAACAGCGTCTCCTTCGTCCCTTAATAATCCATTTCTTCCTCCTTCCACCCTTATACAATTCTAAGCCGACAATTATTCTAAATATTAAAATTGTCCGATGTAACCTATTTTCGTTCTTTCGAATATTGACAAATTTTAATTAATTATTTTATATTTACCACGGGCAGCGCCTGTGTACGGGTCCAGCTAGTATATATATATATATATATATATATATATATATATATATATATATATATATATATATATATATATATATATGCGTGTGTGTGTGTGTTTGTGTGTGTGTGGGTGTGTGTAGTTCACTAGGTTGTGTTGTAAAAGAAATACACATTATTTATTTTAAAAACTATACTTTACATATTTAAGAAACGTTCTTCGGTTTCATCTAGATGAACTGACCATTTTAAAGTCGAAATGAAAACAACACCTCTTTGTTGCTTTCATTTCATGAGTAAAACATGAGAGTTTCTGAATAAAATGTAGCTTTTTGTTTCCATAACCTTTTAGATTGTAGTATTGGTAACCTTAAGTGTGAGGAGCTTAAAATCTATCATAAAAAAGGTTTCCTTTAAAAGATTTCATGAGCATATATATATATATATATATATATATATATATATATATATATATATATATATATATATATATGTAATGAAGGGATTAACGATCAGGTCCCATGGTAAGATCCAACTCTGACACCCTTCAGTGTTCTCATTTTGCTTCATCATCGCATAAGAATGTGAAATGGGCGTCACACAGACCAGATGACTGTGTCTCGTCACGCAATGAAGGTCACTGTCTAAAATGGTCGAGTGTCCTTCTGTCTCATGACATTTCAGGATTGTTTTGCTTTATTTTGATACTCACGACTAAATAACGCCTTTCTCTGGACTATTATTTTGTATTTAATTGTTAGTATTGGCGTAGACAAGTGGAGCTGGCTGACCTGTGAAATAAATAGAACAATGTAATGCAACGAGTAGTGAAAGAATTTAAATATATGAAAGAGCATTGTATTATTGAAGTAGAATGTGTTCGGAAAAAGAGGTGGGGGCGAAATATGGATGAGGCCACAAAGTGGAAAACAAAAATATTAGGATGAATATATGGGCTAATATACACGTAATATGTGTTAATATATAATATCAAAATACCACATTCACGCACACACACACAGATACACATATATATATTTGTCCCCAAACCAACCTAAATATTGCCTACATAACCCTCTCTTATGCCGAGCAGCTGTGTTCCAAAATTCATAATGATCATAGAATTTATTCAGTGTTTAATTTTGTACACACATATATATAAACAGATACACATACTTATATATATATATATATATATATATATATATATATATATATATATATCATATGTATATATATATAAAATGGAGCGATGATAAAGAAAAAATATTATTTTTAAAATAATAATAATATCATGAAATCTCAACCCTAAATATACGACATAGAGCAAAAAAGAAATTTATAATTAAATTAAAACTTTGAAAAGAAGCAATATTTATTGAATCATCACGTTGTTTAAATATATATATATATATATATATATATATATATATATATATATATAAGAATGAAAAGGAATTAGAAAAGCGACGGAGGCAGACATTTTTACAATTCAGTTGCTCAATGCAAGGTATATTCCGCAAAAAAGCAATTTATTCAATTAATTTTTCTCCTCAAGCCAGGCTTTTCAAAGATCAAAATCACACCATCAGAGGAAATAACTGGGATAGATAAGTAAGCAAAGGCCAATATTTAAAATTTGAAAAAGTAAAATAAAGATTGTGGGAGAAAAACACAAGGCAAAACTTAATTGAATAAATTGCTTTTTTGCGGAATATACCTTGCATTGAGCAACTGAATTGAAAAAAGATCTGCCTCCGTCGTTTTTTATACCTTTTCATCCTTCTAACTATCTATCTGATATATCCGGTATATTGAGCTGTATACTTTTCACAATAGGTTTTACCTCCCTAAAAGTTCGCTTTTAGTTCTCCACTTTATATATTTCTCGTAATTTTGTCTCGTTATTTTAGACTTAACTTACAGACTGTGTTCGAGCCCATGCGACCGCCTGCAACCGCCAATCCTGCAGTGAAGGTAAAACCACCAAAACCATATCGTCTGTAAGTGAAAAAACACTATAATATTTAAATGAATATTTATAGTTAAAAGCACCTTTAAAGATGTAATAATCTTAAAAGTAGAGCCCTGTTTGAAATTGAGACGTTTGTTGTTATTTGAGATAAATGAGTTCAACTCGGGCGTAGAACACTGTAGAACACTGTAGACGACAATGACACTTTCCCCACCTCCCGGGTAAGTGTACAAATTTCAATTAATCTATGTGTCGATTTATAATGTATTTTATGTAATTATGTTATTGCCGATTGCAGTGTTCGTTGTTATTTTGCTTACTATTATTTCGATTGTCTCACTTCCTAAGTGATTAAGATCCAGAAGATTGCATTATTAGTCGCCCTTAACTTCATATATATATATATATATATATATATATATATATATATTTTATTTATACGTACATAAAATTAATCCATGGACACGTGGTTCTGGCTCACAGCCGTCATAAGCATGGCTAACTTACACAGAGATCGAACCTTCGATATTGATGTCTATAGTCTAGCGTACTACCACTGGACCTAGACGCTCTGTATAGAAATATGTACGATTTTTATCACCTGAATATTTAATGTATTTTTATGTAATTATTTTTATTGGTGATTGCAGCGTTCGTTTTTATTTTGCTTACTATTATTTCGATTGTCTCACTTCCTAAGTGATTAAGATGCAGAATATATATACGTCATATGAAGTTAAGGGCGACTAATAATGAAATCTTCTACAGTTTAATCACTTAGGAAGTGAGACAATTGAAATATATATATATATATATATATATATATATATATATATATATATATATAACTTATTTGTAATATAGCAGGAAAAATCACAGCAGAGTGATCTATTAATTGAGAATTAAAATTAAAAATTAAAAATTCATAGCGTAACATTTATTTATTTTTGCACATAAAAATTAGTACAAGATTTGAGCCGTCGGTTTCAATCACAGAAGAACTTAGCCATCCGACTCTCTTCAGCTTCTCTTGTCATCTCATGTCTCTGTCTCTCTCTCTCTCTCTCTTTCTCTCTCTCTCTCTCTCTCTCTCTCTCTCTATATATATATATATATATATATATATATATATATATATATATTGGTTTTGTAGTCACACCAAGGCGGAGAGCTCTGGTACTAATATTTAATTCTAGAGCAGTTATAAATTGAGATCTTATAAATAGAAAAAAAAATGTTATCTCAAAGAATTACAGTCGTTTATTCAAATGTTATACATATATATATAGAGTATAAATACATAACAATGGCAACTGAGATATACAGAAGTGTGTGTTTTATTTCATCTAAAGACATCATCAGACTAATTGTCAAATTTGAA
The DNA here is from genome assembly GCA_963556195.1 of Sepiola atlantica. NCBI lineage: Eukaryota > Metazoa > Mollusca > Cephalopoda > Sepiida > Sepiolidae > Sepiola > Sepiola atlantica. The sequence continues at coordinate 163,945,138 of OY744522.1, read as the reverse complement.
ATTCAGACATCCATCTTATAAGCAACTGGTACTGCTTTAATTCACAGTTAATTATAAAACACCCACACCCTTTACCATCAACTCCACCTGATCACTTCAGTTTAGCTTAGGGTTGGGTTGGTTGCTTTGTGTTACGGCATATCAACTCTTTACGGGGTATTTAATGCCACATCAGGTCATTTTGGTAAAATTTGGTTGTTTTGTTTCAAGGCATATCAACCCTTTTCAAGTTTTTTAATACTGAATCCTTGTTATTTTTGTGAAGGTTTTTATGCGTTAAGTTCTTTATATATTAAGTTATTTATTCATGATGTTTGGTTGAGTTAAAGGGGGAAAGGAGAGAGAGGGGAGGGAAAGAAGGAGAGAGGGAAATTGTTGTTTTTTTGTTTTGGATTTTACAAAACTTGATTGAGTTGTGTAAAGAAAAAGCAATAAAAGATCAATGTTTGGTGCATTTTTAGTCAGAAAGTAAATAACTTCAGATTTTGTAACGCCAGTTGCTTCTATTTGACAAATAGATGGGGCTCTTATAGGTACTACCACTCCGGGCCAGAGTGGAGCTTGGAGCAATGGCAACTAAGGGGGAGCTCTACATTCCCCACAGCTCCCAAATGGAGACCTCACCACTGGAGGTCTTTTAAGGTCATACCCAAGACCAGTTTAGCTTAAAGCCAATTGTTTTTATTGGCCATATAAAACATGTATCTTCTTCCACTCACTAACGTTTTATCTACTTCCCCTGATATGATTAGCTTTTAATTCACAATAATCTTAGTTAGAACATATTGACATCAGCCCTAATCGCGTCTATGAGGTTTAATTTTTATGCAAGCATAATTTTTATGATGTTTTGTTTTATCCAAAAATAAAGTCTATTTTATGCTTATGGTTGGTAAAAAGATCGCTTTCTCTGTTAAATGAATTGGTTGTGTCTATATTTTTTTTAATTTCTAGTTTCAACCGAGTCTGAGATCTGAGAATCCAAAGATCAGTTGTCATCGAGGACGAGTTTCTGGTCGGCGCAGATCACAACTTACGTCCAATAACTTCACATTGTAGTTGAAGATTTGTAGCCGACCCTTAGCGTGCAAGTCTATTAGGACCGAGTGGCGTGGTGGGATATAGACGACCCCCTTACCCAAGATGTGCGAGTCTTTTTCGTCTCGTACCCTGGGACGCATTGGAACTTTTTTTAAATGTATTACTGTGTATAATCGATAAAAATGATATATGAATATTCATTAAAAATATACTTGCACTGAAATGTTCGTCTAGGATTGAAAACAGATACAAATATCGTCTGCAGTGGCAGTTTTTTTTAGAGATAATAACCGTTGGACACTGCGAGCGCACCGTCATGTAAGATGACGTGTTTGTTGGGGGTTGTTGTTAAAAGGCGGTAATTATTGTAATTATGGCGAAATGAAGTTTGGAACGTGTTGTCGAAAATAGGATAGGATTAGTACCGAGACAACCAGGCGAGTTCGGTGATGAAAAAAAAAGTATGTGAGGATTTGAGGTAAAAGATCAGCTCAGTCAATTGTAATTCATTTGTGTTTTTTAGTGGAATGATGTTGTGACAAGAAAATGGAAATTACGCATAGCGTCGTCTTTCATTTAATTGCTGTAAATAGAACTAATGTATAATTCTATCATGGACTAATATATATATATATATCTTTTTGAGTATATAATATTACTAGCAAAAAGTAAACTATATACGGTTGCATATTTTTGCTAACCTGGGAACATATCATAGTGAACGAACATATCAACACTTACCCCAAAAGAAGCAGGTAATGACTGAGAGTATGTTATCATGACAAAAAGGGAAGAGATAATATCTGGGAATATATCATAGACAAAAAATGATAGTACACTACCCCTCTTCCCAAGGGAGGAGACATTAATTATGGAAGCATGGGAAACTAACATATATCGTACTGCCCCCTCCCTCTAAGGAAGATGTAATATATGAAAGGATTAGAGAAGGTATTTCCTGCTAGTACGATATAATGACAACAGATCCGATATTACACTACCCACCACCATAACAAGGTAATACAATAATAGATTAAATCAGGTTTTTCCATTGATTTAAAAATGCCTAGCCATAAAACATTCTTTTTATGGTTCCTTGACCTTTTGGCTGAGATCAAATTATAGTATCTGTTCTCAGCATCCGAGCAACATCAGATGTGTTACGATTGATTAAAATATTCCGTATACATAAGGAAATATAACAATGTAAAATTACAACTCTATATACAGAATCTTAATTTATTGAAAGCTGATTATGAAATAAATATGCAAATTATGAAGATCTAAATGTGTGTGTGGCGGTTTGTCGTGTACTATATATACAGTATTACAAAATATTACGTTGCATCATAGAGTTTAAAAAGTACAATATTATAAAATAAGTTTTGATAGAAATATAATTTGGATACCTAGAAAAAACTTTCGCATTATTCATTTAGATGAATTTGACTTAATCGCCTAAATCATTAAGGTTGGGTTTATACTTGTCTATCTATACTTTGCTTAAGTCTATCTATTTGACACTCTAATCAAGGGAGGCGTGAAAGCGCTCTATCGCTTAATAGACTTCAAAAACGGCCTCTGCTGGAAATCTCATTTCTTTGATCAATCATAACTCAAAAACCAATAAACGAAATTAGTTAAAACTTTTCACAAAATTGTTATTTGATAGATTCTATAAGTGTGTAAAATTTCAGCATCATTAGTCAAGGCAACCCAGCACACAGCCTTAAAATATATCAAATTAAAATAATCAGAAAAAACAATATCATCAAACACAAATAAATAAAACATAATGATTACATAATTTTAAATAAAAAAATAATTAAAAAATCGAAAGATGTGAAAATTACATATCGCAGTGAAAATATATTTAATTTGACTAGAATATAGGTAGAAAAAGTAAATAAAAAAGAAATAATTGAAAATCGTAATAAGTAAATGGTTTATGTACACCTTGTTTTACAGTTATCATTTTTTTTCTCATTATGTCGTGCCATTCCCGATTGTCACAAATGTTTTACTTTGCTATTGAACTTTTTTCACAAACTTATCTTATTACATAAAGAGCGGTCCTATATTTGTGAAAAGTCGTACATTAGCTAGTATTAATTGTAGCCAGGGCCGGTTTAACAACCTAAGTGCAGCTTAGTATGACCCGGGATATTTTTGAATGATTCATTCTCAATTTGATAACATATAGACAGGATTTGGCCGAAATAAAAGATCTGTGGCCAGCAAAGGTTAAGCTAAAAACGAGTAAAACTACGGCCATGTGATTGGTTCACGGCACAAAGGAACTATGAGAAAATATTGTTTTGATACTTACGGTAGTGGAACAGCGGGCGAGCCGGACAACGAATATGTATGTTACCTAAATTGTCAACCTACCATGAGACGTCGTAAGGAGGTGAGGTGTGAAATATGGGCTGAAACTTTAAATAAAGTCGGTATCGACCGAGGATTAATCCCCCTATTTGTCTGTCAAGTATAAAACTGTCTCCAAGATGATCACATAATAATTAGATATTAAGAAGATAAGATAGCACGTTGCTAAGATGGGGAAGATCAATGGAATCATTTTGGAATCCTCTTAACCTCTGTCTCGACTCCCCTTTTTGTGGTAAGAAACAACTTTGTCACCAGATACACCGTGCTGGGTGATCAGCGTCCGAGAAGCGAGATACGAAGAATAATAAAGTTTTTTAAATCCATGGCACAGTACAAGACGACCAAGACGACGACGGACAATGGAGAATGGAGAAAGAGGAAATGAAGAAAAAATCAGGTAATTTTTGTGTAATTATAATGTATATGTTTGTAGAATGAGGAAATAAATCGAGTTTATAAAAATCCACGGCACATACACACATATAGAGACAGAGAAACACATCACATACACGGATACGTTAAAAAAAAACTCACATACACACGCAACCACCGTTAAAATTGAGTAAAAAATGTTTGAATGGAGTATAGGGAATCGTATATCAATTGGCCACATTGGAAGTGACACGCACACACGCATTAACGCCACCCAACCATGAATCCCCCGCTAAAAGAAACACACTAACCACATCTGCAGGCTGCTGTAAAGATAAAAGAAATGTATGCTCGAGAGACGAGTATTGATTTGCTCCTCTCCAGGAGTTAGGCACAAGGCCAGTTTTTTATCTTACTCCCACAAGTAAGATGTGACCCAAGGTCGGGTCGGGAAAGTGGGGTTTAAAAATTGCCTGGGCAGCCCCGTCGGCATTCCCCGGTAGAAGCGCCTCAGACAATAAGCAATAAGCTTACTCCTCCCCAAAGAGGGGAGGCAAAGCCTGGGAAGGTGGACCTTCCAGAACTGCTCGAGAGACGAGTATAAAATAGCCAACAAGTAACTTACGGTTTAAAGGCTGTTTATTATTAAATGGAGACTTTTGAAAACATTTCTATAAGTTTCGAATTTCGGGAAACGTTTTATGATGTTAAGTAAAAACTTTTAGTGACGTATCAACTTTTTTCGAAACGTAAGACTGTTACTTAAAGTTATAATTTTATATTTAAAAGTATCATCTTATTATCTATATATTAATACGATAGCGTGTGTGTTCGTGTGTCACGCTTCCTGCAAAAGCTCTGCGCATGCGTGCCACACCTAGATTTAAAAAACAGTCAAGTCGCTTTATTTTCAAAGCATTTTGAAGTTTTTCCCTCTGGCGTAACGGTTAGCGACGTAGTATATTTTGACTTCGGCCCTACTGGTTCATAGTTCGATCCCAACCAACCTCTAAGATTTTTTTCTACATTTTAAGGGGAAGGGGAAGTGAGGTAGGGAGGGGACGACCGGGAAGACACATATTAATACAATAGCGTGTGTGATTTTGTGTGTCATGCTTACATCGAAAGCAACGATCTTCCGAATCTTTGTATGCTACTCACCTGGTTAAAAAGTACTTTTTTGTGTTGCTTTAAACTTAAAACTATTTTTTGTTTTTTATTTTGGCGTTTTTAAGGGCATTGTCTATTTAATTACGTTTTCTTTTGGTTGTAGAGAGGCCCAGTATTATTTTTTTTTTTTTTGGACGGATGATATATCAACCTTTTTTTAGTAGCTTGTACACGAGTTACCATTTAAAAAAATATTTCACTCTTATCTAGAAGGGGGGGCTCATAATAAAGCAAGTGTAACTAACAAATAGAGGGTGCTTTGTTACATTAGGACCCGCGCTAACTTTGACCCCGTCGTTAGAGTTAGGGTTAGTGTGGCAGACGATAACTTCGTCACTTTTTTCAGTTTTATTTTCAAGAAATGATTAAAAAAAAAAACGTACACAATACGGTGTAAGTAAAAATAAAAATTTTAAAATTTTAAAATTCCGTGTAATTTACACGGGTCCCGCTAGTTATTTCCATTGCTTTATTGATGAGATTAATAATCTTGTCGGGTATCTTGTACATGTTAAAGCATTCAATTATCCATGCTTGAGGGAGTCTGTCGTACGCTTTCTTGCAGTCAACCCATGCCATAGATATGTTCTTTTTCTTGCTTTTAACTTTTTCAGGATCTGTTGATTATTATTATTATTATTATTATTATTATTATTATTATTATTATTATTATTATTATTATTATTATTATTATTATTATTAATGCTAATAATTGTTTTATCAAATATAATTATTTTCTAAGCAAATTAAATTAGTGTTTTATTGTAATGCTTAAGTCTTTTCACCAGAACCTTAATGTTTTCCTAATTTATTGTTGTTTTTGTAAACCATTTACTTATTACGATTTTCAATTATTTCTTTTTTATTTACTTTTTGTACCTATATTCTAGTCAAATTAAATATATTTTCACTGCGATATGTAATTTTCACATCTTTCGACTTTTTAATTATTTTTTTATTTAAAATTATGTAATCATTATGTTTTATTTTAATTTGTATTCTTCCTATTATCATTATTATTATTATTATTATTATTATTATTATTATTATTATTATTATTATTATCATAATTTATATTGTTCTGTCATAACTAGTATTTAATCTATATATATATATATAACTCAATATATGTATGTATATGTGTTAGTGTGTGTGTGTGTGTGCCCTATAGAAAAAAGTTAGCGAATCTGGATAAAACATGAAAGTGTATTCTTATGTAAAATTCACCGAGAAGGTTTATGGGCGTATTCTCGATTCTTTAAATTTCCTCCTAAGGGGTCTATGCGGCAGTGGACTTCTACCCATCCATATCAGAAGAACTCTTCAATATCGCCCTAGAATTCGCCGAGATATATACCGATATAACCAAGGATGAAATTCACATCATTAAAAAATGTAGGAGATCAGTTCTAATCTACAACGAGGACCAATGGATTAAAACGAATATGACAAACTCCTTTGACTTGGCCATGGGTGCCCTTGACTCTGCGGAGGCATCTGATCTTGTGGGGTTATTCATTTTATATACACTCACAAATATATTCGATAATACGGATATCGGCCTTTATAGAGATGATGGATTAGCGATAATAAGAGACTCCAACAAAGCCAAGGGAGAAATCTTCAAGAAAATTATACATATGGAAATGAAAAAACTAGGCCTAAAAGTAGAAGTAATGGCTAACATAAAAACAACGAACTTTCAAGACGTCACATTAAACTTAAGTAAAAACACCTACGAACCATACCTAAAAGATAACGCCAACCCAATATACGTACACCCAAAGTCTAATCACCCCCCATCAATCATAAAACATATCCCGAATTCGATCGAAAGTAGGCTTATCAACAATTCTAGCAACGAAAGCGTTTTTAAAAAACCAATCAACATTTACAATACAGCTCTAAAAAATAGTGGTTACCATAATACCGAAATTAAATATAAAAAACAGGACACCAATAATTACAACAAAATTAAAAATAAAAACAAAAGAAAAAGAAATATAATCTACTATACCCCTCCCTATAACCAGATGCTAAAAACTAAACTAGGCAAAAAATTCCTAAATCTGATTGAAAAACACTTCCCCGTAAACAACCCTCTACATAAAATATTCAATAAAAATAATCTAAAACTATCCTACAGCTGCTGTGAAAACCTAGAAATGATAATTAAGGTACACAACCACAAAATACTAAAAGACAACAACAGAGAAGAAAAAAATAAACAAAGTGGAAAATATACACAAAATAACACTACGAAGAACAAAAATATAAACTATATTAGAAATAAACAAAACACTAATAATAACCACCCGAATAGTAACGAAAAAGTTAGCAATGAAGAGAAAAGATGTTACTGCATAAATCGTAAACTTTGTCCACTACAAAATAAATGCCTAACTAAAAGTGGTGTATACCAAGCAACGATATTTGCCAACGAAAGACCAAATAACAAGAAATACTACGTGGGTATGACATCCCTAGACTTTAAGACCAAATACTATGACCACAAAAGCACATTTAAAAACAAAGAACGTCGAACTAAAACAGCACTAGCTAACCACTATTGGGAGCTCAAAGAAAATGGACACTCACCAATAATTGAATGGAAAATAGTAAGGCAGGCCAGTACATGTAGAAACTTAGACGACCCGTGTAGATTATACCTGAATGAAAAATATGAAATCCTAAATTTTAAAAATCCCCGAAACCTATTAAACTCTAGAAGCGAAATAACGAACGGCTGTTTACACAGAAATAAATTTACCTTAGGATGATATATAATAAATTAAATAAAGAAAAATAATAAAAAATAAATAAATAAATGAATAAATAAATAAATAAAAACTGTACAAGTTAAAATTTAAAACCTAAAATAGAAATACAAGAAACCACGTGTTAAAATAAATTCGCCTACTGTATTGACAAAACAAAGGAAACAGGATATAAGAAACTCCATTGTTAACAAACAATAGGATTGACATAGGAGCGTCACCAACAAAGCCTTTGTTCGCAGGAAGCCCAACGATTGGCTGAGGGAACAACAAAGAATCTGATTGGTTAACTAGCAAGCCATGTATATAAAAACACCTGACAAAAATAACTCCATGCATTTAGCCTGACGATTCCCCCCGGGGATGAAACACGGGAGCCTCTGTGTAGCTTGATTGCCATATATATTTTCATTGCTTACTATATATATATATATATATATATATATATATATATATATATATATGTGTGTGTGTGTGTGTGTCTCTCTCTTTATTTCGTTCTCTATCTATCAATATACCCTCTATCTCTTTCTGGCGATCTTTTTCCCTGTGTTCCCGACCGTGCGAACATGCAGAAATTTAAATGTAATGTGAATAAACATCTTGATGCTTAGCTTCCCAATAATGCTGCTTCCACCCAAAACAAATCTTACTCTTATCACAGTAGCCCTTACGTCTTCGTGACAATCTTACTTGTTTGGGGTGAATAAGAATAGCAAAATAGAATATCGCTTCTTCAGAAGACACCAACAATGATATCTAGATTATCATATTATCGAATTAGAAGGGCCGTAGAATAGATGAGCCTAGTTTACTGTCTTCAGATCCGTGAGAATCATTCCTAGTTTTATGAAGTCACACTTCTTGTGATTCCCTTCGTTTTTTTTTTTGTTTCCCTCTTCTCACTTTCAAGTCTCTTTCATTATACATTGCTTTTTTCTCTTCTGATTAATTTCCACTTGGAGGAATACCCTCAGAATCCATTTGCAACACCACAACACGTAGAGTTGATTAAGCATTCCTTTCCTCTATAAATTTCCATTTTTATCTAAATAAAAGACATAACTCTGTGTTTGACTAATGAAACTTCATTTGCAGACGTTTCAAGAACAATATGGCGTCACAATGCTTGCTAATGGCGGGAATATTGAATTACGATTTATAACCCAAAACAAACAATTGAAACAAAAAAAATGAAAATGAATAACTGGAAAAGATAAAAAGTAAATGTAAAAGAATAAAGTTAACAACAAATAATATCTTTCATATATAGAAGTTACGGATCAACCGCCTCGATCCAAGAAGTGTAATTAAATTTGAAAGTTTCTGTGAACGTCATCGCATCGACATAACGGAATCTGTCGTGATGCATGAATTGCAAATAGAGGCGTTGGTGCCAGAGAAACATTGCGGATGAGTATCTGTATCTATTATTATAGTAAAGCTGGGTTAATCAACGCTTGTTGTCATAAGGCTTTTTCCCTATCTATTGTAATCCCCAAAACACACATGAAAACAAGAACATTAGTCAGTCGGAGACTGCATACCTCCGTCTAACAACGTAAAGATGGACCAAATTCTTATCTGGGCCTTCCTTACTAAGTATTCCCGAAGTAATGGCATGGAAACATTGGTATCTCTAAAACCTTTTATCTCATCAGTAAGTAAACGGCAAAAATGTGTCGTTTACATTTTCTGTGACTTTTCTTTTTACTTTAGATCTAGATATTCTAATATTTAATAACTTCTATATCAAACCATGACCGACATCTTGACCAAGTTTGGTATCGATTCGTCAAGCCATAAGGATGATAGTCTGTACACAGACAAACCAAACCAACATAATAACGATTTAGATCGAAAAATACCCTCTTTCGCGGACGTAACAAACTCGACGCTAAACATAACCTCCACCTTCACAGACACACATAGTTTAGCTATTGGGTTATGTTTCAACCAATAAACGCCATTAAGATTCGTGTAATTATCAATAATTTGCAATTACCTTACCAAGTTACCAATCTCTTATTTTCTGTCTATTACTCTTGTCCTCTCTCATTGTACATTGATTCAAGCACGCTCTAATGTATTCAATGTCTGTAAGAATTTAGAGTATGAATGAATGTATGTTTTAAACTAATTTATTTAATGTCTTCGTACATAACGTAAACACGCATGTAAATGAGATAGCAATACAAGTCTTTACTTGTGTAGTATCCATAAGGATGACATTAAAGTAAAGAGATTTATCATTCTTAGTTATACAGGGAAGTTTCTTAATATATATATATATATATATATATATATATATATATATATATATATATATATATATGTATATTTATATATATATATATATATATATATATATATATATATATATATATATATATATATATATGTATATATATATTAAAATGTTGAATTAAATTTAAGGTTATTGAATTATCGTTTAATAATAATCCATCGTGATAATATGAAGCTCAATATTGAATAGAGCAATCAATTCTAGAGATGAAAGATAGGAATAAAAAGATACAATATTTATTAAAACATCAGAAGTTCAAAGCTGCATATCCTTTTCCAGTTTTTTGACCGTGACTACCATAACCATACGTTTTCATCTCACCAAAAAATTCTTTATCTTTTGTTGTTTTTTATTTTATTTTGTGAATAAAGTTTTCAAAGTTAAATATTGCTGATAATATTTACAATTACATTGTCGGGTTTTTATCCTCTGATAAAAAGAGTTTGTCTTTGGAAATCCATGGATTAAGAATATGAAACTCCTTGATTTGAACTCTTAATGTGTTGATATATATTGTATCTTTACAATTTTTAATATTCATCCTTCATCTCAAGAATATATATATATATATATATATATATATATATATATATATATATATATGTGTGTGTGTGTGTGTGTGTATGTGTATGTGTGTGGGTGTGGGTGAAAAAAGAAGATGCATAAATCCGACGGTATGAATTAAAAAGAGAACAGCGGAAGACCTAAAACTCAACATTTCGCCCGTGCGGATTTTCATGAGCGATAACATTCTACAAGTTGCAAAAAACGATAGAATCTATAACTTTGGTAATATATATAGTGATGGTGTTAATAAAATTTAAATCTATTTAGAGAGGGAAGATATGCAAATATGTACTCAAGCACACACACACATATACATACACACACACACATATATACACATATACAATAACAAATAATTAAAATAACAAATATAAAAAATATAAGATCCACATGCACATGTATGTCCTCTAAATATATATACAACTTGGACATAGGTGTAGTATTGGCAAAAGGAAAGGAGAAAATAAAGAGCAAACGTGGGTCAAAATAAACTAATTTTAAAGCAGGACATCATCCGGTGTCTGAATATATATTAGTATCATTAATAATAGCTTCATATAGGTTGGAGGAGACATAATAGAAGCTCAATCTTTGTTTTATTGTGTTTGTGGAATGGACTATAAGAGCTGCTTCAATTAATCAACGCGTAGGTTTGTTATGCATAGTTTTAATCAAGATGGTGTTATTAAAGTCAAAGCGATGATTATATTATATAGCATGCACAGATAAAGCGTTGAAGGTGTTGTTTATTTTGATTGCTCGTTTGTGCTCGTAAATTCTCTTGTCTGTGTGCGCTGAGTCTCCCCAATGTAGACCCTATCACAATCCAGACAAGGCATGGAATATATGCAGTTATTACTGTAGGTGCAGTGTCGCACTTAGATTTTCTGATTACATCTATAATAGTTGATGAGGTTATTTGGGCTATAATATACCTGATTTATTAAGTTATGTGTAAATGGGTTTCTTAATAGTTAGTCGGTAAAGCTATATGTCTATTAATTATAGGGTTCGTTGATAAATTGTTTTGTTTGCGATTTGAGTGAATATGGAGAGCTTTTCTTTTTGAGTTTTGTATAAAATAAGTAGAGTACTGTAATATGTTCAGAGTGTGTTCAATGTATTTAAATTCCTCATTTAGATATTCGTTGCTGCATATCCTCAGAGCTCTGAGGTAAAATCCAATTATGACCCCTGTTTTTACTTTATTATTTTAGTCCACATAAAAAATAACATAATCATTCTTATTGTATTGGTTTCACTTGACCTTATTATTGTTGTTTATTAATAGAATGTCAAAAAATGATATGGAGTTATCTTTTTTTTATTTTTGAAAGTTAATTTGATCGTAGGTTCTATTGTATTTAGTCTGCCAGTAATGGTTGTTTCTATTTAAGTGGTTTTGGAGATGAAAATAAAGTTGTTATTTATGTATCTGTAGTATGACACATTATTAGTTATTCTATGTTTGAAGGGGTCGCTTGTACGAAATTCTCCAAATAAACAGAATAGAACACCACTGAGGGGATTGCCCATCGACAGGCCTAATTTCTGCTTATGATATAAATTATTGAAAGTAAAATAAGTCATGTTAGTGCATAAATTTATAATATTTATTATGTTATTAACTGGAAAGGGTAAGCTGATATTTATTTTGTTGGAATGTTTTTTAAGTAAATTAAGGCATTTTAGTGGGGATATTGGTATATAATGATTCTGTGTCTATTAGTTAGGTTAAGATTTTTTATTTCATTAAGTAGGTCGCCGAAGTTTTATTTTAGTGAGTAGGACGAATTGTACCTAGTAATGGGGTTAGTTATTTAAGAATAGCACATGCAATTTTATGGGTAGCACTGCCGATACCTGAGCTTATGAGGCGAATTGAGGTATTACTTTTGTGGGTTTCTGTTAGGACATATACAATTGGAATAGTGGGGTGGTAATTAATGTATGCTGATCAGGTTTTATTCTTGTTTATTTGTTTATTATAAGATTTGTTATATTTGCATAGTCTCTTGTATAGAAAATGGGATTAGTCTCTGCATAAATGCCTTGATACATGTAGGAGTTGGAATTTTTTTGTATTTATGTTTATTATTGATAACAACACCACCACCTTTGTATGTGGGCGAGATGATAAACTAGGTATTAATATAGCTGAAATAACCTCGTCAGAAAATTTAAGTTTGTACACTATACCCACAGTAAAAGCTGCATATATGCCTTGTCTGGTTTGTAAATGGGTCAAATCAGTCAAAATGACTTCTCGCTCAGCTCATCTGTTCATCAATATGAAACTCGGCAGTCTACACGTGGTGGCGTGTTAGGATATGTAGTAACAGTTTATAATATGGAGTATATTTAACTTGTTATCTTGACGCTGGTGAACTGAGGAATAAATAACATATTCTTATAAAGTTTAAACAGGATTTTTTGAAATATCAATAATTGTTCTTAACAAGACACGAAGTCACTTGATGTAATGAGCTAATCATGAAAATCAAAAAAGGAGGGATCGTAGAACCACTTCAAGACAAATATAGCCCCAAAGCTACACCACCATTTGCGTTAAATCTCTTTGACTCCAAATAGACCAGTCAAACAGTAAGCCTTTCAAGAGCCCACTAGTGAAGGAAAGGGTTACAAGACTGACTGACAAATAAGTCCACGAATAAACTTTTATTAATTAACCACACTAGAAGATGTACTTGTTCGAATATTAGATATGAAACTATTCTAAACAGCTACGTGATTACATAGGTTAATGGAATCAATTTCTACCAATAATTCTGCAAAAGAATTCAGAATCATTATTAGCCGGGCGCCAGCTTTTTAAATCAAATACGTCAGTTAACTCACCAATGTATCGAAGTGTATAGAGTACAGTTACAAGAAGTGCGTTCTTGACCTTTCGCGAGGTTATCACGACTTTGCAGCATTTAGAACAACAATGGCAACGAGTTTACCGGAAACTATCTACGGGGGAGTAGCAACCTTTACAAACAATACGGAGCGGCCATATTGTTACGGGGGTGTATTGTTCCGAGAGCAGCCATTTGCATTACTTTCAGAGCACACGGTTTCGATGAATAAAGTAACGAATACTAAGAGGAAAAAGTGGAATGTGTTGTGAAAGGAGTTTGAAAATAAAAAGGTGGAAAGAAACAAAGAAAGAAAGGCAAAGAAAGAGGAAAATAATAAGAAAGAAATTAAAAAATGCAGGAAAAAGTTGGCAAAGAAAGAAAAGTAATGAAGATAGAAAATGCAAAGAGATAAAGAAGAAAAGGCATAGAAAGAAGAAAATAATAAAGAAGGAAATTAAAGAAATGCAGAAAGAAAAAAAACAAAAAAAAGAAGAAAATGTGCATTTACAAACGGAATGAATGTATTTAAATAGAAAGACATGAAAGTGAACATGCATGGATCGCTGTCTGAAATGAAAGAGAAAAAGAGAAAAAGAGAATTAATGAAGACAGATATAAATAAAGAAAGAAATAAAGAAAGTAAAACAGAAAGAAAGACAGAAGGAAAGAAAACTTACGTTTACAGACTGAATGAATGAGGAAAATAAAAAGAAATACAGACAAACAAGCATGTATAGAAATTTTAAATGAAAAAGAATACAATACGCAGGCAGTTAAGAAATAAATAAATAAAAAAGACATAAAAAAGGAAAATTACATTTACAGACTGAATGAATGAGGAAAATACAAGAAATAAAGACGAACAATTATGTATAGAAATTTGAAATGAAAGAGGAAAATAATACGAAGGAAATTAAGAAAGAAAGAAGTAAAGACATGAAGAAAAATGTAAGAATGAATGAATAGAAATAAAACGAAGTTAAAGAAAACTTAGAAAAATATAATACTCGCAGTAAAAAAGAAAGAAAGAAGTACATAAACGGGAATAAAGAAAGGGCAGTTTTAAATATAGTACATTATTACAAATATATTTTACATATATTGTCATGAAGGAAGATAAATATGATGTGCATATTAAATAGATAAAAGAAAGAAGAGAATAGTAATTAATAAAGAGAGAAAGAGAAAACAGAAATGACTTTAAGTTTTAAAAAGTAATTCAGACAAGAAATGCATTTATCGAAAATAAGAAGTGAATAATGGAGGAACGAATGTAAAATAAAGTTGAGCAAATAAACAAATCGATTTATAATAATCGTTAGAAAGAATGAAAACAGAAAATAAGATATAAATGTTCCTATTTTCTTGCCTCCTTTCAAGGGCAGAGTTAGACCTATGATCAGTTTATTTTATGTGGGATAATTCCATTTACACAAAAGCGGCATTTTGGATTATACCAAAAATTAAAATTGGCTCGGTTTAGAATAATTTCTTTTTCACTGACCGAGTACATAAAAACCTATTGTATTATCAAAGCAGATACTACAATTTGTTCCTACACAAAAAGCCAAAAGAGGTAAATGTTTTTTATTAGAATGAAAGAAAAAAGAAACAAATAAATAAAATGATATTAAAAGAAAGTAAAAAAAAAACAGAAAACATCAAAGCGAACAATAAATGCATTTTGGGAAAATCAAAAAGCATTCGGGGAAAAAAGAAAGAATTATATTCTAAAACTAATAAAAATAAAAATAATATGAAGAAAAGAAAAAATCAAAAAGTAATGATTAAATAAAGAAACCAATAAAAAAAGAAAATAGGAAAGACGAAATTAGAAAAGAAGAAAAAACATAATGCAAGAAAATTGAGAGAATAAAAATGATTAAATACAAAAGGGAATAACGTAAATGGAGACTGTAAAATAGAAAATATGAAAAACGAAGACAGAATAAAAAGAATAATGAGAAAAGACTTAAATTGAAAGAAAATATGAAAGAAGAAAATAAAAACCCTTTCATGTATACTGTTGTTTCAAATACACATAATAAAAATAAATTATATATACTTTCTCATTTATTCATATAGACTGATTAACAATTTACTTATTTTGATACAAAGAGTTAAAAAGAAGAAAAATTAAGAGAAACAGAAAAAAGGCAAGAAAACTAATGAAAACGAAAAGATAGTTTTATAGATTAGAAATGTAATCAACACCTCATCGAAAGGTCACTGAAATAATTAAAAAATAATGGATAAAGAAAAAAAGGATAAAGACGAAATAATAGCGAAGGACAAAAATGAAAAAAAAGAAAGAAAGGAAGAAAAGTGAAAACGGTAAGAACGAAAAAAAAACGGAAATAAGAGAGAAGATAGGAGGAAATTGTTGTAAAAATAAAAAGGGCATCGAACTGCTATCAAGAGGTCATCGAACTAATAAACAATAAAAGGATTAAGGAAATATTTTAATAATAAAAAGGAAGAAAAGAATTAAGACAATGAGGGAAATAAAAATGGAAATATAAGGCAAGAAAAAAGAAAGAAAATATAAATAAATAATTAGAAAGCAAGAGTTAAACATAAAAGAAAACTATGAAATAAAAAATAAAAAATGAACGCATGAAAAAGAAAAAAGAAAGAAAATATCAATAAATAATTAGAAAGCAAGAGTTAAACATAAAAGAAAACTATGAAAGAAATAATAAAAAATGAACGAATGAAAAAGAAAAAAGAAAGAAAATATGAATAAATAATTAGAAAGCAAGACTTAAACATAAAAGAAAACTATGAAAGAAATAATAAAAAATGAACGAATGAAAAAGAAAAAAGAAAGAAAATATGAATAAATAATTAGAAAGCAAGACTTAAACATAAAAGAAAACTATGAAAGAAATAATAAAAAATGAACGAATGAAAAAGAAAAAAGAAAGAAAATATAAATAAATAATTAGAAAGCAAGACTTAAAAATAAAAGAAAACTATGAAAGAAATAATAAAAAATGAACGAATGAAAAAGAAATAAGAAAGAAAATATGAATAAATAATTAGAAAGCAAGACTTAAACATAAAAGAAAACTATGAAAGAAATAATAAAAAATGAACGAATGAAAAAGAAAAAAGAAAGAAAATATGAATAAATAATTAGAAAGCAAGACTTAAACATAAAAGAAAACTATGAAAGAAATAATAAAAAATGAACGAATGAAAAAGAAAAAAGAAAGAAAATATAAATAAATAATTAGAAAGCAAGACTTAAAAATAAAAGAAAACTATGAAAGAAATAATAAAAAATGAACGAATGAAAAAGAAAAAAGAAAGAAAATATGAATAAATAATTAGAAAGCAAGACTTAAACATAAAAGAAAACTATGAAAGAAATAATAAAAAATGAACGAATGAAAAAGAAAAAAGAACAGACAAAAATGAAAACAGAAAGAAAGCAAAAATAAGGAGAACAAGTATAAAGTACGTATGAAAAAGGTCACCAAGAGGATTGAACAATGAACACGAAATAAAAGCCATTTAAACTAAACAAAACCCGAAATAAAGACCTGAAGAAAATAAACCATGGAGAACATTGGAATTAAAGGAATAAAATCGATTTTGACTGAAAGAAACCGAGCAACCTTAACTTGATTGAAACATGATTTTTCTATCGTGCCATTTATAAATCGATAATTTTAGTGAATAAAGAAAGAAAAAAATCAACCAAACAATATTTTCTGCTATTTACTGTATTTTTTCTTCAACGAATACCCCAAGTGCTTCTGTAGTTCCTGAAACCAAGCAATGGAGTAAATTGTAGATTTTTAAAAAAATCTTCAGGCCATGAGACAAAGCGTTTAGGTTGAAGAAAAGTCAATAATGGAGTCGTTTTTATTTTGTTTCGATACATGGTGACCATAGTGTTGACTATAAATTGAATTTCCCTTCTTGGTTTGCATAGTTGCCAGATTCACCACGGTTATCGGAGATCTTACAAGAACAGAAACCCAAAACAAGAGAATGTTAATGGCGTTCGATATTAACTCAACAGATGTAGTTACTCTATTATGCTTTTATATTAATTAAATTGGGTTTATTTATATAAGAACCATTTAATTACCACTTTCAACTGTTGCTCAAATTATTATTATTATATATGATAATAACAGGAAATTAGTTAACATCTACATTTCAAATATTTATAAAATCATACATCATATCGACACTCACACATACGAAATTCTGTAAAAATAAATAAAATATGTCAATCAGGCACATCAGAAACAACATGTACACAGCCAGAACACAAGTTATTTATTTACCTCCCACAGCGGTAAGATGTGACACAAGGTCGGGAAAGTGGGATTTGATAAACCAGCGCTCGATAAGTTTAGTACTCTCGCCATTAAATATTGCCTGGGCAGCCCCGTCGGCTTTCCCCGGTAGGAGCACCTCAGACAGTAAGCAATAAACTTACTCCACCCCAAAGAGGAGAGGCAAAGCCTGGGTGGGTGGACCTCCTAGAACTGTACAGGACAAACCCACAGACCGGCGTAAATCAAGCCCCGAAGGCCAAGACCATACCGGTCTATAGGGTGCTGTATCCATCAGAACAGATACTACACTTTGATCCCGGCCATTAGGCCGAGAAATCACACAATTATCTAAGTGTGCATACAAATAATTATCTATAACAAGCAAACCACCCAAAATTATAAAACAGCATTAAGAATTTCAACATTAAAAAATAAAATTGTATATTAACCCTTACTTGTGGAGATTACAATAGAAGTAAAACGGACATTATTAACGGTACCATTCATTTATCACAGAATGAGTTTATTATTCATATGTCTACTTGTTTCATTATTACATATAATCTTGTTTAAGCGACTTATTATATCTTACACCCACACAACCATTCATTAAACCAGATAATATGCTTATTTAGATTTTTTATGAAATGTTATGGCAAATTCTCTTGGGTGTTACTATATTTATCCATATTCAACTGTTTGAAATGAATATAACTAATCCCTATGTCATCTCCTTGATTCATCTCTATCAGAGTACGCAATAATAGCTATTTTTTAATTCAAACACAGCGAGCATGTAGGGTTGTATAGTGTGGGAGCTGAAGCTTTCTTCAAGACGTTCTACTTGTGTAAAGATTCAGAGACCTTATGGATTTGGATATTGAGGTGTAATATTTTATATCAATGTTATTTAAAAGTAGTTTGTTGTTTCTGTGTCTACCTTTTAATCCAGTACTTGTCCCATCTATGTAAAAAAACATTAGAGTCGATGTATCTTCTAGGTGCACAGTCCTTAAATATATTATTCTCTTGGTCAAACACTTTTCTTGTAGCGGACATTAATTTTTATCTCTGCAGTGATACTAATTATTTATGTTATTACTATCTTGTGTACTGTTAATTTTATTATTATTATTATGGTTTCATATCTGTATGTTTTGGCTCTTAATTATTTATTCTAAGTAACTTGTACAAGGATAGCAAAGTTTAATAGTATTTCATTTAATATCATATGTATAATTTTATTAGCAGGAAAATGTTGACTTAAAATATAAAGAAATGTATGTTCAATTTAGAATATAACTAGCAGATTAAACTGAAAAGTATACCAGATAATCTTCCGGTTTCTATTTCTTCTTTTCATGCACCTATTATTTACTCAAATTTAGCGTTAATAGAACCAGTTTTGTAAATGGCTTCTGTATGCATAACTATGGTTATTCAAAATGTATTTAGTAGAGGAATTATTACTAATTGACATCGGGATATGTTTAATGATAGGAGTTGTTTAAGTGAGGATTAACATATTTTGCGTAAGAATTTACTTTTATATATAGGTTATATGTGTACTGGGGGAGGTTAAACCATATATGAAAAAAAATATTATATATTATCTAAATATTTTTATATATAGTAATATGTAGTAATAAGTAGTAATTAATAGTTATAACTACTAAAACCACACATCTAAAAAAAAGGTATGGTTAAAATTTATACTATAATTTTTCGCAAGGACCTGTGTCGAAACGGATAAAATCGTAAGTAATAATGACTTTTCAGTGACAGTCTTTTGTAGGTTCAATCCTCAGTACAGGCGATACTAAGACTACAATTACGAATTACATAAGACTTCTACGCGGTCATGACAGAACCAGAGAAAGCTACCCGTAATACAAACTACCATGTCATGTGGGCGTGTGTGTGTATGAAAGAATTCGAAGTGGTGAATTCTAAGGGATGTCAAATGTATGTGCTTACTTACGGTGTGACATGACTTGTGTGCATGAATATACGTTCTGTTTGTACGTGTATGTAAATAATTAGACATATCATGTTTTGGTGCGTATGGTTTCGTTAGTTTTTTAAAGTTATGATAAATGTATGCGCTTATTTGCTGGTTTCTCTTGATTTAAATGTATGAACATATATATGCATATATATGCATGCATGTATGCGACTCTTGATTATAGTTTTCTAATGAGTAAATGTTATATATATAGAGAGAGACTTTAATTATGGCAAGCGATTTTGGGGAAATAAAAAATTAAAATTTTACATGCTTGAAATGTCTCTACCCATAACATAATGTTTTCAAAAAAGTGTATTATTGTCTTAAACCTATTGCTTAATCGAGTGTACCGTAGAAACATGTAATACGTGCACTTGTGTAATAAGCATAGGATTATTATCAGCATTGAATTTGTTAAAAACAGCGTCTACTCATTCATTATTCATATCCTCAACATTTTAGTATCGCCATGGGGAACTATGTGGTTTTTATTTTTGTTTTATTTCGCATAATTTCACTTAGTTACGAACTAATGATTACATTTTCATTAACCCGCTAAATGTAAGTTTTATTTAATTTTGTTAGACATACATTTCAATACTTTCTTAGAATGTATGACACCGAATGTAAGCTTCAGATATGTCGGTTAAGCAGAGAGCAGAACACCTCCAAAAGTTATTTGGTTCGAAATGACCATCAAGGCGGTATTCTTTGTAGTCTTCAAAGAGAAGAGAAATAAAAAGAGGGACAGTTTGTGTCCATTTTCTGTACTATTTTCTTCTCTCTGTGCAGTAATTTAACTTTTTAAATAAGTGACTTAAGTCTTTTCGTTTTTCTAATAAAACCTTTCTCTGTGGAATATGTTAAATTGTTTCCGACAAAATCAAATAGCATTGTTTCAGCAAATGAACATCTAATGCAATTCGGCTTTGTTTTAAAAGAGAAATAAATATTTAGTGGTGTCAATATTTTCAATCAATTATGGAGAAAATATTTCAGAAATGTACGGACGCTCCAGGTGTATTTGTGCTTTTACAAAAAAATCTATGATAATATTACAAAGATTTTTACGGTAATTCGAAAATTAAAAATAAAAAAAACGATTCTACAATTACATTTTTAGAAATATACACATAATCAAAATCGGTAATTGTATCAGAATTGGGAATTTAGAACAGTATCGATAGTTGTATCGAAATCGGGAAACATATAAGAATCGTTCGATCACTAATTAAGATACAAGTTTCATCTTAATCAAGTAAATTCAAATGAAGTATAATTAGGGGCGAAGCTTTGCCCTCACCATTTCCCAAGTCAATTCGCATCTAGTACATATTAATAATTGAATATTATTTAATTATCAAAAGAAATAACTCTATTTGTGTTCAGCAAGTAACGGTGCTATAATGTCTTATTTACAATTCTAATCTATTTCCTGCTTACAGCAAAATTAATAACAGAACATAACCTAGTGAAGTGAACGTAGCCGTAAGTCTGCACATTTAATAAAAAGAATGGTTTGTCATAGATCATGAATATATATATATATATATATATATATATATATATATACAGGGTCGGGCAGATAAATTGGAACTAATTTAAAATGCTAATATCTTTTTTTATTTTTGATCATATGATTACGGTTTTTTTTACTAAGGATCCTTAAACACTTTATTGCAAGATAGCATAATTATATTTACTCAAATTAGTTTTAATATGGCGTGATTAGCACGAAGAATAACTATATGCGAAATGAGACGCGCCGGGAGTTCTCCTTCGGACATTGTTAAGAGCACTGGCTATGCAAAAACGACTGTCTATCGGGTTGTGGCTAATTTCGATGTCGAGTGTAAGGTTGAGAGAAGTCGGCACAGTACTCGTAGTGATCGAAAGCGTACAAACACTTTCCTGGTGGGGCTAAAAAGGTCGATAAAGGCAGACCCAAGTCAGTCGATGTCGAAACTGGCAAAAAAACGCAATGTGAGTCGCAGAACTATCAGCAGAGCAATCAACGAAGACCTTAAGATGAAGTCCTACGTTAGGAGACGCCATAATCTCTTCACTGCCCGTTCAAAAGCTATCAGAGTTGAAAGATGCCTCAAGCTTAACAACCATCTGAAACACAAAGGAGGACATGTGCGCATTTTTATTGATGAGAAAAAGTTCATCGTGGATGAGGTTCCAAACTGCCAGAACACTCGAGTTATTGCCCGTGACCCTTCGGAAGTTCCTCCTGTGATGCAGAGCAAAAATCCTGCTTCTGTGATGGTTTTTGCAGCCGTGGCAAGTGATGGAAAGGTGAAGCCTCCTCATTTCATCGAAGCGGGTCTTAAAATCAACACAGCGAAGTATTTGAACATTCTTAATAATGTTTTATTGTCTTGGATCCGTAGAAACTACAACCCTACGAAAGTCATGCTCATCCAAGACTCGGCACCAGTGCATGGATACAGGAAAGTCCAAGATTTCATGAAGGAGAATCTTCCCTTGTTTGTTCCGAAGGATATTTGGCCCAGCAGCTCTCCAGATCTAAATGTTTGCGACTATTATCTATTCGGCGTCGTCGAGGGACAGACTAATGTCAACCCACACCCAAATATAAACTCATTGAAGACAGCCATTCAACGAGCCTTTCGCAATCTCGATCCCAATAAAATAAAGAGGAGCTGTTCACGGTTTCGTCAAAGAATCTCCAAAATAATTGATGCAAAGGGTGCTCATATTGAATAATTTGTTTCAATAGACTGTAATAATTAAATAAATAAATGTTAAAATGATATCTTTCCATATTTAATCCTTTAAATTATGAATTTTGTAAAAATAAAAAAAAGTACCAATTTAGCTGCCCGACCCTGTATATATACACACACACACATGTAGATTATGATTATTCATACTGGTCGCAGGATTCGAAACCTCGGAAGACGAGTCAAGTTATAATCCACATTCCTACTCATTAACCCACTCGGCCACTATTAAAAATCTGTTAAACTAGCAAAAGTTTAAACCTATTATAATCAGCCGTCGTCAAGAATGTTCAACTACTGAAGGAGCATGCATTAAAGCTACGATGACGGATGTGGTTATACTACTCACTACAGTATCCAGCTTAGATTTGGGGGCGACGAATAATTATTAATATTTTTTAAATATCTACATACGTATACGTTTCATCCGTTCGTGAATCGTCAGTGTAGAGATAGTTATTCATAGCGGTCAGAGTACACGTTAGATCTGAACCCGAGTCATGTGAAAACTATGAACATTTTGATAAATCATCGAGAGTGTTAAACCCGCCGTCGCCAAGAGTCTTCAACTATTAAAGGAACATGGACTAAAGCTATGATGACGGCTGTGGTACTACTCCTCAGTACAGTGCCGAGCCGAGATTGGGGATGACAGATATATATATATATATATATATATATATATATATATATATATATATATATATATATATATATATATATATATATATAGTAATCCAGGTAGGGTAAAAATCCACAGGGTAGAAATCCAAAGGGAATCAAACCGGGTTTATAAAAGAGTGCTCAATAAAAAATATAGAGCTGTATTGTGAATGCTTTTATTCAAACATGTAGCAGACCTTGTACATGTTTGAATAAAAGCATTCACTATATATATATATATATATATATATATATATAGAGAGAGAGAGAGAGAGAGAGAGAGAGAGAGAGAGAGAGAACGAGAGAGAGAGAGAGAGATTATAAAATGACTCGTGTGCCGGAATTTCCAATCCTGCGACCGGTATGAATAGTTATCTCTATATTTACGATTCTTGAGAGGATGAAACGTATACGTATGTAGATAAAACAAATATTTATAATTATATGTCGCCCCAATCAGGGCTGGGCGCTGTAGTGAGTTGTATTAACACAGCCGTCATAGTAGCTTTTATGTATTTTAGTTAAATAGTTGAACACTATTGACCATGTCTGCCTATAGCAGGTTAAAACTTGCGATTATTTATTAGAGTGTCTATACTGAGTTAAGGCGTCAGAATTTGGGTTTCGAATTCTGCGACCTGTATTAATAATTATCTCTACACTGACGATTCCCGAAATCGTTAAACATATACGTATGTAGATGAAACAAATATTTATATATATATATATATATATATATATATATATATATATATAAATAGTGTGTTAAAGTGAATAATTTTGGTAATAAATACGAGTAAGAGAGCTCAATGTAGAAAACAGAGCAATAATAGAATTGGCAAATGTTTTTGTACTTATTTTGGTTCGAGGATTTGTCATCTGAAAGCGATCTTTGGTCTTCTGTTGAGCTATATAAATTAAAGATGCTGGTAATTAAAATCTTTTCTCAGTGGTTATTCTATGTTGCACTGAATTACCATTGATCACTATATATATATATATATATATATATATATATATATATATATATATATATATATATAGGCAGCAAAACATTATCCAAGCAATCATTGTTGAACGTCACGGAACTTTCTCGTTTGTAAATCTTCTTCGTGAGGTTCTCAAACCGTCGAGCTATCCTTTTGGTTTCAGATGGCAATCCGTAGAGTATTTCTCCGATTGTTCTTAATTCGACCATTTTTTTCGAGCGCTTTCAACTTTCTTAGTCGTCTTCAGGATTATTTTTTTTTTTAATTAAGAAGACTGGAGTTAATGTTTTATAGGTATCGTTAAGAGCGAATGAAAGAAACGAGAGGGTGTGTGGTTGAGTTCATTTTATTCTATCTTTTGTGTGTTTGGGTTTATTGTTTATTTATTTAGTTTATTAATTCTTATTTATACTATTATTTATTTATTATTATTTATTGATATTACTATTATTACCATTATCTATTAATTAATTAATTTATTTTTTATTAATTTATTTTCATTTAATTATGGAATACTTTTTATACGTTAGAACCTGCGTTGAAAGCTATATTGTAATATTAGGCTGTATATATATATATATATATATATATATATATATATATATATATATATATATTAGTACTTCATGTATCCACATAAAATATTACAAGGAGATATAATTTTTTATGTATCCGTTTTCAGTATTTACTTCAACAGTGCTCGATACGTAAGTAGAGCTAGGTAGTAAACAATGAAAATATATATGGCAATCAAGCTGCACAGAGGCTGCCGCGTTTCATCCCCGGGGGGAATCTTTTTTCTTTTTTTTTTAGCCTGAAGATTCCCCCCGGGGATGAAACGCGGGAGCCTCTTTGTAGCTTGATTGCCATATATATTTTCATTGCTTACTATATATATATATATATATATATATATATATATATATATATATATATATACATATATATATATAAAGAGGTGTACTAAAAGCGAACTTTTAGGAAAGGTACTTTTTAGCAATCGGACATTTGCTTGCACCCTGGCACAGTTTTGCCCTGCGTTTCTTTCCCTACAACTTTTATTTCATTTTTTCAAATTTTAAATCTTGGCCATTGCCATCTTATCTATCCCAGCGACTTCCTCTGATGATAAGATTTTGATCTTTGAAAAGCCTGGCTTAAGGAAAATTTAACTTGAATAAATTGCCTTTTTGCGGAATATACCTTGCTTTGAAATTTTGAATTGAATTTTGATTTGGCTTTTGCTTTCTCTAATTCCTTTCCATTCTTCTTCATATATATATATATATATATATATATATATATATATATATATATATATACAAAACGACTAAAAACAACGCTTTTAATGAAGATCTCATTGCTTAGGTGAGTTTTCTACTCGATACCTCAGTGTACCAGTGTTTTTCATTTTCCAATACTGCCTTAAGTTAATGTCTGCACGCTATTTATGCATGTTCAAAAGGGAAAAAGTTGCATAGTTTCCTGTTGTGATCTTTTCTCATGCAGTGTTTGGTGTTTGTTTTCGTATCATTTTTAGGTTAGTTTGTTGCATTCACTTCATATATGATTTACTGTTTACTCTTTGTTTCCAGTCCGCATATACTTCTATCTATTTAGCTTTGATATAATTTGTTCTGATCGCATAAATCTGTGGGTCTGTCAGTAAAGATTCCGTTTCTCTATTTAATTGCTTTTTTATATTCATGTCCTGGTGTATTCGTGCGACTCTTCTCATGGTCAGTCGTTCATGTAGCTGCTTCCCTTCCCATTTTTGTCTTTAGTTCTGTCGCTCGCTGTATTATTCATATTGTCGGTGCTTCTTGCTTTTTGTGTTTTTTGGTTATCTATTTCTAGCCTTTATTTGTTCCATGCACACATTCTTCTATTCCATATTCCTCGCTTTCACTTGATAACAAACTTTTCCCACACTGCCGTCCTGTGCCCAATGTCGGAAATAAAATGGCATCTGAATAAGCAGATGAAAGCATTCCCAACATAACAATCACGCTTGTATATGTGTATATTCTGTCCTCACATACGTAACGCGCCCGTTGTATTAGACGGGTAACGCCGGGTCGCCATGATAGAAAAAAAAACAAAAAACAAATGAACGTAACGGAATAAAATGGCATCATTTTTAAACAAATCTAATTCCGAAACACTTTACAATTAAAATTCTTGCGTCCAACAATTTCTTTTTTTAAATGTTATTTGATTTTGTTTTACGTCAGCCTCTTAAAAAATTACGACCGCTGCCTCATCGCCATCTTCTACCAATTTTCATCTCACAACGTGTACGATTTAATTTCCTTCATCTTTTTTATTTTATTTACATTATTTTTAACACGGTTTTTTTTATTTCCTTTCGTGGTGTTTATTCCTTTTTTTTCTGTTTGGACTTTTGTAGCAGATCGAACATGAAACTAAATAGAACTGGAGGCTCGATTTAAGAGATTAACAGACCAAATTTCGTTTGATTAATTTTCTTTATTCTATTGTTTTTTATGTAATATTTATTACTTCAGTTTCTACTACCTTTTTCATAACACTTTACGCTTATTTTTAAATTGCGTCCTCAAATATCCATTAGAGGATTTGTCTGTCACGCTTCAGTTTTCGAATAGAATTTCAATCGATAAACGCGTAGATAAAATATGCGCATCTTAATTTATGCAACCAGGCACTTCTATAAGAGGCTCTTTCCGTTGTTCGATCAGTCTGTCACGCTAAATCTGAAAATAACATTTTCGTTGTTCTGTCAGCCTTAAATTTAAAATAGCAATAGTGTTGTTCTGTCATGCTTCAGTTTTGAAATATAATTTTTTATCGATAAGTCAGTTAAAAAGGACGTATCTTTGTGTGCATACGTCCAAGCATCTCTGACCGGCTCTGTACATCGTTCATTCGGTCTGTCATGCTTAAGATTTTAAAAATATTTTCGTTGGTCGGTCTGTTTTAAGTTTAAAGTAACAACAGTTTTTGGTCTGTCACGCTTAAGATTGAAATACTATATTCGTCACGTAGATTGAATAGACGCATCTTACTTAAACGGTTCCGATCATATCTACAAGACACTGCTGTCGACAGCTCTGTCACGCATAGATTTAAATAGCATTTTCGTTGGTCCACAAGTTTTAAGTTTCAAAAAGCCTAAGTTTTAAATACCGTGTTTGTCACGCTTTAGTTTGAAAAAAAACCTGATTATCGAAAACTGCTTTTATATTATGGACGCATTTAAGATGAATCCAAGATTATCTGCTATAGGGTGTGTATGTTAATCAAATCTTCACGGTTTTTTTTTCAAATATAAATGGCGTTTGTATGTCACGTTTAGTGTTTGCTAAATCAGTTTCTGTCGGTCTATATGGATTAAAGTAGAAATAGAATTTACCGCGTTAAACACTTAAGTTAAAAGGACGCATCTCATTTTAGATGCTCCTGGGCATCTCAATAAAACAAAATCCCCGTCGGCAACTCTGTCACGCATAAGTTTTAAATAGCATTCTCGTTGATCTGCGAACATTAAGTTTATAAAAACATTAATGTTGGTATGTCACGTTTAAGTTTGAAATACCTTGTGCGTCACGTTTAAGTTTAGAAAAAGTCATTTTTTTTATCAGTGAACGTTCATATTAGATGGGCGTATCTTATTATAGATTAATCCAAGCATCCATGCAACGGGCGTATCTCATTTACAAACTCTCGAGTATCTCGAAAAGACACTGCCCGTCGGCCGTTATGTCAAACTTTAGTTTTAAATACTATTTTATTGGTCTGCAAGCCTTAGGTTTGAAATAGCAATATTGTTGGTATGTCACACTTAATACTATTTTCATACTATTTTCTCCAGGCTTATGTTTTCTCATACATTTTCATCTGTAAACGTTCATATGGGATGGACGCATCTTAGTTTACATCATTCAAAGATTATTAGTAAAAGGCTCTGTTCGTTGGTCGGTCTGTCACATTCTTGTTTCGAATATAAATCTCGTTGCTATGTCACCTTTTAGTTTGTAATATCATTTGTGTCGCTCTAAAATACAGAAATAGCATTTGCAGCACTAAACGCGCAGATTGAATCAACGAAACATTTTAGAGGCTCCTGGGAATCTTTAAAAGACAGCTGCCCGTCGGCAGCTCTGTCACAGATAAGTTTTAATTGCATGTTTGCCGGTTTTGCCAATAGCAGTTCCATATGCGCCCACGTATCTTTGTAAATACCTCTGTCCGTCCGCCTGGTTGTTCGTATGTCACAATTAAGCTTGTAATAGAATCTTTATCGTAAAAACGCGAAGTTCTAATGGATTTTAATGGACGCATCTTTAGGATCATGTATTCATGTTTTCAGGATTTTGATACCTCTTTACATTTTACGTATCATTTATTTTATTGTTTTAATCTTAGTTAACATTTGTAGAATTAAAGTGTTTCCTTCTTTTTTATGATCGTCTTCATATTTCTCATTGTAATACTATATTTTTTATTCGTTCGTTGTTTTTTAATGTATTTTATAACAATTCAATCCTACGCCTTCGTAAACATGCCAGGAGGAAATATCCGCACCTCTTGAGTTAGCCTCGGGCCACAAAAAGAACTACGAGCTACAGCACGCGCATTCAGCTCTGAGCAAGATGAGAGGGAATGGCGGCCGGTGTAGGATAGAAACTTGAAGGACTTTACTAAATTCGATCGAGTGCTTGTCTCTTGGCAGGGGCGGTGTGTAGGCCGGAAGTATTGAGGCTCTTATTAGACTCCCGGCTTTAATGAGATTTCCATATTTACTTGAGTGAGAGGAACATTATTCACGATGTAGAACGCCCCACGGTGAGCAAATGTGTTTTATTCTATTTAATTGTTTCTTTTTAATAAAAGACGAACACAAAAAAATCCTCGCCGTATCTTCGAGACAACCTTGCCTTTAAGAAGCCTCTCTACGGTTCCGCCTTTTACAATTACACATTCAAATTGCACAAGTAGAAGCTCGAACATTCTCTTTCATTAAAATCAAAAACAACAAAAATAAATCCCCCCCCCCCCTCATAAAGAAAAATGTAAACTGCTGAAACAGGTCCGGAGATCCAGCCGATTAGGAAGTTTTTAAGCTAATTCTCCACGAATCTACACTTCTCCCATTATGGCCTATCGCATGTTTGCGTTACGTTATTACCATCTAATATATGACAATTATTGTAGTTATGTGCGTGTGTTCGGCTTAAACCCAAACTATATATAATATACACGAATAAACTTTACACATTCTAATTCAATATGACCCCGAGCTGGTTTTGGTAAAAAAAATGATCTACTATTCATTGGCTTGGAGTCACATAAAACTACATGGACTAAGAAAAATTATTTTTATTCTTATTGGTAATTGTTCGAAAATATTCACTGAAACTTGGTCAAACTTGCTGTTGACTTTATTATTTTCTTTCTTGCTTTTTTATTTTCCTCTTCTTCTTCTGCTTCTTCTTCTTCTTCTTCTTCTTCTTCTTCTTCTTCTTATTATTATTATTATTATTATTATTATTATTATACCAAAGGCAAGAATGTATACATCAAAAAGAGATACAGAAGGGAGTTGGATGATTATGAGGCATGAGAACGTTGCTTCAGAAATTTCTCAATAATCATTTTCATTTTGTATAACAGCCTAGAAATCATAAGTACATATAATACTAAAATACGTAATGCGAAGTTCCGTGGATCTGGCTTGTTGAACACTGTTATGACAGCCTACTAAAATATGTCAACTCGTATAGACGTCAATAGACTTTAATTCTCCTCTTTCCCCCATGCTTGTTTGGTTATCTGCATTTATAGAGGTTCAGGCTTGAAAGTTGAAAGGTGACTTGGGTCTAGGATTCGACTCCTGCGATTGGCAGAATAGTCATGATGCCCGGAAAAGGATGAAGCACATGTGTATGTGTGTAAGAATTTTAAATTTATTCATCATATTATATATAAATATATATATATATATATATATATATATATATATATATATATATATATATATGGAAAACTTTAAGTTTATGAACTAAAAAAAATCCTGAGTTCCTTCAGTGAGATTTTATCACATACACATTTAGTAAAAAATATATAGTAATACTTATCGAGGATATGCGTAACTGCTGCAATTAAAAATAAACTCAATAATTAATAGATTATATCAATCATATATTTCATATATTAACAAATAGATTTATGAAATTCAAAATATATAGATTATAATTTTAAATATCGAATCCAGCTCCAGAAATAAATATTCAACAATGTTCATTCATAGATGTACACGCGGTTTTTGAAAATCACATTTATTATCAAATTACATTAATATAAAGTGTCTATTGTAATTTATATCATCAGCGTATAAAATATTACAAATTAAAAAGTAATAATTACAGATATACATGATACCATAAGAAAAATTTCCAAGTCAATGAAAAAAATCGTTGCCATTTTTCAAAATAGTATTTTCTTAACAAGAATATTCGCACAAGAGTCCAAGATAGAAACATATACCATTTCGACTTTCAAAATAACGCTGTTGAATTCTTTTTATAAACAGAATAAGTAAAATCAAATCAAATAAAACTAAACCTCTTGAGTGGTCCGAACACAGACACACATGTTCGGTCGTTTCATTCTGAGTTTAATCAGACTTGCTATTTAAAATTTAATTTTAAGAAGAAAGGACACTGATTATATAAACAACTGTGAATGGCCACTCTTGGTTTAGGCTTGGTCAAGACCTCATTTCTTGTTAAAATAATAAACCAATGAATTCGAGAGGTATGTCTATGGAAGCAAAGAAAAGTATTTTGTAGCTGATAAAAGAAGGAAAATCGATCAAAGCCAGTAGAATAACTTTGGAATTCCGTAAAAAATGTGAAACTACTTGTGTACTGATCAATTGTGGGCAATGGAAAAAGGCAGCCGTTTATGAGAGAAACATCTGTATACACTAGACTACCACCACATTTGTTATATTCATTATTAAAT
Source organism: Sepiola atlantica (assembly GCA_963556195.1). NCBI lineage: Eukaryota > Metazoa > Mollusca > Cephalopoda > Sepiida > Sepiolidae > Sepiola > Sepiola atlantica. The sequence continues at coordinate 163,913,932 of OY744522.1, read as the reverse complement.
ATTTGGACATTCCAAAATATTTTCAGAAAAATATGAAGTTTCCAAGGTTATGTATGCACTTACTTATTTCAAACGGACATACACTTCCCCAGACTGTTAGTATCATATTAATTATCAGCATCCAGTAGTTACGGCTTCTGTTGCTTTTAAACAAACGTTTACAAATATTTATGAAACATTCCTGTGATGTTATGAGAGACCATCGTTTTATCTCTTCTACATATGTCTCTTTTCATGACAAATCGAGGAGACAAGTTCCGTTGTGAATAAATTATTCATTGTTACTGTTGTGGTTGCAAGGTTGAACAATAATTAGTGAGGAATACAATGAAGACGCAAACAACAAGGAGAATGCAATAATAAGTGTATTAAAGAAAAGGTATAGTTACAGTATGTACAAATGAAGGTGTCGAGTCAGAGAGTCTTGGTGGGAGGACATGTACGCTCTTCGGCGTCACTTCCGGTGGCATTTAGGTAACACACACTAAGGCCAACCTAGGCTTGCCATTTATAGTGTAACGTTATTCGTATATAAAAATGAGTGGTTGTCACCACAACAGTTACCTTTTGGCAAATTCAGATATTTTCACACGATTGATTGAAAACGACAAAACGAAAGAAGGGAATGCTGAACATCCTTTTGAGTATATATTTTCTATCTTTGGTAATTAAAAAAAGAAAAATAATAAATAAGAGAAAGTATCAATAGTAAAATTTGTAATCGGTCTAAGACCAATGCGAGGTATATGTCCTTTTCTTGAGCAAAGAAGACAGTTTCATTCTAGATCAAAACAACTGTATCTTTGTCTCTGTTGTATGCCTCTCTTCAGAGGCAAATCTAGAAAAAGAGACGATTTCATTCTAGACTGAGACAACTTTTATCTTTGTTTCAATGTTGTTTTTAGAATGTAGAGTTATCCCTTTAGTTTTTATTTCTCTTATGCCCCCTCTGACATGAAGTGGTAGTACCTGTTAAGATCCCATCTGTTGGTTTAATAGAAGGTATCATTTATAGACTATTTATCAACAAAATGTACAATCAATTTACAAACCATCTGTATATGAAATATTCATTTACGCCATGATTCAAAATTTAAAGATATTAAAATACTAAATTCTAAATAGTGGATGCGATATTTTTGCTGATACACCGTTACACGAAACCACAAGACCTCTATACATGTGTATGTTTATCTGCTAATTTAATGCGTGTTTTTTTAATTCAAAATGACCCGGAAGATTATTTGACGTATATACGCACCTATGAAAATGTATCTGTGAATCCAGTATGGTGAACAACATATAGACGCATGGTGAACAAGATGGTAATAATATATGTTGTGTGTGTGTGTGTGTGTGTGTGTGTGTGTGTGTGTGTGTGTGTACGCCAAACGCCTAAATAGACACGTGTACTCTTCTAGTTGAACATGACATAAGTGGGAGGCGAAAACAGGCAGTACATGGAAAACCAGATCCGGAAAATGTTCTAACATATTAAACGAAGATTTAATTGAAGAAAGATATATATATATATATATATATATACATATATATATATATATATATATATATATATATATATATATATAGAGAGAGAGAGAGAGAGAGAGAGAGAGAGAGGACGGGGGGAAGTAGCGAACAAATAATCGTTTTTCTGTCTTGTTTTCACTCTTTGTTATCTTTCCTTTCGTTTTATTTTGTATCTACTGTTATAATTTTCTGATTGTGAATGTCCTCTCGAAAAGATATAACCGATCCGAAAGTAAGGTTGATATTAATACAATTCTTTTTCCGTTGTCTTGTGATTTATCTTTAAATAACATATGCACATATACTGTTTTAAAAGATGAAACTATTCTTGGAAAAGCGTACTGGTATTTGCTGACTGATTCTTGCGGGGAAATGAGTTGAAGTACTTCCTCTTTGCATCTATTGTAATTCCCATCACGCTTATATCTTAACGGGCTTAACTTATCGCCAGACGGCTGTGACGCCATAGCACTTCGGCGAAATAAATAATTCGTTTTGATTGGCCAGTAAAATAATGAAGGAAGCTCAAATCTAAAATATAACCTTGTTACTTGCGAATGAAGGAAAGTTTAAAAAGTTGAAGAGAAGAAAAAGATAGAGAGAGAGGTTTATGATCCTACTCTCCCTCTCTTTCTCTCTTTCGCTCGTTGTTGTGATTTAGTGAAGTCATTTTTTTCTAGCTCGACTCACTTTTTAACTGACTGACCAATCCTTTATCATTGATCGGTATTTCTGCTGTTTACAGAACGTGCTATATTCTAGATAGGATTGTCAAGTTAAATTATTTTTACGGTATCCTTTGTTTATTAAATTGATTAAAGTACAGAATAGTTAACAATGCCCTCCTCCCCATGTTAAAAATGAATTTCCTATAATAACGTTGTCATTTCAGTACGATACCTAAAATGCAGAAATACCCATTTATCTATCTATTCCATCACAATTTCGCGTATATATTAACGGTATTTTATAAGCCCAAGACGTATATGGCGTCATACCACTAGTATGAATTAATTGTTCGTGTTGATTTGTCAATAACCTAATTAGGGAAGATTAAAAACTGAGAATAATTATAACACAGTACCAGTGAACACTTCATAGGATGACCTATACAAAATATTTTAGATACGAGTCACAATAAAATGTAAAGCTGTATATCGCTTGAGTAGATGATGATTTCGAGACGACAGAGATTCTTATGGATGTCAAGTTCGCATACAGAACCCTTCCCCCTATACTCTTGTGCCTTCTTTGATCAAAATGAATTTTACTTATCTAAGCAATCCAGTTTGATTGAAGTATTTTATTGCATCCTCTAACAGTATATAATATAGATGTATTACCGGTTGCTAAAAATATACATTTGCACAGAAATGTTTGAAGAATATAGAACAAAGTTGGAACTGACATGGTGTTGCACTGTGTGGGGTAATGATATCGCGTTGGGGGGTTAAGAAAAATAATTAAAACTATAATCATGTTTACAATTTTTTACTAATTTGATTTTGAAGAATTTTTTTAGTTTTCCATTATTATTTTTTATTTCGATATGTGATCCAGAATCCAATGTGTATTTATACAAGTTCCGCGTCTGATTATGTTATTACTGAAAAAAAATGTCCGACACTATATTATCAAAAGGATTTTTTAAAGTTTTCAACTGTTGGGTAAGGATATATACATACGATATAGCTTGTATTAAAGCGAAAGGGTCAATAATTATGTAGCAGCTGAATATAACAATGCAATTAGAGACAAAATAAAACAGAAAATAAGTAATAGTAGAATATGTGGACAAAGAGATGAAACAGCAAATCACATAAGTGAATGCAGCAAGTTCTCTTGCCTCTAATACAAAAACAGACACGATAGCGTGGGGAAAGCAGTGCACCGGAAACTATGCAAGCAGATGCATTTTGCACACGCATACAAATGGTACAAATACAAAGCAGAGATATGGAGGTACAAAAAGATAAACATATCCAAGCTAAGGGACCTGATGTCATAATTATTAACAAGAGGCAAAACAAAACTGCGAAATTGTAGATTTTGCCGTCCCAGCATACAGCAGAGTAAAGATCAAGGGACAAGAAAACGAAATAAATGCACGAGACTTCCTAGCGAATTAAAAGGAATATGGAACATAACAAAAGTCAATATAATTTCAATACTCGTAGGATCACTAAAAAAAGCCTGAAAAAAAACTGGAAAAAATAAATTTACATCAAAGGGAAGATTGCGACTATAGAACGGCTGACAATGATGAAAACAGCTGACACCTTAGAGAAAATTCTCGAATGCTGAAACTAAGTAACACAATTTACGAACGCTAACTAGTCACATGGAAGTTGTAACAGAAAAAAAAACATCGAAGGACTACTACGTGAACATGAGGGAACTAAAACGGCAATGATCTCATAAAAAAATACAATGTGATGGCACCGGTCTCAGCTGATACTATTCAAGATAGTGGTGAAAGGTCAAGGAGAATGGAAAAACCAAAGGGGGGGGGGGGGGGAGCACTAAGCAGAATTTTACTGGAAAGGTACGGAGATTATTGAGGCCTTAGGAGGCTTATTGCCACACAAACCCCCAGAGAAGCACAATGGTCATTGCCAGCGAGTAATTAATGGTAAGAGACGAGTGCGATAACGCAAAATCATTTGCGATGGCTATCGAAAAGAAGTAGAGAATGCTTGAAATTTGGGGACAGTTGTTGCCATTCAGACTCTGGGGAACGCCACCGGTCGTTGCCCATGAGCAATCGCTGATACTGACTTCTGTGAACACTCTTAGTGAATGTAATAATAATAATAATAATAATAATAATAATAATAATAATAATAATAATAAACTACACTGTAGTTTTTTAAGAATACTGCATTTCGAGATAATGACAGCTGGAATTGATTGGTCAGGGGTGATATCAAAAGATCAACTGAGAGCAGCTTAATGGCAGCCCATGAACAAGCCACTAGCACTAAATGCATCAAACATTATATTGACAAAACTGCAGAATCACCGATGTTCTGATTTTTTCAATTAAAAAGAAAGAAACTTAAAGGCAAATTGTATCCGAATGTCTTATGCTAGCAGAACATGAATATATGAAACGGAGACACGACAAAGTCACTGAGGTACTACACTGAAGTATATGCAAACTATGAATTGGACCACAATGTGATGCAGAAGAACGATAATGTGAAACTTCAAAAAAGATATGCGCATAAAACTGGCTAAAACAGATTGACAAGACATGTTTTCAAGTCTCGCAAAAGGCTTGCGTGTTAGGAACGGCGAAAGTGTAAAGATATAGCTTGAATGTCTAAAGTCAAGGAAATTGACTTGCTGTTTAAAAACGAAAAATCCAACTAAAACATCCAAAGTTGAGACTACTATGAAAAAATCGCATCGCCTGAAAAATGCAAATGTAACATATTTATATTCCTCTCTGGACTTTGCTTCCTACTATATATACAGTATTTAGTATAGTATATTATTTAAGGAGAGTAGGAAGTGGACCTTGGGATCACTTTCGCCAGCCTCGTAACTCTCGCTTTCCTTATTTTGTCCTTTAGTCCTCACATTTCATGAGCGATATTTCTGACAAAGGGGGAAGAATTGCTGTTTTCTGGGTCGGAATCTATCCCTCTAACACTTATCGTTGGCTAGTGTTTGACCTTGGAGTTTATTATTGTCGTGACTGGTATGATCGCTCTGCAAAACAAACCAAAATCGTTTTCCATTTGGCTGCATACTTATGACTCATATGTTAGTTGGGAAATTACACAGTATTCCCATCAGTAAAGTTTAGTGTCCATATTGGCATTATCGTTTGCCAGAACATCATGTCGTCTATAAAATGTTAAAGTTGTCCGAACTGTACGTTTTTCTCTAATGTATGTGTTATTATTCGATATTAAGATCTTTCGTGAGGATCTTCTCTTGGAGCTGACTAATTAAAAACGAAATCTGATGTCATCAATCCGGATTTATGTAATGCTAATACAAAAGTTCAGTGCACGAGTCAAATTGTCTTAAAGATGAAGAAGAAAGCAGTATTTTTGTGACGACAGCCCGTAGGCCATTGTAGCATCGATGACATTACTTTCTCGTGATTCAAAACTAAATGAATATCGTGCAACGCCCGAGGCTCTCAATGTCATTCATACATCTCATCAGAAATTTAATTGGCGTAATTACAGCGAAAGAGACATTTATGCTTTACAGTAGTCGTTATTTCAGAAGGGCAACGCAGTTATTTTCCGCGACTATTCAGCAGCATATGTATTTATTCCTTCATTTTTGTTGGTTTTTTTTTAGCCGAGATAAAGGTCCTGTGAAAGGTTGCCTTACTCGTGACAAGTATTCGCTCAGAGAAGATATCGTCTCGTAAGATATAATAATATCCGTCTTCCCCACGCTCTATTTATCTTTTAGTAATCTCGATGGAACTGTTACGCTTTATGCCAGTTCCTTGCTGTATTTAGACATAGTTGTTCATATTACAGGTTACGGAGAGACGTGCATTCTAATTACAAAGAGTAATGCTTTAAGCTAAGTAGAAACAGTATTTTCTATCACAAAAGCACAACTCACGAGTGGAGAGTATATATATATATATATATATATATATATATATATATATATATATATATATATATATATAATTGGAAATATTAAGAATATTAAAAAATATTTTAAAAAGTATTAAAAATAATTTAATATTATTATAAGCCCCTTCCCAGTAAAGTTGAAAGTTGAGCTTGCCTCTTCAATACCAGAGTTGAGAACACGTAAAAATAAATACCGAAATAAATGTCAGGAAGACAAAAAATAAACATTTACCTAAAAGCTTCAGTGCAATGCTTCAATCATATCGTTGAGTGCTATCGAATGTTTTGGTGTCAACACTCGTCGGTTACAGTGAAAACATCACTTAATTTCTCCGTTATTACGTGACAATCCTCCGTGGCCTCATGAGACTAGGTGAGCGCCTACAGATTCAGGATATATCTGTGAACGGGGTTCGCCTCTATGACCGGTGAACATAAGTTTAAGAATATTAAAAATATTTTGATATTATATATATATATATATATTATATATATATATATATATATATATATATATATATATATAGTTCATTAAATACTGTAGACAAATGCTGTCTACATACATTTATTTTGATCTTTTAAATGGTCTCTTGGATTTTCCTATTTTTTGACGATAACTGGCTGATGTATCTGCCATAATCGCTATTTAAGTGTTTTCTGATCCGTCAGGATCCATTATCAAGGATGGTTATATGTAGAGATCGATCGTGCTAGAGTATTTATAAAAATTATTTTTTTTCTCTAGGGAATCACAAGTTATTTACTATATTAGTAGAGGGTTATGTTAGTGTTAAAGACGATTAAGAATATTGTCACTATCATTAGAATTTATTTTGTTAGTACTTGTTTTTATTTTGTTTTATAAGTATAGGCCATTTTCTTTGTTAGTAATGCGTTCAAGAATGGTGGTATTATCACAAACTTTTTGTTGAGCGATAGCGGTGTTGTAAAATGGGTGCATAGATAATCTCTTCGACAAGGTTGTTATAGTAAAGCCTATGTATATCCTTTTTACTTTACTGTAAGAGACGCAGTCTTACAAAGAAAATTTTCGTTCGTATAATAGGTTTGGGCGATTAGTTATTAGTAATAATGAGGTTTGAAATTTATAATTTATTATAAAAAGTAATTAGTTGTATGTTTGTCAATAGGCAGTATGCTTTTATTAATTAAACTTATATATATATATATCATCAGTGTAGGAAGTGAAACTTCTAGACGGTAACATGGCGCGAACACGATTTACAGAGTAAACCAAGACTCCGCACGCTGTCGCTTTATCCCCACGACTATCAGAAATTATCACGTGATACTAGAGAAATTCAGTTCTAATCATGCAAAAATACAGCATGGAGTACACAGCAGACAGTAAAGAGGGTTCAACGAACGTTATCCAAACTTTGCTTATAGCTAAGTGGCAGTCCGTTTTTTTTAATACCTCCGAACTTTAATCTCCTAAATGGGCTTAATAATGAGAATATTTTATATATAATATATATATATATATATATATATATATATATACAATATGTCTCTCTCTCTCTCTCTCTCTCTCTATATATATATATATATATATATATATATGTGTGTGTGTATATATATATATATATATATATATATATATATATATATATATATATATATATATATATATATATATATATATATATACTAGCCCTGATGGTAATAGTGTCTGAAGAACGACAAAAGTAACAGTCGATTGTTTACTGTATAACTGTAAAACGAGGTAACATGTTTAGTCATAACTGCAAATTACTTGAAATAATATAGAAAAAAATCTGTAGAGAATCATGCCGGAAGTTCGAATCGAATTTCAACAATAAGAGTCGATTTATCAATGTCATTTAAGAAAAATAACACAACTAATGAACTTGTTCGAAATACTATTTTGCAAAAGAAATACATGTGCGATCTAAGGTATTATTTAAAAATGAATATTTTCGAAACTCTTGCCTGAGAAATAAAAACTCTACGGCGAAACTAGGTAAATTGATTTAACGAATACTGGATAATTTTGTGTTCATGTAATTATTTTAAATCTTAAAAATACCGTTGAAAATAAGTATGTAAATGCTTAAACCTTTTTTGAAATACATCTCCACTGAGATATGGTTAATTTTGTTTTTGTTTTATGAAACGAAAAGAAATCCATTTAAAAAATGGATTACATGTCTTTACGTTCTGATATTGTGCTGTTTTTTAATTTACTTTACCGATAATTGCACTAACTGACCCCAGATTGAATCGAAGGACAATTTTAATGGTTACCTCGAATTATTTTAAAAATATTATCCTTAATGTATCGATGTCTATAATACACAAACACACATACTGACTTGTATGTATATAGATGAGACCTAAAAGAGTAAGATTGAAAAATATCGATAATAAATATATAAATATAAAGTCAGCGTTGAAAAAAAATTAATCAATCAAAAATTAAAGATTGAACGTAAGAATAGACAAATAAACTAAGACAAAAAATGTAAATTATAAGATATAGAGTAACCTGGGATATTAATCATACTGGGGCATTAGGCACCAACAACTAGGTAACCTTTACATACCTCTCTATAGCATTATTATGCCACTTGTAGGGCAATAAGCACCAAGCTTGTTCCAATCACTGAACAATCACATACCTTGTTTCTCATGTGTACCATTTACTGAGCAAAACAAAAGTAGTCTTTTTGTGCCAAGTTGACAAGCTTTTCTTCTCCACATCTGCAGCCATTTTGAAACAGACTTAATCTTTATGCTCCAGAAAGGCAACTGAACAAAACTTTGTTTCTCTGAGAAACCACTGAGCCTGTAAACTGTTCCTTTGCTGCTGAAGTACTGAGATATATCAGATATAAGTACCACAACATTTTAACACTTGATTTAATTCAGATTTTCATTTTTCAGAGCTGGAAACTATGTCATGGTGGTTTGCGTCAACAGCCTATCAAATGTGATCATGATTTCCACACCAATTTTAAAATCTTCTGCAAATTCAACTTGCCATGTTTTTGTATGCTTTTAGTAAGTTAATTGCTTTGTACTGGTTATCATTTAAGCATAATTTATGTCATTGTGTGTAATTTATTTGTTTGAAAATATATTGATCTTTACAAAAAGGTGGTGTTAATGCCTTATGTCAAAATTTTCCTGAAGGAAAAGAGTTTAAACTTCCTTAAAGTGACTTAATTAATAAGAAACATGTGATATTAGTTAGGTTTTAGCTGTTTTTGTCATGAAAAAGTTATATGAAACCAGAAAGTTGTAATAACAAGTCAACATTTACCGATACTAATACGTTGGCATACAGGTGGCACATGCCCCGTAAAAATGGTTAGTTCCCAAATGGTTCTTAACTATTAAAAGAGGGTGGAAGAAGGAATCTGAGCCAATCCGAGGAGATGGTTGCTGCATATGAGGCTGTCATGAAGAAGCATATGTCTATCAATCAAACAGCCATATATCATAAAGTCAACTAGAAGCCAGGACTCTCATCCTAAGCCTCCACTCTATGATCCTCATCTTTAGCCCCCACTCATGTACCCTCGTCCCCAGACAGGCCTGTTTCCTTGCTGACTTCATCATATTTATTTGATTCATTAAAAGATTTCGTTCTCAAACAAATGACTCCCTAATTTCAATCTGCAGCAAGAGAGAAATCAGCTAGAATACAACGAATACGATAAGTGGCGAGCCTCACAGCACATGAAAGCATCACCAGACTCATGGAAACATTTGCTGCTAAGGAGGTTGCTAAAGCATCCAGAGTACGTGGCAGAGAGAAAGGAAAGGTAAATTCTGTGATAAAAAAATACGAATACAGGAAACAGCATAACTACAATCAAGAAGTCCACTGTCGACATCAGGAAATTCTGACACTGCGGAATGTTGCAGATGAGGTTGAGGGAGTGGCATAAACTGGGTTCAGTGTGACATATGTGATTCCCGGTATCACATACAGTGGGCGAGCATCAACATTTCACTGGAAGACCTCCAAAATGAGGAATGGCTGTGTGATTTTTGCACACAGTAGCGCCGGTTCTCAATGTCCCGCGAGGTGGCGCCTATTGCCCCAGGTGACAGTAATTTGTAAAAACTTACCTGAGTTTTAAACAATTCAATAAATGTATTTTCTTTTCTGATGAGCACATGTTAACTTGTATTTGTTTAAACAAAAGTATCACAAATATATTTTGAAAACGATATTTTATACATATTAAAAGTAGAGTTTGTGAAAAGGGTGATGCTAAATACCCACGTTTACCCTACATAATAGATAACACATTTTAGTGGCATTAAAAAGAAAAGCAATAAATCAACATTTAAATTATGAATTGAAAACTCATTCTCTGCTGTATTAATCTCAGCGGTAATTTTTTGCACGTTAAAACTAAATTGAAACGCGTATCTAAAGAAGATAATATATTCCCTAAATATTATGTCGTAATGGCCCTACATAAAACCGCACTTATATCAAAATAGAAAGCAATTACAAATATATATATATATATATATATATATATATATATATTTGAATAAATAATATAAAATTCTGTTTACCTACATACGCCAGCGTTTCAATCTTTCACACTCATCAGTGTAGGGATGAATAGCTCAGGCGGATGAACGGTTCGAACCCCTGCCAAAGAATCAACATAGACTTCGTAAGCAAGCGATGTATTCATTAAACCACGATACATTATCAAATTCGAAAATGGGATTTCAGTTCTATTTATGCGAAAGGAGGCATATCTAGAATAACTGACTAAAGAAAAATATATATATATATATATATATATATATATATATAGTCAATCATTTTAAATATGCCGCCATTCGCATAAATAGAACTTAAATGTATTTTAATAATATATATATATATATATATATATATATATATATATATATATATATATTAAATATTAAAGTGTGTTTATACCTACGGACGACGCGTTTCGAGTTTTCTACTCTCAAGGGACCGAACGCAGGTCTTTGAATCAGCCTAGAATCACGAGCCTAATGCCTATGCCCCTACTGTCGTGGGAAATCGTCACAGACAGTAATTGAAATTAACGTACACTTACACCGGATGATGGGGGAAGCGTCTTGTTGTCGATAGTTTTCGACGCTCGAGTGGAACTTTGCATGCTCGCTATGATGAGAATAATTTGTTAATTCCAAACAGGGCTCTGCTATTAAGGCTATTAAACCTGAAAAGAGACATTAAATATTTTTAAAATGTGAATATTAACCAGACGACGTCCTCTCGGGTTGTCTCCCCTCATTAGTGCAGGAGTGGCGGTTGCAGGCGGTATCATGCTCTGGACGCAGTTCGTAGATTAAGCCTAGAATCACGTGCCTAACGCCTATGCCCACACGACCGCGTAAAAATTACCACATACAGTAATTGAAATTAACATAGATTTACCAGATAGGCAGGGGCAAGTGTCTTTTCGTCGATAGTTTTCGACCTTTGAACGGAACATTACATAATCGCTACGATGCTAACAATCTTGTAATTTCATACATGGCTCTACTATTAAGACTATTAAATCTTAAAGAAACATCATCTATACATATTCTTTGAATATTAAAGTGTTTTTATACCTGCGTACAGCGTCGTTTCGGGTTTTCTAACCTCATCAGTGCAGTAGTAGTGATTGCAGGCGATCGCCTGGCCTCGAACGCCGTTCGTAGATTCAGCCGAGAATTACGAGCCTAATGAAAGGTAGAAAACTAAAAAAAATCATTTCATTTTCACTTTTGTACGTTTTAATCTATTTTCAGTACGCGTTGATCTTTTTCACATCCACATTGTAATCTTATAAATTATCTTCATATATATAAATTGAAAAGTAGATCTAAAAAATAAATAAGTCAATGAACATGATCAGACCAGGCGACTCTCATTTTCCTTCTCATCTTGACACCTGAACACACACCACGCTTTATTTGTATAGGTCACCGTAGATTTTCTATTTCCTGTGGCGTTTGAGACATATTTTAATTATAAAATACTTCTTTTACCTTACATTTGGTATTTTGTGATGATCAGGGTTTTTGTACATCAATGTTATGTACCATATGATATTCCCCCGGTTATAAACTTCGTGTAATGGTTGGTTGAAACCTAAATAGTAGTTTATCAGTCTATGGTTGCCAAACAGATGGACGAACAAAAAGACACTTCTATTATTATAGAAACGTATATATTGTTTTTCGAGCATACATTAGGCGATCCGTTGGAATTTCAAAGTTACAGAAAACCGCGTCCAATTAATTATCCGGGCCGGGTATGTGTCTTGGTGTACGCCTAACATGGCTCTAATGTGATTACTTCTACAGTTTGTCTTATATAACTATTCCCACACATCCAGACATAGTTTTGGATTGAGTCCAAATCAGACGTGATCTTCTTTCGAAAAGGTTATTGTTAAAGGTTGGTTCATTATTGTTTATCCCTTAAAAATGTCATCACGTGGGATGTAATAGAATATATTTCTATGTAAACGTCTCTCTCTCTCTCTTCCCCTCTTCTTCTCCCCGCTCAACTCTCTCTCTCTCTCTCTCTTTCTATATATATATATATATATATATATATATAAAGTGGTGTACTAAAAGCGAACTTTTAGGAAAAGTGAAACCTATTGTGAAGAGTATATAGCTCAATATCCAGGATAGAGCAGGTAGAATGAAGAAGAATGGAAAGGAATTAGAGAAGCAAAAGTCAAATCATAATTCAATTCAATTGCTCAGAGCAAGGTATATTCCGCAAAAAAGGCAATTTATTCAAGTTAAATTTTCCTTAAACCAGGCTTTTCAAAGATCTATATATATATATATTCTTCTCTATCTCTCGAACTATGTGTGTAGGCGGAAAACATTCCGCGTTTATTCGTACATTTTTTGAAAATTTATGTAATAGAATATATTTCTATGTAAACGTCTCTCTCTCTCTTCCCCTCTTCTTCTCCTCGCTTAACTCTCTCTCTCTATATATATATATATATATACAGGGTGGGCCAAAATAAGGGTCCTATCTTTAAATTTGAATAACTTGAATTTGAATAACTTCCACAAAATAAAAGTTAAACTCACCAAACTTTATGTGTGTGTAGACTGACCCTTCCGAGATGTTTTGAAATAAACAAAACAAATTTTAGCCGAAAAACACTTCTTAAAACTTACAAAAACTAAAGTATTGTTTTTTACACTGTTTTGAGTTTTTTAAGCAAAAATAATGTTTTCTAAATGAGGGTACGTTCCTTAGGGCTAATACGGCTCATGCTTGCTTCGGAAGGGGTCCTTTACTTATTCTAAAAAAAAATTTTTTTTAAATCAATAAATAAAAAAGTTATGAATTTTTAAAAATAGGACCCTTATTTTTGCCCACCCTGTATATATATATATATATATATATATATATATATATATATATATATATATATATATATATACGTATATATTCTTCTCTATCTCTCGAACTATGTGTGTAGGCAGAAAATATTTACATTCCGCGTTTATTTGTACTTTTTTTGAAAATTTTAAGAAAATTTGGGAAGTTATACATTGAAGTAAAGATATTCTTCTCTTCACCTTCTTTCTCTTTCTCTCTGTAACAGGATTTCTTTCGTATAGTTATCAGTTTATTTCTATCTTTCTTATCTTATCACGAACTCTGGGATGTCGGAAACACTTGATAACGTTAGGTAAAACCACGGTAGTATCTTGTTGGTACTCTGAAGCGTTTCTGATTTACTTATTACGGTCGTTTGCCGTAAAATATCTGCTTGGATAGGTATCTTCGTTCGTCTTCTTCTTCGTCATCTTCTTCTTTTTCTTCTTCTTCTTCTTCTTATTATTTTATATACTAATTTATATATACTAATTAATATATACTAGTTATGATATACTAATATGTGTATGTATTGCCCATTAGTTCGTTTGTAGAATTCTGCCGTCTCACTTCATCTCGTCGCCAAGATTTCTGTCACAAATACGTGACGACCGGTCAGTTGCTAAAACTACACAAACATTGTCACTTGGTCTCTAATATTTTGTTGTTCCATTTGATGAGATACACATCGCGTGAACCATGGTATTTATTCGTCATTAAAATGTACTCCAATGCCTGGGTTTGTGCTTAACTGCCACTCACGACAGAGACGTCTACTTTCCTTCTCTCTTTTTCTCATCATGCGTGTGAGCCGCACGGCAATTCAAATCTATGATTTCCTCTCCTTCAATATACAGCAGGTAGGTTTTAGTAAATGACTTTGATGACACAGCCGACAGTGTTCAGTAGTAGCTAACGACATAAGTGTTTAGACTAAAGAAAATAAAGAGAGAGGAGAGAGAGAGGATTAGAAGAAGACTTGAAACGGAGGAACTAGGTAAGAGAGAGGGTAATTCACCTGTGTTGATATATAGGAAAAGAAGCGAACGAATGCAGTTGAGCGAGAGAGCGTGATAATTTACAATAAGAGAAACCATGTGACAACATAACATTTTCTAGTGTTTCAAAATGTACTTATATAACATATTTACAATTTATTGGTTTAAATTAGGTTATATTGGTTTAAATCAGGTATAGTATACAAATATATATATATATATATATATATATATATATATATATATATAGAGAGAGAGAGAGAGAGAGAGAGAGAGAGAGAGAGAGAGAAGAAATAAGAGTGATAAAAATGCGACGATTGTCCAAATTTATTTCAAATTTCAATTGTTCAATGCAAGGTGTATTCAGTAATAAACTAGTGTTTATTATTCTTTCCTTAAGCCAAGGCTTTTCAAAGATCGAAATCTTACCACCAGAGGAGAAATACAGATGAATAAGTTGGCTTTCGAAAAAACCAAAGTTCAAATATTTGAAAAATATGAAAATTATTATTAAAAGAATTTTTGTTAAAAAAACGTAGTGAATGAAAAGAAAAGTTCCGTGAAAAATATATGCAAATTGTCCGGGTGGTAAATTTCCGTTTAAAAGAAGTCCGATGAATTGTAGAATGAGAAGAAAAAACTCTTTGCGTGGGAGCAGTTTGGGGAAAGTGCTCAAAATATCGGTAAGTCCAGACGCACTTAAAGGGGGTTGAGAATAGAGAAACTGGCCATTTTTTAAAATGTACTTCCAGAACCAAATAAGGCAGATGATATCTCATTCAAGGTTTAAATCCAAATGAGACAAAAAGGCAAAATGATTAAAGATTTGGGGTGGGGGGTTATGAGGTGCGGGATTGTTTAAAAAGCCGCTTTGTGAATTGGGGGAATAAAAAAGAAGGGTAAAGGAAAAGGAGGAAGGGTTGGTATGGGGATGCAGTTAAAATGACAGGTAGGTTAAGGGTGTGGGTGGGCGGTAGGATGTAGGTTTTGGAGGGTAGGATTAATCTGAAGTGGGATGTGGGTATAGAGATTGTTGATTCTAAAAATAGAAATCAAATGAGTGAGCTTCTAACATTTCAGGCAGCTAAGAGCAAATTAAATTGTAGTTACCAGATTTGGTTTCTGGGGGTTTAAAAAGGGTTAAAGTAGAATTAGTTAAAAGCATGGTAAAATAAATAGAGGAATGTGAGAGAGTGAATGATTAAAATTTAAAATTTAAAATTTAAATTTAAAAGGAGCTAGGGAATAGTTCATTTAAAAAAAAAATTATTTTAAAACCAAATTAAGGGTTTGATGAATAATTAGGAGGGACATTAAATGACCAAGGAGACACGAGGGGGAATGAATTAATGGGAAAAGAGTTAGGGAAATTAAAGATCAAGTCTGTTCTACTCGGTTATATTGAAATTTAGGAGAAGGGAACAGTGTAATGGATAAGGATAGATTGTTTGAAACAATTTGTTTCGATTACAAGTAACAGGGGGTTGAATTGGGTTGGTTCAATCAAAACTTGAGTGCAGTGTCATTGTTATAATCTATGGTTTAAATGGTGAGTGAGTCGTAACAGGGTAACAATTAACAATAACAGTTTAAAATTTAATTAGATATATAAGGGAAGCTTGCAAGGGGTTTCCAAGTAGTATGAAAATATGATTTGAGGGGATGGGGGTGAGATTGGTCAAAGATAAGATAAGGTGAGAAGAAGGAGAATAGACCGATAGAAAATGGCTCGCGAGTAGTTAGAGGGATTAGGATTATTCAAAATAGACCAAAATAAATAGTTATGCAACTAGCTTGAATCAATCAATTTGTTAAAAAAAATTTCTCAAAGGGGGTTATGGAGGCTATTAAGGAGATATGAACAGAAATGCTAGTAACAGTTGAATTAATATGAGTGTTATGGGCCAGGGTTGGATTGAAAAATTAAGAAGACTTGCGTTTTGATGCTAGTGTCTTAGAGATCTAATAAGAATTACAGGGGGATATAAATGGACCCAATTGGAGGTGAATTCAAAGATCGTAGTTAAAAGGAGACCAAAAAGAAGTTACAGGGGTAGATGTTGCAATTAGGAGAAGTCCAATATAAGGACGATATAGTGGAAGTGTGGGAGATAATAAGGGGGTGAGAATAAGATGCCATGAAGGAGTTTGTGGGTAGGTTTACGGACAGGAGAAAAAAAATTGAAAAATATAAGAGGTTAGGAGTAGAGCTGAAGTAAAAGGATAATAGGAGCTATATTGCAGATGAGGTATAAATGTCTAGATATTAGATATGTTAATGATCGGTGGGAAGTAGGAGGAATAATGTTTGTTCAATCTACTAAAGGGGTTACGGGTAGATAAATTTTTAGATGCAATGGGGAGGAAAAATTTATTGGGAGGGTTAATTAGTGAGATTAGAGGCGTTAAGAATAGAAGTTTCAATGTTACCCTGGGATATAGTTTAGAGATTTGTCAGATGCTAAAAAACGGGGGGGGTTATTGGCTGGGAGGAGGAGTGTCAGAGGGAGTGATGAAATTAATGTATTTAAATTTTCGTTTGTGTCTGCAATTTGAAATAAGTTCATTTTTGAAGTTAATAGCATTTAAGTTCTTGGGTGCAGTAGCTATCATATAAGTTTCCAAGGTACAAAGTTGGCAGAAGGTAGAACCAGGAGTATATGAGTTTGACTTTTTTAATATAGACAAACTTAGGGAGTAGGGGATCTTTTTGATGTTAAAGCTTTTTATTAGGTTGGAAAGAGAAGTGCTAGTGGTACTATTATTATTGTGTTTAAAAAGGGTAGATATGGTTAGAGATTCGAGTCTTTATAGGGAAAGCACTAGCACCAATATAGGTATGAATTTTGTGGAGGGTTGTTGTTATATTATTTGTGTTGTTTATATTATTGGGGATGCTTACGGTTTGTATGCTCGGATTCAGGTCGAAGTTTAAATTAGGGTTATTAGTTGGGGAAAATGGGGGATGAGATCGGATCCATTATTAGTTAGTGGTATTTGTTGGTCAGTGTGGAGGGTGTTATTTAGTGGAGGTGGTTGCTGATGGGGATGGTTGAGGGGAAAAAGGGGAGATTGTATGTTGACATTATTTTGCATATTGGTATTAATTTGTGTAATGGTGTATTGTTTAACAGTACAGGAATATATAACGTTACTTTGTATGCAATCACCGTTTAATGGGCATTCTCTAGATTTTTGGCAGTTACAGTTATTAATGGGGTGTATGGTAATTGCTGTTTGTTGGGCAGATTTAATTTTTTTGTTGTTAGATGTGATGATGGTTTGTGCTATATTGGGCATTGTGGAGTTAAAAATTTTAATAGAGTTCTTATTTAAAATAGTGCTATATTTATGTGGGTGCTTGAACGAGTTATCTAAAATTTTGAAAAATTCCTTAGCTATATTAGTTTTTACATTGCAGTTATAGGGTGGGTTTAACCAAATATTATCCTTTCTTCTAGTTTTTTCATTTTTATTTTCACTGTGTTCTTGAGGGTTAGCTGTTTTAACTATATTAATAGTTTTAGTGTGTCTATTAACATATTTCTTAGGTTTCTTGGGTATCGTGGTGCTAGTTCGTTGTCTATCTTGTGTAGCCATTTTGTAGGTAATAACATTTAAAGGTGTATTCCCCTGGAGAGGGGGATTATTTTCATATTTAATTTTATCAGTGTATCCCGAGTTAAGGAGTGCGTTATTATAAAAACTAGAATTGTGTTCGAAGATTGGTTTATTAGCTGAAAGTCTTGAAATTCTATTTGAAATTGAAGGGACCATTGAGTTAATGATGGATTTAGGGTGGTTAGAGTGCTTATGTACGTAAAATAAGGTTAGGTTTGTGGTAAGGGCTAAATGATTCGGAGTTAAGGTCTAGTGTGAGGTCAAGGAAATTAGATATTCTTTTCTCGGGTTCTATAGTTATGGTTAATCCGAAGTTTTTAAAGAAATTGTGTATGTTTTTTTGGTGTTGTTGTATTGTCTGGGTCTCTCCCTAGAGATAAAGAGCGCATCGTCTCTGTAAAGTCAACCGTGTAAGTGTCCGAATTCAAGCTTTAATTGTCTGAATAAATATAATCCTACTAGGTCAGTAACCTGGGCAGAGTCTGAGGCTCCCATGGTGATATCAAAGTTGTTGGGGCTATCTTTCCTAGTCCAAAATTTATTGTCAAATTCTAAAAGGGATCTCCTGGTCAAAATTATTAGATTTTTTTCAGAGTCTGTGATATCCGAATTATTCTTAGCGAAAATAAGAGCTTTGTTTAGTAGGATAGGAGAAATGGACTGATAATAATTGTCAATGTCAAAGGTGATGAAGTTCAAGTTAGAATTTATCTTTGAGGTTTAAGAACCAGTTGGAAACCTCTCCAGATGATTGCCAGAGGGAGTATGTAATTTTAGCTTTTAATGTAGGAATGATTCTATCTAGGATATGTTTGCTTATAATGCCTATGTCTGATTTGGATGGGCAGATTAGTCTAATGGGGGAGTTTTCATGAAAATTTATTTTGTGGTCATTTAAAGTACATCTGGGTGTAGCAGGGGTGAAGATTTCAGCGTAATTCAGGATGTTAAAAGAAGTTAACAAGGATTTAGCCTCATTGTTAATGCTATTAAAAATGTTATCAAAAGAAGTTTTATATGATGTGTTCAATTCTTTGTAGATTAAATCTTTGTAATCAGAATATTTCAATTTGTAGTAGTTTTTAGTTTTATCCGCTGGGACTATAATGTCAGGGAGTTTTTTGATCTTGTTAGTGAAATTGTATATATATATATATATATATATATATATATATATATATATATATATATATATATATATATATATATATATAATGGTAATAATCCAGGTAAAAACATCCACAGGGTTGTAATCCAAAGAATTTCAACCGGGTTTATAAAAAGTGCTCAATTCTAAATAGAGCTTTATATATAATTATTTTTATTTACACAGACATGTACAAAATCTGCGATACTGGCGTGTCGATGTTATCGATCAACAGTTATTATAAACTGAGATTTCATCAGGCAGAGTTAGAATCCAATCTTAACCTCAGATCATATTTGGAGAGAACGAATATGATCTGAGGTTAAGATCGGATTCTAACTCTGACTGATGAGATCTCAGTTTATAATAACTGTTGTTCAATAACATCGACATGCCAGTGTCGCAGATTTTGTACATGTCTGTGTAAATAAAAATAATCATATATATATATATATATATATATATATATATAAGATCGACTGAGGCCCTTTTAATATTGATACAGCAACCATAGTTTATCTATCATGATTAAACAGTAGAGTAAGTATTGATAAATTGACACCTTCGCTGCCAACATACATTAAATAAATTAATGCCAATATATTAATTAAAATGGCGTTCTGACAATATTAATTACAGATGATAAATATTTACGGAATAAACGTAAGTGATGTAATTAATGTCTTATCTAATCAATAGAAATCATAACTTCCAAGGAAAATATGATAAAAACAAGAGAACTGAGGTTTTTTTCTAGAGATAAATATGAATATAATAAATATAACAGCAGAAGTATAACAAAATTAAAATATAATATATGAAATGAATAACTATGTTTTGCCTAACAATAAATTACATACAAAAACACTAAATTTAACAGATAAAGAAATTACCTCAACATGCAGTTCCATATCTACGTGTAATATCGTTTAATATATTTTGAATAATAAGTTGTTAAATAATGATAATCATAAAAGATGATGATAGAAATGGCTTCAAATAAAAAATTTAAATATTTTTTTAAATATATAATACTTTGAATAGTTTTAATTGAACATAATAATTATTAATAGAAATAGAGATAGCAGTAATAGTCAATAATAGCAGTAATAAATTAAAAGTAAAATAATTAAGTAACTAATATTAATATATGGTATCATAATTATTAAGTTAATAATAATAAGACGAAAAACAATAATTCTGCAAACAATAATGTTAATTCATATAATTACAAGAAATAGTAATTAAATAACTTTGGGATTGCGTTGTTTCTTATATATTTAGATTAAAGCAATTGTGGGTGAATTAAGAGCCTAAGATTGTAGTTAGAATACAATTTGATAAAGACAGAGGAATTTAATATAGATTAAAGATGTTTTGTACATTAGGTTCGAAACGGTTTTTAATACGACACTGACATCCTAAACTATCACACACCGCAACGTTTTCCAACTGGACGGATTGTTTGGGCAATTTAATGTTATTTGCCTATCCACAACTTCAACGTATTTTTACAACTTCAGATGGCATTAGTTTTGCTAAAATATGACTGGATTTTACATTACATGGAACCTGCTTCTATGAACTCTCATGGTGTCTTCATATTGATCTTTTGCCTATATGTTCTATCTTTCTTTTTTACATTTTATATTATCTTCATTTCAAATGTTAACTTTTGGCAATTTCCCCTTTACCAACTTATCTGTTTCTCTCCTCTGACGATGAGATATCATTCTTTGAAAAGTCATGGCTTAAAGAAAGAATACAAAAAATTATTTTATATAAAACACTTTGTTTTGAACAACTGATGACGTAATAAATATTGTATTTTATACAATTGTTATTCTCGTCATTTACTTGTTTATATAATTGCTCTATCTCGTATATCGAGACTCAATGTTTACTGAGATGATTTGCTTTGAAGGTATACATTCTGTTCCTTGTATATATATATATATATATATATATATATATATATATATATATATATATATATATATATATATATATATATGTGTGTGTGTGTGTGTGTGTGTATATATATATATATATTAACCGTATGAGATGAGAGTATATATAATGATAGATTACTTCATTTATTTATCAAATATTAAAATGCCGTTTACCGTATTTTTTCGATGAGCAATTCAAACGAGAAATTACTAACGAATAAGAAAGTATTAGATGGAAAATGAGTTAGGGAAAAAATCACATTTTAGAAATGTCTAGAACCAATGAAAAATGGTTGCTATCTTAATTGAATCTACGGACTTGACAGCGAAAATATTTGAAATTATGTCGTCGGATGTCTTGCTACACGGCAATAAATACACACATGCATGCTAGCGCGCACAAACACACACACACACATGTTACATTTCTTCGTCTTGGCTGATCGATCGTCTAGTGACTTTACTTCATACGGTTGAAAAACTTTAGCTAGACTTTGAACAAATGATGAGGGCATTCTCACATAATAAGTAGAGGAAGAAAGATAGACAACGTCGGTTTGTTTAACTACGCAATTTTAAAACCGCATGTATAAGTGTACTCGACTTTTTTTCCAAGTAGGTTTTTAACTTACAAAATATTTTCTTACCTTTTAGGTCAAGTCATTATCTAGGTGTTTCACACGTTTCTCACTTTGTTTGTTTTCTATTGACACGTTTTGACCATTTGACCTCGACAGACAGGCCTTTATCGGTAATGGCATTGAATGTTTCTGTCAAACAGCAAATGTATATAGATCAAAATGATTCCGAAGAGATCGAGTTGCAATTTAAAGATTAAGCTCAATTCTTAGCTGATACATACATATTTTTCTTTATAAATATGTTGTTACATCATGTTAGAATAATTTATACCCTAAACCAGTTTACAATTGTTTCAAAAATATTGATAGTAAACAAATAGTCTAAGTAGTTTACTATAAAGAACAAATAACTTATATTCAAATCCGAGATGAAAACATAATTTTGAACCAAGTTCTTGCATCTCTGCAAATTGGTTATTTGCAACCTCCTTGTTTTTTTCTACTCCTTGGATTTTTTCATTACCAATGTTAATTCTTCCTTTTGGAGTGATGAACGAATTAACTTTTGGTTAGTTTTATTTCCTGGTTAACTATTTGTGTTGACATCTCGCGTTTGAAGATAAGAATTTGTTCTTTGAATTTCGTTTACTATACAGATTTTTAAAAACTATAGTAAACCACATGACTAGAGGTCATTCTATATTACTATGAAATTAATATAATAATAGTATTTTTTAGATGTATACATTAGAAAATGTGAACCGTTTGGTAACCCATTGGGCTCTAGTTGGGTTGTTTTGATCAGGACGTCTTCTTTTGGAATGGTGTTCATCTCTGCCGTCGCGTCCCGCATTATCTCTTTTTTATGCACCCTCTCAACAACAGCTGCACTCCGAGCAGTTTGAAGCCCTAAAGAACGCTGGTCACTCTCTGCTGATGTGTAGCCATTTATACTCGGTTGAACCACCTCTTAATTTGTGTTACACTTATCGCATCTTCTCCAAACAC
Source organism: Sepiola atlantica (assembly GCA_963556195.1). Lineage (NCBI taxonomy): Eukaryota > Metazoa > Mollusca > Cephalopoda > Sepiida > Sepiolidae > Sepiola > Sepiola atlantica. The sequence continues at coordinate 163,891,062 of OY744522.1, read as the reverse complement.
ATGCTGAATCTAACGCGACGGTGGAAATGAACACCATTTTAAAAGAAGACATCTAGAGGTGTTTCCGGCAGTGGATGGATCGGTAGGCTAAGTGTGTGCAAGCACAAGGGGCCTATTTTGAAGGGGATTAGGGTCCCAACCCTGTCACGTATTTGAAATATGTTTCTGGCCTACGGTCGGATACTTTTTAGACATGCCTCGTATATATATGCAAACATTGTTAAAGATAGCATAATTCGTCTGTTTGATTATACCTTTTTTATTTTTCTATTCTTCTGATGTTTTTTTTTGTATTAAAGCAAAAAAAATAATAAATGTTCAATAGGTTTCACAAACGTTTTCAATTCTTCGTCTAACTATCCTCAGGTGTCAAAAGCAAATGAACAAAAAAAGCTGGACAAAGAATACAATTTTTAAAAGATGGCGGATAAACGCGCATAGAATGTATTTCACATTGTTCCAGGAAGTCGTTGACAATTTAAATTCAGCAACGCTGGATGGCATCACAGAACAAAATCGCATTACGTTAAGCATTTTAAAATGTTACCACTGGTTTCATATGTGATGTTGTTAACCAATTTTAAAAAAATTAAAAAATACTGGAAGCTATCTACATATAAACACAACAACCTAGAATTAACAACATCACATATGAAACGAATGGTAACATTTTAAAATGCTTAACGTAATGCGAGTTTGTTCTGTGATACGATCTAGCGTTGCGTTTTGTTTTTAGATGATAAAACTTTAGTAGGGAACAGTAAAACAAATGAAATACTATGGTGCTATCAGCATAGTGAAAAAGAACATAGTGGCGACCATTAACCAACGTCGCTTTAGACAGTTCAGCTAAAAAGCCTTACGATCAAACGAAGATCGAATTTGTACCGAATATGTGTGTATGTGTGATCAAATCATGTACACATGTAAGAGTGTATGCATGCATCTATGTTTAAAGTTCTATATTTTCGTATAGCTATTCTTGCTTTTCAAAACAAGTTCTAACTCGGAAGATTTACTTTGAATCTGTTCAGACTTACCAGCACAGGAGGCCGTACACTTCATAAGAGTAGGTGTGTACGTGCATGTATATCACAAGTGCGTTGGTTGATAGGAAAGAACAGATGGTATTGCCAATGGATCTCAATTAACCTTCCTATTGTACGTAGGTCAATAACTCGTGCATCACTGGTGTTGAATGTACTTCAAACAGCATCGTACTCGATGTGTCTAAAAAGTAACGGTAACGAATATGGTGTATGTTGTGTTGGCTATGAACTGAAGAACAATCGCAGTTTTACACCGTGTTTTAGGTCTCCTTTTCCTTGCCATGACAATGCCCCTGCTCCCAGGAAGGCTTAATATGGTATATAATTATGAAAAAGATAAGAATTGAAAACGTATTATTAGTTTGAAATTTAAATAAATTTTCTAACACATTACTTTAATCATAGTATTGTTGTTGTTGTTTTTGTTATTATTATTATTATTATTATTATTATTATTATTATTATTATTATTATTATTATTATTTAAACTTACTAGGAGTTCTCACACAAGTCTCTGTCAGTGATTTCTAACTGATAATAACCGTTGGTGTTCTCTGGAGTCTGAGTGGCAACAAGCCTCACCAGATCCAGTAATGTCCACATTTTACAATAACCATTGCAAATGACTTTGCGGTATCGCAGCAGCCGCTTACCATTGATTTATCATTAGTAACGACCACTGGTCTCCTTTAGGATTCGGGTGGCAATAAGCCTCCCCTAGGTATCAGCACTCTCCGCACTCTTCCGGTAAAGGGCTGATTAGTCCTCTCGCTCATCGGTCTTCCCATTCTCTTTGACCCTTCATGACTATTTTGTGAAGTATCAACCGAGGCTAGTACCATCACTTCTTTGGGGTTTTTTTTTTTTTGGGGGGGGGGTCAGTTTATGAAGTTTCCTCAGTTTCTTTTCTTTGGAGCTATGTGGTAGTGTTATATCTGTGGCTTCATTTTGTTCCCGATACAACATCCATGTGACTGGTTACCATTTGTAGTTTATGCAGTCGAGGATGTTTCCTTTAGATTGACGCTGTTTTTATCAGTGCCGTCTTTTGCATGGTCTCAATGGTCCCTTCGATTCCAATTTCTCAGTCTTTGTTTCCTGTTTTGGGGGAGACTGTTCCTAGGGCTCCTGCGATTATTGGTATTATATTGACAATCTTCATGCCTCATAACCCTATCAATTCTCTGGCAAGTTCCATGTATTTACTTCGTTTTTCCGTCTCCTTTATCTTGACTCTGCGGTCTACTGAAACGGCAAAATCTACGATTTAGCAGGATTTTTCTTTCTTGTTGACTATAATTACATTCGGTCTCCTTGCTTGTATGAGTTGACTTGTAGCTCCATGTTCTAGAAGATTGTGTGATTTTCTTTTTCCAGTCCTGTCGTTGGTTTATGTTTGTACCATTTGCCCACGTGTTCGAAATTCAGTCGTGTGCATAGTCTACTACTTTCCTCACGCAGTCGTGTCGTTTTTTGCATTCTTTTGGGGCTAATTTTCTGCATTCACTTATGTGATTTACTGTTTCGTCTCGTAGTCCACACAATCTGCATTTACTGTTTTCCTTGGTTTGATCTATTTTATTTTTAATGTAGTTAGTCCTAAACGCATTGTTCGTTGCAGTTTTTCGTAGAGATTCCGTTTCCATGTTTAAGTCTTTTTTTCTACCCATTCCCAGGAATGTTGGTGGGTCTCTTTACTTGCCATTCTTATGAAACGTACATTTAGCTGTTGTTGATCCTACTTTTCTTTTCTTGTCTTTTTGTTTCTGGTGTAGGTGCTTCTCGTGTTGTTCATTGGGACAATGTCTCTTGCTTCGGTGATTTGCTTTTCTGTGTTCTGCAGCTCTTTTTGTGTCTCCCAAACGGTCTTCTATACTTACCAGTCCTCTTCCCCATTCGTTTTTTTTTCTCACGTAGAGTTTGTCCGTATCATCTTTTGTGTGTAGTGCGTTGTGCACGGTCATTAACTGTCTGGTGTTCTGGTCAAAGTGCCTGAGTTTTTTTAGCCCAGCCTATAAATGGTCCAGAGTTTCTCATTAGTAATAGTGGCTAGGTGTTATATAACTTTGTTTCTAAGAGTTTCATTGTTCTTCTCAGATATTCCTTTCCAATCTTCTCGTTCATTTTTGTAAATTTGTTTGTGTCGGCTTTCAGAACTTCACTATATTAATAGCTATCCTATTCGCCTAGCGCCCGTATCTCCTCTTGGTTGGGTAGTTCCATGCCGCCCTCTATTGTCTCAAGTTTTTCACTTTTTATCTTCATAAGTGCAAACTTTTCCATTCCAAATTACATTTGAATGTCCTGACTGAAGATTATGTACGTACTTTATCAGCTGTTCTAGTTTCTTTTTGCTTTTTGCCAATAGCTGCAGATCGTCCATGTGCATCAGATGGTTTATTCTTTGTTCTGTCTCTGCAAACTTGTATTCGGCATCACATTCATTGAGTATGTAGTTGACTGGTATAATGTCTATGATAAATAGTACTGGTGATTTGGAGTATATTTCGAAAATGCCTCTCTCTAGTTTTATCTCAGTCATGTGTTTCCCTCCAGTTGTCAGTCGTAGTCCCAATGTGTCCATTGTTTTCTTTATGAGATTAATTATCCTTTCAGGTATCTTGTACATATTTAAGCATTCAGTTATTCATGATTGATGGATTCTGCCGTAGGCTGTTTTGTTGTCAATCCATGCAATAGATATGTTCTATTTTCTGCTTTTACCTCCTTCAGGATAATTTGATCTATGTATAGCAGATCATGGCCCCTATTTTACCTTTCCGGCATCCTTTTTCTTCCTCGGGGAGCAGTCCACGATTTTTCAAGGAGTGGTAGATTTGTTCTCTCAATTGTGCCGCCAGGATTTTCTACCTTGTTTGTAATAAGGTTATTGGTCTGTAGTTGCTTGGGAGTGTTGTTCTTCTTTTGATCATCAACTATGGTGCGTATATTTTTGTATACATCCCTTCAGTTTATGCGCTAGCCTTTCATATAGGGTCGTGAATGTTTAAAACCAGTATGCAGGTATTCCATCGTGGCCTGGTGCTTTCCAGTTTGCAATTATCTTTAAGGTTGTCTTTATTGTTTCTTCATTATTTTCTGTTTCGGTTTCGTCTTCAATTTTCTTCAGTACATCTTTTAGGTTGTTCAGTCATTTGTCATTTAGTTGTGTTCTTTTATGGTTATCCCTTATCTTGCCCCAGAAGTGTTTTGTCTCTGTCGGTTTCGGATGTTCTATTGTTGTTGTTTCTCCGTTCTTCTTCTTCTTCTTCTTCTTCTTCTTCTTCTTATTATTATTATTATTATTATTATTATTATTATTATTATTGTAGTTAGGACCAATATTGACCAAAATGTGTTCGATTACCAGTGATCTTCTGAATATTATTATGATTATTAAATCACATGATTGCAGACTAAGATAAGTCTAGGTCATCCCGTGTCAAAAGATGGTTACGTAGGAAATATGAGGTACCTGCTTTCTCTTTGAAAAGACGATATAACGGATATAGAAGATTGATGACGAGACAACCGGATACGAAAAGTAGATACAAGTGATTTGCCATGAAAGAGAAAGAGAATACATGCGAAATACGTTTCAAGTCCGATGTTAATTTTTCTCTTTTTAATTTTATGAATGATATTTATAATAGTAATTATGAATATCACATCACTGTGTGTACACGTGTGTGGTTGTGTGAGCATGTTTGTATAGCTTGCACGAGAACAAAGACATGCACACCCATGTGTGTGAGAGTAGATCAGAAAGAGAGAGAAAGAGAGAGAGAGAGAGAGAGAAAGAGAGACGGACAGACAGACAGATGTGTAACACCTCTAAAGTGAGATGACCAGGAATCTGCCAGGTAAGCTCTATTCAATATCTTTCTGTTATCGTTATCGATACAAAAACTCTTGTTACGGCCATTGAGTTCGAACCCTGGTTCACGTGACCTTTATCAATAAGGGCACGACCTTTTATATCACCTGGGTGCATAGCCCTGAGAACTCTGGACTTTCAAAGCACGTGACAGCAATCAATATTAGCTTCAAGATATATGCAAATGGTATTTTGTGACCTTTCTTCAAAAAGCTTCATTTTATTTGTTTTTATATCTCTATTTCTTTCTCTCTTTATCTTTCGCTCGTTCTAGCCGCACTGAAGAGCTTTAATGCAGCGAAACAGTACGTGTGTGATTGACTATATATATATATATATATATATATATATATATATATATATATATATATATATATATACGTGTGTGTGGGTTTTCTTTTGTATTTTCCGTCGACGATTCTCCTGCATACACTGTCTACAGTGATTATATTACTATCTCTAATTCATCATTTTACCTGGGTGCAAGTATCTTACCAAAGTACTGACAAAAAAGTAATTAATGGAAAACACAAAATCAACTTCACAATCTAGTGGGGAATTATCACTTTTTTCCCCTAAAGTATTAAAATATATATTTTAATACTTTTGTATTGGTGACCCACTAGTATAAATAGAAAATAGCTCTGGTAGTTTATGTAAAAAACAACGGTTAAACTCATGTCGTATATGTTGTTTTACGTATGTTGTGTGACTCGAATCGATGATTGAACACTTATCTCTATATTAGCGAACAATCTAACTATTATGGTAAATGAAGCTTCCGGAATTACAGTAACTATGTTAATAGTACAATTTTGTATGAGTCAATTACTGTCACAGGAGCGGAAGGAAAATGTGAGTCATTTGTACAGGGCACAATGAATTACTAATGATCAAGTATATCAAAAAATAATACTCATTTTTTTAATCAGATCAATGATAAATACAAGTAAGAACAGTTTTGGTAAAATCAGTATTACAACAGTTTTATAAATAAAAGTAATTGTATGCATGTTGGGATTGTCTTTTATAACAAACATTAATAACATAATAAATGCTGGTCGTCAGAAATACATTTCTATTCAACAAGTTGGTATACATTTGAAAGCGTTAATACACACACACACACACACACACACACACACACATATATATATATATATATATATATATATATATATATATATATATATATATATATATATATATTACAAACAAATATTTGTCATCCACAGACATATAAGATTCATGTTAACTAACGATCATCAGTATAGCTTATATTATAACTGTACCGCCGGTCTAACGATTTTAATCCTGGACCCGAATATATATATATGTATATATATATATATATATATATATATATATATATATATTTATATATATCGCATTTATTCATATATATATATATATATCGCATTTATTCATATACATATATATATACACATATATATATATATATATATATATATATATATATATATATATATATTCCATGGAAAATGCTAGTATACTGAAAGCATATGCCCTTAACAGGGTTAAGATGAAAAACACTTTTATTGTCATTAAGGGTATGCGAGCACAACAGGGCTATGTATTTTACTGGTAGGAATTTTTCTTCAGCGCACCTCACACACCTCATCCACTTATGCATAGAGATTTATACTGTACTGATGTGATAATGAAATGGTTTGGTTGATATGTAGTCATACCCTTAATGACAATAAAAGTGTAAAAATTTGGGAATTTCCTTGCTTTTGTACATTTAGTGTATATGAATTTTCATCTTAACCCTATTAAGAGCATATGATTTCAGTATACTGGCATTTATCATGGAACGCAACTACTTTTGTAAAGGCTATGCCTCAATACAATGCCTTCTTATAAGGTTTTCGGAATTTTGGGGAAAACTAAGGTATATGGCAAACTGAAATTAAAATGCAATCAACTAGACCCTAGAACATCTAGCTCTGCCAAAAATCAGCTGAATCCATCAAATAGTTGATGTGATACAGGGTGGCACATACGTACTACGTACGTACGTACACACAGATAACATGATTTCATTATTGAACTTTCTGGATCTCTGGGTTGCCTTGACTAATGATGCTGAAATTCTACAAACTTATAGAACCTATAAAAAACAAGTTGTGCAAAGTTTTAACTAATTTGTTTTTTTAATTTTTGAGTTATGATTTATCAAAGAAATGAGATTTCTAGCATAGGCCATTCTTAAAGTATAGTAAGGGATAGAACGCTCTCGCGCCTCCCTTGATAAATGAATAAATGTGAAATATATTTACATTCATTACAACTCTATTGCAATCAAAATGAGTTAGACTAATTTAAATCAATAATCAACTCAATTAGTTTGAATCACTCTATTTGTTAATACAAGTGTAGTCTCAAACAGAATACATTGTTTACCTAATTTGCAAAATTATATTTTAAAACAGTTTATAATAAATTATTTGATATTATTCGATTTTAATTTGATAGTTTTATTTGCCTATATATGGAATAGTGTTGTCGATATTAACAGCATTAATTAAAGTTATTTAATACAAAAAATGACAAAAATCATAATAATTTCCATTACTTTTCAAAGAACATGCGCAAAATAATACTTCTTCATGACTTCATTTGCATATCTCTTAACACGTTAGCTTTTATTCTTTATGCCTCTTTATAAAAATAAGATTAATGACCAAAATATTTTAAACCCTTCTACCCACCCCCCGAAATAAATAATTTATGTGTAGTTCTTCTCCGCCCCTTCACACCAATCGACAAGCGAAACAAGTTTGTTTTTAAAACTTACTTAATTATTTTATATACCTCATTTTAAATTCATAATTTTCTTTAAAAACGCAGCATTAATTACTTTTATAACTCAACGCTCTAAAAAATGTTTTTCTTTTCCTAAGCATCGCATTTTCGTAGTTTTATATCTCCCGTGAAAATAAATAAATAATTAATTAAATGAGTAAATGCCTTATTTGTAAAGTTTAACAACAAACTTATTGTTTAATGCTTACTATTCTGCCCATTGTTCAAATTACGAAAAACAATTAGATATCCTCAGCTAAATGACCTCATCTCTCAGCTTCACAATTTTTATTTTTTTAGCGATTACGAATGAACACCCTGAAAATCTTTACAGAAAGAAGAACAGATAAAATGATTAATTTAGAATTTAGAGTGGTGAATCAGTTTCGTATATAAATTCAATATAGAATAATCTTCCATTTCCGGGTCATTCTAGCGTTTTAGGACCTTACCTTAATTCTTTTTGGCCATGTGGGCTAAATTAACTGCGTTTTTTAGCGATTACGAATGAACACCCTGAAAATCTTTACAGAAAGAAGAAAAGATAAAATGATTAATTTAGAATTTAGAGTGGTGAATCAGTTTCGTATATACATTTAATATAGAATAATCTTCCATTTCTGGGTCATTCTAGCGTTTTAGGGCCTTACCTTAATTCTTTTTGGCCATGTGGGCTAAATTAACTGCGTTTTACTTTTTTTTTGGGGGGGGGGGCTACTTTTTTAGGCGATTACGTGTGGTTTCGTGACCATAACACTCGTACTAAGTTTTAGTGTTAAAAGAATGTGATTACTGCCCTAAAAAGTTGATGTATCATATTTTTCTTTTAATCTTATATTTTTGAACTATACGTCTTTTTTTTATTTTAATTTTAAGCAATTAATTTTTGTTTATTGTGTTTAGCTTTCCCTTAACAAAATAAATAAATAACTTCTTTAAAATTAGTCAATTAAATAAGTTATATTTAAAGCGTAAATAAAGATAAATAAATTTTTTAAATGTTGTGAGGGGGGTCAGTTTCGCATATAAATTGTATGTAAAATGATCCTCTATTTCCGGGCCGTTCTAGACTTTTATAGCAGTTAACCGTTTTTCTTTTCCTATTGGACATACATTCTGTACGTTATTATTTTTTTTGCGGGGGGGGGGAGGGGGTACACTTTTTAGGCAATTAAATGCGATTTCACGACCTTGACATTCGGTCATAGGGTTAGTGGAAAATGTAATAGCTAACTGTACTCATAATTTATAATGGCCCGAGAAAAGAGGATCGTTTTACGTTACATTTATATACGAAACTGATGCCCCACTTCGAATTTCTTTGCTTTTTTTATTCTTCTTTCTGCAAAGTTTTAAGTGTGTTTACATGCAATCGCCAGAAAAAAAAGTAGATTTTTTTTAAAGAGGTGATTCAGCTAAAGTGTTAATCCAACAATTTAACAAAATTTGTTGTGACGGAATTCTTTGAGTATAAAACATATTTTTAAAATATACGCCCCCCTTCCGAATCATTGCTGCCGCAGGGCGGATAGATTTTGCTAGTATATATATATATATATATATATATATATATATATATATATATATATATATATATATATATATATGAAGAAGAATGGAAAGGAATTAGAGAAAGCAAAAGCCAAATCAAAATTCAATTCAAAAGTTCAAAGCAAGGTATATTCCGCAAAAAGGCAATTTATTCAAGTTAAATTTTCCTTAAGCCAGGCTTTTCAAAGATCAAAATACTCTTCACAATAGGGTTTTACCTTTCCTAAAAGTTTGCTTTTAGTACACCTTTTTATATATATATATATATATATATATATATAAATATATATATATATATATATATATATATACACGGTTATTTTAGCAACTAAGTGTCTATAGACATGTGAAAATGCATCTCACCTGGATTGATATTAAATCTGAAATCAAACTTGACATTAAAGTTATAATTAGTCTTCATGGAGGCAATCTGTCTATGAAATAGAATCTCAAAACAATAGAGTGCAAGAACTTGATACTCAACAATGTATATCTGTATCAAAGGGTTGATATGGTAAAGTGTAAAGTCAAATTTAAATATATTACTCTTAGGGAATATGAAACATTATTTGCGGGAGAAGGAGAATATATTAATTTTTAGACAACAGCTGTGAGATAGTTATATTCATCTAAAAAAGCATCGAGCACAGACATAGCGTCATTAAAAAAGCAAGTCAAAGAAAATCAGAAAACTTTCGAGCGATATCAGATGATGTGAATAATGAAGCATCCGTTGGCACCGTCGTATATGTTGTTCAGCGAGACGATGCTGGTTATCGTTGCGTAATCGGTAATTATGTTGATTGTAATGCTTCTTCTCGCTGAAATACCACGAGAACTCGACGCAATTAACGGGCGCGGTTCTTGGACGCGGGGCGGCCAATCGGGGTAAAACTGGGCGTTTAATTATGCTCTTCACTGGTCCGGACAGTTACGAGCCAATGCAACTGGACAACGGAGCTTACATAGAGAATTTAGCTAAATTGAATATAGGCATGAGAAACTCCCGACTTCATACCCAATACGAACGGCTACGCAAGGCTACACACACAGGCACATAAACACACACACTACACACACACACACACATATATATATATATATATATATATATATATATATATATATATATATCAGAATCAACACTTGATAACGATGAACAAATGTATATTTAAACATAATCACATAAATCATCTAGAAATGTTCACTATGATTTTAATTTCGTTATTTCCCTCGTGTTTGTATATATATATATATATATATATATATATATATATATATATATATATATATATATATATTTAAACAGTTCATAATAAATGATGATTTAATATTATTCGATTTTGATTTGATTATCTTATTTTCTATATATATTGAATAGTTGGAAGATATTAACAGCATTAATAAAAGTTATTTAATATACAAAATGACAAAAAATCGAAATATTTTTCATTATTTTTCAGAGGACGTTCGCAAGAGAGAGAGAGAGAGAGAGAGAGAGAGAGAGATAGTAAGATAATACTTTAAAGATATAAATGATATCTTTAACCAGTAGACTATTGGGATAAAAACAAAACTCAATATAGAGTATATAGCAATAATATTAATTGAATGACATAATAAAATGAGAAATTAATCAGATTTTTTTTAAGTTTAAAGACAAGGAGTGATATTCCGTCCTAAACTCATGAGTTTTCAAATAAAATCTTCTCCTCAGAGGACCATTACCGCAATGACATTACTGTAGGTAATAAAAATTAAGCTTTGAAAATATATAAAAATATATATAAAAATACATAAAAGTATATAAAACATAAAAACATATTGACCGATTTCTAACATCATATATAATACAATAAGTAATGCATGAAAATCTTTAAACGAACAATATTTGTACGTACATATCTGGAATAAATGATCTATTACGTAAGTGTCTAGAAGTTTTACGTACGTTTTAAGTGTACATACGTTTCTGGAAGTCTAAACGACAATTTCGATTTTATTCAAATGTATATTATAAAAGTAAGATTAACCTTCATTTTATAATATACAAATTTATATATAACTAGAGAAAATCCGTTTTATATTATGAATATTTCTTGTTATGTAGGTGTGTGAAAATATATGTTTTTGCATATACCTTCTATTTTTTATGCATATTAACCTCTTAACAGTGAAAGCTCGATGATTGTCAACATGTAACAACAGAGCATATATAAATAAACAACATTTTGTTACATGCGAAATGCCAAGATTTTAATCATCTGACGAATCATTTTTTTAAAACAAGCAATTTAAGTACTTTTGGTACAATTAGGGTCTCGTTTCGTCACATGAAGACCAACCGACATTTGTATATCAATATTGTATCTTTCCTCTATGGACCTATCAGAAAGTCCAAAAAGTTATCTATCAGCAAAAATACATAGGGATGCGACAAAACAAAAGACTAAAAAATAACATCTCACATCGGAGATAACTCCCATCGAAGGCGTCTAAGAAATCACTAGCTAGAGATGGCAGACATCTTGTCATCTAAAGCGGACATGCAATATCGGTTGGTCTTCTGGTGAACAAAACGGAACCGTATTTGTACCAAAAGTGTTGTTTCTGAAAAATAGTTCGTAAGGAGAATAAAATATTGGCTTTTGGAATGTAACAATATGTTGTTTACAGATATATATATATATATATATATATATATGATAAAAATCTGCGACACTGACATGTCGATGTTATCGATCAACAGTTATTATAAACTGAGATCTCATCATTAGATTATATTTCTTTCCAAATATCATCTAATGTTAAGATCGGATTCTAACTCTGCCTGATGAGATCTTAGTTTATAATAACTGTTGGTCGATAGCATCGACATGCCAGTGTCGCAGATTTTGTATATGTCTGTGTGAATAACAATAATCATATATAAAAGCTCTATTTGATATTAAGCACTTATTATAAACCCGGTTTAAATTCTTTGGATTACTACCCTGTGGATGTTTTACTTGGATTATTATATATATATATATATATATATATATATATATATATATATATATATATATATGTGGGGGGGGTGCGTGGGGGTGAGAGAGAGAGTATGATAATATAAATTAAATTTCTATAGTTCAAATTGATTACGAAAGAATTTAATTTCAATTTCAAATGGCAAGCTCGATATTAAACAATTCTATATATTTATATATGTGTCTCTATGTCTTTTTGACACATCTAATTATCTTTATTTTAAAAAAGCTGTATGTGTCTGTCGTTAACCGAAATTATCTAACGTTTATCAGAGATTTTATATCATATACTCGACGGTTCATTTAAATTCAAAACATTGAGAAGAACTGTTCATTGTAATCAATTCCGGTTGCAGACATACACCAGGATTCCATTATAAAATGAATTTAGCATTTAGTATTTATTAAGCGGCGATTGTTTACTTATTATACAACGTGTATGCAGCATTGTCTTTTGAAATATTTGGTAAGCTTCATCAATTTTGCCACAACGCTAAATTAACATAATAGCGTTTTAAGAAACTGTTATTTAGGAGCAGTCGACTATCGATCGATCTTCCTTGGAAATAAGAATTTTTAATCTAACTACTTTGCTGTATCCGAAAACTTAAAATTGCTCGCGGAAATGTGTATAATCAGCTTGTTGTTATTGTTATAAGTTGTCCTTTTTCAACGCAATATGCTAATAAGTAAACCTCCAGACGTCGATCGCATTACATGACTGAGTATATTAGTTAGAAAGTTGTTTATCTTCTATAAATAAGGAAATAGCTAACATCTTTGAAGCACCACGCGTCTGACTACTTATATTGAGATTTGAAAAACAAAAAATGGTGCAATTTAAATTTCAATATAAATATTCAGACAAGTGGTGCTTCAAAGATGATATCAATTTTCTTTATTGAAAAGGCGGCTACCGGACTCAATTTTAAACTATCGCCTCTAACAACTTGACGTGTTATTCGGACTCTAGAGATTGATCTGACCCCTCGGGGGTAATACCAACAAAATAAAGAAGAAAAATATGTATTCATCGGAAGCCTTAGCAAAAAAATGATGTATCATTAAAAATTGATTAAAAATGTTTTCGTTTTTCAATATATATATATATATATATATATATTTGTCGCCCCCAATCAAGGCTGGACACTGTAGTGAGTAGTATTTACACAGCCGTCATCGTAGTTTTAATGCATATTCCTTCAGGAGTTGAACACTCTTAGCGACAGCTGCCTATAACAGGTTTAAACTCGATTATTTATCATAATGTTCATAGTATTTAGCGGTTTAAAATCCTTCGACCAATATGAATAATTATCTCTACACTGACGATTCTCGAAAAGGTGAAACTTATATGTATGTAAATATATAACAACTATTTATAATTATTTGTTGCCCCAAATCTAGATCTCTGGGCACTGTAGTAAGTGGTATTAACGCAGCCGTCATCGTAGATTTAATGCGTGTTCATTCAGTAGTTGAACACTCGTGGCGACGGTTGCCTATAACAGGTTTAAACTCTTGCTGATTAATCAGATTGTTATCAGATTGTTAATAGTAGCCGAGTGGGTTAAGGAGTCGTAATTTGGGTTATAACATGACTTGTGTTCCAGGGTTTCGAATACTGCCACCGATATTTCTACACTTATGATTCCCGAAAGGATGAAACGCATATGTATGTAAATAAAAACAAATATATATATATATATATATATATATATATATATATATATATATATATATATATACTGCTTAATCATACCGTTTTTATTTTTCTTAAATAAAAAGGTACAATAAAGCCGAGGAATTATGTTATTTGAAACAATGTGTGTTTCATAAAAAACAATGATGTCTATATTGAAATATATTTACTTATTTATATATATATATATATATATATATATATATATATATACATACATGCATATATATATATATGTACATACCTACAAGTAAAAATATCGTGTTTCAACTGAACCTTTTCGTTTTTCATTCCTTTTTCATCACTTCCCCTCCTTTTCCTCCACGAATTTTCCCGAAATACTCGACAGAAAATAAAGAATAGATTCCAATAAAAATATAACAATATATAAATAAGATAAATAAACTGTAATAGTCGATTGGTTGGCACCTCGTAAAAGAACAAGTAGAGATTGGTCACCTGGCTTTATTAACGAGGATTTGAACACATTTAAAGACGCTGCCGATGCAACCACCTGCCATTTGGGATCTGATGAAAACGTGCACGTCAGAAAAGTAGGGAACAGCACGCATGTCAGGTGATAAAAAGCTGTTGGCGTTTTACCTTTTCAACGATAGTGTGTGATTTAATGAAGCTAAACTTTTGATTACTAATAACATAACAAGGCAGTCATGTGCTGCAACACGAAGCCATTGTTACCTTAGGAGGTTATGTTTTCGATCGAATCTATCACTACGTTTATTTGTGTATAGCTTAGCGTCCAGAGTCTAAATTGATTTAGCAATCATCATCCATCTTTGTCAAAATATAGCTTATGGTCTAACTTAGAATGGGTTAATGTAGGAAAATTGAGGATGCAGTTCAACAGCAAAGTGACGGAAAAATAAAAGTAATTTAGGGGCGGATAAATTCAGTTTTATTCATTGAAGAGACTAGCTTCGTGGTCCATATTGTAGCGAATGAAGCCCCTTATCTTATGACTGTTAATTTGACGTTGAAAATTTCGGTTTAGTTTGGTATTTAAACTCATGTTGTCAGGCGGAGGTATGTAGTCTTACGTGTGACTAATGTTCTTGTTTGGTGTTATTTACCAACCGAGATAACAGCACTCGAAAAACTGACAATCGACATGTTTTATAAGACACATTTGACAATTAAAGTTTTTTCAAATCTGTCCAATGGTTTAATTTTATATTAAACCAGCTAACTTATCCCGCTCGCTAGCGCTTCGCAATGTATTTCCTATTCACTACTTGAAATCATTTAATTGGCAAGAAAAAAGATAAAACTGATAAGAGGAGAAAACAAATCGATAAGAAAAAGAAAACAAAATTAAATTAAGTGAATTGAGAATAGAATGGTTTGGTAGTTTTGTTTTACGGCATATCAACCCTTTTTGGGTTATTTAATGCCGAATCTGGTCATTATAGTAAAAGTTTTTATGCTTCAA
>OY744522.1:163798075-163870575 GCA_963556195.1 Sepiola atlantica | reverse complement strand
TAAAATATTCAACGATAGTACATTGTGGAATATTAATTAATTGGTATCTAATACCTATTGTTAAAATTTCACAAAACTGGAGGTTTCTAAATTATCATAAAAGGCTCCCAACTCTTTTTAACGTCTATTAGCATAACACGTAATTAAACTAAATATATTCCACATTTGGAATCTTTACGCATAGCAGTTGTGTTCCAATGTTCATAATAATCAGTTAATCAGTTTATGAGTGATTCTGTACATACAAATATATAAACATATATACGTATCCAACATCATATAGATATACTAGTGGGCATTTCCCTAAATTTGCATTGGATTAGATTTCGGATCCCTCTGTACATCCCTCTCAGCCCTGAATCCTATTTCTTCTTTTTTTGTATTTGTATACCTTTCAAATCATACTAAACTACCCGTGATCAGTAGGGCTATTATTTGTTCCCTAAACGTTTTTCTTATAAATAAAAATATTAAGTGCATTATGGATGATATAGAAATAAAGGGACCTGTTATTTTGTTATTTAATTTACATACGTACGTTATCTGAAATGAGAGATTCACAATTTTTCTAACTGCTCGCAGAGAAATAAAAAAGGTGATTGAATCAACACGCAAAGTGAACGATGGGTTACCTGATAAGCTAATTACAAATTAGGACAAATCAGAAGAATAAAAATTAAAGTTTTTTTAACATAATTCAATCCCAGAACTAAAGAATATGTGAACATGTATGTATGTAGGAAAAAAACATAGAGACACAAACGGTGATTAACTCAGATTAAGTATAATAATTCATATAAAATAAAACATCATCTTTACTATTTGTGGATTTGCAGAACATACGCAAATTCACAATATTATTGTGAAACCCTACTACAAAACTTATATCATTAATGCATATTTCGAAAGTTTTGCCGGGGAAAAAGTTTAATTTTATCTTGATATAGGGTTTTGTTTTCAATGTCATATCTGAGCAGAAAGACAGAAAGACAAAGACACAGATTTGTATTATAAATTACCATCTCATCATCTGTTCCGTTGTCTGGTTGACTGTTGTGGCACCAAAGATGACCTGGCAGCCAGCTTTCTCCAGCCCTCCCGATTTACGTTTCACTGAGAGTATTACGCGGCGCCAGTCCTGTAACTCTCATATGTTGTCATCCTACCTCTTTATTTGTCTTTCCCTCTCTGCAAGCTTGTCTTTGTGGGCCCTGATGATCGTGTGACATTGTCGTACCCCTTAATTTTCCTCTTTATAACCGTAGTAAGTAGATCCTAAAATGGCGCGACTGCTTATATGAGACTATTCCTCACATCCTCATTTGGAATGCGGGTCTGTATAAGATGTGTTTGATCTGTCGTACGCATCTCATTTCTGTGACCTGAATTCTTCTCTCCAGGTCCACAGTTAGGGTCCACAACTCACAGGCATACATAAATATTGAGATGACCAGAAATATGCAGATAGTATTATAAATACAGATTCTCAAATAAAAAATGATAGCGATTTTTAATAAAATAAAAGTATGAAGGCATGTATGTTAGAGTCTTATCTACGCGCATGCGCGTTAAGTTTATTAAGAAATATATTGTTCCCGTTAAATACGTTTCTATCCAATTTACACAAAATATTTTACGTAAATGGAAAAAATAAACGTATGGATGCCTCAAATTATTTGCTAAAACTACCCCTCCGGCGCTCCCGGTAAGCTTTTCCTAACAGAGATCGCATAGTCTTTTTACTCTCTGTTTTACAACAAACGCCCAGAAGGTTAAATGATCTGCATTTCTGACAGATATGATTGATGATTTTCACGTAAACTAAGTTCAATTCCTTGTGTTTCGATGGCTTTGATGACCTTGTCACCTCAACTAAGTCAAATATCTGTATTGTATTGTATAAAAGTCAGTGTCTGTTTGGAGATCAGAACTTACTTCTCCGATGAAAAGGTTGTTTAACTCTTGTCTATTCTTTAATAGTTGCAAATACAGATGCTACATTGCCCTGATTACAATGACGGTTTAGCTTGAAAAAGGTTACTATTGTGAACATGACATTTAAAAAAATAGTGTTGCTCGAAGAATGTGTGTATTATATTGCCCTTTAGATAAAAGGCTGTGTTTACTGTTTCCTTCAAGATATCAGATTTTGGATTAAAAGAGAAAGGTAAGATGGTGAAATCTAAATGAAACAAAAAGAGATATTCTTAATATTCGTCCATTTTATCGGCACCTGTGATACCGAGGATTATATTTCAAGCTTAAGCGTGACAGGCTAAAGAAAACCGCGTTTTTATAACTTCAAGACGCTTACCTTAATCGCAAAACAATGTTAGACACGTATGCAGGTGTATAGTCAGAATCAGAACATCAATGTTTATCAAAAGCGTTAAGAGCAACAACAATCCGATAACCCCCTTTTCCGGAGCGGGATCGAAAGGAGCTGACTGGGGAATATTCATTATGCAACGCGTCTTGGACTGACGAAATTTTGCGGCGCCCATCCGCTCAAGGCAAACATACAGCATCTGATATTCCCAAATAGTCATGCATCTAGTACTCACGTTACTTAACTTAGGTGATCTAAGGACAACCGGTGTATGATCAATTAAATACTCTCACAGTTCAGCACATATCTAAGTCTATTGTCGAAATGGACACGCTTGTTTTTATTAATGGTAATGCGTACGACACTAACCGTCCTCGGCAGGCGTTTAGTAAAAGGGTCCTTGCAACACCCCGAAATCAATCTTTACATGAAATTTCCCTTTTTCTTTTTATTGACTTTTTTTCAACTTCTTCCATTAGGAAAGACTTGAAAATTTGAAATAAATAATTTTTTGCTCTTTTTACATCACAAAAAGAAAAAAAATGAAATCGTTCCAAAGAAGAAAAGAAAACACGAAATAAAAACAATAAAATATGAATACTGATCACGATGGCGTGAAACTGCATATTCCATGGGCCTTTGATTCTGTGTCTCCATTGATAAACGACATACCTCTTATATCACCAACTCATTCCATAAACAATGTATCGTGAGCTATGTATATATATATATATATATATATATATATATATATATATATATACATATATATATATATATATATATATATATATAGTGATGTATATATATAGTGATATATATAGTGATATATATATATATATATATAGTGATATATATATATATAAAATGTATCTATATATAAAACAATGTGCATGTGTATGTGTGTGTGATGTTTGTGTGTTCCTATAGACCGAAAGGTTAGAGAATCTACATAAAATCTAAAAGTTTATTCTTATGTAAGATTTACTGGGAAAGACAATAGAAGTATTGGCATAGCTTTACCCCTGATACTGAAGTGTTGGAACGAGTTACTTTTTAAAGCATCGGGTCTTGTATAAGGAAACGCAAACTTCGTTGGGCTTGTCATCTTATTCGTCTAACTGGTGACAGACTGCCCAAGCATGCGATTTATGGGGAACTAACTGGGAATGCTTCCCACAGCATCAACCTCGCAAGCGATTCAGAGATTGTCTCAAAGACGATTTGAAGTGCTTTGGAATTTATGTTAGAGGATGAGAAGGGGTGGCTGTAAATTAGGTCACAGTAGAGGAAAGCGCTTTTGGACGGCAGCTAGCTGTTTGAAAAGAATAGGATGAAACATCACCAGAATAGAGCAGCGAGAAAGAGACTGGACGTGACACCTTTAGCACATGGAGGAAATATAAAACACCTAAGTTGCCTAGTGTGTAACTTGGTGACTATGTCACATGCAGGTTTGTTTAATCATCAACGAGTGCATGTTTTTCAAAATCAGTCACGGACAAGAGGTGGTCTCATTTATGGCATCCACTTAGATCATCACAATACTTACCACATCGGTGGTATGGTCTGTAAAAGTCTGGCAGGCTTGAAGAACCACATCTGCGCATTTAACTGGGAACCTTCAAACTCATATCACATCGATACGACAAAATAATCATATTCGAAATCGAATAGACAGCCCTTATATATATATATATATATATATATATATATTATGTCTATGGTTATCAATTTCCTTTTACTCTGCAATTACTCGAGTGAGGAATGTGGATGACGTAAATATGTAAAATGGCAAGAAAGAAGCTAATTTACATTTTGTTAATAACAAACAGACACACATATCCCCACACACACATATATATACATATATATATATATATATATATATATATATGTATATATATATATATGCATATATATATTTATATATATATATATATATATATATATATGTATATATATATATATGCATATATATATTTATATATATATATATATATATATATATATATATATATATATACGCAAGGTGAGTGTACGTTCGTGCTTTTAAAAGCACGAACAGTACACATATTTTCCATTTCCCTAGAAGAGATAGAGTTGTCTACTGTCGTCGACCGTTGCCAGGGACGACGTAATGCAGGGTGATGGCGGACAACGTGCGATAAAGATTCGTGATACTTGCCAAAGCGAGCGCCATATTGACATGTGCAGTTTGGCTTCTGTATATTTTTTCTCTAGCTTTTTAACCTATATTGTTTTTTGCTAGACTACTTCCATTCGAGTTTATTTCATGATTAATCACACACAGACATAGATGCACATACACACACACACACTCACAAACACAGACACACCTATATGTATACATCTTTTTATTAAGAGAATAATCTTATAAAACCAAATCGATAGAAGTCATAGAATATGTTCCTTATAGCGATAAGGCAAGTAATATATATATATATATATATATATATATATATATATATCGGCAGCAAGTCATTTATTATACATGTGTCTTTGAAGACCACATCGTTATCTTTCTTTGCTATCTTTCTGGTTAATTTCTCGACACGGCGAGCGATTCGTCGGTTTTACGGTGTCAATTGGTGGGTTATGGCGCCAAACGTTGTATCTTGGGCCATTTCTCGAGCGCTTTCGATCTCGCGACCGTCTTCAGGAGGCTGTCTCTTATTATTAGTGAATAGCCGTATTTATGGTTTTATTTTTGGTTATATCTATTAATTTACATATTATAAACTTAATAATAATAAATAATAACACTACTAACTCCCCCCTAAACCAAACAAACGTACTATATTTGTTCCAATGCCCATTCGAGGAATGTTTCCCCAAGACCCAAACAGACAAACAAAGTACTTATATTGGTCATACAACTACAACCATCCCTGACGCCATACGCATAACTTAAATGATACGAGTGCCATCCAGCGACAGATTACCACACATAAAAAAGCATAAAATCAACCGAACTAAGACAAATATTAACAACTAACACTAAGACATACATAAAAACAACTGCACCAACAGACTAAAAATCTTCGAAGCCTACACATCAAAAAATACTTGCTGCCGAAATATATATATATATATATATATATATATATATATATATATGTGTGTGTGTGTGCGTGTGTGCGTCTCTATATATATATATTTATATATGTATATGTGTGTGTATGTGAGTGCGCATGTATATATATATATATATATATATATATATATAGTACATGTATTGTATTAGTTTCTGTAAATGTAAATCCGTAGAAACTCAAGTGTTTATAAAAAGTGCTCAATAACAAGTAGAGCTGTTTATAAGTATAAATTTTTATTTATACAAACATTGTTTGTATAAATAAAAATGTATACTTATATATATATATATATAGGTAGAAGGATGAAAGGAATTAGAAAAGCGACGGAGGCAGATCTTTTTTCCAATTCAGTTGCTCAATGCCAGGTATTCTGCTCTATCCTGTATATTGAGCCGTATACTGTTCACAATAGGTTTCACCTTTCCTAAAGTTTCGCTTTTAGTTCTCCACTTTATATATATATATATATATATATATATATATATATATATATGTATATATATATGTGTGTGTGTGTGTGTATAGTACTATGCAAATATATCTATGGCAAGTGAGCTACACAAAAGCATCCATTTTTCATTCCTGCGATAAACTATCAGTCTTATCAGATTTGTTACTTAGTTCAACACTACTTACATATAACGCAACCACAAACAAGGATAGTAATATACATATATATATATATATATATATATAGAGAGAGAGAGAGAGAGAGAGAGAGAGAGACACTGAAACGATATCGTCTGTTGGTGAAAAGCACTTTAATATTTAAAAAGTATTTATAGTTTAAAGACCATTTTAAGATGTAAATGTTTTAAAAGTAGAGCCCTTTTTGAAATGAAAACGATGGTTGGCATTTCTGCAATAAGCAAGTTCAGCTCGGGCGTTGAACACTGTAGACGACAAGACGCTACCCCCGCCTTCCTGAGCGTTCGTCTCGCGATCATAAGCTGTATCTACGAACTGCATTCCAGCCCATGCAACTGTTTACAACCGCTACACTTGTGAGGGTAAGAGAGCCCGAAACGACGTTATCTCTAGGTGAAAAACACTTAAATTTTAAAAAAACATATATATATATATATATATATATATGTATATATAATATGCAAATGTATCTATGGTAAGTGAGCTACACAAAGGCATCCATGTTTGATTCCCGCAAGAAATCATCACACTAATCGGATTGTCTAGTTAGTTAAACACTACTTAGATATAATATCCTGCAAACAATACATCCACGCATTAAGCGTGATGATTACCTGCGGCAATGACATCTGAACGCCCCTGTGTAGCTTACTTTCCATATATATATATATATATATATATATATATATATATATATATATATATATATTCGTTTATACTAGTACTACGCTCTATTCAAGTATTAAGTACTTTTGAAGAAAATAATTAAAATATATGCATACAATATATTATATAACCATTTTAATATTATATGTGCATATACATGAAATTGTGTATGTATATATCTTAGAAGAATACTCGTTTAACACCACAGTTTTGACCCGTTACCAAGATTAAAATCAACATATAATCAGTAAAAACCTTATATCTAGTATACTTATTCTAATTTTAAGCAGAATCCATTGCGTGTTTTTTTCTTCAGGAAATGTATAAAATGTAAGTCTTTAGTTTAAGGGAGTCTTCAGAAGAAATTCAGGAAATCTTTCTTAATTGGTATTTAATGATTATTGATAAAATTTAATGTAAATCTGAAATATTTCCCCATATCATGCCCCGCTCTCTCCTAAGAAATTGAAACTAATTTATGTCTCATACCTGTTCTTCAAACTTCTAAATTAAACTAAATATATGCCACATTACCCACCCTTACGCCTAAAAGTGGTGTTCTTTAATCAATATAGTCGATTAATTAGTTTATATATACACATATTATACACTAATTATTATATAAAAAGAGATGTCAAGAGTGGTATTTTGAAGATTAGTGTTATAATCTCACACTCAAAAGAGACATTTGTTTACTAGAGGTTTATACGTCAGCTGGTAATCGTTCGATTAAATTTTGTTCGTAAGGAGCGAATGTAAAGCGACCAGACATGCTTGAGGTGTTTTGGAATCGGTTTTAACGAAGAGATACGTCTCTAATAATGTTCTCTTTCATGTGTCTCTCTCTTTCCCCCCGTTTAACGCAACTAAATAAGTTGGTCTTCTAAATAAATAAATAGCAAAGTTATTTGTTTTTGTCACTTTTTTATTACTATGACAACGGCTTACTGTTATCTAAATACACCATAATATTGAATGACTAATTTTAGTAACTATTTTTTTAAATGTTCATAATAAATCAATGGTTGGTGTCATTCATTTGTAATTCCCTTCTCTTATGTTTTCTATATATGCAGTAAATGTGTCGATATTAATTGTAATTAATTAAAACAATGTAATAAGAAACCATAAAATAGTAAAAACTTTCTTAAAAGAGGTAATATAAATTAAACTTATATCGCACTAGAAAGAAAGCTATAAGCATGTGGAGGTCCCCAGATGCCGAAGAGCTTTCTACTCCAAAAGCTTCTTTCCTCGTGCTGCTGGTGTCTAGAACTCCCTCCCTGCTCACTGTTTTCCTGACGGTACTGACATGCAGAAATTTAAAACTAATGTAAACAGACATCTCAGTGCGCAGCTTCCAATTTAGGTTGACCCACACCATCACACACCAAAAAATTCACCCTTTTTCTCAGTAGCCCCTTACGTCTACAGTGGCGGCCTGCCTTGTTTGGAGTGAACTATGTTAAAAAAAGAACAGTTCATAGAGAAATGGAGAGGGTGAGTGACTTCTCTCTCTCTCTCTCTCTCTCTCTCTCTCTGTCACTTTCTCTCTCTCTCTCTCGCTCTCTCGATCAAGCTCTCTGTGTATCTCCTTCCTGTTGGAAACACCACATTTGTTTCTTTTTTATTGTTTTTAAATTCAATGATTTGTTTGATTGCGTTCTCAAACCTTTCGCATTTGTGCTGAAATGCGCGTTTACGGTCGTTTCTAAATGTTAAGTTTTGAAAAAGAAACACACACACACAATTGCTTAAGCGAATTGATTTTTTTATCTCCCCTTTTATTTATTTACGGGCTCATTTAAAAGAAAAAAAATAAAGTTGTATCAAAATTATCAAAATCTTAATAGTTATCTATTTATATGAATAAATGCAAAAGTGCACGTCTTTTATTATTTAAAATATTGACTTCAAGTATTTCAAGTAGCGAATTTGCGAAGCGATAGCGAGTCGGCAAAGCCAGATAGTCTTCCTTAAATACGTGTTCATTGATCAATTAAATAGCGTATCTTTTTGCGATTGCCATTCCGACCTTTGATTGCAGCTGTCGAATTATTTTCGGTATGAGAGAACCGGTGACGACACGCATGCATATTGAGACGCCAATCGAGAGAGAACAAGTGTGTCTTTGATTAAGAATCACACTGTTTTATGGGAAACCGGCGACGTACGTATCGGAGCCTCCTGGTTTGATCGTTTATAAAACACATGTACATCACCTAGTTAATATTGATAAATATTTTTATTTTATTGTAATTTATTTTTTGTTTTTTTCTTCTATTAAGCTTATGCGTTTTGTCTGGTATTTTTTTTCCTTGAGTTGTTTGTCCGTTCCATTTTCACTAGCATCCATCTTTTTCCCTCCGTTTTTTTTCTGCTTTCCTTTTTGTTGTTAAATTTCGTCTTCGTTTCTTTGCGCTCCTCCAATTTCCTAGGCTTCAGCTTTCCCGCGTGTTCAGCCATTTTGTATTTTTTACCATTTTCGCCTGTCGCCAAACAGCTTTGAGTCCCGATTACGCATGCTACACGCGATCTAAACATTTTTTCTCTTGTTTTTTTTCCCCCTCGTGTTCTGCGCTTTTTTCTTATATGTTTGCCTTAAGACTTTAATGTCGGAGATTTTGGATGAGAAAAAAATCTTAGTAAACAGGAAGTTGTTACTTTTCTGCGAGGAAAGCTGGCTTTTTTAGTTTTATTTACTTACGAGCGAGACCCGGTGGAAATTCCACGGTTACTGATCTACCACCTTCTATTTCCTCTTGTCGTTTAAATAATTGCCAGCTGAATATCTTTTAAATAAACGAAACGAACATTTTCCCATTTTAATTAAATGTTTTCATTTACCGTCCGCCACATTATCTTTTTCGGTTGAGTTTGTTTGTTAGTATGTAACTATATTTCTTTATGTATAGTCTAGTGTCAGAATCACTTGAACAATCGTCACCAAACTTGATCAAAATACAAGTCATGGTCAAACTTAGGACTCATTTACTTTTGGGATATCTAGGACAAAGATCAATGTAAAGGTTAAAGTAACTTTTGACCATAACTATGGGTCTGTTTATTGTAGAGACTCGCTACGTAGCCCATATTGTCGTCAATGAAGTCCCGCGTCTTATATGGTATTGACCCTTCACCTTGACTTTGAAAAGGTCGGTCATTGTCGATATTTCGAAGGAACTGAACTTCTGATTTTTACTAAATTTGATGTGTGAATCTGATGATCTTTGATAACAGTGACCACCAATGCAAAATGTCAGCCTAATTAGAGAAACATTTTGAGTTAGCAGTATCTCTTAGTGAATACTTCACACCGCAGGAATATGTAACACAAGACCAGAAGTTGGGGGAAATCAAGCCAGCATCCAGAATAAGGGGCACTCTGGCCTCCTAAAAATAGCCTTGACAGCCCTGTCAGCATTCCTGATTGGGTCGCCTCAAGCAGTTAGCAAGAAACTAACTCCACCCCAGAGGAGAGGAAAGGCCTGGGAAGGTGCATCTCCTAAGACTCTCTAGGACGACTCCGCAGTCCGAAAGATAAAAGGCCAACGAAGTGGTTCAGTTTCTGCCCGACTGACTGTCGCGAACAGGTCCTCGACTGGTATTTTCCAGTCAACGTCTCTGAGCAGCAGAAGCTGGCCCGATACTGTTATCTTGAGGAATATTACATGCAATATGAAAAAGTAAAGCCCATCCATACTTTGTAAGGTGGATGTATACAGTCTCAGAAATAACTTACGTTCTTGTCACGAATGCAAATATAAAAATTTAAAAAACAATGAAGAATATATATCATGAGAAATAAATGCAATATATTAAATATATTATATGTTAAAAGTTCACTTTATTTCACTGTTTAAAGGAAGATTCTGGGAGATATTATTGACAATGAAACATGAACACGAATTAAGATCCTTTTTTTAATACAAATTCTGTTTTTGCTACCGTTGCTCTTGTTAAACAAGTATTTAAAGCGACGCTCACGATAAGTGGTCCATTTTTGGAGAGTCACAGATTCGATTGTCGAAAATGCATTCAAATGTTTACTCTCTCTATTATCTCTCTGTCTCCCTCTCTCTCTCTCGCTCGCTCTTTCTCTCTTTCTATTTATGTATATATAGTCATCCACAGACATGTGTTACGTCTTTTCACGACTAATAAAAATGTATGAACCTCCGTTATCCATCATAAACAACTGCATAGACGTAAATCTCTCAACGTTATTGTGGCTTTGAATCATTAAAGATCTCTAACTGATGCTTCAAAATCGTTTGTCTACACAGGCTAGGTCGAGAATTGTTAATAACTAACGCCTCAATAATATTGAGAGGGTCAGGTGATAAGCCCTTAAGGAAAATGTTAGCAATTTTCTTTTTTTTCACCCTCCCCTTTCATTGATTGAAAAAATATTTCCTCTGAAATGTATATATATATATATATATATATATATATATATATATATATATATATACGAGGCCTATCTAAAACGTATCCGACCTTAGGGTAGAAAAATATTTCACATGTGTAACGGAGTTGGGACCTTAATCCCCTTCAAAGTAAGCCCCTGTTGCTTGCACACACTTAGCCCGCCGATCCATCCATTGCCGGAAACACCTCTGGAAGTCTTCGTTTGGAATGTTGTTCATCTCGGCCGCACCCTCTCAACAACAGCTGCACTCCGAGCACTTTGAGGTCTGCCAGAACGCGGGTAACTCTCCGCTGATGTGCCCCATTTTGAAATCGGTTGAACCACTTCTTAATTTGTGTTACACACGCATCTTCTCCCAAAACCTGCTGAATCTGTCTATATCTAAAACTATGTATGGTTTGTGAGATTATTCCATGTATTTAGGTTCTTTTTTAATACTTATTTGAATTGTCCATGTCTAGGATGTTAACGTTGTCTACGTGTTAGAGAGGTGGGTTTTTTTTACTGTTTAAGTGTAGTGTGTTGTGTATACCTTTATTGTTGTGAGGGGTGTTTAAGGATTGGAGAGATATTGAAAAAATTAAAAGAGCTAAAAAAATCCGAGTTCATAGTTTAAGACCCTGGTGTGTGTGCGTGTGTGTTTAATTTGAGGATTTTTATTTCGTTGTTAGTTCGTTTCGTTGATAGAATAGAAGCCTGTGTGTAATAATATGCATTTAATGTTATCTATTGTGTGATAAGGTAGATTACAATATTGCGCAACTAGGGAATGTGTATTATCATCCCTAGTCGCTATTTGTAGTTGTTACACCTACCTCAAGTGGAAAGGAGTATATACAGACATATATACATAGTTCACCCCAAACAAGGCAGGACGCCACTGTAGACGTAAGGGGATACTCAGAAAAAAGTGTGACGGTTTTTTTTTGGGGGGGGGGCAACCTAAATTAGGAGCTGCGCAGCATGTTTCTTTATTTATGTATGTCAGTAACGTCAGAAAAGCAGGGAGCAGGGATAGAGTTCCAGAGTCCAGCAGCACGAGGAAAGAAGCTTTTGGAGTAAAAAGCTCTTCGGCATCTGAGGACCTGCACAGTGTATGGATGGGATTTGGCAGATTGTCGGGTTGGTCTAATGAATTTACGTCGTGGGGCTACCAGAGCAGCAAGCTCATCAGAGCACAATCCATTGAAGTACTTGTAAAACAGGCACAAGAAAGCAACATTGCGGCGATGGGACAGGGGCTGGAGCTGAGTGGATAGTGAAGGACCTATCAATTTTGCAACTCTTTTTTTAACCTTGTCTAAGGGGGAGAGACTAGCGGATGATGCACCAGCCCAGATGTGGCAACAATACTCCATGCATGGGCGGATGCGGGCTTTGTTGAGATATAGGATAATGTCAGGTCTGAGAAGTTTACTGGCACAGTAGAGAGAGCCCACCTTCTTTGCAGCAGCTCTGGCAATGTTTTCAATGTATTTATTCCAATTCATGTTATCTGTGAAAGTTAGGCCGAGGAGTTTGAATGATGAACTCTCAGGCAGGGTTTCTATTTGCCATGGCAATCAGTGGTTGGAGAGAATTCTTGTATTTATTAAAAAATAGTAGCTTTGTTTTTGCGGCATTAAAAGTTACCATCCATTTTTTACCCCATTCCACTACAGACTGGGGGTCATTTTCTAAGGATTTAGTCATTGCCTCAGATATGTGCGCGTCGGCTTTGCCCACATGACGAGAATAGAGCGTGGTGTTGTCAGCAAATATTTCTATCTCAGTCGCAATGGCATAAGGGAGGTTATTTATGAAAATCAGGAACAGTAGAGGTCCAATAATAGATACCTGGGGTACACCAGCATTTATGCCATGTTGCTTAGAAGAACGGCCATCGAGTACAACCTGGATATTTCCTTTTGTTAGGAAGGATTTAATTATATTAAATATTTGTCCAGTAATACCATATGAGTGCAGTTTTATGAGAAGCCCTTGTCAAAAACCTTGGATATATCGAGCGCTACCGCCCTAGTTTCACCTGCCTTGTCTAGTGTATGGTATATGCGTTCAGAGATGACCGTTAGGATATCTGCAGTAGATCGTGCTTGGCTGAATCCGTATTGATGATCAGAAAGAAGTTTAGCATTAACTAGGTGCCTGACTATCGCTTGATTGATTAATGATTCAAAGATTTTTAGCAAAGATCGGGAGTAGACTGATTGGGCGATAGTTTAGAGGATCAGTTCTATCTCCAGAATTATTGAAGACTGGTACCACAGATGAAATTTTCCAACTATCAGGGAAACAAGATTCGGTAAGGCACTTGTTGTATAGTTTGGAGAGGGCAGGGGCCAGCTCAGGAGAGCATTTCTTATTACTATTACTGGTATAAGATCAGGCCCACAGGCTTTGAAGGTGTCAAGGTTTTTTATTATGTATTTCACTTGAGACGGAGTGATGACCAGGTTCTCAAGTGTAGCTTCAGTCCGCTATGGGAATTTAGGGAGGGGTTTGTTTGCCGAATCCAGAGTGGAGTTTAAGGCGAAACGCTGGGTAAGTAGTTCACCCTTATCAGTTGCCGTGCAAACAACATCCTTGTGATTTGATAGCGGGTGGATTGTCGATTGCCCATTGTTCATCACACTATTGTAAATTTTCCAGAAATCACAAGTACCTAGTTTCTGTGACTGAATGTTTTTTTTTTGTTATCTCTGTATACGTCTCTGTACTTCAGCTATCACTACTTTGCAATCATTTCTTGCCTCTACAAATTATTGTCTGTTTGCAACTGCACATTCTAGGGTGAACCATTGAGGAGAGTGGAGTTTGCTGAAGAATTTTCGCGTGGGGACATAAGCATCAATGCCTGCTTTGACCCATTCAGTTAGCTCATTTGCACACTGATCAGCAGGGATTGAGAAGGTTACACCCCATGGGGCGTCGCTGATGTGATCCCTAGGGGATTGAAAATCAGCCTGCTCATAGTTTCTCGTCGTTTTAAGCAACGGCTCTTCAGGTTTTCGACGAGGTTTTATTAAAAGATATAAATAAATAAGTAAATATATAGAACACACCGAGAAAGCTGAAAAGCACTAATAAAAATGCTGATTTTAAATAAAACATGAATTTCTCGATATGTGCTGTATCAGTGTCCATATGCTAAAATCAACACGTTAGCTTCAGCCAATTCTCAATACACCTGGGGCAATCAATCCTATAACAGTTGTAAATAGAAACTGACAACGCAGTAAATAAACTAATTATATAACCAATGAAAGTATAGTTAAGATCAATTTTTTCCGTTACTTGTTTTAACTAGATGCATATCCATTAACAATAACACATAGTTCAGTGTAGTTTAATCATCACGACAAGAGATGTAACACCCATATATATCCGGACTTCAAATAAGGATATTTACACATAATCATCTATGCAGTAAAATCATTCATCTGCATCCAATGCAACCAAACTGACCAATTAAATACACTTAACCTACATATGGCGCGACAACTGGCGCCAAATTATATAACATATCAATCATAGCTAATGACTCAATATGACGGATATGTTGTATACACTTAAACTTAAACATATTTTTATATAACCTATGTCTATCGCTATTATGCAAAGCATCTTTTTCCCAAATATGATAAGAATGGCTTAAGTGATTTCGTAGATTACTTAATGTATATATATATATATATATATGTGTGTGTGTGTGTGTGTGTGTGTGCATATATATATTTATACCTTTATATATATATATATATATATATATATATATATATATATATATATATATATATATATATATATATTAGTGATGTGACGATTTCCAAATTTTTCCCGATTCTGATATAATTAACTTTTTTGTTTTAAATTCTCTATTCCGATACCATTCCCACTTTAGATTCCGATTCCTTTTAAATGTATGATTATTTTATTATGGATTTGTTTTTTTATGTTATGGTTAAAAATAAAAATAAAAACATAAAACGGTATTAATTTATAACCACAACATACGATATTGAAATATTCACAATGCAAAGTCCGTAATTTTGCATTTGGTTTAATTCTAAGACCACTCATGTATTTCTTACTAAATGAGAGCGTTCATACAAACCATTAAGTGATCGCTCACTAGTAAAAACAAGTAGTGTCCCTTAAGACTAGATGACATCCATTTTCCCCACATTTTCAATACTCTCCATACCTTTCCATTATTATTTCAACTCACTTGGTGGACTCGCGCCAGACGTTTTCCATTGAGCTATCGCTGACGACGGTCGTTGGTGGGTTCTAAACGCATTGTTATCGTTTCTCCTTTAAAGTGTCTTTTCCACAGCGATGTGTACGACGATGTTTTGTGCACATTTATTTCCTAATCTCATAAAAAGAAACATGTAAACCCTATATTATTACCTCCCCACGGGGGCAGAGGAAGACACAAGTTCGGTATTTTAATGTGGAGAAAATCAAGCTCTCCAAAACAGGGCACTCTGGATTGAGAGAGAAATTTAAATTGCCTTAGTCTAGACGAGTGATCCTTCACTAACCGATTACAGAACAGGTCACGCGTCGTATCAGAACATATACTACTTTTTGATCCCAGCCAATGTAGTCTCTTCTTTCCCCATTTTTGTTTCCCATTTCACTGTTCTCTGTAATTTTCGCGTTGGTTTGATCTTTGCTGTATGTAGTGGGACTCTCCTTATTTTGTCTTATGCATTCCCCTAGTTCCGTAATTGTGTTAGCTACGATCTCTTTATCATCATCAGCAGCATCAGCAGCAGCAGCAGCAGTAGCATCATAAGCAGCATCATTATTATTATTTCATAGTAGTTTCAACTTTTGGGTGTTTTTAGTTGGAGTTTTCTGTTTTGAACATCAAGTCAATTTACTTGAACTTAGACATCCCAGCTCTACCTTAAAACTTTCGCTGTTTCTAACAGGCAAGCCTTTTGCAGAATTGTAAAAAGAAATTGTCTCGTCAATCTGTTCAAGCCATTTATTTTATGGTGGCTTTTCGTTATGGTTGCAAGCGTTCCAATTACAACGGGAATCACCTTTACTTCCTTACGTTTCCATAGTCTAACTAATTCCTATTTTAGATCTTGATATTTATTTTTTTTTTCGTGTTCTTTCTCTTGCACTCTTGTATCGAAGGGGCATGCTATATCAATGATTATGCAAGTTCTCTTGTTTTTGTCTAGAAAGATTAAGTCGGGTTTTGAATTTTTTAAGAACCTTATTAGTCTGTAGTCCCATGTCTCAATAAAGTTTGAGATTGACGTTCTCCTGTACCACTTCTGGCTACTGCTGATACAACTTCTCATTGTGGTCTAATTCATAAAGTTTGCATATATTCTAGTGTAGTACCTGAACGACTTTGTCTTCATTTTTTATACTTGTGTTGTGCTAGCATTGGGCATTCAGATACAATATGCGCTAAGGTTTCTTCTTTTTCATCACACAATCGGCATATCAGTGATTCTGCAGTTTTGCCAATGTAATTTTTGATGGGCCTAGTACGGGGGAGCTTGTTCTTGGGCTGCCATTAAGGTGGTCTCAATTAATTTTTTGAGATTACTGTGACCAACCAATTCCAGCTGTCATTATTTCTAAATGAAGTCCCCTTAAAGAATACACTTTGTAGTTTCCAAATAATGTTAACCCTCTATCTTGTAACATTTGACTATTTTTCAGCCCAGTTCTTAATAGTATCTCTCTTTTCACTTTACGAAGAAGAATCTCATAACGTTCAGAAATATATTTATATAGACAACTTTCTTCTATATTCACAACATCTTCAACACTAAGTACACCTCGACAACCTTCCTTTCTAGATAGATACAATCGATCTGCATCACCTTTCTTTCCAAAAGCTCCATAAATTGTAAGCATTTTCCGTTTTGGTATCTAACTATTTTAGTTCATCTACATTCCAGTCAAGTATACCGGCAATATATCGAATAATAGCAACTGCTCTGGCATTGAGAGCATAGATTGTCTTTCGACTGTGGAGGCATGATTTAAGAATACTCCTTACTCTTCTGTTGTACAGTTGTGACCTGGTTTTTCCTTCCTTTGTTTTTAATCTTATCCGCCTCCAGAATTCCTAAGTATTTGTAGCCCCTCTCACTGTCTCAATTCTGTATCAGATCTGTTGTTGCTTGTTCAAGACCATTTGAATGGACATGGTTACACATTTTTATAACAAGAATAGCACATTTAATGATGCCAAAATTAATTCGTATATCGTCACTAAATACTTTAACCGTGTTTTTTAGGTTATCAAGTTGAGTTTCATTCTTTCCAAAAACCTTAAGGTCATCCATGAATAGTAAGTGGTTGACTGTAAGAAGTCCTTTCCAAAGTCCATACTATGCCTTCACATTTCGTAAGAGAAGTATCATTGGGATCAACCTAATGACAAAAAGCAAAGTGGAAAGACTATCGCCCTGGAAAATCCGTCTCCTTATTTTCACCTTACCTAATGCAACCCATCCTGAAGTTAAATTTGTTTCCCAATTGTTCATGCTATTCTTTAAAGCTGTTTGAATGTTAGGGGCTATTCCGAAAATCTCCAGGCATGTGTGTATCTATGAATGAGGGACCATGTCAAATGCTTTCTTATAATCCACCCACTCCATGGAAATTTCTCAAAATCATGTTATCGATCAGAAACTGATCTTGCTGCCATGTGATCTTTTTCGGCAGCCTTTCTGTTCCTCAGGCAGTAAAATTGTTTTGGTTCAAATGACCATAAATACTTTCAGACAATATGCTAGTGAAAAGTTTCCATATAGCTGAGAGGCAAGTGATCAGTCTAAAGTTTTTCACTTCACCCCCTTTGGTTTAGGTAAGCTACCTGTCGTCGAACAGCCATTTATCATTTCTGCAAGACGTGGGAGAAGAGCTTGAAGGTTTTTAAACCAGTATCCCTCGACTCTGTCAGGTCCAGGTGCTTTCCAATTTGAAAGCTTTTTAACCATCTCCTTCCGCATCTCAACGGTGACTATTATATTCACTTGTCCTTCTACTCTATAAGACACCTACTTTTCAATATATTTGATCTATTCTGCATCATCTTGATGCTTTACTTCCTTTTTTCCAAATGCCTTTCCAGAATGCACTAGATTAGTCAGTATCAGTTATTCCCTCTTTCAATTCCTTCTAGTTGTTCAAAAAAGAGTTTCTAGTTGTTCTCAAACAGTCTGTTTTGTCGATACTGCTCAATTCTCTCGCTGTAGCGTTTAACTTTGGTAGTCTTTGCTACGACCCGCTGTTGCAGTTCTTCGATCTTTTTGGTTAATGTAAAATTTACGGATTAGTCTTTCACAAGTGCTGTGACTTTTGAGTTCGCAATTTCCGACAGCTTGCACTTTACTTGAATCCTTTCTAAGTTGTTTTATCTTACCATTTAAACGTTTCCTCCACCATGGATTTTTCTTTACTTCTTTTTACTGTTTTTCTACTCCGAGTAGATTTGATAAAGTATTGGCAGCAGCTTTAAGACTTTTATTACACTGATCAAGATTATTTATTAATAAAGATGGCAAGACATCATTCACTTTTGTCGTTACAATATTAAGTATTTTCTTATTGACAAATCTCAGGTTCGGCGGTTGTTCTAAATTTCCAGCTCTTAGCTTCTCGTCTAACAATCTGCAAATATCAATATCGTCTTCTGTCATCCTATGTTCTATGATATGATTTACAATTGCACCTGCGAAAACCTCCTGATGACCATTAGTTACAATATTTACGCTCTCAGAGTTTGTTGTTGTTTCTACTATAGACTTTTCTTCAACTACATCAAGTGTATTCATCTCCACAAGCTTGGCAAAGTCTTCTCTCTCAATTTATCTTAAAAATTTTCAATTAGAATAGAAAATAACCATTAATTAGTTCTAATCACCTGGGCTTGTTCTGCAAATTTTTGTTCTGATAATTGAAACAGGCCGAGATCATTCCAGTATTAGTGCATTCGCTGTCTATATCGTCTCTTAAGAGTATCGCCTTTCAAGTAAAATTTCATCACAATTCTATTGAAGGCTTTAGTTCAATTAGTTCTAGATTTAGTGTTTCGAGGGTTTCTCCGGATGATAACTTGGGAAGCCTCGTTTGTTCCCCCACCGGACGTGGAGCCTGTACTTGACATTCTGGACCCACACATATCGTTTTCGGTTTGATAATTTTGAATACTCATATTGAAATAATATGAGGAATGGTTGGTGAAAGGTTTTCCTTCCCTAGTATTTTTATTGAGATACAATCTCTAGGAGAGTTGCTATCCAAAGCTGACGACAAAATCCTGGCTATGAAATGCTTTTAAACCATGCCAGATGTCAACCTGGCTTTTACAACTGCCTTTGCCTTCCATCATTAGAGATGTTGCGTTCGCTATGGCTTACTGGAGATTATAAACTCCTTTTAGTTGCTATTATTATTATTATTATTATTATTATTATTATTATTATTATTATTATTATTATTATTATTATTATTATTATCATTCTCACCATTAATTACTATGATTATAATTATTACTACCACAACTATTATTACATTCTTTTGTTTTAAATAATAAAAAACGAAGACACTTTGCAATTAAATCAAATAACTTACCAGCTGCCACGATTTCAATGGTGAGCGATCCACTATAAACAACAAGCCGCCAAATAACTTGGTTTTATACAGAAATTTGCGTGGCAATTAATAAGCATCTCAACCGAAGGGTCTCATTTTTTAAATACATTATTTATGTGATTGTAATCGACGCTCGTTCGTTACACGTCGTAAAATAACTGTTTTATACAGAAACCCACGTGGGGACCAATAATCATCTTCACTAAGGGATCTTTTTTAAATATATTGTTATTTTTTGTTATTTTTTGCTATTGGAATCGACTATTATATTAATAATAATAATAATAATAATAATAATAATAATAATAATAATAATAATAATAATAATAATAATAATAATAATAATAATAATAATAATAATAATAATAATAATAATAATAATAATAATTATAATAATAGTAATAATAATAATAATAATAATAATAATAATAATAATAATAATAATAATGATAATAATGATAATAATAATAATAATAATAATAATAATAATAATAATAATAATAATAATAATAATAATATCTAGTGCCCTTCATGGAAAACGATTGTTATCTACGCACACAAAGATATAAACCTATGTTTTTTGTAGCATCTTCTCATGTCAGTGTCTCTTTGTTCAGATAAATACTTTCTTTGTTAGATCTTTGTTAAATATATCTGCTTATTCATTTATCGATCTTACTGTAATCTCATCGATCACTGTGTGCACGTTAATCTAACGTAAGACATACATCAATCTATGCCTCCCATATATATCTCTATCTTTTATAAAGTTAAGTGTGTTCATATGTTTATACATTTGAATGCAAAGGATTCACTCCGAAACTAATTAATCAATCATCATGAATTTTCAAACGCAGCTGCTAGGCGTAAGAGAGCAAAATACATGCTATGTTTAGTTTAATTTAGGTTTTTGCATAGAATATAAAGGGTGGACGGATTCCCTTTGTGAAAATTCAGATACCTCATTTTTTTGTGAAATTTAAGCAATAAGTATTGGACATTAAATGAAACAAATATTCTCAAAATTTCAATTTTTTGGATTATTTAAATTAAAATATTTCAGATTTGCATTAAATGTGATCTATATTAATTAAAAACTAATTAAGCAAAATTTTCTGAATTTATTTTTTTTCTAAAAAAACATTAAGTTTAAGCCGTAAATTTTACACATTTTTTAGAGTAAAAATCATGTAATGGATTTTGATCAAAATTAGACTAAGAATTTTAGACATAAGATTGAACAGCATCATTTATTAATTTTCAATCTTTGTAAAGGGACAAATAAATGGTGCAAAACTGTTCTGTTTGGGGGGTTCATTTTACCTGTCATGAATTAATAAACAGATATCTGTCTCAGTTCAGGAATTTCTAAATGAAATCAAAGTTAGGTCAATAATGGTAGTGTTTGTGACCCTACGAGTAACGAGTACATCTAGTATATTAAAAGTGTTTATACTAACTATTACACCTTAATTAAAATATGCATATCACTTGTGATAATAGACTTGAAACAGTTCATACAATTTGAGTTGGATTGTCTCAAT
Source organism: Sepiola atlantica (assembly GCA_963556195.1). NCBI lineage: Eukaryota > Metazoa > Mollusca > Cephalopoda > Sepiida > Sepiolidae > Sepiola > Sepiola atlantica. The sequence continues at coordinate 163,849,194 of OY744522.1, read as the reverse complement.
ACTTTTTCAATTATTTATACTTATGATATTTTTTTGGATAATCCCGCATAATATTGAAATATCATGTTTTGGTCGCGCTTGCACAATTTCAATAGACGCATCTTAAATTGAACGGACGTATTTTAAGCATACAGGTTCTTGTTGTTATGACGTCACCATTAACACTAACCCTAAACCTCTGTCTACATTATTGTAACTTGTGTATAATTTTTACAATAATGGAAATATGATTCTTATGAGTTTTTTTTTTTTTATCTCAGCGACACATTAGAATCTTGTTGGATATTATTTTCCCAGTGGTTTCATCTTATACTGGGAACCCATGTTGTAAATAGGGTCGCCATTTTGTTTTTTCTCGTGTAGTGGCTGCAAAATGGCTTAAAATTAATTAACACGAATACGCATGATATTTACTGGATTACTTTATCTAATTCTGCAAAACATCATATCTGGCCAGGTTGTTTAGTTGAATCATGGATTCTGATCTACTTTCCATTAGCTTTTTCCTTTTCAGAGTCATACACACAAAATACGTAACGAGAAAATATATTCATTGTTCTCTTGAATGAGGAAAATTAGATTTCTGGTAAGGATATGCTCCAAAGCCAGTGCTGTTTGCAACACGTTCGGTGGAGAGCTTCTGACACGTTCAGGAGAGTGGAGGGGAGGGGGGTCTAGAAAACTAGTTTATATCCAAGAGAAATAACTCTGATCGCGACATATGCTCCAGATTTTATTCTGAAACAAATTATTAGAATATTTCTAAAGAGGACTCATATATTATTAAGCATGTCACGTGTTAAACAAATTCAACAATAGCTAAAATACTAATATATATAAACTTTTCTTATCAAATTTTACCTAATACTTACGGACTGTTTTCGTATATGATATGTGAGGGCTTATTTGCTAAATAGATATATACTAATACGTAAAGGTAATTTCATGTTAGTATTACCTTATCACCTTAAACCCCTATTTAAAAAAAAATAGCATCGCCGATGATGCAATGCAAAGAAAAGCATTTTGTTAAATATCATCTGTTATCGCTGCTGTGTCGAACGTTAAAGACTTTCTTGGCCCCTCAACTAAGATTAAAGTGTAGTATCTGTTCTGCACAAAGATGGTACAATAATATTGTGGGGTCTACGCTCGCACCGGACGTCGATAAAATAGAAAAAGGTCACAAACTCCTACCAGTGTTTTAGACATAGACCTTTATGATCGGCTGTATTTTGAAACTACATGAACCAGAGTATATAAGTATATAAGTATGTGTTAGTTTGACCAAAGTTGCTATCATAATATCGTTGTATATAAGTATGTGTTAGTTTGACCAAAGTTGCTATCATAATATCGTTTTATATAAGTATGTGTTAGTTTGACAAAAGTTGCTATCATAATATCGTTGTATATAAGTATGTGTTAGTTTGACCAAAGTTGCTATCATAATATCGTTGTATATAAGTATGTGTTAGTTTGACCAAAGTTGCTCTCATAATATCGTTGTATATAAGTATGTGTTAGTTTGACCAAAGTTGCTATCATAATATCGTTGTATATAAGTATGTGTTAGTTTGACCAAAGTTGCTATCATAATATCGTTGTATATAAGTATGTGTTAGTTTGACCAAAGTTGCTCTCATAATATCGTTGTATATAAGTATGTGTTAGTTTGACCAAAGTTTCTATCATAATATCGTTGTATATAAGTATGTGTTAGTTTGACCAAAGTTGCTATCATAATATCGTTGTATATAAGTATGCGTTAGTTTGACCAAAGTTGCTATCATAATATCGTTGGGTCTACGACGAACGTCCATAAAATGCGGGACATCAATATAAAACAGATGAAAGATACAACTTGAATTTCCATGGGTACCGCTAGTAAACCAAGTAATACGTTAATATATTGAATATAACTGAATAATTAATCAAGTAGGGACTAGCTTAAGAATATAACAATGTTTACAAGTAGAATAATCAAGTTAATGGCCTCATGAAATATATGAAATTCATTCTGGAATTATTGGAAATGCGGTTTAATTTATTTGCTGGTTTCGATCACGATATCCGTTAATTGAACGCGAGTGTCCCCAAATGACATCGAGCGTCACTTTCAATGGCGCCGTTTGCTTCTTCGTAATATTCTATTTATATTAGTCCACATGGAGATCAACTAACGAATACCAGAACCATATTAAGTTTAATAATGGCTGCTAACGCTGAAAAGGCTCTCTATTATATAGATACAGGTTGTCTATAAAGTCTGTGTGCACTTTTTAAAATTTATAACTTCATTTGTATTTGCGATAGAAATAATCTGTTAAACAGATTAGAAAGAAGTTCATCTATGTTTGATAGGTTTTATTGAAGTTGTATTTAAGTTTTCACATGTCTTCCATCATTAGCAAATTTTGCAGTTCACAGAAAACATTTGCGAACTGATTTTACAGTAATGCCTGAAATCACATTAGTTATTTTAGCTTTCAAATCTTCTAATGAACAAAGTATGGTTCAATAAACAATTGTTTTGACACGTTCCTCATGAAATAAATAAATGGCTCAAATCTGGCGAACGCAGAGGCCAATAAAATGGTCCACCTATTCCCATCCATCCGTTCGGAAATTTCTGATTTAGAAGCTGTCTAACTCGCAGACCAAATTCTATGGTAAAGAATTATTGAATAACTCTTCTTTAAATAACATACAAGAAATTTATAACATTTTTACACATTATTTCTATCGCAAATACAAATAAAGTTATAAATTGTTAAAGTACGCACGGTTTTTATTCGCAAATGGTGTGTATAAATAAATATATATATATATATATAATTTATTTAGATACTGTATATTACATATTTCAGCAATGTACCGCGGTTTCATCCAAAAGGGAAGATTTAGATATCTTTAGTAAATATCTGTGCCCAGTGGAATCATCGGCAAGCTGAAATGATTGTAGTCACGTCCCGATAGGAAATGGCGTCAACAATGACAGAAAACGGTGTATCCCTGAGGGGGTCCACGAAAAAATCCGGTGTGGGATAGTGATTAACTAAGACTTAAGAGAGTTCGATGTTAGTTCGTGTATGAAAGGCCTTCATGTTATTCCCTAGTAAGTTTTATTTATTTATTTATCTGTTCTTTTTTGGATTTGTAATAGTATTGTTTTACCTAGTCTGAAAAAATACGAATGGGGCGGCTATGAAGTTTGCCGTTTTGGGTTTGTGAAATTAGGGTGCTTTTTTGTTGTCGTTTTTGGTAATAAATTTATGTATCGGATTAATTGTTCGATATAGTGCTGAAAAAGATGATGCAATAATATTTTTATGAACTTAACGTGTTTGCTTATTTTTGTTTATTGAATTGGTGTTTTCGTATTTTATGGATCTTAATGGGAGGAAAGCCGTATATTAAAAAACGGTGTTTCGTTGATATGTTCCGTTTATAACCAGTAGTGTTGAAAACAAAAATTGGTTATAAACGAAATGATGGATGCTATCTGTTATTTCTATTTAAGGGGTATAAGTTTAGTATCTGAGTGGGGCTTGTTAACTTCTATTTTATTGGTGGTGTATTAATAATATTAATATTTAGCGTATTTCAGAAAATGTATTAAATTCTTTATCTTATTATTTTTTTTTATTCCACTCGTACGCGTACTTCCCTCTATGCGCGCCGGCAAATAAACTTATATGCACATACGTGCACGCATATGCGTATGCACGCACGTAGACACATCTACATGTACGGGGGGTTATTCATTTTATTTTTTATTTTTTATATCATGAAAACGGATACTTTCGAGGTGACAGATATAATTGTATCCAAATGAAGTGTCTTTCGAGAAAATTTGAAATTTTTTCGAAATAACTGTCATTACATAATATATATATATATATATATATATATATATATATATATATATATATATATTATGTAATGACAGTTATTTCGAAAAAATTTCAAATTTCCTCGAAAGACACTTCATTTGGATACAATTATATCTGCCACCTCGAAAGTATCCGTTTTCATGATATAAAAAATAAAAAATATAATTAATAACCCCACTTGTAGATGTGTATACGTGCGTGCATACGCATATGCGTGCACGTATGTGCATATAAGTTTATATATATATATATATATATATATATATATATATATATATATATATATAAATATTTGTTATTGTTTATTTATCTATGGACGTATACGTTTCGTCTCTTTTCAATCAAGACTCATCAGCATAGAAGTATGACTACTCACTACCGGTCACACGATTCGAAACCCTGGATTACAAGTATTTTTCAACCCCAATCCAACGTCGCTAACCGATAGGCCAATAATGAACAGCTTATAAACAATGATAATTTTAACACATTTAAGGCGGCGAGAAATACAGGCATTCAACTTCTATAAGTGAAAGAATGATGCATATAAAGCAAGTGACGTCACGCTGTGTTAGTACTTCCATTTACAGTGCTCTACTTTTTAACGAGGAGCTTCAATATATATATATATATATATATATATATATATATATATATATATATATATATATATATATATAAATATTTGCTCAGCATTATGCCTTTTCAGTTTTACTGTCTGGCATATATTTGTACACATTATTTTGAGATTACATTTGATATCGATGAAACACATAACTTGTATTTGTCATGCATGCAAAAAATATTTGCATCCGAGGTAAATGTTCAAACTACTTACTTACACGTGACGATCGGAAATCATTTCCATCGAGTGTCGTGTAAGACAATAAAGCCGCTGTATTCTCGTGGAACTATTCTGTTATCCTTTTCTAAATATAAGTAAGCAATTGTAAGGATTAACACGGTCAAAAAAGTGGAACGAAAAAATCCCCAAATCATTTCCAATTACTGGCGTTATTTACTGAAAACAAAAATATTATTATTATTATTATTATTATTATTATTATTATTATTATTATTATTATTATTATTATTATTATTATTATTATTATTATTATTATTTGCAAGTCAGAAAGGTTCGCATGTGAGCGTGTTACTCTCAAATTGCGTGAGCTAAATGGACAAAGGTATTAGCGTGTGCAGCAAACCTGGCGTGATGGCGTCGGGATTCTAAACACGTTATTGCAATTCAAACCACATGTTGAGGAAATGACACTGCAAGAGCTATGGGGGTAAATCTGATCACGAGATCACAACTCAAAAGAGGCACCGAAATCATCATCGATATATTCTTGAAGTTGAAGAATCATAGGCGCTAAAACGAGGTAAATATACTACATTGACTTCTGAGTGTTCTCATCACAGACTTTTGTCAAAAAACGTTCTCATGTCTTTTACCGCTTCCTGTCGATAAACTTCGAATTAAAAACAGGTATATATCTGTATGTGTGTATGTATGGATTTTTAAAGTTCAGTTCAAGCATTGAGTTTATACTAAGTTACAGAAATGTTACAAGGATAAAAAACAACCATTCAACTTTTCTAAACGCTTCATTCACCGATAGTGTGCAACCACGGATCTGGAGTAAAAAAAAAATATTTGAAAAAAAGAGATTTATACTCAAAATATTGAGAAAAAAAAAATATGTCTGTCCGGAGAGTGCGTACCTCCGCCTGACAACGTAAGTTGCAATTCCGTCCAAATGTCAAACTTGACCAAACTTATTTAAGGTAAAGGCCAAAGTTGCAGACTTTGATAATATAAGGTGCGCGGCTTAATTGGTTACAATATGGAACAAGTAGCGAGTTAAAAGTGTGACTTTTACCTTTTCTGCGAACTTGATCGTTATCTTTGATATACATATACCAAAATAAAATTAGTTCCAAGTTTGACCATGGCCGATATTTTTAGCAAGTTTGGTGACGATTGGTAAAGCAATATGTACGCTAGGCTATGCAAAAATAAATAAGCATCGTGACAAACTCGATCGAAAATATAACCTCTTTCGCGAAGTTAATGAAAAATAATTGTCATTTAGTGTACAAGTAATTATTACTTAATATATACTACAAATCATTAATATATACACGCATATAACTATTAAAAAATAATTAACATTAATTTCTATTAATGATAAAAAGCAACAGTAAGATTTATAAAGGACAATTAAATATATCAATTAAAATATGAATCTAAGTGGCAACAGGCCTTGTTTAGGCTGAATTACGTTAAAAAATGAAATTAAAATTAAATAATATATATATATATAATATTAAATTATTTTAAATATTTTACCATACGTATGACGTCGGTTCGAGCTTACGGCTCTCATCAGCGCAAGGAAATAACAATCTCACACAGGCACAGATACATCTTGAATCCGTAGGCGTTCACCTAGTCTTATTAGGCCACGAGAGATTGTCACGTAATAACATATAAATTAAGTGAGTTTTACACCGAAAGTGGCGAGCATAGCCATCTAAACATTCGATAGTACTCGACGACAGAGTCGGAGCATCGCACTGAAACTTTTAGGTTAATGTGTATGTTTAAACTTTCCAACAGTGCTCAACTTTCAATTTTACTTGGAAGGAGCTTTTAATAATATTAAATTATTTTCAATATTTTACCTACGTACGACATGGTTTCGTGGCGTAACTATAAAGAAAACAGCTCTATAATATCTATTTCTATTGAGGAGAGCTTCGTAGTGTTACTACTTATCACAGTTGTATTGTTGGATAATGGGCCTGTGGGGCCGGACGCATCTTGAAGTGAACGTATGTGGGGAGATCGTTCGGTTTGGCTTGCGCGATATGTTCGTGACCCGTTGAGGTAGCCGGTGAGCTTGCGATTATACGGACAAAAGGTTGTTCGGTGTCACACGCTTGAAAGAAAAGCGGGATGTAGCCATAAAATATTTGCATGATTATGGATATCATTTTTTTTTGGGGGGGGGGCGGACATCGTTACCGCATTAGTATTGGTCAATCAAGCATGAATGATGATATATTTAAATTGCAGGGACGGGTCCGTCCTAGGTTTTGAATGTGACCGACCGTGCGCAGAGACACCTCTCCACTATCACGACATAGTTAGAATCACGGGAATGGACAATTAGGAAACGATGTAAGCATGTCCACATCGACGGGTTTGGAGTTAATTTGGAGTGGAGGAGCACTTCGTGCGCGTGTCGGGGCAGATATAGCCATGGATAGGTTCAATATTGAAAGAAGGTGCCGTATTTTAGAGTCCTGTGATAGAGATAGATAGGAAATGTGATGGGATTGAGGCCCGATGTGAGTGTCGGAGATCCACCTCCAAAAGACACACCGTTTCCACAGAGGTATATTGAACCGAGTGCAGATATAGTGCTTAAGGATAGAACGGCACCTAAAATGTAAGTATAGGTTCCCCTGTAATTCGCGGTAATACCCGCCAGTTAAAGAAATTAACTATCGGTTGTATGCCGATGTTTGGGAGTGCGTCTGTGAGCTGAATTAAATGACTGGGTATCGTGTGAAGATGACCGTGGGGTCTTGTGGTCAAGCAGCCGTTCGACAGAGGAACACCCAGTGTATCCTATTATCGATTATAACAGAGAGAGCCGTTGAGCCGATATCGATCGTAAGGGCGATTTTTTACATCCCAGGAAATGTCATAGGGCCAATTGGAGGCAGCCGGATCAAGAGGATTGAACAGAGGTGTTCTAACCAGACCCTGCAGAGGGGTGTCTAAAAATAAAATCTTAGGATTGTTTTTTTTTGTATAGGGAGGGGAGGAATGTTGGATAATAGCACTGTGGGCCGCACGTATGTGGGGAAACTGTTTGGTTTGGCTCGCGCGATTTAGTGCGGGTAGACCCGTACAGTCGAGTGCAAAATAAACTTGTTCACACAGTTGGAGCTCACAGACGTTGACAGGGCCACCACATTGACGATATCTCAGATCAAGGGACAAGGTGCACCTCTGCATTGGGGTTTCTGAGACGTCACGGGCTTTTGTGTGGGAAACTGAGGTTTGATAGTCTGGTTAGTGGAAGCAAATCGAACAGACGGGTTTCTCTATGTAGTCCGAAATGAGAAATGGGAATTTATTTCCCTAAGAGAATACAGGCATGAGATTCCTTTTTCCCCTCCTCGAATGGCTAAGGACTTCAGCTAGGAATTAACTACGCTAGAGTAGTAATTTGGTATCTCCCTTAACGTTGGTGAATCATCTCCGTGGCTGACGGAAATCTAACGCCCGAAATAAACAAATCAACGTAAAAGATTGTTGCCTCGTGAATTTTGTGTGATAAAGGTTTTGTTGTAGACACAACGGACGGCGATGATCACGGCAGTACAGAAACAAAGAAAGAATTCAACCACTAGACGACATCGAGACGGCGCCCCCCCCCCACGCGACGAAGAAGTAATGGTACGAGAAATTAAAGGTATGCAACATATTCCTTTTTGGTGTTAAAAATGACCAGTTGTTTAAGCAGGAACTGTCACGGCCCATTCCGGGACGGGTATACACAGCGAGAACGGCCACGGCCAATTCCGGGATGGATATGAAACGGTATGTGATCTGGCAAACGGGGTTTGAATATCAGCTTGAATTAATTATTCACGTATAACCACATTGGAGAAACAGCTGTCTATAAATGCCGATATATATGTGATATAAAAATCAAGTTTTAAATATAAGAACAAATACGTATTAAAGAAATAATTATATATGAAAAAAAGAAAAAAATCCTTGTGTAACACTTAAGAAGGCTTGTTAAGACTAAAGTGTTTGATTTCAATTAATGAAAAATGTTATTTTTAAAAATAATCGGTCGCATCGTGTTATCTAATGTCAAACTGATTTTTATATTTTCATTTGTTCATGCTTCTTCAACAATACCGGGAGAAATCGGGTATTTTTGGCGGCCACGTCTGTATTTCAACAAATGTTTTCATTAATTAAAAAAAAAAGCTCGAATTGTGTTATCTGGTTCTATTGGATTTTCATAAGTATATATATATATATATATATATATATATATATATATATATATATATATATATATATATATATATATATATATATATATATACATATATATATACATATATATATATTTATATATATATATATATATTGTAATAGACATTACAATATTTATATAAATATAATGATTTCGATAAAAATATATGTATTTCTTTCATAAATAGTTTTATTCTATAATTAATATGTTTAACTATACATATATTTATATATATATATATATATATATATATATATATATATATATATATGTTTAAATTACATACCGTGGAGTTTGAATTACCTAATAGACACTATGGGATTTTGAATTACTTACTAGACACTATCTTCGAGTGTATTCGGTCTCTCTGTACAAAGGCTTGTCAGAACAACTTGGCATGAGGATACATCACCCTACAAGTAAACCCTTACAAATATTCAAAGTACGAAGTTCGCCGCACAAATAATATCCTCTCAACACGGTTATACACTTGCTCATACAAGGAATGCTGAACCTTCTCCTAGTAGTGGGTCGGTTTAGCTCGAAATTTCAAAAGGATTGTACATTTTGTGATACAAGCACCAAATTTGCTACAAATTTACATTGATATATGGCGGACATTTTCAGATATTGAGCCACTCAGAATTCTCCCTCCATGTCCGCCAAATTGGAATTAACAATGGCCGCAATTTGAAGTCTACATTCTCGATTATCTTTGGGTCTAATGCTCCTATTGACTCGATTCTGGTGTCTAAATGTATGTTTTGGAGAACAAGGAATATAATGGTAACAATCTGCATCGCATATTTTGTACCAATGAATCGCCATATTGGATTTCAAAATGGCCGTTGTTTGAAACCTACAGTTTCGATTATCTTTGTGTCTAATGCTGCTATTGACTCGATTCTGGTGTCCAAATGTATGTTTTGAGAAGACAGGAATTCGATGGCTACAATCTGTATTGTGTATCTTTATAAATTAGCCAACATATTGGATTTAAAATTGCCGCCACTTGAATTCTACATGTGCGATTACCTCTGGGTCAAATATTTCTATAGTACATGACAAATAAAAATCCATTTTTTAAAATGACATACTTTATTACAGTACTCCACTTAGGTCATGAGAGATGAATATTCATCATCATGTATTTTAACACGACAACATTTTACTGTTATAAACAATTTTTTGACAAGTTTGAGTTATTGATTAGATTATGTGTTGTTCTAGGATTGATATGGCACTTTTCATGAGAGATTTGGTTGATTAATCATCTCCATTCCTTCAATCAATATCACAAAATAATCAATTCGGGGTTACGTCTGAATATCCACAGAAATAGTGTGAACATTAACACAAAACAACGTAAACTTCTCAAAACTAGCTTTCCGTGTATAACTCTAAATCAAAATATCAATTTACTTCAACTACTAATTTTGAGTTTTATACTTTTTATACACGTTTAGTCATTAAATATCTATATTAAAATTCTGATATACTATGGTGTAATATATAAAGTTGGGTGTGTACTGACATTCTGCAATGGTCTGGTATTTGAGGCTAGGTATACATCGGTACTAAAGATATGTGTACATAAACAGTGTCATGTTAACCAGTTCAGCACTGCCACAAGTAAATGCATGTTGTGGACTTATCTTTATGTGCAGTCCCCTCTCACACACACACAGAGGGCTTAAGGAAAGCCTTTTTGCACTTGCAGCGTCTCACACACCTTTTCTGGACCTTGCAAGAAACCAGCTCAATGCAGGTGTGAGCTAACTCAAGTAGCATGGTCCAGTATGGTGTGTATTGTCCTCCAGTAATTGACCAACATCCTCCCTATGTATTTTGGAAGTGGGGTCTCTTGTGCAACACTGTGCCTGACACAGGTGAACGATGTGGTGCCACGAGTTCGCTTGTGCTTGACGCTGTTGAACTTCAGTATCTTGGCTGCGGTAATTGCTGCAAAGTAAGTGTCTTCTGTCTGGTTCTTGATGCTGGGTCTCTCGAGAATGATGCTGACTAGTGCACGCAGCAACGGTGGCACAGATTATTCTTGACATCCTTCAAGGGATCCTGTTAATGGCTTACTTTCTCCAAACATATGACTGCATCACTATCAATGTCCAGTTCGCAGGCTTTGTCAGTGCAGCACCAAGTTCTTCTTCAAATGCAATCAATATGTTTTTCTCTATGGTGTGTGCTTGCATGCCAGGAAACTGAGATAGCAGTCTCTGTTTCAGTCGTGTGGAGTGGATTCTCGTATCGAGCTGTACTCTGAGCTGTTCCATTCTCGTCTGATATATGTGGACAAGATTGGCCAATCTAAATACTGGTGATGTCTCCTCATCCTGTCTTGTTTCATCAATGTAGAGGACGAGTTCAGCAAATACTACTGTCGACATTGCCTTTTTTGGTCGGAGTCCTGTGATCTTGTTGATTGGACTGATCTTACGCGGTTGTAAAGTCCTATCAAGCACAGCAGGTGATACTGGGCGTCCAACGCAACCATGTCCCCACCCCTGAGACGGCCAAGCAGTTCTGTATCATCAAGAAGGTTTGCACACGCACGGACTCGTCTGTCAATTTCGAATGTTGCAGCTTTCAGTTGCCAACAGAAGAAACAAGTTTCTGGGACCTTCTCTGTACTCGAACATGAATGCGCTCTGACCTTCTTTCTTGGGTGTTATCTTCTGTGCCCTCTGTAGTTTGGTGTTGTTGTACTGGAGTTTGCACTATGGTAATATTGTGCGTCGTGCGCAACCATCGCAGCTTCAATGCCATGGTCATCATTAAGTCTTTCCAATTGGAGTGACCCTGGAAGCTCTCCAATTCATTGATTTTTATCAAGTCTCTGCGAGTGAACTGTATCCACTACCAATGTCTTTTCTCTTAGATTGTTCAGGTTTGGTCAATGTCTCCATCTTGTCCTCATTGACATATGATGCATAACTTCAAGTCAGTAGCGGTGAGGTGTTGTGATGTTGATGAAATTCGCTCAGCATGAGCTAGTTTGAAACTCTTGGACATGGTGATCGAACTGTCTTCAGAAGAACAACCAGCACCGTCAGTCTACAGGCATGCATGCATCACAATGAACTGTAACAAACACAATGTAGCATTTCTGTAATCATAAATGCCATGAAAACTGTTACTACAACTACGGAAAAAATCAGTTTGGGGCCAAACTTAATTCCAGATCAAAAATGACTCGGAATAGAGTTAGATTTTATACAGAAAATGTCAGATCTGACCCAGAAATAGTAATATTTATTACACCGTATGCTGCGTCATTTTTACCAGAAATAGAGTTTTACTCCAACTGATCTTTTTCCTGATCATTCATTATGGCAGCAAAATTAATGCAGCTTTTAACCATTTGATTCCTTGCCCCCTTCCTAATCATACATTTAGACACAAGAATCAAGTCAATAGCGCTATTAAACCAAAATGTAATCGCAAATGTAGATTTTAAATGGCGGCCATTTTGAAAATCAACATGGCGGCTCATTGCTAAGAGACACAACATTCATATTTTTATCATTGGATTATTGAACCCCCAAAACATACATTTAGACACCAGAATCGAGTCAAAAGCAATATTAGACCCACTGATAATTGAAAATGAAGATTTTAAATGGCGGCCATTTAGAAATCCAATTGGGCGACTAAGTGTAAAAAATACGCAATACATATTGTTACCATTTGATTCCTTACCACCAAAAACTTACATTTAGGCACCAGAATCGAGTCAATAGCAATTTTAGATCCGCAGATAAGCGCACATGGCGGCCATTTGTAATTCCAATATTGCGGACATGAGGAGAGAATTCCGAGTGGCTCAATATCTGAAAGTGTTAGCCATATTTCAATGTACATTTGTACTTAATTTGGTGCTTGTATCACAATATGCACAATAGGTTTGCTATGCTGTTCCACTATAGTGATGTTATCCCAAGTAACAACACTTAGCTGGATACTCCTCCAGGCTATATGAAATGCTGTCCTAGAATCCGGTAACACCAAGAGACCAAAAGAAAGATATACATAGTTAACTGGTCATTTGATGAGAGTGAAATTAATGTTCTTAACTTCTTTACTAACTCAACGTTTGAGAAATTAAAGAAAAATTTAATAGAATATTCGAATATCTATGTATCTCATATAGAGAGTAAGTGTTAGCCCCAGGAAGGGGGCCCTCGATTTCTGAAAACTTCGACTGAAGTAAAATAAAAAAAAAATATATATATATATATACATATATATATATATAGATAGATATAGATAGATAGAGAGATAGATAGATAGATAGATAGAGAGAGAGAGAGAGAGAGCAAGACATATTAATATATAAATAGACAGATATAAATATCTATTTACATAATGTTAGGTATGTGTATATGTTTATATATGTATATGTATATGATTCACTGTTAACCAACTGACCATTATTAATTTTTAACACAGCCTCTTTGGTGTAAGGCGTCGTAATGAGGATATATTTAGTTTAATTTAGTGTTACACAAAGGAGACAAAGAGTGGATTGAAATCCTTAGTGAATATTCCAAATATGTCCGATTTTGTAAAATTTTAACAATATATATTGGACATCAATTAATCAATATTCCTCAAATTTTAGTTTCTTTGCGTTTTTTTGTGTTTTTAAAGTCAAAACCTCCCATTTCAAAATTCAAATATATAAACTTTGCATAAATTTTGTTCAATTGTCATTAGACACCAATTAAGCAAGATTCCCTTAATTTTCAATTTCCTAAACCTTAAGCTTAAGCCTTGAATTTTAGACATTTCCTTTAACCAAAATCAAGTAACGGATTTTCATAAAAATTGGTATAATGATTCTATACATTATACATTGATTGTAATCACCTTAAGGGGAAATAAAAGCGCTGTAATATTTTTTCGTTCAGAGGATTACGTTTACCCGTCCTGGGACGGGTGTTCTTCTAGTAGATAGATAGATAGATAGATAGATAGATAGATAGATAGATAGATAGAGTTTCCATATTTATTAAAATATATATAGATTGAAAAGAGTTTATTGAGAAAGAAAGGGGGATACTTGAAATGGATAGGGTAGTTTGATTTCGTTTGTCTATTTAAACCGTTTCAAGATTTATAAATGTCTTAAACAGTACCAATTGCACCTCATTTATTGTAAACGATAAATTAAACACAATATTCCATGTTGTCCTAGGTTAGGTTAGATATGTCCATAGGGTTACCAAGCTCTAGTGTTATAAGTAGGCGATAGCCAATAAGATTCCTCGTTGAGCATGTTTTCCTTACTTACATACGATGCAACCGTGCATGCGGCGCCTGGGTTCTAAGCACGTTCGATGATTAAGACCATATGCTGGAAAAATATTACTGTAAAAGCTACAGAGGCGAATCTTGTCAATGAATTGAACATTTTGGAACCAGAAGAGGCATTAATATAAACAGCGGTACATTCTCAGAGCTTAAGTGTGTAGATATGAAAATATCGTCCATTGAATTTCTATTAAAAACATTATTATATCATCGCAGACTTTTGGAAAAAGTTGTTATAATATAACAACCGAGCACAAGACATCTTGAGAAGCTTTATTCTGCTAGTAAAACGGTCTACAACATAAGTACCGATTTTCGATTATCGACTAAGTAAAGAATACAATGAAGGAAGATAATCTCCAACAAGAGATATACCTCATGGTTTCTTCCAAGAATCTTCTTCAACTCTTTACGCTTTTAGATCTGTGCCGTTTTTGTTGCTTGTTTCTTGTGGTGCTCTTGTTTTCTTCCTGTTGCACAATTGGTTAGTTTTCATAGCTTGTGTGGAAACGTTTCCGCATTCAATGATTTTCCTTAAGATGTCAGCTGTTTTTATCATTGACGTCCGTTATATGGTCCCAGTCTCTCCTTTGGTTCCAATTTTTTCCAGTCTTTTTTCCAGGTTCTTCTGAACTGTTCCAATGCTCCTACGATTATTGGTATCATATTTACTATCATCATACTCCCTATTAATTCTCCGGCAATTTCTTTGTGTTTCCGTCGTTTTTCTGTCTCCTGGACGGCAAAATCTACGATTTAGCAGAGTTTTCTTTTTCTTGTTGACTATTATGACATCCCGTCTCCTTGCTTGTATGAGTTTGTCTGTTTGTACCTCCATATCCCAGCGAATTTTGTGTTTTTCGTTTTCGAGTACTGTCTCTGGTGTATGATTGTACCATTTGTCCGAGTGTTCTAGATGTAGTCGTTTGCATATCTCCCAGTGTACTGCTTTCCCCACGCAGTCATGCCAATTTTTTGCATTCTTTATGTGATTTACTGTTTCGTCTTGTTGTCCGCACAATCTGCATTTACTGTTTTCCTGGGTTTTATCTATTGTAGCTTTAATGTACTTGGTCCTTATCGCATTGTTTTGTGCAGCAGCGATTCTATTTCTCTGTTCAGGTGTTCTTTTCTAAGCAACGCTGAACTATTTTTGTGTGTATCTTCTCTTGTCATTCTTACAAAACGCCCATATAGTTGTTTTTCATCCCACTTCTCTTTTCTTGTCTGTTTGTTTCCGGTTTCGGTGCTTCGTGAGTTGTTCGTTGGGACGGTGTCTCTTCCTGTGGTGATTAGCATTTCTGTGTTCTAGTTAGTATATTTCACCAACGCTTTTTTAGTGTCGTCCACACAGTCTTCTATACCTACCAGTCCTCTTCCCCCTTCGTTTCTTTTCATGTAGAGTCTATCTGTATCGTCTTTTGGATGTAGGACGTTGTGCATGGTCATGGATTTTTCTAGTTCTCTGGTCAAAGTGACTGAGTTCTTCTTTTTATCTAGCTTATGAATGGTCCAGTGTGTCTGATTAGTTATACTGCCAAGATATGTATTCCTTTTATTAGGTTTCTGCGAAATAATTTTATTTCTAAGAGCTTTCTTGTTCTTCTCAGATATTTTTTCAATCTTCTCTTTCATTTCCGTTGATTTCATTGTATTATTATTGTTAATAATAATAATAATAATAATAATAATAATAATAATAATAATAATAATAATAATAATAATATTATTATTATTATTATATACACACTAGAAGTTATCACACAAGTTATCGTAAGTGATTGCTCAGTGACAACAACCGGTGGGCTTCCCTGGAGTCTGAGGGACAAAGCATATTCCCAGATTTCCAGTACTATCCACGTCATACGATAACTGTTTGCAAGTGACATTACGTTATCGCAACAGCCGGTACTCTTTATTTCTTGCTGGCAACGACCATTAGTCTTCACTAGGATTTGGATGGCATGACCTCCTAAGATCCCAATATTCTCCGCATTTTTTCAGTGAATGTCTGGTTAATGCTCTCCCTCCTCAGTCTTTCCGTCCTCCTTGATCCTTCACGACTATTTTGTGTCTTATTAAACAAAGCTGGTGTCATCAGATGGTTGTTTTCTCAATTTTAGTTCCCTTGGGTTCATGTGGTAGTGCTCTTTCGGTGTTTTTTGTCCTATTGCAACTTCCATGTGAATGGTTAGCGTTACCACTTTATGTTGGCCAGCTTCCGCATTCGAGGATTTTCATTTAGATGTCAACTGTTTTCATCATTGTTGTCATTTATATAGTCTGAGTTTCTTTTTGATTCAAATTTCTCCCAGTCTTTTTCACCAGGTGTTTCGGGACTGTTCCTAGGGCTGTGGCGATTATCGGCATTATATAGACTTTCTTCATGTTCCCTATCCCTTTCAGTTCTCTGGAAGTTCCGTGTACCTGCTTCGCGTTTTTGTCTACCTGTATCTTTACCCTGTCATATGCTGGAACAGCAACATCTACGATTTGATAGATGTTTTTCTACGTGTGGACTATTATGACATCCGGCCACATTGCTGGGAGTAGTTTATTTTTTGGTACCTCCATATCTGAGAAGATTTTGTGATTTTCGTTTTCCAGTATTGTCAACGGTTGTGTCTGTACCATTTGTCTGCAGTCGTGTCTGTTCTTATATTCTTTATGAGCTATTTTGCTGCATTCTCTTATTATGTAATTTACCGTTTCCTGTCTTCATCGTCAGTCTGCATTTAATGTTTACGTACGTTTTGTCTATTTTTGCTTTGATATAGTTAGTTCTTATCGCATTGTTCTGTTCCAATGTTCTATATGTAGCCATGGTATTACCGTGAGTCTCTTCTCTTGCCATTCTTATAAATTGTCCATGTATCTTGTTTTTTTCCCACTTTTCTATTCTCGTCTTTTTGTTGCTCATTTACACGGTGTCTATTGCTGCAGTGGTCAGACTTTCGGTGTCTTGGATTTATTCTTTTTGTGTCATCAACATAGTCTTCTATACTTACTAGTCATCTTCCCCTTCTCTTGTTCTCTCATAGTGTCGGTTAATATCATCCTCCCGGTATAGTGCATTGTGTAGGGCCATTATTTTCTTTGTTCTCTGGTCAGGATGTCTAAGTTCTTTTGCCGAACCTATGAAGGGATCTAAATATCTTACTAGTGATACTGCCTAGGTGTTGATTTCTTTTACTTAATTTGTACTTTATAATTTCATTTCTAAGAAATTCCTTGTTCTCCCCAGGTATTCTTTTCGAATCTTCTCTTTCATTTTTGTTGTTTTGCTGGTGTCCGCTTCCAGAACTTCAGGAACGTACTAATATTTATTGCTATCATGTTAGCCAAGTTCCTTCTTCTCTTCTTGGTTGCGCAGTTCTATTTCATTCTTTTCATTTCAAGTGATGCACACTTTTCTATTCGGAATTCAATTTAGATGTTCTGGCTGAAGGAGCTGGTCGCCTTTATCAGCTTTTCCTCTTCTTTTTTCTTTTGTTTTCAAATAATTGTAGATATTCCATATACATTAAGTGGTATATTATTTGTTCTGTGTCTGAAAACTTGTATACAGCATCATATTTCCTGAGAATATTGTTGAGTGGTATCATAGCTATGATAAACAGTAGTGGTGTGAGAGAGAGTCACCTTAGAAGATGCTTTTCTGTATTCTTATATCAGTCAGTTGTTGTACTCCAGCTGTCGAGTCAAGTCTCTATGATCCATGTTTTGTTTTAGTTTTCTATGTTTCTTATTTAGTTGGTCTTCCTTATGGGTCATATTTTCACTCTTCCATTGTTTTCTGCTCTCTTTCATCATATGAATGGAGTTAGCTTCTTTTTAAGTTTGTTGATCTGAGTTTCAAGTCTAATTTCTCATCCAAGCTTTGTCGGTCAATTCTTTTGTTTAGGTTTTGTTTAAACCTTTAGTTTACGTCTTATTAACGTGATTCCTGCATAAATTAAGTTGTTTAGGTCTGTGAGAGTATCTGTTGAGATGTATCGGAAAATTTTGTTCACTTTTTCTGTTTCTAATTTTACTTTATACCATTATTTCCTTCTTTGGTGATGGGAGTTTATTATTGTACTTACAAGGAGTTTTCACACAGGTCATCAGTGATGTTCCCTGGAATATGTGTGACAAGAAGTCTCCTGAGATTTCCAGTACTCTTCACCTATTTAAATAACCATTGCAAATAACAAAAGCCGCTTACCATTGATTTCTCGCTGGCAATGACTATTGGTCTTCTCTGTGATTAGGGTGCCAATAAGCCTTTCCAAAGTCTCAGTATTCTCCTCACTCTTCAATTGGATGTCTCCTTAGTGCTTTTCCTAAGTGGTCTTTCCATCCTCCTTGACCCTTCACAACTATGTTGAGTAGTATAAGCCAAGAATGGTGCCATTTAGAACAGAAGGAACATTTTAAAAGATTTCTTGCAGTGTCATCAACTTTGGGTTCGTGTGGTGTTCTTTCCATTTTTGTGTTTCTTCTGTTGGAGTTTCTACATGGCTTGTTAGTTTATGTGGAATAGTTTCCACAGTCGAAGATTTTCCTTAAGATTTCAGCTGCCTCTATCAATACTATCCGTTGTATAGTCTTCCCTATTTATTTAAATTTCTTTTAGTCTTTTTCCACATTTTCAGGACTGTTCCTAGTGCTCATACGATTATTGGCATTATATTGAGTTTGTTCATGTTTTATATTCCTTTCAATCATCTGCCAAGCTCCGTGTATTTGCATCGTTTTTTGTCTCTTTGATTTTTGCCCTGTGACGTCTAGCTGTGACATCAAAATCTACACTTTGGCAGTTTTTTCCTTTTTGTTTACAATTATGACGTCCGGTTTCCATTGCTTGGATGAGTGTATCTGTTTGTAGTTCCATGTCCCAGAGGATTTTAGGGTGTTGGTTTTCTGGTATTATTTGTGTCTGTACCATTTGTCTGCATGTTCAAAATCCAGGCATTTGCATAGTTCCCAATGTAATGTTTTTCTCACACAGTTGTGTCTGTTCTTGTATTCTTTTGGGTCTAGTTTGCTGCATTCACTTATGATGTGATTTACCGTTTCAACTCATACATTTACTTTTAATGTGTAAGTAGGGATTCCATTTCTCTCTTCAAGTGTCCTTTACTTTAACATTTCATGCGTTTGTCTTCGTTATTCTTTTCTTTTTCATTTTCATGAATCGTCCATGTAGCTGTTTCTCTTCCCACATTTATATTCTGTTATTTTTGCTGTTGGTTTCATTGTCTCCTGTATTGTTCATTTCATCAGTGTCTCTTGCTGTGGTGATCAGTATTTCTATGTTCTGATTTATGTATTTTCCAAGTCATTGTTGTGTCTTCCACACAGTCTTATATATTTGCCAGTCTCATTCCACCTTCGTTCCTTTTCACATAGAGTCGGTCAGTATCATCATTCGGATGTAATGCATTGTGCATGGTCAATAGTTTCTATGTATTCTGGGCAAGATACCCAAGTTCTACTTTGGTTTGAATGCGCCACAGTATCTGCACAGATGTTTACTCCTTTTACTGGCTTTCTACTGTATAGTTTTGTATCTAAGAGTTTCCGTGTTATTCTCTGTATTCTTTTACAATCTTATCTTTCATTTCTTTTGATTTAATTGTGTCTGCTTCCAGAATTCGCAAATATTTTCAGGTATCATGTCTGCTAAGCACCCGCATGCTCACTTGGTTTAGCAGTTCTATACAATTCGATATCTCCAGTGTTCCCTTTTCATCTCTTGCAGTGCACACTTTTCTATTCCGAAATCTAATTTGAATGTCTTGGCTGAATATTTTGGTCGCTTTCATAAGCATTTCTAATTACTTTTTGGTGTTTTATAAATAGCTTCAGCTTGTCCATATATATGAGGTGGTTTATTCTTTGCTGTGTGTCTGCAAACTTGTATTCGGTATCACATTTCCTAAATATGTAGTTGAGTGGCATTATATCTATAATAGACAGTAGTGGTGATAGAGAGTCTTCTCTCTGTATTTTTACTTCAGCCAGGTGTGTCCTCCAACTGTCAGTTCAAGTCTCAATGTTCCCATTACTTTCTTAATAATTTTAATAATCTTGTCGAATATCTTCTACATTCTTAGGCATTCAATAATATATGATTGAATGATTCTGTCGTAGCTTTTTTTGTGGTTATCCATGACTTGGCTATGTTTTTTCCTGAATTTTATCTCTTTCAGTATATTTAGATCTATGTATAATAGGTCGTGCATCCCTCTTTTTTCTTTTCGACATCCTTTTTGTTCCCCGGGAAGTAGTTTACGATCGTTAAAAGAGTGTTACATCTTTTCACCTAGGTGTGCCTTAAGATTTTCTACGTTATTGGTATTATTATTATTTTTTTAATTATGTATTATTATTATTATTATTATTATTATTATTAATATTATTATTATTATTATTATTATTATTATTAATATTTTTATTGTTATTATCAATATAATAATAATAATTATTATTATTATTTTATTTATTTTTTAATTATTATTACTATTATTTTATTATTATTTCTTTTTTAAAAATTATTATTATTATTATTATTATCATCATCACTATTATCATTTTCATTATTATTTTTATGGCCCCTCTTTTTATTCACCATTTTCTACTTATATTTAACTTTTTTCTCTCCTTTCTCCATCTTCTTTGTTTGCTTCTTTTTTTCTTTCTCCACTCTTTTCTAGCTTCCGTGTATTTATCCTACTTCACATCCGATTTTCACTACTCTTCCGTATCCTCTTCTTTCTTTCCACTTCCTCTTTGTCCTTTTTCTCCACCTCCTCCTTCTTTTTTCTTCTTCTTCCTCTTCTTCTTCCTTTTTTTTATTATTTCTCATCTTATTCTCTGTCATCTGCTTTTCCCTATTAATCTACTTACCCTAACCCCTTATGCTTCCCTCACCTCTTCTTTCTCCGCTTTTCATTTCTTTTTCTCTACTACCTTCTGTTTATTCATCATACTTCACCTCTTATTTATTCTATGCATCCACGTTCTTCTTTTTTTCTTCACATTATCTGACTTCAACTATTCTTCTTCGTGTTCTTCTTCTTACCTTTTTCTCTTCATTCTTCTCCTCTTTGACATCCTCCTCTCACCGCCTCCACTACTTCTTCTTCTTGCTCTACTAGTTTTCCGTATTTCTGTACTTATTTGTCACTTTCCCGACTTAATCAATCATCCTTTATTCTTTGGTCACCTCTTCTTCTTCTTCATTTTGTTTTTTTCTTGTTGCCAAACGAACTCCTCTTTATCTCACCCCAAAACACAAAACGACTTCCAGTTCTGAGGCGAAAACCAAGTGACCAATTTTGTAATGAGCGTCTGGAAATATTTAACGTCGAGCCTTCTCAGGTTTAATTGTCAATTAAAACAACTAATTGTGAAAACAATCTCCAAAAGAATTTCGACAAAAAGCTAATAAATTAAATTACTACATGATATTCGATTTTTTTTCTTCTTTTCTTCTTTATAAAAACACAAGTTGCCAATGTTTCAAATTAACTGTTATGTCCTAAGAAATGTAGTTATATAACAATCTTTAAGTAAGGCACATTTAGATGGCTGTTGTAATAGTCTTACTGTTTTATACATCCGGAATCCAAAGGAATCGGTACAATTCTAATCGGCAGTTTGGGAGCTTATAAGTGTTTATAATTATTATTGCTTTTTACTAACCAGAAGCCATTACCAGTGATGGATCACGGCAAAAAAAAGCCGATGATGATCTCTGATGCCTAACAACATATATTTCCAAATGTCCAATACTTTCTACTTCGTTCTATTATAGTTGTGAATCACTTTGTGTTAAGCAATCACCTTTTAGTATTGAATAGTCGCTGGCAACGGCCGATGTCTTTCTCTTGATTTTAGTAAGATAGCATTACTGTATATTAAACTGTGGGTTACAGAAAAAGAGTGCAGGCAATGTATATAAATTAGACAATGGTATTGTTAACAAATGGATCACATATATGTATATATAAATATATATATATATATATATATATGTGTGTGTGTGTGTGTGTGCGTGTGTGGGGGGGGGTGTAAAGGAGTAAGGCTACCAACATTTGGAAAAAGGTTTTTTAAACATTTATTTATTATTTTGTTATTTTACCATCTTATAATTTTATATAACGCGTTTCAAGCGGTGGTCCGCTCACATCAGATATGTAAATCTATTTAAAGAAATGACTTTCGATTTGAAACAAGACTCTTTCAAATCGAAAGACATTTCTTCAAATAGATTTACATATCTGATGAGAGCGGACCACCGCTTGAAACGCGTTATATAAAATTATAAGATGGTAAAATAACAAAATAATAAATAAATGTTTAAAAAAAACTGTTTACAAATGTTGGTAACCTTACTCCTTTACATATACACTTTTATCTCGTTGGAACTGCACTAATACTGCACTACCTTCTTTTATATATATATATATATATATATATATATATATATATATATATATATATATATATATATATGCAATGTATATATATATATATATATTGTATATATTTATGCAGATTTATTTAAATTTAAGCAAACATCGTTAAACATAACAGAATTTATCTGCTTGATGATATCTTTTCTCATTTTCTCAATTGTTCTTTGTGTGTAAAACTCAAAGAAATTAATAAATGTATCACTAGTACTTTCGATTCTTCCTCGAATCATCTATACGTGACAAAAAACTACAGAAAAGAAAAAAAGAAAAACAACCAAAAACGCCGTATGTGAAGTCGCTAGTCGTCGAAAGAACAAAACGGTACAGTTCCACAAAAAAACGTTTACAATTTAAATACGGGAACGCCAGAATTAGCGTCACAGGATAGATGATATTTACTTAAATATTTAAAAATGTTGTTATTCATTTCATACGTAATATTATTGATTGTAGGTTGTGGGTTTTAATAAAGATAGCTTCAAACATTTTTCATTCATTTAATTATTTTCAGAATGTAATATTTTCGTGTGGTTAACTAACATTTGTATTAAATCAGAGAGACAGTTATGTTTTTTAAATGATGCTCTATTTTACTAGATGTTACATTGTGCATAATGCGTCTACGAGCAAAGGTAGTGGTAGTAAAATCAATGTAGCTATTAGCTTAATTATTATTATGATGATGATGATGATGATGATGAAGAAGAAGAAGAAGAAGAAGAAGAAGAAGAAGAAGAAGAAGAAGAAGAAGAAGAAGAAGAAAGTTGCGTTCTCCCACAGAGCAGTTTTACTTATTGATAAGATTGGTTGTTTTACGGTTTGGGAGTCGGGGAAGAGTTGTTTTTTACTACAACATTTTTGGTCTTAAATTTCTTGTAGTAAATAATTAGTCTTATTTTTTTAACTTAGTTCACCCGAAACACTACACTACATTGCCACTACAGACGTGAGAGGATACTAAGAATTAAGGTGAAAGTTTTGGCGGTCATGTTAAATTAGGAGCTGTGCAGCGAGATGCTTGTTCACATTAGTTTTAAATTTCTGCATGTCGCTACGCCCAGGGAAACAGGGAGTTCCAAAAGCTGGCAGCTCAAGGAAAGAAGCTATTGGAGTAGAAGACTTTCCGACATCTGGAGACCTCCACGGTGAATGGATGCGATTTAGCTGATTGTCGGATTTGTCGAGTGTATTTACGTCGAGGGGGCACCAGAGCAGCAAGTTATTCGGAACACATTTCATTGAAGTACTTGTAAAACAAGCACAGGGATGCAACATTGCCACGATAGGACAGGGGATGCGGCATGCTGGATATTGAGGAACCTAATAGATTAGCGACTCTTTTTTGGTTCGTGCCTAAGATGCAGAGACTTATAAATGGTGCACCAGCCCAGATATGACAACAATACTCCATGCATGGGCGGATGGTTGCTTTGTAGAGATATGGGATACTGTCAGGTGTGAGAAGTTCTCTAGCTCAGTAGAGGGAGCCCACTTTCTTTGCAGCAGCCTTGGCAATGCCTTCTATGTAATTGTTTCCATTAATTTCATTTTACAATTTTTTTAAAAGTGTTTTTATATATTCTAAAGTTTGGTGGCATTTGATTGCAATATAGTAATATATATATATATATATATATATATATATATATATATATATATATATATATATATATATATATATATATAGCGACTGACTTCTCGCAGCCCTTACCCTCGTCCAGCGCTCTTAGTAGCCACAGCTACTACTTTTCCTTATCAATCCATCATGTCAACCCAATATTTCGATGTACTTGCATGACATTTTTCTTAAAATTATCATCCTGAGGAAGTCTTACAATAAAGACGAAACGTTGATGAATATATAAAAAATATCTCTTGGTTTTTATTTTGTTCATTTCCCATGTATTTATATATATATATATATATATATATATATATATATATATATATATATATATATATATATATAATGAGCTATAGATCATCAACAGACAACTATTTCGTTGCCATTACTACTCATCGGTATAGTTTAGACTCAACTAGCATATTACCGCCGAGATTCGAAACCGTAACTATGTGTATAGTAGTGCGACATATTTCGTCTGCACTGACACGCCGGCCGCTTAGCAATAGTAGAAATAATAACTCTTTTAAGCATGTTTCCTATGTGTATAGTCTTTGCTAGTGATAAGCTTATATAGAAATACCATTGTACATACATATGAATGTCTATGTTAATATCCTGTTAATAAGAGCTGTGTGCTAAAAATTGTAAATCTAGCCGTAAACTAGGAAATAGGATATGCCGAATTTAAATTCTGTCTGGTCCCTAGTGGAGATTTACGCACAAATAACCTGTGTGAAAGTATGAAACTACAATAACTATCAGCTATACCCCAAAATAAGGAAGTGTATTCAATTAATTGTATATAAATTAATTGTTACCAATAAGCATGTGTATTGACATGAAATAACCCAAAAAGATTGATATGCTGTGAAAGAGAAAAGCGAAACGTAATGAAAATCGACTCATTTGGGTTAAATAGCCAGTAGTTTGTGCATGCGTTTAATCAAGCTGAGTAAGTATTTGTATAGATCAATCTATTATTATACAAAATGTGAGTTAATCAATGTAAAAACTAAGTACATAAGGGTTTTACTATATATTTAAACCATACAGAATACCTTTTTTAAATATTCCTTGGTTCTGTCATTCGATTATGTTTGTAAACATGTTTTAATTATTCTAAGTAGCCGTTACTGAACAAGTCACGCATCTCTCGTTCTCTCTTTTATTTATCTATGTATTTCCCGTGACTTTCTCTCTATGTTGATTTACATACTATCTAATATCTCTGAAACTATCTGTGGAATGTAGAGAAAAAGTAATTTTCTATTTTCAGCAAATCTACATAGTGTGTTCGTATACAAAGTTAACACAATATCAATAGTAAAATAATAGTCTTCTTTGCTTCTATATTGTTCATAATAATAATATAGAAGTGAAGAAACTTATTCTTTAAGCTATGCAAGGAGAGATTTTTATCAAAGTGCATTACTTTTCGAATTAAATCAAAGTGAAATAAGTAGTCGTAGTGATGGTGACCCAATTGGCCACGAAAACGTCTACTCTCCATATACATATAAACGTTTCAATTTCTTTCTTTTTTATTTCGTGATTTTCATATGCGTGTCAAATCGTGTTATTAATTATTGAGCGAAATTGAAACGTTAACATTCCAAATTGGAATCGGAAAATCGTCATTAATAATAATTGAAGTGACGCTTTAATAATGACTTGATGATCAAAGACATAATCACGCTTGGCCGACTTCCTTTTTTTTTCAAAACCGTCGACCCCCATCATCAGTTCGGTTACTCATTATCTTTGAACAAGTCAACCAAACAAATTCACGCTTGGCTGAGGTGACTATCAAGACATGTACAGAGATAAGTAACGATACACCGATTATACATGATTTTAAATGGTTTTAAATTATAAACATATAATTGATAGCAATTTTCAAGGTTTCCAGAATAAATACATATGCATTACTTTTATACATAAGGTTGTTTTCATCTAAGTAAGTCTATGGTTGTAGTTTCTATATGTTTATAGATTTAATGAAATACGTAATAAGTATTTGACCGAGTAAAAGTGATAAGCTTGCATTGGGTGTACAATAGTTGACATTCAAATCTCTGGAGCCCACTTACATTGAAAACAGTCGTCTTATTTTTCTACTTGCCATTTGATTAAAATCAATACAAGTGTAATTGATTGTGTAACATTTGCTTCATTGTAAAGTTTCCATTTCTGAAAGTATTAATTAGCTCTGGAGACACAAATTTACAATTGGTATTTGATCTTGCTGTTTAACCACCTAAAGGGTTGATATGCCTTAAAAACAACTAAACATAACTGTTGATTGATGGGCTTTGAATATTATGTTCTACTCGCAAGTCCTCGGGTTTAGGTGTAATTTCTATATTGAGTTTTGTTTGATTTACACAATTACAAATATCTTAGAATTTATAAAAATATTTAATCTCTCATTTCAGGATATTACAGTTGAAGGTAATTTGCCAGTCGATTGGAGATCACTAAGGCTATCAGTGATAAACGTCATCTCTTTCATGGCCGTGAACCGACGTTCTAACAACTGAAGTCAAGGAGAAGCTCTTCAGCCATGTCGAACCCCTAACAAAAACTCAGGAAGAGACCAGACTATAGCTGTGGATCAGACGGCTAGATAATGTCTCTTTCTTACTGACATGATAATCCCAGCTCTGAGGCCCTTCCTCCTGATTCGGAAGCACCCAGGCTATAGTGGAAAATAAATTACAGTTGCTACGAGTAGATGAAGCTACAAAACTTACCCAACCATCTGCCAAAGTGGAGAGGAGACCAAACAATGTAACACTACCTTGTCTGCCCTCTACTACCTAACCGGTGCAGCTTGAAAGATCTTGCAGAGTACAACAATAATGCAAAGGAATGCGTAAAAAAGTCGGAAACTGTTGTATGACCACATGATTCAAAGTCACGCAAAGAAGGAGAAGGATATTAAATATGACTGTTTTACTTACCGGTCGGCGTTATTCAATAGTAGCAACATCACCAAGTTAAACATCTTCGAAACAAGGCCACGTGTACACAAATAAACTTATATGTCTTTTTTTCTCAGAAAATGTGTGATTTCAATTTCAGCAGACGTCCATTGGTTCCTCACATTACGAATAAATAGATATTTTAGGTTCCATTTTAGCATTGGGACCGTTGAATATCTTTAATATTCTGATTGATTTTCGCTCAATTTATATTTGACCCGATGATCTTCCTTGAGCTCAACTGTTCTAGTAATTTTCATCTGAAGAACTACAGTTCTTAAGATGATGTCAATGGACATACAAATTACAATTGAATCGAAATGTATTTTTTTAATATAAGTTGTATCAATGACTTTTTAGCGATTTTCCCTTTCATACATACATATACAGATACACCAGTAAATAGTATACCCGCATTGTCTCCTTTTACGTCGTTTAATAAGAGGATGGGCTGTTTGGACGGTTAGGCAACGGAACCTAAAGGATTTACCCGAAATTCGACATAAACTATTGATTTCAGACAAGGGTAGTATCTGTTCTGATACTAAACTGCATTTTTTAAGTCCTCGTTCAGTGAAGAGGAATCCTTCCTGACTGAGGCAATTTTTATTTTTGTCTTAATTCAGAGTGCCCCTTTTAGGGGAGCTTGATTTTTCCCCACATGATAAATCGACCTTGTGTCTTACTCTGCTCTCGTGGGTAGAGAAGTAAATAGGGTATGAAAGTCAAAAAGATAGAAATTATTATCTTTACCTTTTATTTGTAGCATTACTTCACGAAATCGGGGTTTGCAAGTAAACATATTTAAAGTTGCAATGAATTGCTTCGTTTCTTACAGACAATGTTTATACGTGTACTAATACGGCATCCTTTGGCCTTTTGGTCGAGATCAAAGTGTAGTATCTGTTCCGATGGATACTGCACCCCATAGACTGGTATTGTTTTGGCCTTCGAGGCTTGATTTACGCCTGTCTATGGGTCAGTCCTGTGTAGTTCTAGGAGGTCCACCCTCCCGGACTTTGCCTCCCCTCTTTGGAGAGGAGTATGTGTATTGCTTACTGCCCGAGGCGCCCCTACCGGGGAATGCCGACGGGGTTTCCCAGTCAATTTTTAATGGCCAGAGTGCTCACTTCTCGGGCGTTGGCTTTTCAAGCCCCACTTTCCCGACCCGACCTTGGGTCACATCTTACCTTGTGGAAGTAAGATAATATTGGCCTAGTGCCTAACTCCTGGAGTAGAGTAAATAAATACTCCCTTTGACACACCAGTCCTCGCTAGATCACGGAAGTTAAACAGCGTTCAGCCTGGTCAGTACCATTTGGGTCACCATTTGAGACTACCGGGGGTTGTATGTAGGAGGACGTCGACACCTTTTAAAAACTGCACAAACCTAACACGTCATCTTTCCTAAGCGGGGTATACATGCGACTGGGGAACGCTTGTGAATTTGATACTCCCATGAAACTTCTACCTTTGGAGGGAGCCTTTTCAACCCATCCAGGGTGAAATCCGTACCAGGTACACGTAGGGCAGATGTACTAATAACAGCTTAACCATGTTCAACAGAAGTAACTAGTTTAATAGTAATTTTCAATGTATAATATAATGTTGTCTTCTTCCTGTGTCACCCATCAATTCATGGAGTTTGTGTGCCATAATTCTCGCTCTAATCCAGGTCCGTCCCTGGAAGTGTTTTGTTTGTAATGTGATGCGCCATAGAATAACGCGACGTAGCATGACATGAAGTAAACCAACTGCTGAAGAGGCAAAAACGGATGTTTTTTATAGGTTTCCGGACGGTCCTATTTAAATAAATGTTCAACCAATCATCTTATCATCCAATCAGACTGGTTTTACTACAACCACAAACCGAGAACTGGTCGACAAACGAAATGAGATCCACCTTTGTGCGTTCATTTATTTCGCTCTTGGCCTCTTAACTGGGTTGCTTAGTTTTCTCGTATTACTAGAAATGATTGTCCCGGGAGGTGGGGCATCTTTCCGGGAATTACTTCCTTCTTATAAAGGAACATTAAATTGCCGATCGTCCGAGGTGCACCAACCGATAAATGCCGACGGGTACGATCAAGGATATTTATAATTCTATACAGTGCCCACCCCCCACATTCTGGGAAATTGGACTTCCTAAATGAAGGCATTATTAAGCCATTGTGTTATATTACGAATTCGTGGAAATTTTGGTAAATCTCTCTCTCTCTCGCTCTCTCGCTCTCTCTCCCTCTTTCTGCTCCTATTATCTCGCGCTCTCATTTTTCTCTATATCTCTTTAATCCTCTCTTCTCCTGCATCTCTTTCTCGTTCCTCTCCTTTTTTCTCTCTCTCTTTCGTTCTTTCCCCTTCATCTCTCTCTTCTTTCTCTCTCTCTCCCTTCTCCTTTACCTCGCTCTCTCTCTTTTATCCTTTATGTTTCTCTTTCACTTCATCTCTCTCTTTCTTTATCTCCCTCTCTATCTATGTTATTGTTTATATCTATCTTCTCATGTATCTCTTTCTCTCTCTTCTTCTGTATATCTCTATCTTCTCGTTATGTCTCTCCTTCTTCTTCCCTTTTCTCGCTCTTTTCTCATTCATCTCACCTCCTCTCTCTTCTATTTTCTCTTTATCTCTCTTATCAATTATCTCTCATATCTTTTATCACTTTCTTCTCTTTTTTATCTTATTCTATATCATCTTTTATCTTCCTCTTCTACTATAATACCTCCTTCCCTGTCTTTATCGTATTCTATTCACTTTATCCTCTCTCTCTCTCTCTCTCTCTCTCTCTCTCTCTCTCTCTCTGTCTCTCTTGCTGTTCTTTATCTCGCTCTCGCTCTTCTTCTTTATCTAACACTCTCACCTCCTATGTCCCTCCTTCTCATTTATCTTATTCTCTCTTTTTTCTTTTTTCTCTCTCTTTTTACTTTTACCTCCCACTCTCTTATCATGCATCTCTCTTCTTCCCTTCATGTCTTAGACACATAAACACATTTTCTCGGGTCATGACCGATGCCAGAAAACAGATTGAATTTCATCGCTCCGCCTCCATAGAAAGTTACTTGTTTAGTGTAAAGTTACGACAAAGATTTTTGAACTTCCAATATATCTTTCCTGTTACAGAAAACAACGAGCACCTATAAAAATGGCATTTCAATCGGATCCGCAATTTTTGAATAATAAAAGCTCAAGAAGAAAATTTTTAGTCGGATGTTTTAATGTCTCTCCTGTGTTTCGTTGCTGATTCTGTCTTCCCGCATCATTTGTTGTTAATTATCTCGTGGTTTCCTTGAAGTTTGAACACGGCATACCAAACCCATATTCATTGTCGCCTTACATACCATATCATATTTTACTAAGATTTATTTTTCGTCTGTAGAACAATATATTTATGAAAATTAGACATTATAGTAACGTATGAAGCAAATAATCTAAAAACCATCCAAATCTAATAACATTAAATCAACAGTGACAATCGGGATATACGCGTAAAATATAATACATTAGTTTAAAAAAGGGATGCTGAAACAAGCAGACATAAATGTGTTTGATAACAAAATAGAAACACAGAACGAGCCTTAAGAAGAATCGAACAGAAGAAGAAATGAAGCGAAAAACTGCGAAAAAGAGCGAGTGAAAAAGACTAAAACAAAACCTTAAAAGTTTAGTCGAATGCCATTTTCAGTATTGTTAGACTGGAATAATATCTAGGAGAGCTGGGTAAACTTACCAGACTATAGATTAAAATAGACGCAAAGTTAGACGAGAGTTGTTTAATGTGAGGTATATCCAGCTTCTCAACGAGAGAATTTTAGACGTGATAAAAATAAAAATTGCTCCAGTCGAAAAGGATTTCTCCTATTCGGCCGAAGACAGAAAAAATACTACACTTTCATTCTAGTCCGATGAGCTGGAAATGCATTAGAATCCTTCGTAACAAAAACATCCGATTTTGATTAAAGCTTATGTGTTCTCTATTTTTTCTTCACTCTCGTCTCTTTCACATTATAGACGAAAGATGTTCCGTATAGTTTAGTTTGAGTTTTCTGTTTCGCGACACATCAACACTTTTTTCATTACGCTATGTCGACCCAAGACTCAAACATGGTACTTGACGCCATCTTGCTACACACTTAACATTATAAAGTGAAGTTCAAGGGTAAGTGGAGTAAGCAAGAGTAAGGAATGGCTCTTTCTCTTCATGTCCGTATAGTCTTAGAGGTGTTAAATTTAACAAGCCATTTTTTTCTTGATTTCACTACGTGCTCTCCGTCGGAAGAGATATAATGAGCAAGATATTGGTCACCAATGCTCATCAAAGTGCTGTCATAGATAACTGTGTCGTTTGCATAGATGTCATAGAATGATCAAAACTACATTATGAATTGAGGATGAAAGGCAAATGGAGTAATTTATAGAAATGAGCGGCTTATTCCTTTACATGTCGGTGTAGTAGTCAATGAAAAGTAAGCCTTCGGGTCGCCCTCGACTACGGTACATAAGTTTATTATTTTGTATGTTGAGACACAACACTTTATGTAAATGTGTATATAGTTAATTCAACACAGGTTTCTATTTATCTATAGTAAGTAAAGGATAATTAGGTATTCATAACTACTATAGCGCTATATGGGTGCACTAGAACCGCTTGGATGTTAGCTTAGTCATCCATTACGCAAATGAAGGGCGTTTTATCATGTGTCTAGCTTTCAACGAGTCGACCACTTTAAGAACCACGCGTGGTTTATTGAAAGAGAAACCCGATTAGTTAATCCTAACCTACTTATGACGTAAATCACGCTTCACGTTTTGCCTTTTAGTTGAGGCGATCACTTTCAGAATCGAGCGGCCATTAATCCGAGATTATCTCCCTTTGCCAAAATTGGAAACCGAAGTGTAACTGGTCCGAACGCCGAGGGCATTTTTAGCCACGGGTCAGTGATTAAGCGGTCAGAGTGGCCAGCCATCATCTCAATCTTAAGATTCTGACACTTTCCCTGCTATTATCAGTAAGCGGGGGGGGGGGGGGTGATTCGCTTCAGTGTTTGCGCCACCAGCCTCTGAGGCGTCATTTATCAATTCGTACGCGGAGAACCTCTTAACTTGAACAATTGGAAATTTCGTAGCGACAATCGAGGATTAGAATATCGATATTTACTAAGCTTAACCTGATGTGACACACGGTATGGTGTGGTACTCAGAATCGCTTAAAGTGATTGATCACACGCAGATATTCAGAAGCGCGCACTTATCTTGCAATACAAATGGTGAGGTGTCGCTCGGGTGTATAGCCTTGTCGAAATAACTCACTTTCAATCATATTTAATTACACAAGAAATAAGAGGATACGAAAAACCGATATAAACGATATGTTGCGTAGCTAGAGTGTTCATAAATCCCCACAATATGTCACCTTCGTTAGCAGAATCAACTGTTCGGATTTCTGTAGTAGTAGTAGCAGTAGTAGTAGTGGTGGTTATGGGGGCAGCTGAAGTTGCCATCATTTTCTAACCGTCATTTGAGACGTCTTGTTTTTCTCAATAACAACATTCATCAACGTTAATTATAAAGAAATATTACAAATACATTTGGTCTGTAAAAATCAAGGAAGGCGCGAGAGCGCTCTATCCTTTAATAGACTTCAAGAATGGCCTATGCTGGAAATCTCATTTCTTTGATAAATCATAACTCAAAAACCAATAAACAAAATAAGTTAAAACTTTTCACAAATTTTTTATTTGATAGGTTCTATAAGTGTGTAGAATTTCAGCATCATTAGTCAAGGCAACCCAGAGATCCAGAAAGTTCAATCATGAAATCATGTTATCTGTATCTCATCAACTATTTGATGGATTAAGCTGATTTTTGACAGAGATAGAGGTTCTAGAGTCTAGTTGATGGCATTTATATTTCAGTTTACCATATACCTTAGTTTCCCAGAAAATTCAAAAAAACCTTTAAAATGGGCATTGTATTACAAAAGTAGTGACATTCCATGATAAATGCCAGTATACTGAAATCATATGCCCTTAATAGGGTTAAGATGAAAATTCATATACACTAAATGTACAAAAGCAAGGAAATTCCCAAATTTTTACACTTTTATTGTCATTAAGGGAATGCGAGCACAACAGGGCTATGTATTTTACTGGTAGGATTTTTTCTTCAGCGCACCTCACACATTTCATCCACTCATGCATAGAGATTTATACTGTTGTGATGTGATAATGAAATGGGTTTGTTGATATGTAGTCATACCCTTAATTAATGACCATTAAAGTGTAAAAATTTGGGAATTTCCTTGCTTTTGTACATTTAGTGTATATGAATCTTCATCTTAACCCTATTAAAGGCATATGATTTCAGTATACTGGCATTTATCATGGAATATCTTTCAAGAGTCATTCTTTCGTTAGAGTATCTATTGTACGCGAATAAAACAACCCGCTTACCTCCTTCCTTCGGAGAAGAAAGCAGCTATCTGAAAGTTGAACTTCTCTCTCTCCCCCTCTTACTCTCTTTCTCTTGCTGTGTGTGTATCTGTATCTATGTCTGTCTCTCTCCCCCCCCCTCTCTCTCTCTCTCTCTCTCTCTCGTGGTTCAGTCGAACGAGAAAGATCTCATCTGCTCATTCGTTACACACGACTGCCAGCTATCTGTCTGTGTGACGTCACATCCTGGAAAAGTGAACTATCTCAGATTCTAATAGAAAAATTCCACTTTACCTCATTTTTAGTCTAACGTGGAAATTTACTATACTAATTCTAACGTGGAAATTTACTATGCTAATTCTAACGTGAAAATTTACTATGCTAATTCTAACGTGGAAATTTACTATACTAATTCTAACGTGGAAATTCACTATACTAATTCTATTTAATATGTAGCGTAGCTGGAGCGTTTCTTTTTCTCAATAACAACATCTATAAATCGTATTAATAAAGAAGCACTAATACGTCTCTTTGGAGTTTTAGTCTTTCGTTAAAAGAACCTTCCACACCTCAGTTATTAAAAAAAGGAAACTGCTCAGTGAAAAGACAAATATATTCTGTACTCATTCGTCACGTAAGACAAGCATCTTTGCTGTCTTTGTGATGCCCACGCCTGGACACGTATCTATTACGGATTCTACTTGGAATAGTTCCTTCAGTCTATAATCTTATTCGCATTTAAATACTATTACAAATATAAAGGCTTTATTTATATGCAAGCATAAAAAACTACACATTAATTTCGAAGCAAATACGAAAAACGTTCTGGGGTGAATTTCTCCCTATCATAAAAGATGTTTAGATTATTTTGGAGTGCAGCGAATATGAAATTTAGATGCGGCTGTCTATTGTAAAATGTGTGACTAACTATAGTCGGACGTATGTAGGACATCTCATGAAAGCTAAATAGTAGTTAGAAGACTTAAACATAAGGTGTAATCAAAAGTGGCGAGGAAAATGATAGTTAAGTGTTCTTTGACGATCACCTTTGAAGGTCGCCTGGGTTGGTGAGGTGCGGAGATTAAAGAGGGTATCCGAAGGAACGAGTGTTCAAAGTCAGGAGTGATCAAACCGAGCACCTGGTGAGTGAGTATGTGAAGTTAAGTGCACCAAGCCCGGTTCTTGAAGTCAGCCTGTAAATATTCTACTGATTAAATGTTCGTATTGTTCAGCTTTGTATTTAAACAGAGACACTTTTGACAAGGTGAAAATATAAGTATTTCTGTATTTATCGATTTTACCGGGAATTATGCGTGGGGCAACATGCACACGGAACATTTGAAAACACTTTTATTTGGGCGTTTAAGGGTGAACATCTGGTTTCCAGTAAATTATTTTTTAACATAAAAAAGATCCTTAGAAAAAATGAATAATAAAAACGGTATAATTAACCAGATAGTTCTGTTATTTTAAACAATGTTGGCTTAATATATATATATATATATATATATATATATATATATATATATATATATATATATATATATATGTGTGTGTGTGTGTGTGTGTGTGCGTGTTTGTGTGTGTTTGCTAATAAATTTATTTTGTAAATGAATATGATCGCTAACTGACAATCGAAATATTTTGACCTTACTGTAATGATGTGTTTCTGTTTTTATTTTTGTTAGTATGCTACTCCGCTTTTTCCACATTTCCTAAACCCATTTCACATTTTGTCTGAAACTCTCGTTTCATGTTAACGTCCCTCATACTGTAGGAATCGATAAGCCAACATTCTACAAAACATTGCGACGATACAAAAAGATCAAAGTCGCGGCACAATCACACACACACAGAAGCCAATTTATACAAAGATGCATCGAAGAGAAAGTCATCCTGAAATCCATTCCTAAACCCTACAACCCACTCACCACATTTTCCCGACTACAGAGAAAACTTATCATCATCATCATCATCATCATCATCATCATCACCATCATCATCATCATCATCATCTTTACTTAAACAACAAACCACTACTCTCTAACTTGAGGCTGACATGCTCCTACAAAAACTCAGGCAACATGAACCTTTCACTAGCAACACTTCAAAAAAAATCACTAAACAGTGAACAAATTTAACAACAAACACTCCACTAAATTACACCGCAAGTTGCAGAACCTTATCACCCACAGTGAATGGAAGAATTTCGGTCGACCCGACATGATCCAAGACCACAGTGATGTCAACTTATCCACGATTGAAATTGAAGCCCTTAGCTTCGGTCTAAAATTCGCTACAGACATCCTAAATAATCACACAACTCAAAGCATTCTCTGCAACTACAATAACACAAACAGCGACTTCACCAAAGGCTTTTTGCAAAGTCTTACTCTTGCCGCTTCTACCACACGCCAGGAACGGATCCTTCCCAAACGATACATGACAGCCCTGCACAATCTAGCTGCCATCCCACACATCATCATCTCCCTTGCGAACAAAACAGGAGGCGTCGTGATCCCTAACAAAACGAACTATTATAATAAAGTAATGGACATTCTCTTCATGTTCATACTGGTATATTTTATTGTTAGGTTCGCCCTGGTTTTAGAAGTATCATGCTTCATATTCTAGTGTCCAGCGAGTAAACCCACTTCATCACTGACATTGTTTAGGTCAGTGTCTACATACAAACCTACTGATATCAACACTATCAACATAAATAATGAACAATTCAACAATTTTTGTAAAAATATCACAAAATATTTAAGGAATGGACGTCACTTATTTCATACCATCCGACCATTCCATCACTCTACGGTCTCCCTAAACCCCACAAAGACAATATGCCCCTACGTACCATTATACCTAGTATCGGCAGTGATCCTCACAACATCGCCAAAGCATTAGCTATAATTCTCACACCCCTACTCGGCACCATTAGCACCGCACAAAATTCTGGTCATCTCGTCAAGAAATTACAACACATTGATTTACAAAACCACACAATGAATAACCTTGATATCACCTCCTTATACACAAACATACACGTAAATAAATGCATAACTTTCTCACTAAACACATGAATAAAACAATTTTTTGCTCTCTTTCTATCAATAGCACCATAAGCAATATCAAAAACATCACTTCACTAACTTTTTTTTAAAACACATACTATAGAGAAAAGCAATTCCCTATGGGTAACCCTCTTAGTCCCGTGTTAGCTTGCTTTTTCCTTGAATTTCTCGAAATAGGTCCTTTTTCATACAGCATCTCTAAAAACACCATTTATTTAGATATATCGACAACATTTTAATTGTTTTACCGAATAGCCATAAAATTGATGCGTTAGCTCAAACACTCAACAAAGTCGAAGCCTCTATCAATTTTACTTTCGGGACTGAACAAAACAACTCTTCGGCTTTATAGGATATTCTCATCCACAGAAATAACAATACTCTTATCAAGTTTAGAAAAAAACTACCAAAAAATGACTACATACAATATTACTCACACCACAATTACTACATAAAAATAGCACGGGCATATGTTTTTATTTTAGAGCTTTATGCATATGCAGCCCTATATATCTAACCAAAGAATATAACACAATAGAATCCTCAATCTAACCATTAAAATAGCCCAAACATGCAAAGAGCCATCCAAATACATTTCAACAAAACCAAATCGCCACGCACTACATAACCCACATAAATAATATCATCCTTCCTACTAACTCACAAAATCAACATATTTCCTCAACCCTTGCTCAACATGGTTTTAGAACTATTCAAACGACTACAATTACTATAAAAAAACATTTTAGAAAGACACAATAACAAAAAGCACACACCACCTACACTCGCAGAAATATACTGTAAACAAAGACTGCAAAGAATCTATTTCGGTGAAACACATCGTTCCTTAAAGAAGAGAATATACGACCAGACTAATGCTATCAAACAAGCTGACACCCTAAATGTATTACACAACCACATGATAGCCTATAATAACCACATGGACATACCTAAATCTAAAACCATAAAATACATCCACGATATCAAACTACGAAGCCTCATTGAATCCAGTTTGATTATACGATGCAGCAATCACATCGTACAAAGACCGGTTTTTTACCATAGATAAAATCATCCTCTCAGAACACAATTTAAGAGAATTCGATAATGGGTAATTGACTTTCCTTTCATTTCTCCCCCCCTCATACTTACCCTTTTTTCTTCCTTTTTTTCTCGTTTTCTCCTTTTTTTCCTATGTTTATTTTCATCTTACTTTCATTATTATTATTTATTTCATATTTTTTCTTATTCAATTTTTATTTTTAGTAAGTATTTTATTTTATATGTTTTGTATTTTTCTACTTTTTTCTTTTTCTTTTTCTCCCTTCTTCTTTTCTTTCACCACTTACACTTTCAATTGTCATCCCTACACGTGTTTATTTTAATTCTATTAAATCTAATATTTTTCTTACCACATGCTCCTAATTTTCCCACCCTCACATATATTTTCATCCTTATCTCATCCCCCGTCAACATATTATTTTCCTCACCCCACCTATTTCATCCCTCCTCTGTCGTCCGTCCTACATGTAGTCGCACATTTCTTTTCCTTCCTTTTATTCCTCCTTTTTTCCACACACGTGTGACACCAACTTCCTCTTCATCTTCCCACAGCACATGTCCACTCCCCCTACTCCTCCCCTCATAAGTTGTGTATTTCACCTTACACACACTACTACCTCCTCTCACCCGTCTTTTTCTCTTTCTTTTCCTTTAATTTTTCTTTCCTTTTCCCTTGTTCTCCCTATTTTTGTATAAATTGCTAATAAATTTATTTCAAAATGAATATCGTCGCTAACTGACGGTCGAAATATCTTAATGATGTGTGTGTGTCCTTATTTTTGTTAGTATGCTACTCAGCTTTTTCCACATTTACTAAACCCATTTCACACACACACATACACACATATATATATATATAAGCAGCTTTGTTTTTGTTTATACTGGCGACAGAAAACAGGTGTGTTTATTTTTAGAACTATTTCCGCTCCCTAAGCGGTTAAGAATATGCAGAGTACTGCATTCAATCGCCTTTAACCTGCCATATATATTTATTAATTAATTTATTTTATGAATTAATGTTTACCTACATAAAAATATTAAGTAATAAATCACTCTATCTCTCCTTCACCCTCTCTCTCTTTCTCTCTCTCTTTCTCTCTTTCTCTCTCTCTCTATATATATATATATATATATATATATATATATATATATATATATATATATATATATTATACTGACGTTATATGACAGTCTTTTTATTTATATTTTTGAATATCTCATTGGCTATTTTGTCCCCCTTTCTCAATTTTTGTGAGAATATAATAGCATTGTTAAAAAGATGACTCAATTATAAAAAAAATGTTATTTCATAAAATCTTTTTTGAAATAAAGACGATCGAAGACATTCACAGCCAGAACTCGACTACTTCCACGACTGTAATGGGCTTTTCTTTTCTTCCTCTGTGTGCCTACCCCAAAGCGAAATCTTATATGACAGAGTTTTTTTACAAAAAACTTTTCAATTATAGAACACATTAGCACGAGATTGATTCCCTGCAAGCTACAACATGATTGTCGTCAAATCCAAT
The DNA here is from genome assembly GCA_963556195.1 of Sepiola atlantica. NCBI lineage: Eukaryota > Metazoa > Mollusca > Cephalopoda > Sepiida > Sepiolidae > Sepiola > Sepiola atlantica. Next base: position 163,809,717 of record OY744522.1, on the reverse strand, counting down.
GCCAACCAATACTTGCCATAAACCGTCTCCATAAGTTTATTACCTTCATTATTTGCAATCCTCTCATAATATTGTCTTCGTTCAACTGACAATCTGTCAAGTTCATTAACACTTCTCCTCGACTGGCTTTTAGCCTTCATAAATGGCGACGCATTAGTAAACCAAATATAATACCAATAAAAAAGACAAATTTTATCGTATGTTTTTATAATAATATTGTGAATCTACAATCGCGCCAGAGTCTCATGAATAGCAAAGAGAACCTTTTGCCTGATTTTATTTACATCCTGAAAATTGAAAATGAGAGAAATAAAAAATATAGGAAAAAAAATGTAATGTAAAGTTCACACCTGTAGGAAGGATTACAAAAGGGTGGCTATCAGTCATTCACTCCGGGAGTACATGTCATATTATTCAAGGTCTAAAATGACGGATTGAAGTCTAAAAAACTAAGGGAGACCACTCTAATCTGTTACGTGTCTAAACGTCTATACGTCGCTTCGGTTTACTTAAATAGCGTTAAAGATGCAATTGCTTTTAATCGGATTAAGCAAGTTTGTTTTTGTTTTCTTGCTGTGGGGAGTGTTTTGTTTGTTTCACCTTTCAGGGTAAGATGTCAAGGAAGAAAGAAAGCCACTTGACACGTGTCGGCAAAAAGGCGAGGCTAAGTTATTACAGACTTACGTCGATACGTGTTAGATCCAGACAGAAAAACGACATAAATAAATTAGGATAGATCATTGTGATATGTGATAGTCGCTTCTGATTTAGTATTGTTAGACTGGGATAGTGTCTTGAAGAGATGGAGAAAATACAGAATATTGGCTAATATTCTACTATAACCTCGTTGCACTCTATATATTTCGGAAATTGCGTAGACATCGTGGCTCTCCACTATTGTTAATCGGGAGATGCACTTCATAGGCCGACAAGTCACCATTGCGTTGAGGTCATATCCAAAGATAGGATACTGCTGACACATCAAGGAAGGTGCTGCTCAAATACTCCTTCTTGCCTTTAAAGAGTACAAAATCGACTTCGACATCTAGTGTGGAATGAACTCTTATTTCTACAGCCCTTCTCATAGAAAAGGCGTTGCTAGTCTTGATATACTTGCTTTCTTACGTGGACAGAATAAGCTACAGAGTCAGTTTTAATGTTGAGAAAATCAAGCTCCTCTAAAACAGACACTCTGGATTAGAACAAAAATAAAGATTGTCTCAGTCTAGAATGATTTCTTGTTCACTACTAAAGGAATGAAAATATGAAGTGTGGTATCAGAACAAATACTACATTTGTTCTTACACAAAAGAAGACGTTGCAAGTCTTTCCACACGCAATCGCTTTTCCTTCGAAGGTTCTCGACTGGGCTCTAATCTCTGGTGCCTCCTTGTAAGCCATTTACAATATGAACCCGTCTTAATACAACAGCTACAAAGAACTTTCCTTTCCTTTCCTCCTACATATGCATGACATCGAACGGAATTTCGATGAAAAGAATTTATTTCCAAGAACTTCCTATCGGCGGAGTACGTCACTACGGGATTGTTTCCCTGTCGGCAACAATATGGTCTTCTTCAAATCCAATGTCAACAAATATTTTTCATAAACCGAAGACGGCATTAAATAACCCAAAAAGGGTTGATATGCCGTAAAAAAAACTACCAAACCAAAAACCCTGATTAAACATTTGAAGATATAAAGAACTTGAAGCATAAAAACTTTCACTATAATGACCAGATTCGGCATTAAATAACCCAAAAAGGGTTGATATGCCGTAAAACAAAACTACCATAAACCGAAGAATATATGAGAGAATTAAAAAAAAATGATAAACAGAAATAAAAGTGATTACTTATGAAGACATAAGTAATCACTTTTATTTCTGTTTATCATTTTTTTTAATTCTCTCATAATATTCTTCATCATTAAACTGTCAATCTATCCATCTCATTAAAGTTTACCCTCGAGTTGCTTTTAACTTTAATGTGAACACTCATTAGTAATTAAAAGAGAATACCAAGAACATATATAACTTTTCTGTAGTCAAATCTTACGAGGAAGTCAAAGATCACAATAATATAATAATATAGTGTTTTCTTTTTTATATAATAATGTTAATCGCCAATGACGCCGGGAAACCATACACATTATTTTATTTTATTGTATTTTTAAAATTGTTTAAATTGTAAATTGAACAAATTAAGACATAATAAGACTTGTAATATAGGTTTCTGAGTCAGGGGCAGGATTACAAAGCGGGATCCCCTGATTCCCAGTGAGACGCTGGGAATAGACTTTTTTAAAAGGGTCTAAAATGGGGGAGAGACCACTCTAAGCAGTTTAGTGTTTAAACGTCTATACGTCTCTTCGGTTTTAGCTAAATACCGGTAAAGAAGCAACTGCGTTTAGTCGGATGAGGCAAGTTTTTTTTGTTCTTGTCTTGGGGTGAGGATATTTTGTTTTCTGTTTGTTTTTTGCTTATCACCTTTCAGGATAAGATGTAAAGGAAAATAGAAAACGTGCTGAAAAAAGAAGCCACCTGACACGTGTCAACAAAGAAGGCGAGGTTAAGTAATTACAGACTTACGTCGATACATGTTAGATCCAGACAATTGGCTGTGAAGAAAAAGAAACAAAGGTTGCTAAATACGAGATAATTGACTTCGGCTTTATGTCGAAGATATTGCGCGCAGAGACGGAGAAAAAACTAGTGTCAATGTCGTAGCGTGCAGTTGTGTCGTTGGGAAAGATAGACACAATATCCTTCCTAATAACATGCTATTGTGAAGCCACTTACGCTCTCATAGCGACCTTACTGTGGATTCTTACAGCCATGCTCATACTTGTCTATCGAGTCGGCGGCTATTTAAAAAAACTTTTATTCAACTTAAGCAATGCACACAACCACTGAGATATTAGGGGCTACTGTGACTTAGGGGTAATATTTATGGTAGTATCCTAAGTGGGAAGTTGTGCAGCAAGATGCTTGATCACATTACATTCAACTGTCTACGTGTTAGTACAGTCGGGGGAAAAGGTAACAGGGATGAAATTCCAAAGGAAAGTGGTTCGAGCTTCTGGGGGTCTCTACAGTGAAGGTGTATGATTTTGCTGCTTGTTGTATAAGTCGGGGGTATTTACGTTGAAAGGACACAAGTTCAGCAGGTTTGCCGTAGCACATTCTGTTGAAATACTTGAAAAGAAAGCACAGCTATGCAGTATTGCGGCAATGGGACAGGTGTTGGAACTTGATAGACAGTGTGAAACCTATTAATCTAGAGAATCTTTTGGACCCTGTCTAAGAGCAAGCGACTAATGGTTGGTGCACCTGCTAAGATGTGCCAACAATACTCCATATATGAGCGAATGGTGGCGGTGTAGAGATTTAAAGACTAGCAGGCGTGAGAAGTTTTCTAGTCTGGCAGAGGGAGCTCACCTTCTTTGCAGCAGACTTGGCAGTATCTTCTATGTATTTGTTCCAGTTAATGTTACTTGTGAATGTTATGCCGTTAATTATTATTGATAATTATAGCATATTAAAAAATGTGAATAAAAATAGTAATATGGGGTTCAGGGCTAGGGCAGGACTTTATTGGGATTATCACTGATTTGCGGTTAACCTTGGCCTTTTGGCTAAGATCAAAGTGTAGTATCTGTTCCGATGGATACTGCATCCCATAGACTGGTATTGTCTTGGCCTTCGGGGCTTGATTTACGCCGGTCGATGGGTCTGTCCTGTGCAGTTCTAGGAGGTACATCCTCCCAGGCTTCGCCTCCCCTCTTTGGGGAGAAGTAAGTTTATTGCTTACTGCCTGAGGAGCCCCCACCGGGGAATGCCGACGGGGCTGCCCAGGCAATTTTTAAATCCCACTTTCCCGATCCGACCTTGGGTCACATCTTACTTGTGGGGGTAAGATAAAAACTGGCCTTGTGCCTAACTCCTGGAGAGGAGTAAATCAATACTCATGCAAACTGTGAAATGTAAATAAAACAAGAAAGGTGTCGGCCGAAGTACTAGTTTTTATAAAGTTGTAGATTCACATGTGCGTTCCCCATCTCTCCCCTCCTTCTCTCTGTCTTTCTCGGTCTCTCTATCTATCTATCTATCTATCTATCTATCTATTGATCTATTTCTCCATCTTTTTCCAACATGGCTGTCAATTCCATAATTGGTCAGCTTGGGCCGATTCTAAGAGAGTAAATGGGTGCCGTAGTTTTTCTGCAGGGAAATAATACCTCCTTCCTCCTAGTTGTATCAATAGGAAAAATTAAACCTTGATCTGGTTAGAAAACTTTTGTATATAAAAATGTATTAAAAACGCATTTTTCTTATTATAAAAACAGTGTTGGGTGTACGCAGGTGTTGAAAGTGAAACATAAGTGCTAATGGAGTCTCTATATACGCGTCTATAAACGTTCTACGGTCGCAAATACTTAATATATTAGATTAATCGATTTTTCTATCAAAAATGAAATACCGTAAAGGACTCAAACGATTTGTTAAAAACATAAATTAATTACGAAATTCAATTTAACATAATGCATTTCCGTTCCTTTGTAAACGAGTCAGATATTTTAAGCTTTTATTAATACTTGAAAAGAATTAATTAGTTCGTGACGTTTAGAAATTTGGAAGAAGTTTGAAAGCATTTAAACTCTCGAATAGAAAGTCATTTCTGGCTTTAATATTCTTAGAGTGGAAAGCCTTCTGGGGACCTCTACAGTGAAGGTGTATGATTTTGCTGCTTGTTGTATAAGTTGGGGGCGTATTAAAATATTGAAAGCTCTGGAATGTATTTACATCCAATAATCTTAAAATATATTAAAACAACATAACATTAACACAATCAGTTATTGTTCTATAACAATTTTGTTCGATTATTGATTTAAGGACCAAACGATATATAGTTAAAGTTTTGTAAAAAAGTTTCATTTTTTAAAATAAAGAAATTTTTCTTTTTAAAAAAACGCATAGTTTACAAAAAATGACTAAAAAGGCGAAACTTAAATTTTCGTAAAAAAGACTCCTGGACAGGGCCGGGTAGTTACAGTAACATATTTTTGTAAATATTAATAATTATAGCCGACGCATAACATATACAGTGCTCTATGAAGAATATCTGGTTATATAGTAAGATGGAATTATTTCAATGTTAGAAATCTAAGAAAATGTTAATTCTTTAGCGCTGGTATAACATTTTATTTACCAATAGCTGCAGTACTCAGAGTTTGCAGGTTGGTATATTTGGACTATAAAATAAAAGGTCCGATACGTCTGAAAACCGAACTAACGTAAACACGTGGGTGGTTTGTATTTTTTTCTGGATAAATCCACTCTTTATGAGTTATAAACCCCTGCCAAAGTAAATTATGTTTGAAAGATTTTTATTTTTAATATCGTTTGTTTATTTGAAGTGTTATCGTTGAATAGAAACTACGAAAAAAAAAATCACGCCATCCTTCGCGATCGGGTGTAATGTTGTACTTCTGATCAATACAGACGACCACCTTTTACAGTCTCAGTATAACGGAATACATTCCCTCGTTCTGTGTTCGCATGTTCCGGTGTTTGTCTACTTGAGGTAGCCCGAACCACACACTGGCAGTAAAAGGGGTTGTCATGGTTCCGATGAATGTTGCAGCTGTTTAGCTTGACTACGCTTATTCGCGTCACACATCACAATTATCAAGCTCACATCTGACAGTGTTCAATGTATTTAAGGAATACTGAAATGCAGCTCAGAGTTCGGATTTTGTTTAAAAATGTGGCGCGAATTATCTTGATGCAGGTAACTCTCTTCAAATATCGAGGTGCTTACCAATCGTATATGATCTCCCGCTCTTAAACCCACCAATGGTTCAAAAGTAAAGTGTTTGGTTGTACAGTTCTGAAAGATAGGCACTTATAACCGTCCTGAGAAGCAAGTTGGATCAGACTTACAAGCGAATGTTGAGATAACTATCTTGCTTTACTTGGAAGAACTGATTAAAAAAAAGTTATATGGTAAACTAACAAACATAACATCGGTACTGAAAGTTTAACGGTTATGGTTCATTAGGCATACAGTGAAGATAAAGGAAGAGCTGGTACAGCAGGGTTTATTTTGTAACCGACCAACCATGAGAACGAGAAAAGGGTAGGCCAGCAGTGACTTATGCGTCTCAGTTGAAAAATACACAGAATTGGAAGAATATTGCCACTGAAGTATAAAAGGCTACTGTAGTATAGGGCCAGATTTATAAGGGGAAACCTGAGTAGGAAGTTCGACAGCAAGAGGTTTGTTCATATTACATTTAAATGTCTGCATGTTGACACTGTCGGTAAAACAGGGATTAGAACAGAATTAAAAATTCGATTTCTTATTTTATTTTATTTTTTATTTCCCGACATCACGGCTATTGGTTCACGGTTCAGGACTAGAACTTGAATTTCAACCATTTATTATCAATAAGATAAATCCGTTGGTGTGCCAATATACAAATTGTCAAATAATACAGCAAATAAAAAGCCATAGTATAAACCTGTCCTCAGACGGGTATTCTTCTAGTATGTATATAAAATAAAGAAATATATTAGAATTCGGAATTTTTTGAATATAGTTTATTTGAGTTTTTTCTTTTTTTTTGGCTTATTAAGAAATAAAGCATTTTACATCAAGTTCTGATTTCTCTTTTTAAAAAAAGTCTTTGTCCCAATAACATGAACATCATTTTTTTTATTTTTATAAAGGAACATTTTTTTGTAAATATTTTTTTCATTTTTTATTTTTTTTTGCTTTCTTCTCCTAGTAATAAATCCTAAAGCATACATATTTAACAATAAAAACATAAAAATGAACATAAAGAAATTGAAAGAATAAAATGTCTTACTCGTCAGTTGTCCAAGAAAATATTCTGCCGTTTTTTTCCTCTTTTATTAATGCTCATAGTTCAGTTATATCTACATTCAGTTATTCATATGTAATAAGAGTATTAATGTTGTAGTATTCTACTATAAGTAATTATATAAACATAAGTATTAAACGATATTGACTGATACAATAGTTAAGTATTTTGTTTGTATTATGAGTTTCCCTGATAATCACGTAGTTCATAATCCCAAGTACTGTACGAGAGTGTATGTTCCTCTGAGACCAGGGGTACCTATTATAAGTAAGCTTTATTTCATTGTGTTGTTCAGATTATACCTGGAAACTACCTTGCATGAATTATTTGACTTTGGCTAAAATACTTCTATGGTGGCACCACAAAACCAACGTGTTGTGAGTCCTATAACCAAAACTAATAACAATACAAATAGAGGTTGTTGATAAAACCTTTCACATTCGGGTGTAGCTTTCAGCTTACACTGATAAGGATTTTTCTCACAAAGTGATCGTTTTACTTATAATCTTCTTTTAACCAGTAATTAACAGAAAATTTTAAAATAAGTCACAATTTATTTTATGTCTGTGAGGTGGCTATATCTACAACTAACATACATTATTTGATCTTATGTTTCTATATACATCAAGCTATAGATACTGTACGAAACAATGCAAATGTTGAGAGCTATAATATATCTAATGAGTTGTTCACAAGCATATTTTACATCTGCCTTAACACCGATGAATCCATCTTGCATTTTCCTTGAACTAACATAAGGAGAACTTCTCTTCGTGTTCATACTGGTATATTTTATTGTCAGGTTCGACCTGGTTTTGGAAGTATCATGATTCATATTCCAGTGTCCAGCGAGTAAACCCACTTCATCACTGGCATTGCTTAGGTCAATGTGATCCTGATTAAAACAATATTTAAATACAGCACTTGTGAAAATTCGGAAGAGCTTCTTTACACAGACATATCTCGATTCGCAGTAGGATTGAACGGTTAGATGTGTGCCAGATTCACGCCAGGATTAAATGAAAAAAAACATGAAGAGCCAATTGAGTTCCTCTAACACTTTATTCAAGTTCACAGTTTGCACAGTTTTGTGTCATCTTAACAACAGGATTCATTCCAAGCCTATGAAATGGCCGAGGAGCTCCCCTAGAAAATAACAGTTAATTAAAGTTCCCAACAGAGTTATGCGGTTCTGTGGGTGCCAGATTAACACCAGGATTAAATGTAACAGCCGTGAGAGACCTAGGGTGTTCTCTGAATCAATTTACATCCGTAGTAATGCAGTAACCCTCGGAGTAACAAGTCCTAGTTTTGGAAGCTACAAGCTTAACCCTTTCATGCATACTGTTGTTCTACGTCATCAAATAGAAAAGTTGTCATAACTTTTTACTTGACCAATTATATTTGTTTTTGTGAGAGTCATCAAATAATGCATTTTGCCTCCAGTATTAGTTGTTATGGGTATTTTCAGAAGCCAGCTAAACTTGAAGATGCGTGGTTCCAGAACAAGTAAGATCAGGTACGTAGAATTTCTGTAAGAAATCATGCATGAAAGGGGTAATTTTAGAACTGGTGGAAGAACCGTTCTGTTTTTCAACAGTGACTTCTGACTACTATTGGTTCCTATATTGAGGTTGACATAGTTATCGGGGCCTGATACAACCATTGGCCGCAAAGTATACAGAATAGTTCGCATATAGTAGCCAACTGCACGTAATTACGATGATTATGATAATAATACTTGTTATATTCTTAAGTAAAAGTAACAATTGATGACAACAAAAACGGCATATACATTTTTCTGGACGACTGAAGAAATAACATATAATTGAAATGAAGCTTTTTTAACATGATAAGTGATGAGGAAGGGCTTTCCCGCCAAAAAGAAAAGTATTAAGAAAATAAAGGAGAAAAAGATATACAGACATTTTTTTCACTCTCTGTGGTCGTGTAAATGTATGTATGCATTTCAAATGTTTTTTTCTTAGTCTTTTGTTTATTTTGTGCATCTTTTTCTTTTCTTTTCTTTTTTGCATTTAAAAGAAATCTGTTATTTTTTGTTTCTTTTGTCTATTTCGTTTCCATAGTATCTATGAATACGAATTTAAAAGAATTGGTAAATAAGGAGTAAACAAAGAATGAATAAAAAATATATACATATATATATATATATATATATAACAAAATAGCATTATAACAGAACAAAGGAGAAACATATTGTAATATTTCAAAAGCAACTTCAGAAAATAACAGGGCCCCAGCGATATATATATATATATATATATATATATATATATATATATATATATATATGAGAGAGAAAGAGAGAGAGACATATAATAAATAATAATAACAATAATAATATGAATGCCGATAATAATAATAATAATAATAATAATAATAATAATTATAATAATCAATTATAATAATGATGATAATAATGACAATATTGTGTTGCGTTTATAAACTTGTTCAGGTCCTATTATTTTATTTCACAATTTTTTATTAATTGATTTTTGAAATGATTTTCATTTTATCTTGGTTCAATTTCTTAAGTGAATATATGTGCACACATATATAGCACACGAAGTATTACACACATTAACACTCCAATACATACTTATGTATATATATATATATATATATATATATATAGGTATCATATTTATGCACACACTTATATACTTAGTTGTTCTCAATATTTAGCGTATTTGTAATATTTATATATATTCCCACTATATGAAGAATCTTGTATAAGGCCAGACATTATATCACATAAAAAAATATTTTTCCAATAGAAACGTTTTTAAAAATGTTTCCAGTCATAATTTCTTCCGTGTTTAATTTACTAAATACATACGCACACATATATATATTTCTGTGTTATATTATGTATTAATAAAATAATACATATATTAAATATATATATATATATATTTGTCTCAGTATTTATTTAGGCAGTGCTAAATACATGATGAGAGCTTTGTAATAATATTAAAATATATTTATTGCAAACAAGCTCGAAACAAATCTTTTCGATTCACCCTAAAGCAGGAGTTGAAAAGGTAAACCTATTTCAAGGAACTTGAAGTTAAACACAAACGATCTGTCTAAAGTATATTTTAATACTTTAACAATCCTATTTAATACATATAAATATATATATATATATGTGTGTGTGTGTGTATATATGTATATATGTTACAAAACAGTATTACAAATTAAAATGTTAACAAAAGATTATTCAATAACTTTTGTCACGTGACAACTTTAAAAACAATAACGTGGGATTAATTTTAAAAACCGGAAATGTTCATATGAAATTCACAAACATTCGGCCATCTTAATGAATTTAAAATAATTCTTGCCAGAGGCTTTTACATATTCCGAGTTGTTCAGTAAATGTCGGTTTATAGCAGAGTTATATTGTTGCCTTTTTTGAATTTGGCAATATGGGGCGGGCGCTTTCAAATTATTCTGGCGTTATTTCATTTACAAGTCTAACATGTACAAAGTTGAAATTAAGGATGTTTTTACTTGATATACTAATTTATATATATATATATATATATATATATAGATATATATATATATATATATATAATTCGCATGATATATTCGAATTTTATAGATATTTGACCATGTTGTGCTACTAAAAAACTTTTTATATACATCCACTGTCGAAGTTTCAACTTCAGAGGCTATTCAGAATCAACTCTTTAGATTCGGAGCTGAAGAGGCCATTAAGTTGAAAATTTGACCATGTCGATATAAACAATATATATTATCATTATTCTAACTGTAGTACTTCTCAAAATGTCATTTTCTTAGATATCTATATATGTGTGCACATATGTGGATGTGAAATATTTGTTCATTATTCCGGATCAATTTCTTGTCATAGGAACTGTTGTTATATTTATTGTTGTATTTGCCCATGTCTCTTTGATGTTGCCGCCGTCACTGTTGTTGATATTTGAGTAGCCGTTATTACATAACATCGGCCCGTTCGCCAAAATCTCCCGCGTTTAATCCAACAGCCTCTGAAAAGAATAAAATTGTGTTGTTCTTTTTTTTTTTCATTTTATTTCGCTGGTTTATTTTATTCTTTAGTTTTTATTTTGGCTTATATTGTTCGTTTTTGTTTATTTGCAAATGTTTCCTTTATCTTTTGTGTAACGTAACCAGACAGACACACAGACAGACACAATTTGGTTCAGTTTAATAATAACATGACCACCCCTCCCTAACCCTCCCTCAGACCCGACCATTCCAGCCCCTTCGACGATCCTGGAAGCCCTCCCACCCAACAAGCCCCACCATAATCCATCACCAACATTCTTCTAAAAGCATTTTTCGCTTTTTTTATTTAGTTTTTCAATGATTTCACATATTTTTTAATATTTTCTTTTTTTGTTCTAAACTTTTTTCGAATATTTATAAAGTTTTTTTTTCAACATTTTTTTCATTTTTGAAATTTTTTTGGTATTTTTGGGGTTTTTTTTGTAAAAAGCTGGTAGAAGTTATGATAGATCTATTACGAAGCTATGGTTTGTAATATTAATTTTAATGTGTTGGCCATTTCAGCTGGGCCAGAACTCATGCTCAGTTCAGTACGCAAATTGGCCATGCTTTAATTCCACGTCTTTAGTCAATAATAACTGATCTTATATCTGATTCATTATAAATATATACATATACATATACATACATCTATGGCAATACATATACATATATCTCTTGGATAGATATAC
>OY744522.1:163775575-163795575 GCA_963556195.1 Sepiola atlantica | reverse complement strand
CTAGTCAAAAGCCAAGGGGGTAGCTCATACAAATGATATGTTTTTCTTAAAGTCAACATCAGATTTTCCCAAACACGTATAATAAATAGCGTCTTTTTCAGTGTATCTTAAATAAACCGATCATCTTACAGTATAACGAAATGTTATAAACAAATATAATTATCATCAATTGTTGCCCATACATGCCTAGCTTAAGTCTCAACAAATGGTTAACAATATTAATCCAACAAATGTTCACAAATAATGTAAAACTAATCACGTTCGTAGTATAATCCAAAAGTATATTCCCGTGCCGTACCAGAAGGCACTATACAGTTTGGAGGTGTATGGTCAGCATCCTTAACGTTTCAGAAGCTATCAAAACGTGTCTCTCCATAAAAATCAAATTGCATGTGTGTGTGTGTATGTGTGTGTGTGTGTGTGCGCGTGTGTGTGATTAGGCAGCATGTATTCATTTAGATAAACGTTATTGTATAGCATGAAATGTTTTTGTTTAATTAGTCTTTTTATATCTTCTTGCTCTTTCGGATAATCCTAACGTATTTCTGTCGTATTGTAGGCTCCGTAGATGTTTTTTTTTTGTTCCTTTTTTTTATTTCGATTACTTTCAACTGACTCCCTCAATCGTCTTCAGGCGGCGGGTTGGACTTGTTTATTCATGCCTGCTAGGTTCGAGCTGTGCGGCAAATTAAAAGTACGTATCGGTGATGAGAGTCCGTATTTAGAACGTGATCACGTCTTAGGAGCTAGGCTAATAAGCAAGTCTACACCCTCCGCCTGAAGACGATTGAGAGGGTCTCTCTAAAGTACTCGCAAAATATGGAACAGAAAAACATCTACGGTGCCTACATCCGACAAAAATACGCGAAGGAGTATCCGAATAATCGATAAGATCAAAAAGAGACTAATTAAACATAACATTCCGTGTTGTACAATAACGTTTATATATATATATATATATATATATATATATATATATATATATATGTGTGTGTGTGAGTGTGTGTGTGTGTAATTATAAAAACTATACTTCATATATCATATACATATGTGTACGTATATATATATATATATATATATATATATCAATTGACGCTATGCATTAGTTTGATCTTCCGAGGATAATGTCGGTTCCACTGAAACACTGGAAAATCAGCCTCATCTTTGTATCCTACACTAGCAGAATATCGACCGAAGAATCGGTTGCGTTCGGTATCTTTAGCTTTGCAGGCTGAGTTTCCAGTGCTTCGGTGAAACCGACGGTATCGATGGAAGATAAAATGAATGCATAGTATCAAATGAAATTAAAAATGTATATGCTCTTGCCCAAGTAATTGAGCACTCTGTTCTTTGCTTATAGAACTAAATTACACTATATGTGCGTGTATGCGCGCGCGTTTGACTAAAAATAACAACTCATAAAAAATGAATTGGCTCTTGTCTACACATGTGTCTAGTTGTCATTTATTTCAGATAGAAACAGTTTGACTTTGACAAAGTTCTGCTTGTTTAGATGAAAAAAAAACCTGTAAACTATATTTTTTTTATATTATAAAGTTTATTCACTTAAGAAAACTCGTGTACCTTAGTATGGAATCAGGAATCTGCTCACACGAAATCCAATTCGTCATCTTCAAAGAATAGATATCTGTGAAAGATGATACCTTCCTGTGTACGAACTACAAAAATGCCGGTCTGCAATGTGCAAAGTGTTGACCAAAAAACATTGGAGTAGACGCGATGCAGTTCACGAAGAGTCTAGTCTTACGAACATCGACTTGCAGCGAATCAAGACGAACCTTCTCTCATTTTAAACAAGGTGAATTTTAGTCTAGAGTCTACCGGTTGCGAGTGTATTATAAATGGCAGTCCTTAAAAGATGATTTCGTAACATTTTCGGTAAAGCCCGTCTCTGGGTTAAATATATACTAACATAGTCGATTATCGAGAAGATATATTGTTTTGAAATAATGTCTACAATTTTAGACGTTAATTCAATGCAAATAGTAAGAGTTACCTCAAAAAAAGATATATTATAAGTAGATCTGTGGTATTAACAGGAAGGAAACCTCTATGTTATATATATATATATATATATATATATATATACATAGGTGTTGGTGGGTGATTGTGTGTTGAAGATAGGTGGAAATTATAAGCACAATAACATGTGTTCAACTTATTTATTTGAATGAGCTAATATTTTATCTTTAACGAAGGACTTCGTTGGAGTAAGTAAAAATATGAAATAATTACACATTTCAAAAACGTGATTTCTTTCGCATATGGTATTTCGACATTTATTTAAAATGTTAATACACCTCTTCTCCACTTGTAAGCAATCTTTTACAATAATCCAATTTTCTACTTTTCTGTCCCATTTTGAGTTTCTCGTGTCTTTTGTCGTTTTTATAATCAAATTTATAATTATTTAAAATTAATCTCATTGCGACGAAATCTTTCATTAGCTCACTTAAATAACACGATTTTATTGTATCCTGCTCATCATTCAGTTTTTCACGCATCCTCAATAGTTAATCCCATGTAATCCAAAAGGTATATGTATGAAAGACAACATGGAAAAACAATTAAAAACAGGGAAAACAATTAAAAAACAACCAAACGTGAGATTGACCGGTTTAATTTGGATCAACTAACGTCTTCATAAGAAGTGAACGCTTTAAAATCATTTGAAATTTCGTTTGTTTTTTTTGTCAAATGAATTTCAAATCTTCACTTTTTCGGAAGACGCTCGTTTATTTGTTTTTTTATGATTTTCCTGTGTTCAATTGTTTTCCATTTTATGAAATATCGTGTATTTTATCATATATATATATATATATATATATATATATATATATATATATATATATATATATATATATATTAATGTTTATTTACATGTAATGATTTTATGGAGAAACGTACTGTTTTGATTGCCTTTGTGTGTGTATTTAACAATAGAAAAAACTATACAATGTAATGTTATAAACAAAAACAGAACAAAAAATTATTAAAAGTGTGATTAAAATTTTCCTGGTCCAATTAAGTTGAATTTGGCGCTTCCAAAAATACAAACTTTTTGTTATCTAAATCAGATTGGTCTTAACGGTTTTCATTTATTTTCTTTTTTTCTTCTGTACTTTCAATTTCAATCTCTGACTCTCTCGCGCCCTCAGGCTCTGACTTTCCCTCATTTTTTTCATACTCGTTCATTGAATTATTTTAATTTTCCTTTTTTTCTTCTTTCTTCACTTAGTGTTTGTCATATGTTGTCATGGCTATAGCACCATTTAAAAAAAAACGTAAAAAAAAAAACAACTTTCTTTTCTCCCAAAATAAACGAAGACGACATGTTGTATATAACAAGTGGTGCTGAAATCAGCGCAACTCTGCTAATCTCAGGAACTTGCTTGTATTGGGTATGATTCCGCTTTAGGCTGGAAGTACGTCTGGTCTGAGTACTTTTCAACGCCGACCTCCTCCAAGACGGGAGCACTGGGCGAGGGTCCACGGTACTCGCCAGCAACGCCGGTTGCGTTTGAGGAGAGCACGGTGGTGTGTGGCAGATGATGGGGTAGTTCACCCTCAGAGTCCAGTAACCGGTTCATGGTTTCTGTTTTCTCGGACCGTTCCTCATCAATGTAGCGCCTCTTGTTTTCGATACAGGGAAACACATTCCGAAGAAGGGCACTCATCGATGGCGGCTTCTGTTTCTGTAAGCTGTCACCTTTATCGGATAATTTCTCGGGGATCTCAATGGTTTCACCTGAAAAGAGACATTAAACATTGTAATTCATATATATATATATATATATATATATATATATATATATATATATATAGAGAGAGAGAGAGAGAGAGAGAGAGAGAGAGATGCATACTTTATGTTATGTATTAAGCTTCTTATTTGTTGCTGCTATCGATAACGATTTATTAAGTTCGTACGACTAGATATAAACAAGCAATATCGGAAAGTAAAACGTGAGACTGCCCCAAAATCAGAACCTTCGCCTTTTAGGCGGTATCTCTTCTGAGGCACATGTTCGAATTCTGTACGAGTCTCATTTTTTACTTTGTGGTATTCGTTGTTTATATCTAGCCCCGTGGACTAAATAAATCGTTGGTGTAGCGATATTACTCGCAAAATTATTAGCAGCATTATATATATATATATATATATATATATATATATATATATATAGTATTTGCTATTGTTTTACTCGCGATAGAAATATAAAATAATAGAAGTTTTCTTACTATTTTCCCGCTTCCTTAGCAATAAAGAAATGAATTAATGTATACATATATATATATATATATATATATATATATATATATATATATATATATATATATATGAGAGAGAGAGAGAGAGAGAGAGAGAGAGAGAGAGAGAGAGGGGGGTGGGGAGAATTAGAAGGATGTGCAAGAAATGGTAATATGTTGGGGTTGAGAAGGAAAACAGAAACAAGTGATGTTCTTATATGTAGTAAATCTTACTTAATTAGAGTGATCTTATGCGTGCGACAGTATTTCAGGTGCTGTTATATATGACGCGCCTGATTTCCGTGACTTCGCGTCGGCAACGATCGGGTAGGTCGCGGAAGCGCCCGAGAGTTGCCGAGACGAAAACGCCAACCGTTAATGGAAGACTTGCAGGCGATAATATAAGACGAATAAATAAAAAAAAATACATAGATAAAAGGATAAAAACAGAAGGGTGGGGGTTCAAATGAACCATTTTCAATCAAATGCGTAGAAAGAACATTTTTGGAGGGGGGGGGGATTTTATCAATGTCTCCTTTTTCATTTTTTTCGCTGTTTTTCTTTTTTTCTTCTGGCTAACATAAAACAATGAAAGACAGAAAAATGGGTTAGGATTTGGGTTTAAGGTCCTCGTTAGGGTTAGGACTCCCGTTCTTAGTGATAGCAAAGCCCTGCATTCAAACTGTTAAGCTCTAACTGGAAGACTGGCAGACGGTAATATAAGACGAATAAATTCAAAGAAAAAATACATAGATTAAAATCATTTTTTTTTTGTGAAAATAATGTTTTTTCTTGTGGGGGGGGGTAACATTTTGTTAATTTTTTATGAGGTAAAAGAAATTTAAAAAAAGATATTCCGTCAGCGCTCGGGCGCTTCCGCGACATGCCCGATCATTGTCGACGCGAAGTCACGGAAATCAGGCGCGTCAGCTATAATAGTACCGTATTCCATAATATATTTCGAGGAAATACCTCTTTATCAGACAGGAGATGTTTCAAATCGCTTGAAATCTGTGTGGACCAGTGAACGTAGTCACTCCGGTCTAGACAGATTTCAAGAGAATTCAAACACCTACCATTTTATAAAGAGATTTTTTCTAAAGATATATATAAATATATATATATATATATATATATATATATATATATATATATATGGTGGGGGGAGCCTGCATCCGTTACTTACAGATGGACGTAAAGACTATGACATAGTTCTCAATATACCTGCTGATTCGCCCGAGAATATGCGGAGCTTACAGTATCGTATCATCTTCAGTATTAAAGAGAAGGGGAAAGCTTAGGTAAATGTTCTATCTGACATGCCAACTACTTCATCTACAAACATGCATTTACTACGCACTTTTCTGCCGGTCTATGGGTTTGTTTCAGTCTTACAGCAGTAATATACCGGAACACATATGAGCTGTTTAATCCTCATTCAAACAAGTTCGATAGAACAAAATACACAACGTTTGTCTATTGCTGCTTTTATTTAATTGAGTAATTTCCGTTATATATTTTCTCATATCACAATTAAAGTTTTGGAAGCGAAGGGACCAAAATTACTTGCATATCGAATACATTCAATAGCTCTGAGAATCATCTTCAGGGTATTCAGTTAAAGTGAAAGAAATGATATCACAATCAAGTAAAATTCGCAAAAGTTCAAATCTGCTACAGGTAGTTCGCATTCAGTTTCAGACTAGATGATACGTGACTGTTCGGTCACCGTTTTTAGATTGTACCTTAGTTTATACATCTGTGCCCTTAACCAGATGTGAAGGTAAATAGATATTTTTTAATGTAAATACAGATTGTAAGATTCGGAGATGTCAGTTACGACATAATATATATATATATATATATATATATATATATATATATATATATATATATATAGATAGAGAGAGAGAGAGAGAGAGAGAGACATCACAGGATGGATTAAATTAATTTCCGAAAAAAGAGTTTTGCACCACTTTTATGTAAATTAGAAGATTAAAATCAAAATATAATGTTACCAAACATCATGTGTAAAATCCTTATTTCAGTTTTGATCAACATCAATTATATAGTTTTGATTCTAGAAAATGTTTCAAATTGAAGGCGTAAGTGTTCTTAAAAAGAAATTAAAATTCAGGGAATCTTGCTTCTATTGTGGCTAATTAGTATGAATACAATTTAATGCAAATTTTAAATAGTTTATATTATCAATATCAGGTCGCTTCCAAAATTTCAAATATTTCAAAAAAACTTAAATTTGGGGAATATTTATGAATGTATTATTAATACCTATTGTTAAAATTTCACCAAAATCGAAGTTTTCTTAATGTCCATTAAACTAAATATTGATCACATTAACACTTTTTATGTTCAAACACTCATAATAAGTGTTTAATCAGTTTAGAGGAGAAACATGTACATACAAATGTGTACACATATATACATATATACCAAACAATATCACAACATATTATAGATTTCATGAGTATAAAATAATAAAGGTTTTTTATAATAACTGGTAAATAACGATGAAATATTTGAACTTGTATGTGTTTTACCTGTTTTTTATGTATTTCTTTCATTTGAATTGAATATTCTGAATATGATTCTTTCTAAGTGGGATTGAAAATGATCGCTATGTAAATAATTCCCTCGCTTTTGGTAAAAATGGTCACCCTGGTATTAAAAGACACTTTACAATAAATAAACAATTAAATCTAATAGTCAATTAACAAGTGTTTATTCAAACTTGTTTGAATGAGGATATGCTGCCGAATTATACACACGTATGTATATATGCAATAAGCCTGATTTTCTGCGTAGCTTCTTTTCATACAACTACTAAGCTCTACTCATGTACTGAGAACTGTTGAAATAACTACAGCAAGAAATATATGAACAAAATATTTTATTCTATAATATACATATATGCATGTATATATATGTGTGTGTGTGTATATGTATATGTATATATATTTATATGTATTTATATATATATATGTATATGTATATGTATATATATATATATATATATATATATATATATATATACTAGATGTTGAATGTGAGATTATATATATAATAATTTCCACAATCACACAACGCCGCAGCCCACAACCTATAAATAAAACAAAGCGGAAGTCTAAGACTCGAGTTTCGCCCTCCTTTGGGCTCGTCAGTAGAACACATCCAGACTCAGGATTCGAAATCGAGTCACTTGCATGTGGGCCGCGGCGTTGTCTGATTGTGGAAATGATAAAATATATATATATATATATATATATATATATATATATATATATATATGTATATGTATATATATATGTATATGCATATATAATATAAATATATGTATATGCATATATATATATATGTATATGTATATATATATGTATATGCATATATAATATATATATATATGTATGTATGTATATGTATATATAATATATATATATATGTATATGCATATATATATATATATGCATATATATATATGCATATATATATATATATGCATATATATATGCATATATATATATATATATGCATATATATATGCATATATATATATATATATATATATATATATATATATACTTGGAAATGTAACGGCATAACTTCAGGAGTATGTTCTATATAGATAAATTAACCTCTTTGTTTGGGTTACTCTTGTAATCGCAATCCAGATATTGTCTAACTTCCTTCGTGTGTCATTTCTTCCTCTGCACGGTCTTTGATTTCCGCTGATCATATTCATTTACATGTATTTGGTCTGTTGTATTCTGATACCTGAAATAATAAAGGCAATATTCGCAGGATGCCAACCAGGTGTCCTGCGTTGGCTATAAAAAGGTTCCCTGCCGCTTATGACGCTCAGATATGTTTTGTTTTTTTTGTTTGTTAGATGCCATTTTTCATGATTTAATAAGTATATGTGGCAACACCAAGCTCAGGCTTATTTTACCTGTGATCCTGTCTCATGACTAGTATTTCTCTATCGAATATGTAAAAATAAAAGTGCGCTACTACACAACTTGTACGTGTTAGATGGCTACAGTAAACAATGCTGATCAGTATATTCACATGTAGAACATAATCCATAATTTAAGGCATCGATTTTCAAAACAACTTTTTAAAAAGGGCATGGCTTGAAAGCATGTATTTAATGTTAAATTGACTTTATTGAATTCCTATGATGTTTCGGTAAAATGTTCAAATTCTCTAGTGTGTTAAAGAACTATTATTATGAATTCGTAGAAAACATTTTGTTGTTACTTGAGTATTAGGGTTACTAAAAAATAAAGTATGGATTTTGTAAAAGCAGTTTCATCAACAAAAGCTACGAGGTGAACAGAGTAATTTAGCAATCGCTAAGTTGACCTAGAATGTCACGTGATATCTCATTAATTCTCATTATTTTTATAGAAAATTAAATACACGTTTCCATTCTGCATATTTAACTTATGACACATTGCAACATGAATAAGGTACAATTAGGAAACCTTTAACCAAACAGATCGGATTTAATCATGGAAACGCTGAGTTCTAGTGATCTGTAATTGACTTGTTTTTGTTAAAATAACATCTCACAACAGAAGTATTCGTGATCAGGCATTATATATATATATATATATATATATATATATATATATATATATATATATATATATAATATTTATAAATAAATATTAATATATATATAATATTTATGAATAAATATTAATATATATATATATATATATAATATTTATATATGTATATATAATATTTATAAATAAGGATTTATTTATATATATATATATATATATATATATATATATATATATATATATATATATGTGTGTGTGGGGGGTGGAGATACCACACAAAAAACAGGAAATTTAGATTTAGGCGAATACTCATGATTTCATTGAACTATACACTGGCTCTCAAAAAATCCATATCTCAATACAATGGATTTTACCTTTAAGACTTTACTGTTACATCAAGTTTTATTATAGAGGAGAGAGATTAAAGATCACAGAACAAAAAAATCCTTAACATTCTGTAGATTCAAGCCTAAAACAATATCCCGCATGAAGTCATCAAAAAGGACGACTGGAAATTGGTTAGACGGTCTAAGGCGTTGCGCAGAGAAAACACTTTGTATATCACATCTAACATTTGTGTTTTACTTGTTTAAACAATTTTCCTATTTCGAAACTTTACGATTGTACAGGTGAATTTAATAATCTACTGAGAGGAGTATAAAATGGGCCATGGGTTTACATTCGGCAGTCTCGTAACTCCCGCCTCCCTAATTTTGTCTTTTAGTCCTCACATTACATGAATGATATTTCTGACAAAGGGGAAACAATTGATGTTTTCTTGATCAGAATCTATTTATTCCATACGTATCGTTGGCTAGTTTTTGTAGATTTCTTTTTAGCTCCTTACATCAAGTGGCTTCATTCCGCTACTGGAGCAACTTCCATGAAAACAAATCTCCTGGATATCTTGTTTTCGTGAGGTACTATATATATATATATATATATATATATATATATATATGTGTGTGTGTGTGTGTGTGTGCGTCTGTACGTGTGTGTGTGTGTATATGTGTGTGTACTATTCGCACAAGCATACAAGCTTTCTATAGCCGCGGAAGAATACATTTTGATTAGAGCAACTAAGGCATCGCGAATATTCACAAAAGAAGTTCAATAACTTACAAGGAAATTTAAAATCTCTACTCAGGCGTCTAGAGAGGGGACACTCTGAAACAAAAATGGCATACAACATATGCAACAGTTGTCATTTTAAAACAGAAAACACACAAAAAAAGATGAACAGATCAACATCAGTCAACAGCCACTAATAGCACCACCTTTTCAAGAAGTATCTCTGTATTCTTTAAGTATGTCTTCAACTAGCTGTTATATTCGTACCTGAATCGGGGCATAATATTAAAGCACACTTGGGTGATCATTAAGACATGGAAAAAGTAGGACCACAAGACACTTTGAAAGAAATACAACACATGAAATAGTGAAAAATGTATAAATAAAAAAAACGGCTCACACGACTTATTGGTTTAGGAAAATGTTAATAATTTTTTAGTTAAAGCAAATTTTGATAATTTTGAAAATGATCGAACTATGCTCCAATTCTGAAAATAATACATGCGTAGTAGTTGTCGTCGTCATCATCACCATCATCATCATCATCACCATCATCATCATCATCATCATCATCATCATAATCATCATCGTCGTCATCGTCGGTTGTACGTTTGTTGTGCATGTTTGAATGTGTTGGACGGCTTTAAGAAATTGACTTCCAAGCTACCCTATCTCTGTCCATGTCTTTATTTACCCCTCTTTCTTTCAAATCTATCCGTATCATTTCATCGCATGTTTCCTTATATTTCCCCTCCTCAGTGACCTTGCTAACGCAACTGTTTTACATCTACTAACACAAGCACGTCCATCTATTATTTCAATGTGACCATACTAACGAGGTCTTCTTTTCTGAACTTATCTCCCTACACTGTCCAGATTCAATCTTCCACTAAGGTCATCAGAGCCAAGTCTATCTTTAAGATTTACTTCATACGTCCATCGTGTCATTCATGTATCATTACTCTCCATGCAACGCATATTCTCAACCCGTACTGGCTAGATTTCACTTCCATACATCATCACATTCTCGTTTAATTTTATTCCAAAACATAAAGTTGACCCTTACTGGACAGAATTCACTTCCATACATCATCACACTACGTACACATGCCGAATACACCCGTCCTTTGGCCAACAGTGGTAACTCTATGTTGGTTAGTAATGACAGAATTTATCTGAACATACTCCAACCACCTCTAACTCTTGCAATAAAACTAGCACCTGCTCCTCCCTGTTCCCCAATGGTTCCAACAATTTAAAAAAACTTGTGAACAACCTCAATAGTTACGCAATCCAAATATACTTTCTCCACATCTGACTTCTCATCCGCCTCCACTGTCTTGCACACAAACTGTGGGTGTTAGTAAACTCGAACGTTGTACATCTCCTGTGTTTCAATTGTTATGAACATAATCGACATAGACAAAATATATTTAACAGCATTATAAAAATTACTACCACGAAAAGTTAGTTAACACGACTGAAGTTATGGGATTTAACATGTAGTTAATTTGTTTGAAGTAACACTCCAATTTTTTTTTTTTTGGGGGGGGGGCTTAAAATAATCGACAGATTGCTCAAATTTGGATAATTAAAATCAAAGGCAGAAGTTCAGTGTGATATAAGGAGGGGTGTACAGACCAAGTGCTTCAGTATAACCCTGATGTAAAGAGAAGAAGAGACAGAGCAAAACTGAACTATAGCGTTTTATCGCAATAGCAAGAAGCTGGACGATCTGGCTTCAGACCGAAAACAATGGTGTTTCTTTTTACTGCCTCATGCTTCGCAGGACGCGAGAGTTCCTGAATCTAATTCTGCGATATAAGAAACCATGTTCCACTAGGAACCACTTCAAAGAATTCACCAAATACTTAAATTATTGAGTTTGGGGGCTAAGATAAGTGATTATTTTTTAACATTTGTAACCGTGATCGTCACGACCCCCTCGCGGTAAGAAGCCAAAGTTCATAATTCTTGGATCCGGGGTTTTAATCGTTCGACTGGTTATACGGTTACGTCATCCATACTGACGAGTGTAAAGTAACTCGAAACATATATATTTATAAAAAAAATATTATATATAGATATAGATATATACGTAACAAAATGAGTTAACTGTTCCCCAATTTCATATACTATTATAGCTTTCGAACCAAAACGACACTTATGATTCTCGACTAAGATAAACCATATATGCAGGTGGATATTAAAATATATATTCTAAAAATAATTATATATTTGATTCGCGTGTTTACACCGTTTGAATGTCTGAAATTGTCATTCCTTTCACTGATGAGAGCGAAATCTTGAAACGCCGGTGTGAGTAAGTAAAAAAAAAGTATTTATAAATATTGGTATGAAGCCCCTTTAAAGAATTAAAGTTGAGCGCGGTTTGTCACTTAGTTATAAGCAAGGTTCCGCTAAAGTTCGTTGAACCCTCTAGATTTTCTGCTGTTTACTGTCCACTTTATTTAGGCGCAAATAGAACTTAATTCATCCCGTATCACGTGACGATTCATGATTGCTTTGGGGATAGAGCGAAAGCGTGCGGAATTTTCGCTGACTCTGTGTAACGGGTTCGCGTCCTGAGATCGTCTAAAATTGTTACTCCCTACACTGAAGAGAGTGAAACGCCGACGTATGTAGGTAAAAATAATAATATATATATATATATATATATATATATATATATATATATATATATGACAACAGAAGCTGAAGAGAGCCGGATGGCTAAGTCCTTCTGTGCTTGAAACCGACGGTACGAATGTTGTACTAATTTTTATGTACCAACATAATTTAATATTACGCTCTTAATTTTTAATTTTTAACTTTAATTCTCAATTAATCGAGCACTCTGCTGGGATTTGTTTTGCTATTTTACAAAGAAGGTATATATATATATATATATATATATATATATATATATATATATAGAGAGAGAGAGAGAGAGAGAGAGAGAGAGAGAGAGAAAGGGGGGAGAGAGACAGAGACAGAGAGACAGAGACAGAGACAGAGATTGAAGACCTATGTTAAATGGGTTTTTTAAAATTATATTCTATGTCTCCCTGCTAAAACAGTTAGTATGATGAGATGGGGTCAAAGGTAAATGTGACACTCCATGGAAAAGAGTGGCGCCCTCCCTTTAATCTCGGTATAGTAGCAAATGAAAAAGTAGCCCTCTAGTCGGCCTCGACTACATTCGATCCATTTTCTTCTGTTGCAGACATATTCCAACTCCCAATTATAGTAGGATACAATTGAAACTCAATAACTATTGATCTTTTAATGAAGGCAAAGTTATCGCAGAGTTAGTCGAGAACTTATTACACAGATTACATCAGAAGGAACATTTCTACATTTCGAATTTCTAAATGTCGTTATTAATATGGCGTTTATCAATGTTTGCCCCCTTTTCGATTCATTCGCGCTATCGCTTGCCAGTTGTAATCGCTCCACCCAGGCCTGGCAACTCTTCTCTCCCAAGATGCTGTAGGCATCGTTGAATCTAGATTTGAATTTGAGCAGCTTTCGCTGACTACTTGGCCTGAATAAAAGGAGAATAAATGACTCATTAAGCCAATACAGTTTCGGATCAAACCATTTATAGCTTTAAGATGCATTTATTTTAATTGATAGAAAGAGAGATGAAAGAAGCGTTATTTATATATTTTACCAAGCCATCTACTTGACTTGTATACCATTTACTCGTTAGTCATCCATGGCTCTCTCTCTCTCTTTTCTATCTCTCCATCCTCCTTTCTGCCTCTCTCTTTTCTATCTCTCCATCCTCCTCTCTCCTTCTCTCTATATATTAATATGGCGTCCACGTATACTGCGTATATCGACAGATATGAGTAAAATCGTCTTACGACAAAAATAGATAATAAAGAACAATAAATAATAACATTTATAAGTGACAGCTTTGCTAATATCCTGTTTGCAGTCTCTCAGTGAATTTCTCTGCAGTTCATCGTTTCTATTGCTTTAACATAGGCTTATATAATTCTTTATATATATATATATATATATATACATATATATATACATATATATATATATATATATATATATATATATATGTATATATGTATATATATGATGGACTCTCTCGTCGATTTCGACGTATGAGTGCCCAGAAAGGGGCTGGTAGCGCGTGTAATTTTGATAGGCAATCACAATCAACACCTCTCCTGAGTCGGCACTGTTTGATTCCAATGGCAAGTAGTTCAAGACGACTGGAAACAATGCCGATATGAGCAGAGAACACATACAGCACCTGATATTCCAAAATGATCACCCATTCAGTTCTGGCCAGGCTCGACGTCGCTTAACCTCGGTGATCTAACAGAAACCGGTGTGTCAACGTAATATATATATATAGTCGTATATATATATATATATATATATATATATATATAGTCATATATATATATATATATATATATATATATATATATAGTCGTATATATATAGTCGTATATATATATATATAGTCATATATATATATATATATATAGTCGTATATATATATATAGTCATATATATATATATATATATATAGTCATAAATATATATATATATACATATATATATATAGTCGTATATATATATATACATATATATATATATAGTCGTATATATATATATATATATAGTCGTATATATATATATAGTCATATATATATATATATATATATAGTCATAAATATATATATATATACATATATATATATAGTCGTATATATATATATACATATATATATATATAGTCGTATATATATATATATATATAGTCATATATATATATATATATATATATATATATATATATAGTCGTATATATATATATAGTCATATATATATATATATATATATAGTCGTATATATATATATATATATAGTCATATATATATATATATATATAGTCATAAATATATATATATATATACATATATATATATAGTCGTATATATATATATATATACATATATATATATATATAGTCGTATATATATATATATATATATATATATATATATATATGTTTTTATTGGTCTTGTTCCGGACTTTACTGAATATTCTCAGTGAAACATAAATATATATATATATATATATATATATAAACTTATTCATGTTTATATGGTTGTATATTCGTATGTACAGAATGTACTCCTAAACTAATTTACCGACCATTATGAATTCTGGAACATGGCTGCTAGGTGTCAGATCATTCATAGTTTAATGTTGTTTCAAGCACAAAATGTTTAAAAAGGGGCTGTACGCCCTTCGTTAAAACTCAGATACCTCCGATTTTTGTGAACTTTTTACAATAGAGTTTAGACACAAGTTAATAAATATGTCTACGAATTTAAGTTTATTTGGGGTATTTCAATGAACTTTTCGGGGTCATATTATGGGCACAATCTTTAATTTGACAATTAAAATATACGAGGCCTCTCTAAAATGTATAGGCCAGAAAACTATTTCAAATACGTGATGGAGTTGGGACCCAAATCTCCTACAAACTAGGCTTTTTGTGCTTGCACACACTTAGCCCACCGATCCATCCACTGTCGGAAACACTTCTTGAAGTCTTCTTTTGGAATGGTGTTTATCTCCGCCGTCGCATTCGGCATTATCTTTTTTCTAGTCGAAAAACGGAAACCTTTCAGTTGCGTCTTCAATTTTTGAAACAACTAGAAGTCGCAAGGAGCCATGTCTGGAGAGTACGGAAGTTTGTTTTCTATCTCTTACGGAAAATCAACCCTTTTTGGAATATTTAATATTGCTCTACTCGGCATAATCACGTTGGCGCCCCGGTTCTCTTTAAATAACCGTAGTTAAGCGACTTTGAGCCTGGTCACTACCAGATGGGTGGGCATTTGAGAATACTGGGCGCTGTATTTTCGCCTGGAGATAGATGGACCACGCCAGTCTAAGACACGCTGCGTGATGTGTATCTAGGACTCTCTGCCCGAAAAACAAGGTTAAGCAGGTCTGTTGGTTGGTTCAAAATATATCAGAAACGTTATTTGTATGACACAGCATGTTACGACTTACTTAATTTATATTTTATACCAATTGGGTGTCTTGATTACTTTTATAGAATCACGTGCTCACAGGTGGGGACACGTGAATGTTGCCAGCAAACCTACGAAAGCGCTGTCATGTACTTGCCTGCAATAAAACACAGCAGACTGAATTGTCAGTATATTACGATAGTCACTATATTACTACTACTACTACTACTACTACTACTAATAATAATAATAATAATAATAATAATAGTGATAGTAATAATAATACATATACAAATAAATACACATTGATCTTATTTATTGAGTGAGAAATAACTATCTATTATTATGAGAGTATAATGAAGGCTCACAAGGATCCATTATAATAAAATTAACATGTGGTCGCTTTCTAGTTCCTGCCACGTATTATTTCGATGTAGAACAAAGAGCGGCAATAGCATCTATACTCACAACAAACCGCAGAGAAGGCAACGTTACGGTTTAGGTAGGATCGACATTATTTAACCATCATAGCATCATTACTTCTTGTATGTCCGACATCATAAAAGTTATTTATTCGAACTCTTATTTAATTCTATTAACGAACCTATAATTGCTCATAATTAATATTATTTAATATTATTATATTATTAGCATGTTGATGGTCTTCTTTATGACACTACATGCATCCAAAGGAGCTTTTCTTGCTAAATTGTGTGCACTACTATTGGAGTCAGTAAGTGCTTATAATTTGTATTAGTATTGGTAGTAGTAGTAGTAGTAGTAATATTTGTAATAGTAGGTGTAGTCGTAGTAGTACGATCAGCATCAGTAATATCAACATTATTTGCAACCGTCGAACACGCAATATCAGTTTGATTCCCTATGACAAATTCGATATCGCAAGAATATAGGATATATATCTTGCTCTTAAGTGTACCTAAAGTCAGTGTCCAGTGTTTAGATTTAAATTAGAGCAATACTGCGATTTGTTTGTGTTTTCAAAAACTCCCCAGGGACGGCTATTTATAATTGATATGTGTTTTAGTGTCTTCATCGAGCGGCGAAAGCTTCAAAATGTGCTAGACAGACCTACGGACCATTTGCGTATTTTATATTTTCCACAAAAGATGGATCATCTGACATTGATGAATGTTACAGAAAGTAGAAAGAAAAACGAAATATTATGTTTCACATCAATATTCGGTTTAATGTGCAGGTGTTTCTAGTTCCGCTAGTTAAACAGGAAGAGGAGAATTACTCATACCTGTGGGCAGGTCGACTCACCTTCAATATGCAACTGGTTTGCAATCTCGTAGACAATGTCCTCTCTACCACACGTCTTCAGGCAGTTAAAGAGGTCTGCTATCGACTCAGCCTTCTCTCCTCGCCAACTTCTCCATTCCTGTAGGTAGCCGCTAACTGCTAGCTTCGGTTGGCTCCCTAAGAAAAAAAAAAGGTAGAAAAAAGACAAACATTTAATACAGACACATGCCTTTAAACAATATTACGAAAGATATTTCCAAGTTGTGTATTTATATATCTGACGCTGCTGTCAGTAATTTCTGCTTACAGTCATTCTATTATGACCTTTCAGACGTCATAGAAAAAGAATAAAACAGATTTTGCTTGTTTTGTTTCTGTTTTCAGTTGTTTAATTTGATGTTATATACTATTTTACACGCGTTTCCAATAATGAACAAATTGGATGGTTTAGAGAGAAGAGATTTGAAGTTAGAATTCAGTGTTAGTGCAGTAAGAGAGTAATATAATGTGATGGTGTTATCGTTTATTAAGAAGTTTCGTTAGTTCCTCGTTTATTTATTTTTTACTTACCGTTATTTTTTATTTCGATTAAATAATACTGACTAGACGTACAAACATCTCTTTGAAATATTTATATATATATATATATATATATATATATATATATATATATATATATAATGAAGAAGAATGGAAAGGAATTAGAGAAGCAAAAGTCAAATCATAATTCAATTCAATTGCTCAGAGCAAGGTATATTCCGAAAAAAAGTCCAGCGGAGAGAATGAGATGTAGATAGGTAGAACATGAGGAAAGGCATAAACTCCTGTGCACAGGAGTTTATGCCTTTCCTCATTTTCAAGCCGGCTTTCGCTTCGGGCTAACTTTAAAATATTTTCGCTACATTTTTTTCCCATTTTAAAGCATTTTCTCTGACATCTTTGCCCAGGAAGTATTGTTAATGGCGAATATTTTCCACCTCACTCTCTTCTGAGCCTGCCTGCCTGCACTTATTGGACATTTTACCCTTTGGATTTTCTATTTTCGCCGCACCTGAAGTTGTGGCTTCTTGGAATTTAACTTTGATTCCTCTCTCACAACATTTCGGGCCTTTTAACGACCTACCTATCTACATCTCATTCTCTCCGCTGGACTTTTCGACACCAAACTTTTTAGCAATCGGACATTTGCTTGCATTCGGGCAAAATTTTGCCCTGTTGTTTCTTCCCCCTACAACTTTTATTTTATTTTATTTTTTCAAATTTTAAATCTTGGCCTTTGCCAACTTATCTATCCCAGCGACTTCCTCTGATGATAAGATTTTGATCTTTGAAAAGCCTGGCTTAAGGAAAATTTAACTTGAATAAATTGCCTTTTTTGCGGAATATACCTTGCTCTGAGCAATTGAATTGAATTATGATTTGACTTTTGCTTCTCTAATTCCTTTCCATTCTTCTTCATTCTACCTGCTCTATCCTGGATATTGAGCTATATACTCTTTACAATAGGTTTCACTTTTCCTAAAAGTTCGCTTTTAGTACACCACTTTATATATATATATATATATATATATATATATATATATATATATATATATATATATAAGCTTTTGAGTATCGATACACTCTACGATAGTAAGGAGCATTTGAGCTCTTCCTGAACTTAAGTTTGATTCTCGAGCGGGTGTTTGGCATTTGTAAATTGTTACTCTTTTGTATAAAAACTGTACATAAAAAATTGATTGACCATAGTCGAGGGCGATCCGAAGGTTATATTATTGTTGACTAAAATAGTAAATTCGCATGAATAAGAATGGTACAATTTTGTAGACGGGATTAATTCTGTTGTTGGTATTTTTTCAGTATGGACCACGTGAAGGTTGCCAACATCCCCAAGTTAAAGTGGTACTATGGAACCGACTGGATTCGAACTTGGTACACCCAGATACTAATTTCATTCGTTATCCTATAATCATCGTCACCTTCCTACTACATTGTTGACTACAACACCGAGATGTAACGGAGGGCGCTAATCTTTTACCGGGATTGCACCACTTACCCTTGATCATCGTATTATAATGCTGAGTGTTTAACAAGGCGGCATCAAATACCATTCATGACTCATTGGCATGACCAGGAATTAAAAAATAGTTTCATAACCTATTAGCAAATACTTTAACCATTATGCTAATAATAGTATATATATATATATATATATATATATATATATATATATATATATATATATATACATATATGAAAGTGTATTTGTTTGTTTACCTGTTATATGAATCGATATTTATTAATTATTATCATTATTATTATTATTATTATTATTATTATTATTATTATTATCATCATCATCATCATCATAATCATCAGTAGTATTATTATTTACCCAATAGGAGTGTTTACCTAAGTTCTGAGTAATTGTTCACTTACAATCACAAGGTGAGTTCCCTAGAGTCTGTTACAACGAGTCTGTCACGATTTCAAACACTCTCAGCCTCTTTTAGCAATCGTTTCAAATTATGTTGCATTAACGCAACAGCGGTTTACCATGGATGTCTCGCTGGCAACGACCGATAGTCTTCTCTGGAGTTTGAGTGGTGATAAACATTCTCAAGGTGTTAGTACTCTCCACACTCTTCAAATAGACATCTAGTTAGTGTTCTATCTCTGCGGTCGTTTTTCCCTCGTTGCCCCTTTTGTGTGGTATATGCTGAGGTTGGTGTCGCCATTTGTGTGTATGTGAGGGTTTAATTTGTTTTGTTTGGGGGTTAGTTTA
>OY744522.1:163770575-163773075 GCA_963556195.1 Sepiola atlantica | reverse complement strand
ACGTTTTAAAAGGCTTTTTTTGTTTTTAGTAAATGTTTCCACATCTGGGGAGGTGCTGCTCAGGGCAGCTTTTCCTGCTTTGACAGAGTACAAAACCGACTTCGAAATCTAGTGGGCGATGTCCTCTTATCTACCCTGCAGCGTCTTTCTCGCAGAAGAGACGTTGCTAATTTTCTCTATTTTATCGTTATTTTCATATGCCCCCCCCCCTACCTGTAGAACAGACACAACTAAAGCTCGTCTACCTCCAACCACTGTCAATAAATTTTCTTTTCTTCCTCGGTGTTTCAAGAACCAAGTAGAACTTCCATGAACAAAGTTTATTTCCTAGAACCGCCCGTCTGGTTAACATAGTACCACAAGGCTGCTTCCCGACTGACTATAACATTGCCGAGTTAAAATCCAATACAAGCAAATTCTAGTTGAGCCGTCCTCTAAAATAGTCAGTTTCTGACCAATCACCACACTCGTTACAAATTCCCTCCGTGTTTCGCCGTCTACTTGTCAAACTCAGTAACCCTAATCCTCGAGTTGCTTGTGACATTTGATAACCCGTGACTCGTTTGGTAAAATCTTTTTCAAATGTATTAAATTGTTTTAGGTGTATTAGGATTTTGAAGTTTTATTTAATCCGTATTGTATTAGTAATTGAACAACTTTATTACGAAACATTTTTAAGTGTTGTTGTAATCGTTATTATAAAAGTATTAAAATGGCTGAGTTGTTAACAAATAACCCTATTTTATTGTAAACAAGCCGCGTATGCGTGGTCTCCCTCTGTATGTGACGAGTGTAAAATGCAATAAATTTGGGCAATTTGGGGCATTTTTGACCCCTCCTTTTACCCCCTGGGGGCGCGAACTAGAATTTTTCTGATTTCAAGGATGCTCATTTTATATCCGGAACAATTGCCTCTACATTTTGGCCAAGTTTCAGAAAAATCGAATGGATGGATCAAACGTTATGTGAGAAAAGGGTCATTTTTTGCGATTTATGGGGGGTTTGACCCCCTGGGGGCGCGAACCAGATGTTTTCCAAAGTCAGCGATACTTAGTTTCTATTAGGAACAATTGCCTCCACATTTTGAACAAGTTTCAGAGAAATTGCATGGATGGATGAAAAGTTCTGGGGCAAAAATGTCATTTTCGGCCATTTCGGGGCTTTTTGCCCCATGGGGAGGCTAACCAGATTTTTTTTCAAAAATCGGAGAATGTCACTTTCTAACCTGACCAAAGTTACAACTTCATGCAAAATTTAAGAGAAATTTCACAAAACTTGAATGTATCGATTAAACGTTATGGGAGGAAATGGTCATTTTTTACCATTTTAGGGGCACTGTGACCCCCTGGGGGCGCGAACCGGATTTTTCCAAGGTCAGCGATACTTAGTTTCTATTAGGAACAATTGCCTGCACATTTTCGTCAAGTTTCAGAGAAATTGAATGGATGGATGAAAAGTTATGGGGCAGAAAATGTCATTTTTTGCCATTTCGGGGCCTTTTGACCCCCTGGGGGGATAACCAGATTTTTTTTCAAAAATCGGAGAATGTCACTTTCGAACCTGACAAAAGTTACAACTTCATGAAAAATTTCAGAGAAATTCAATGGATGATTGCGGAGAAAAATCCGGACGGACACGCACAAGGACACACACACGGACGGAAATGCCTCAAAACATAGGTCTCCCAATTTTTTTAATCGGGGGACCAACAATCAAGCATTGAATTAATCGTCAACATTTTCATATCAGAATAGCATTTATTCACATCCAAACTATTTACACCACCCGTGTATTACCTGAAATTGTTTAGTCATATTTATTTCCGGGTGTGATTAAAGTGAAAAAAATAAAATAAACTGCCCCGTACAGAGATTGAACGCACAGCCTTCAAATTATGGACTTTTGTGTTTAATGCATCTGTCACCATTTCTCGTCTCATTCGCCCTTCATCCGCAACCATTAAGAATGTGCAAGCAACCTAGATTAGCATAGTTTTATTATTATATGGTTTGAGATAATTTTAATAGACTCGCCCGGCCAAAGGCGGTCGACTTAGTACGTGTAAAATAAACATACAAAATCTGCGGAGACTTATTGGTGTCTTCCCCCATAAATCTAACCAGTAAGGCCGGAATAAGTATGATAAATGTATGGTAAGATATTCTACTTGCAAGACAAACACCACCATAAACAGGTGGTGACATTCTCGTAGAATAATCAATGACGCGTAAATTAAAGCACCTGTATTTTATTACAAATGGAACTCTTGGTTGTGAAACATCTTTATCTTGACTTTCTAACAAATACCCCATTTATGATGATAAATGATGTAAGTATCCGCCCAGATGGTAATGGAATCACATTAGTCGACTTCCACTTCTGTAAACGACGATATCAAACAAAGAGAAAAGCATGTAAATTACATCGGAAGACCACGGGCGATCGTCTTGAAAGGTCATTCTATGAGTATGTCGCCTTTACCCGGGTGCTTATCCTCGGG
>OY744522.1:163718075-163763075 GCA_963556195.1 Sepiola atlantica | reverse complement strand
ATATATATACATATATATACATATATATATGCATATATACATATACATATATACATATATATACATATATACATACATATATATACATATTCATACATACATATATATATACATGTATATACATATATACATACATATATATACATACATATACATACATATATATACATACATATATATACATACATATACATACATATACATACATATATATACATACATATATATACATACATATACATACATATACATACATATATATACATACATATATATATATACATACATATACATACATATATATACATACATATATATATATACATACATATATATATATACATACATATATATACATATATATATACATACATATATATACATACATATATATACATATATATACATACATATATATACATATATATACATACATATATATACATTATTATATACATATATATACATACATATATATATACATTATTATATGCATACATTATTATATACATACATATATATAAATATATACATATATACACATATATATATATATATATATATATATATATATATATATATATATATATATATATATATATATATATATATATATATATATAGGAAAGTGTTAATCCAATGAACTCCATGACTTATAAGAGATGTTCAATAAGAGATAGAGCTATATTACAGTATAACAAATGTTTTTAATGAATAACATTATACATAGAGAGGGATTCATTTTGTCACGGCGGTCCTAATGAGTAAAGTGCTTGTATCTTGGCACTCAATGGTGACTGGAGTCCGAGGTTCGCATAATGCGACCGACGTAACAGTTGTATATTTAGTGGCACTGATGATATTAATTTAAATAAATAAGTAATGATATACATATGTGTTTGATATAATCATGCCTATGTGAAATGTTTGTTTAAACGATGAATATACGGCAGAATATATAGGTATAAATAGGAATGATTAATAAGGTGAGAAAATAAAAGATTTATACAGCTTCATGTTGATTTCATTTCGCTATTTCGTTTCCTTCATGAAAATTTGTCAAGAAAGGCATTTTTTTTAACAGAGTAAAACATATATATAAAGTTGAATATAGAGGTGTGAGAAAGAAAAACTCAAATGCGTGATGGGTAATGTAGAGGATAGTGTTAGGTTCGGAGGGAGTGGGACGCGTGTTTACAGATGGTATGTACGTAGTAAAAGATGAGTAAGTCTTAGAAGGTGGGGGAAAGGAAATAAAGAGGATTGTTACGATGGGTGGTAGTGTAGTTTGTGGCATGTGGGATAGTGACAATATATGCTTGAAAAAGCATTGCAAATGTGTAGGCGGTTTGTTGGGATTAAATAGTTGAGGTGAGTGGAAAGTATATATGTGTGTGTGTGCGTATGTGCCCGTAAATCTTACTAATGTCACACTTAATCAAAGAAAGCTTATCGTTCTGCTTCCACTCGCCAATAATCTTGTATATAGGATCCCTATGACAAAGGACAAGCAGTGTGTCTGTGACATAGCGTTGTGTATTTCAGTAAATACACACTTTTGTATGAGAAGCTATGAATATTAGACAAATATGGACAGTGAATTTAAGCAAAGGTTGTTCTTTTGCAGCGAAGACATCTTTTATAAGGTTCAGACCATGGCCGAAGACTAACGCGCCTACGCCACTCTCTTCGATTAAGGGGAGTAGACAGGCCTACTTCTATTTTTTTTCTCCGAAACTAAGCTAAAAATACATAAACGACCATTGGGATTAAACCAATGTTCAAGAATATGATGCAAATAATTAATTGTTTTAATGCAAATACATTTTGTTTGTGAGACTGTGATATTGTCTGTTATTCAATGCTTGATTTATTTGTTGCACAAATTAAACATTTCTTACCGTGATTTTTTACGAGGCAAGTTAGGGTTAGGGTTAAGGTTAGGGTACTCTAGTATGATAAATTACATGTTCTTTATGAATAAGAAAATTAAATATTCGCTGTGATTTTAAAAGTGTGTTTGTTTTGTTTACAAACCCGGTGTGCAATATATATATATATATATATATATATATATATATATATATATATATATATATATATAGTGTGTAGATTTCAATTTTGTGTAGAGAATCTCAATAACAGAGCTCAATGTAATTTAAACAGAGCAAAACAGAATTATAAAAAGAAAAACTATACACACATTAAGGTTGTACACATAATAACTTATTTCGACCCCTTTAATTAGGTCTCCTCAGATGTATAGACAACCACGTCAAAAAAAGGGTTTTTTTGACGTGGTTGTCTATACATCTGAGGAGACCTAACTAAAGGGGTCGAAATAAGTTATTATGTGTACAACCTTAATGTGTGTATAGTTTTTCTTTTTATAATTCTATATATATATATATATATATATATTGATTATTACATTTCATAAATAAAAACGAACACGAAGTTCCGGCTTCTAGTGTTAAACACTATATGACTAAGCTTACTGTATATGTCCGCCGATTCGATATTATAGAGAATTTAAATTCTTGTTTTTCCATGTTAATTGATGGTGGCATCGGGGTCAAATAGCAGGCTGCAGACCAAAGGTGACTTTGCCACTGAGTTTTAATTCTTCAACCGGTAGTAATTATCATCTCCCACATTGAAGATTGCATAAGCATAACAAAACGTGTGTCTGTAGGTAAAAATAATGAAAATATTTATATAAAAAATATTATAATAGTTTTAAATGTGTGTTAATTATTTTAAAGCCGTTGATGTTTTCACTGAATTTCTGTTGGCGACCTTAGTATAATTCGCTGAAGAAGACATATTGGAAATCATGTATTCAAAAATTAAAATATGATTCCTAAACGTCTCTGAAACCACCGGCCTTTGTTGACATTGAATTCTTGGAACTGTAATTAATAATGTTATACAAATTTTTAATTTATTTATATATTTATCACTAATTTGTATATATATATATATATATATATATATATATATATATATATGTGTAGGTGTGTCTTTATATGTATATGGGTGTGTTGTTGGGTCGGTGTTTTTATATATATATATATATATATATATATATATATATGTGTGTAGTAATTTGTTATTATTGGAAATTTTCTAATGTACGATTTCGGCTTTTTCTTGATATAGACAATGTCCATGTTAGGCAGTCATCTTCTGGGGATCAGGTTTCAATCCTGTGTATATTTATTTCATTTATATAACATTTCGCGTCGACATTTACAGTTTATTTATTAATTGAAGATGGGATATACACCACATCATGTTGATCATATATATTAGTGCGAAAAATAAATAAGTATAAAAATGTACAGTAATGCGATAATAAAAGTATTTTTCATATATTTATGAAAAATATTATGCATATGCTTGAAATGTTATATGAGAAACTTTGTCATGTAAAGTTCCATTTTAATATAATTAAAAATATAGTTTAAATAATACCCCAGATTAATTGCAACTATAAACACTGTTCACTGCAAAGGTATTAAACGTATACTCTATGTAGATTTTCAAAATACTTTGAATCATAAAAAGTACTTCCAATAAA
The DNA here is from genome assembly GCA_963556195.1 of Sepiola atlantica. Taxonomy (NCBI): domain Eukaryota; kingdom Metazoa; phylum Mollusca; class Cephalopoda; order Sepiida; family Sepiolidae; genus Sepiola; species Sepiola atlantica. The sequence continues at coordinate 163,759,492 of OY744522.1, read as the reverse complement.
ATAGTTATATACTTCAATTATTAATGAAGACCTAATAATAAATAATATTTCAAATATGATAGTATTCTATTATTATTATAATCGTAAAATATATTGAATTGTAAAAAAATGTATGTATCATTCAATATTAATATATTTAATTTATTATTGAGAAATACTTTGAATTATAACAACATAATTCTAATTAAATATTATATAATTTAATTATTTCTGCGGAATATTTTGATTATGAAAATACTGCAAATATAATATTAATATATCTAAATTATTCCTTAGGAATATATTAAATAATAGAAACGTACTTCGGATATAATATTACTATACTTGAATTATTATTGGGAAACACTTTCAATTATAAAAAAAACTGTATTTCAATTATATTAACAGAATAGTTGAAAATATAATAAACACATTTCTAAAATAATATAATTACTCTCCGAATATGAAAATAAACTTTTAATATCATAGGAGCATCCATTAACTAATAAAAGCTACATTTTGTTATGATAACATATAATGTCAGATGTTATTGAATGATAATTCGAATTATAAAATATGTACTCGTCAAAGAAAAGTAATGTACACTAAACATAGGACGGCCGTATACTTTCAATTATAACAAATATTTACGTCTTATATTATGGCAGAATATTTTAAATATAATCAAAGCACTACTCAAATATAAAACGGCAGTGCTTATATTATAGGAAACTAAATTTGCCTTATGAAAAGTATACATTCAAAATAATAAATGTACACTACCATTAATATTTCAAAATATTTCGAAGCATAAAATGTAAATCTCGAATGTAAGAGAATGAGGTAGCTTGCTTGAAGCATTAGGCGTAGTATATAATGTATATATATAACTTTAATGTGTAGCAGGCTCTGACATACAATGTAAATTTATGGACATCGTGTGAATTGAACAAATGTCTGGGTGAGAAATAAGATGATAATAATCATAGATAGACTATTATGCAATAATCTTATTTTCTTTTCTACTTAATGTATTTTATTTCAAGTCAATCATGTGTTCTACAGTGTCTTATTTTCTCTAATATTTCGAGGTCAATACCTCATTTTCAAAATGTGGGTTATTGATTTGATATAGACTAACTTTGACAAGAGGCTATTAACATCGAAATGTTAGCAAGACTTCGACACTTTATAATACATGATTATTGAATATAAGAAGAAACAGTAAGTGGAAAATATAATAAAATATTTATATTACATGATGTATCTTTATGTTTATTATAATCTTGTTTATTACCTAGACATTCTTTTAATTCATCCGGTCCCTATACTTTACATCGCCACAGCTTTCTAAACATGCAGCGTATCTGATATAATAAAACATACTTCAAAGTTATTGATGAATACACTGAATAACAAATTAGTACACTATAACTATAACAGTAGTATACTTAAAAAAATATTATTTCATATATTTTTAAGTACAATTCGTATATAAATACTATACTAGAAATATAGTGGAACTCTATTTTTCAATGAAATATGACTTTATTTTAAATCTTATTGAATTATAATAAATATGTAAACATATAATTTTACAAATATAAAATATGATAAAGTGAAGACTCGTTATATGAGGAACACTCTGGGGAAATAACAAGTGTTATGATAATAGAGAAAATGAAATTATTCAGAGTCTAATTAATATGTTGTAGGTGCGACTGGTGATAGGGCGTGGTGCACTGGTTGTCTTACCCACAACTGCAGCATAACTGCCGTAAGTCCGTCTTCCAGTCACGGTGGGCTCAGAAGGAGATAAATCTAAAGAATAAAATTCGGAGTCATGAAATAAACAGAACCAATTTTGGCGGATTGAAATTAGGGGTGTCTATAGAGAGGGAATTAGACTGATTGTGTGGTTTAATGTTTACTAATGCAAACAAGAAATTACCAAATAAAAAGCATGGAAAGGTTTGACCGCTGGGACATTAGGCAATATACCAATGGCCAGAGAGGATTGCGGGTGAGTGCTTAATCCAAAACATGAACTATTAGTGGATTGGAATTGGGGGTTATAGTAGATAGTGAACTAAACTGACTCGGTTGTTAATTTTTGGTAAAAACACTACAGAAATTGTCAAATAAAAAGCATAGGCAGGTTATGTCGATGGGGTATTGGGAAAAATACCAATGTGCAGGGAAGTTTGTTGGATAGTGCCAAAACAAAAAATCATATTGATGGTAGATGAATCATAAACGCCATGAATAACAATTTCACTGATGTCGTTGCACATGACATTTTCATTTCAGATCGGTATGTCATCTAACACCCTGAAAATAATAGTTGCACTAATTTAGTTCTGTGAGATGTTTACACCTGTCACATCTCAAGTATGCAAATCAACAAATCGTAAGATGATAGCTTCCCTAATGTCTTTGAATTTATTTGCAAGTATTTGAGAATAATGTATTGACAATTCAACATAATTAGTAAACTGCACACGCACCTAAATAGCAATGGTTGACCCCAAAGAAGTACCATCCGTGGAACGCATCACATCGGGATTGGTTCTCTACAAGCTACGACATGGTGGTCTTAAAATCCACTCTCAGCAAATACTGTTATAAGTTATGAATTTAAGTTCATTCCATTCGTTATGTTCGATCCTCTCGTCGTCATTAAACTAAAGATCTATGCATATAATTAATCTGTATTATCGAGCGGTTTTTAGCATTGATAAATGTTTATTCATTAGTAAAAAAAGAACAAGAGGTATTTTTAATATGGATTTAAGCATAATACAACGTAAGTTGTTAATAGGATGAGAGAGTATTTGAGAAAAACAATATGATACTACATTATATTCACATGTAGCAATACACATATAGAAATAATATAAGTTCATAAGCTCATTGCTTTCTCTCATGGCTTCAGTCCAGTCTTGAAAGACAATGGAACCTCTCTGTAAGGGTGGATGCGCGTATAATTGTGAAACAGGGGTTGCGCAATCACCAACCGCACCTCTCCTGGGTCGGTACTGCTTGGATCTAGTGGCAAGGAGAAGTCCTGAAACAATGTCGAGATAAGTGGAGAGTACATACAGCACCTGATATTCCCAAATGGGCACCTATTTCGTACTGACCAGACCCAACGTTGCTTAACTTCGGTGATCTAACAGGAACCGGTGTGTCAACGTGATTATATCGTACACATTCTCTACTGTAGTTTCAATCATGTATTATGCTTTCTTATACAGATACCCGTTCATGTTATTTGTTATTTTTTTAAGTATTTTTTTAGAAACCAAGATATGAATCTTCATACGTATCTTTTATTGCTGCTTCTTTAGCAGAAGTCAACTATGTAACTTTCTGTAAAAAAAAACGTTGTTGGGCGAACCCTAACCTTTCAAGTCAGAAGTTTAACGTTATTGCAAATGTCATGCACAGTGCATACGCCCGAGAATGAATCCCACAGGATCTCCAAAAGTCGTCTCCAACGGCAAACAGCTTGTTGAGATTTCCGCTCTTTCATGATATGGTCTCTCCACGGGAGACACCCTTAACTTGCTGCTCTTTTTCCTTGGAGTTATCATTGAATTTAGTTTACTTATGTTGGCCTCCAAATGCGTCTGTAAGAAAATTATTTGCCGGAAGTGTTAAACATGTCCCCACCTACGTACAACCAAAGTCCGTACAGGAAAATGTGGACACAGACACAACCTCCGTCCTCAAAACAAGCTGGAGGTAGACGTGTCATTGATGGAATACATTTTATTTTTGTTTATTTTATTAATAATATCTATATAAAAATAATACGCTAAGGCATTTGATGTTTGTACGTACGTTATCACCTTTTATACACATTTGAAAACCAATGAGATCGTCCGATCAGCAATGATGATGTTTGATGATTAATTTGATGTCACTAAGGTAAAAATAAAAATCCGAATTTACTCATTTGGAACTAAATTGTTTCAAAATCGAACTTTCTATCGGACCATCGACTAAAACAGTTCAATTTTAAATAAATACATTTCAAAAAGTGACATTAGTTTTATTAATTAAAAGAATATTTAGCTGACAATCATTTTTGTTTGTTTATTTGTTTGTGTGTTTGTTTGTTTGTCAGTGTGTCATGCCTTAGTTGAGTCTTAAATGATTTAGTCTAAAACAATATTTATGTTCTTTCTTTACTAATATGTAAGTCATTTCATGTATTTTAACAAGTTAAAAACACAAACTGTGGGAGGAATAAACCCTTACATATGCAGATCGTCATCAAGTGGATATGTTATATATAGAAATGTGATGTGGTACGCAAGACCTGCCGGGATCATACATTGTTGTGACGTCATATGAGAAAGCTGAGACAATCGTGCATTCTCTCTTCAGACGCTGACATACGAAAAGACGTGCTACGCAGTCACTCCTGACAAGTAATGTTTGGGTGTATATAAACATATGGACAATGCATACTATGGTCCATGTATAATGTTTTATCTGGGCCCTAAACAATAATGAAGAGAGCAAGCCATATGTGAGAGCGGTTATTGCTTTCTTAACAGACAGCCAGTCACATGTGGATCAAAAGAAGATGTCAAACCAACAAGTAGAAAGATACAAGTTTACAACAGTGATGTCTTTATTTTGTTTGTATGAAGATTCCCAGTGGGGATAACACGCGTACGCTTATGTGTAGATTAATTGCCATTAATATATTTTCATACTATTTGTACTAAGATCTACTTATATATGAAGCACTGTTGAAGTAAATACTGGAAATTTATACACAACATATATCACCTTATAATATTCTATGTGTACATACATAAAATATTTATTACATGTATACATATATATGCATATAAAGTAGAGAACTAAAAGCGAACTTTTAGGAAAGGTAAAACCTATTGTGAAAAGTATACAGCTCAATATACCGGATAGAGCATAAAGATAGATAGAAGGATGAGAAGGAATTAGAAAAGCGACGGAGGCAGATCTATTTTCAATTCAGTTGCTCAATGCAAGGTGTATTCCGCAAAAAAGCAATTTATTTAATTATTTTTTCCTTAAGCCACGCTTTTCAAAGATCTAAAGCTTATCATCAGAGGAAATTGCTGGGATAGATAAGTTGGCGAGAAGCCAAGATTTTAAATGTTAAAAAGTAAAACAAAGATTGTGGGGAAAAAAACAGGCAAAAAGCTGCCCGAATATAAGCAAGTGTCCGATTGTTAAAACATTCGGTGTCAAAAAGTCCATCGGAGAAAGTGGTTCGTAGGTAGGCCGTTAGAAGACACGAGAAATAAATTGAGAGGTTTCAAAGTTAAACTCCAGAAACCACCCTCTACAAGTACGGCCAAAATAATTTTGATCTTTGAAAAGCCTGGCTTTAGGAAAAAATTAATTAAATAAATTGCTTTTTTGCGAAATACAACTTGCATTGAGCAAACTGAATTGAAAAAAGATCTGCATCCGTCGCTTTACTAATTCCTTTTCATCCTTCTATCTATATATGCATATATATATATATATATTTACATCTATATACATATTTATTACGACGACTCTGAAAGGGTGGTTGACTCGTTATATACATATGCATAGTATGTCTCTCGAGTTAGCACAAAAGACAAATGTTTATATATATATAGAGAGAGAGAGAGAGAGAAATAACTAAATAAAAATGAGCAAATAAATAAATGATAATAAAATGTAGACATTTATATGTGTAATATATATATATATATATATATATATATATATATATATATATATATATATATATACATACATATAATTATTTGAAGATAATTGAAATCGTTAAAAATACATACATATATACTCATATCTATCTCATTAGTTGTCGGCCTTTGCAAGTTGATGATTGACATTCGGAGTTGAATCAAAAAGAGTTATCTAATAGATTTATATTTGAATGTATATATGGCAATATTTAATAAACGAACAATATACATCAGTTCCATTGAAGTTTTCCGTGGAATATCAAAGTAATGTATAGTGTTCATTAAAATTAAAAATAATAATATATAGCCAGATAGATATAGATATATACACTTCAAAAATATGATCTTAACTTTGGAGCCGGGGGAATGATCAGAGATGTATTCTACTTGTTTAAGCTGAAGTTTTGTGTCCGTCAGTGTTTTCTTTTTAAACGTGTAAAGACACGGACTTTTATTTATGATGGAAGAACGTTGATCAGTCTACCTCGCACCTGATTTTATAGTGCAGAACAATCAATCAAATGCATATGTACCGATTATATATATATATATATATATATATATATATATATGTATTTATATAAATATATATATATATAAGTTATGAGGTTTAAAAAGACTAAATATACATTCGGATTGTACACATTATAAGTTATTTCGACGTTAACTAGGTCTCCTCGGATGTGTTTCCAACCACAATTCCAGAAACACATTGTGGTTGGAAACACATCCGAGGAGACCTAGTTAAGGTCGAAATAACTAATAATGTGTACAATCCGAATGTATATTATGTCTTTTTAAACCTCATAACTTATTCATGCTCTGTTTGAACGGACATAGAGCTGTCTGATTCGAAATCCTATCGAAAATAATCGAACCTGAAAACTACATATATATATATATATATATATATATATATATATATATATATTGTTGTTTTTTTCTTACAAGATCTTCATACATCTAGATCTCTCAGTTTGTAACATAAACTCTGAAATGTAATTAAATTATGAAAAGAAAATTCGATGCATGCAAATTGTGTCCATTGAGAAAAGGTTCAAACATATTAGTGCCCACTACTGTTGCAGCAGCAGCGGCAGCATCAGCAGCCGAAACCAAGCATAAAAAGCACGTATCAATTACACGAAACAATTGAAAAAAGTATTAACATATAAACTTAAGAAAATAAAAAGAATACCTGAAAGATACAAAAATAAACTATATGTATCTTCGTCAATTTAGGGTTGCTCAAATGGCAATTAACAAACACATTCTGTCTAGAGGAGTACATAGCTGGCATCAGAAGACGGCGTCCTAAGCCGGAGCAAATCCTGACAATAACTCAATTTAATTTCAATCTTCAAATTAATTGGCTAATCTTATCAAGCAACTAAAAGACATTCTACGTAGAATTCTGGTTTATGTTGAGGTCATCTCAATCAATCAATAGATCAATCATCCTGTAGATGCAATTGCAACTAGAAACAATTTCTACAACTAACTTCTAAGTATATCGCTTCCAATTATATGCAACACATGTGATTCATTATAACCGGGGAGCGACATTTCTGTCGTATTAGATATGACACGTGTTTAGATTATTCGTTGTCTGTGAATCTAAAAGTGACGCGAGTTTATTTTGTATGAAACATGAAATCTTAGTTCAGATTGATGTCATTTAAGTTCTTGAGAAATAAGAATCAATAAGAGGCCTTGGTCACCATTCACTAACTTTTAAATAATCTAAGATATTGACTATTGTACAATTGAAACCTTGTGCAGATGGCATCTTCTCTTCTTTACAGGCTTTATCACAGAATAAATAGTGTTAGTCTTTCTCTGCTCTATCGTAATATTCATGTTAGGGGCTCGACTGAGCTTTAATCTGTGCCCCCCCCCTGTAATAAATTCATAGCTAAAAAGCTAAAACTTGTCTAGCTACAAACACTGTTGATAATTTCCCTGTCTCTCACTGTGTACCTAAAACTAAACGGAGCTTCCATGAACAGAGTTTCTTTCCTAGAATTACCAGTCTGTGGGACACAATACTGTGGGGCTGCTTCCCAGCTGAATACAACATAGACGTTTTCAAGTCCAATGAAAACAAATTCTTCTTCAAACCGTCCTCTTAAATAATACAATTCTGCCCAATTTCAACCATTGCTACCAATGATCACGGTGTTGTATCACAGTCCATCTTACAAACATATTGATCCTAATCCTTTAGTTGTTTCTGAGCCTTGATAAGTGGTGGCTCCTTAGTAAGGAAAAAATATTCTTTAAATGTAAAACTTTAGTGTAGATTAAACAATCGTGTAAAGCATTAAGTGCCTCTGTGTTATTATTATTACGACAATAGCACTGTGGCTAAGTGGTTAACGACGCGGACTGAGAACCTGGCTGTGTAGGGTTCGAATCCAGTTCGTTCCACAAAAACACTTTCAACAAGAACCCACACCTGCCCTAGTGCATAACCTGTTATGGGAGGTAAGTAAAATAACTGTTAAAAATATAAATAAAAATTATCCATATTTAAATTGCTCTCGATCACAAAGTTAAGTTGAATATATGATTAAACACATTCAAATTAATTAAAATAATACACATAATATTACCAAAATAGGTATATTCTCTTTTCTGTGACAATGATGACATTTATATAAATCGTATACTCTACTTTATTTTAAATTATAATAATTGAAAATCATTTCACTTGTTGGAGATTAACTCTAGAAATCTTTAGTTCATATATTAGCTAGTTACCGGGTGTAGAAGAAGAATGATTGATTTTAATGTTGGTGACATTTATTCCGTAATCCAATTACACTGTGACATAGGTAGTGTGGTATTTTTTATGCGTCTATCTCATAACCCCAACATGTGTACTAAACTGTGATTCCCCAAAATTAAAATCACCTGTTACCGATTTATAAATATTTAGTTGGTCATTTTCCAAAGCTAATATGCCTAAAACATTTCTCGGGGTCAAAGATGGCATTTTCTAAAATATATCGATACAAATTAAAGGTCATTTTTTTTCAAACAATAATAGTATAGTTTTATTATAATATACTTAAATATACTTAAATAGACTCTGGAGAGTCAGAGATAGATGCACAGAAATTGCCATTTCAGTGTTGACCCAAAGTAAACCGAAATTCAAAACGAGCCTATTAGTTCAACCCAAATTAATCTTGAAAATCCATTAAGGGATTCCGTTTTCAAATCTAATTATGCCTAAAACAATTTATGAAATCAAAAATACACCCGCATAAAATTTCATATAATTTTTTTGTATAGTCTTCATGTGATGAAAACGCTTATATCTGATTTTCGATTCACATCATACAAGAAACAAGGCTGATAAAAAGCAGAATAATTTGTTTAATCCTAAAGTGCGGAAACCAGCCTACAAAACTAGATAAAGTTGATCACTTCCAGGTAAGACTAGGTAAATGTTATTTATATCAAACGCAACTAGAAATATAGATGGTGCATATTACAACAAATATAAAGGAAATGCGACTATATAAAACACAAGAAAGTCTTTCCAGTGTAAGTGACTGGTAGTATATATGAGTGTGGGAGTGAAAACTCCTCCGACTTCTTGTATGTATTAATAATAATTAAAAATATCTAGAAAGATTAAATATCTAAAGCGATGGACGATATCCAAAATAACATCGCTTTTTGTTAAAACATGGATAAATAAACGGCCTAATGCACTAACAAAACCGATGTTTATCTACCTTTTATTAGTAAAGCTATTCCGGCCAAAGAAACAAGGGGAATTTTGACGTGACTCATACATAAGATACACTATAACTTTGTCTTGCTTTTTCAATAAAACATAGTGACATTCAGATCAGTTGTGACCACGAAAACTGTTCAAAAATGTATGAGAAGTTCGACAACCAAGAAAAGATTTCAACGTCAGAAGCTGAACTGGAATACGAACCGAGTGTAGTGGAATCTTGAAGAGACTTATTTTAATTTAGATTCCAGAGATAAACGCAAGCTTTTATCGACAATGAGTTATTGATAATGGGTGCTGCAAGAACACTAAATCATTTACAACAAGCCGCGCGTGCGTGGTCCCCTTCTGTATGTGACTCGATGTGGCGAGTGTAAAATGCAATAAATTTAGGCAATTTGGGGCATTTTTGACCCTCCTTTGACCCCCTGGGGGAGCGAATCAGAATTTTTCTGAGGTCAAGGATGCTCATTTTATATTCAGAACAATTGCCTCTACATTTTAGCTAAGTTTCAGAAGAATTGAATGGATGGATCAAACGTTATGGGAGAAAAGGGTCTTTTTGCCATTTTGGGGGCTTTTGACCCCCTGGGGGCGCGAACCAGATTTTTTCCAAGATCAGCGATACTTATTTTCTATTAGGAACAATTGCCTCCACATTTTGGCTAAGTTTCAGAGAAATTGAATGGATGGATGAAAAGTTATGGGGCAAAAAATGTCATTTTTTCCCCATTTCGGGGCTTTTTGACCCCCTGGGGGGGGCTAACAAGATTTTTTTTTTTAAATCGGAGAATGTCACTTTCTAACCTGACCAAAGTTACAACTTCATGCAAAATTTCAGAGAAATTCAATGGATGGTTGCGGAGAAAAATCCGGACGGACGGACGGACGGACATGCCTCAAAACATAAGTCCCCCGATTTTATAAATTTATAAATCGGGAGACCAATAATAATTGAATAGAATAAAAAGTACTGGAATATTCTCTCATTAGACTTTAGTGAAAACCACAGTTTTTATCATTGGGAACAACTAATGTGAGAACTCAAAATGATTATTAATAATAACCAACGAGACCTTGTGGGAATTCCATGGTGTTTTCTATATCAATCGATAACATTTACTGTTAAAAATAATATTCCTTTCGCAATAATTAATCTCTGTAAGGCGCAATACTATTAAGAAGAAATGACTCTTCTTCCGTAAAAATAATTGCCATCTCAAACTAAATATTCTTTAAAAAGAGAAAACGAAAACGTCTCCTCTTTCTTTATTTATTTAAATCGGTGTCAAATAAATAATTTTCAAAACAATGTCTATTATTTGTCTTTTTACACTAAAAATAATTGTCAGTTTAATATTCTTCAAATTTATCAAGCGAATGTCACTTTTTAATATGTATGTATTCAAAATTGCACTGTTTTCATCGATTCAATGACAGAAATCGATATTAGAACAATTGATTTAAAACTCGGAAAATAGGATTTTTTTTACGTTAGCGACATAAAATAAATGATAAATCACTATTATGGTGATTGGGCGATTTAATTTTATCAAAATTGGTAAAAGGTGAAAACGTACGTACCAACACGAAATGCCGTAGCGTAATATAATATGGAGTAGAATGATGATGTTATTACTGATAAACATAATAATAATTATAATATTAATGATGGTAAATATTATGATAAGATAATATAAAGACAGACAAGCAAAAGCAACATACATGGCCAGTGAGCAAAAGCGGGGCCGCATGTGCATTTCAAAAAATAATATCAATAAACATGGATAATTAAAAAAAAAAAAAAACAGAAATAAAATTTAATTATTTTTTTAAAAAATAAATCTATATAATAAATATAAATATTCGTACGACTGTTCTCATCTTCGTTGTTATTCTCACAATGTTTCGGTCGATGAAACATCTGAACTTTTTCAGACGCGTCTTGTCGAACCAAAGAAAACTTCATGTCGAACTCGGGAATTTTTACGGAATTTCGAACTAAACACTTTATGTACTCTACAGAGGTAGATTAATCTCGTTCCGTCAGCCATGACCGGGTAGAAGTTTGAAGTCATTTTTATCATGTTCCTAGTTAGTATCGCCTGTAGTAAGGATTGAAGCTTCATCGTTTAAACTGGGACTTAGAATTGAATATTATTTAGCACGTTTTATGTGTTTGAAGTTTGAAGTATTTTTATAATGTTCCTAGTTAGTATCGCTTGTTGTGAGGATTGAAGCTTCATCATTTAAACTGTGACTTAGAATTGAATATTATTTAGCACGTTTTATGTGTTTGAAGTTTGGAGTATGGTTATCATGTTCCTAGTTAGTATCGCCTGTAGTGAGGATTGAAGCTTCATCATTTAAACTGGGACTTAAAATTAACTATTATTCAGCACGTTTTCTGTGTTTGAAGTTTGAAGTAATGTTTATCATGTTCCTTTTTAGTATCGCTTGTAGTGAGGATTGAAGCTTCATCATTCAAACTGTGACTTAGAATTTACTATTATTTAGCACGTTTTCTGTGTTTCCGTGGCGCAATGGATAAAAACAAATACATAATGCAAATTATCAACTGTCATCTAAAAAATTTCAAAACAAACAATTAGTTTTATTTTATTTTTAAATCTTACTTATTCCGAGAGTCGCTATATTGTTTTTTGTCTGTATCAAAATACGGAAGCATAAAACGCACACTATGTTTGTAATTTAGATGCATAGAGCATTGAAATTAAAAATCAATTGTCGGTATTTTGTGCTGCAGTAGTTTAAGCAACATGGCGATACCTGTAATTGTATCGTGTAATAAGTAAAGTGTAAATTAAACTAAAATAAAAACTACTAGTTTGTTGTCGAAATTCTAATAATTATGACTATTTAACTACCCACGCTAATGATTGAACTATTTACTAAACTGGCGGAAAATGTTATTAGTAGAGAAGAATAAAAATAAAAAAGCATAACATTATCACATCTGGTGACTTCTTTCAGTAATTTAGTGCATGTCATGTAGAAATTCATGCAATGTTACTTTTCGGTGAAGACAGTTTTTTTTTTTATTAAACTTTAAAGGCAAATCTTGTTTTCTTTCATCCAAACATGAAATCGCCTGACCCCCCCCCCATGATCCCTCTCGTCTAATAATTATCAGTTGCATCCGATAATCTAAAATACGCTTCCATCGAAAAATGTGACTATACTTTGTTATATAAAAAATAGTTTCACTCTTATGCTTGTATACCTTTCACACATTGTTCTCGTTAAGTCACAAAAGTTAAGCCAAGATCAGTATTTACATGGGTGTATTTTTGGTATAATCAGTTGTTATAGTTTTGTAATGGAAGTAAATATACGAGTATTGATGTACTCCTCTCCAGGAGTTAGGCACAAGGCCAGTTTTTATCACACACCCATTAGTAAGATGTGACCCAAGGTCGGGTCGGGAAAGTGGGGTTTAAAAATTGCCTGGGCAGCCCCGTCGGTATTCCACAGCAGGGGCGCCTCAGACAGTAAGCAATAAACTTACTCCTCCCCACAGAGAGGAGGCGAAGCCTGGGAGGGTGGACCTCCTAGAACTGCACAGGACAGGCCCATAGACCGGCGTAAATCAAGCCCCGAAGGCCAAGACAATACCAGTCTATGGGATGCAGTATCCATCGGAACAGATACTACACTTTCATCTTAGCCAAAATTTCAACCTAGCCGTAAAAGCATTAGTAAGGTAGACTAGACTCTTGCGATTTGGTAGAGAAACTAGTTTGAGAAGAGGAAAAAATGAATTAGACACAAGTGGTTCCCCGCTTACGCCAGCGTTGCTCCTGGTTGTTTTATATTTCCTCTTGTTAACCGACTTCAGCAATACTGGATTCGAAGTGCGGTTGGAATTGCGTAACTCTTGCCTTACTATAAACCTTTCACTGTTCAAGCATATTTTCAGAGGGTGGTCATTGTCCATCGGGACAGAAGTAGACCAACAAGAGTTTCACTCATATAATAATGTGTATTTACACTCGACTTTAGTCATTTGACTTATTTCAATGTTTTGGACTCTTCTTCTATTAGATTATAGCTACCAAGACGTCTTGATCAGATAATTAATGTAGAAAACAACAAGACGAAGAAATGTCGTCAAAATGTAAATTTTTTATTCTTGGCTCTACGAGTGAATTTCAGTGGCAAAATGGGTCACGGATATTCTGAATAGAAAGATTAACCATAAACACAAAATAGGTAATCACCGGATCATACTTTCGTTTCAGATGTGTAATGTGTCCATGAACATATCATAGTTTGTTTTTTTTACTTTAGATGTTAAATATGACAATGTGTATATCATAGTATATTACTTTAGATCTTGAATATGGCCATTATCATATCATAGTGTGTTACTTTTCATCTTAAATATGCTGATAAGTATATCATAGTATATTACTTTAGATCTTAAATATGGCCATTATCATATCATAGTGTGTTACTTTTCATCTTAAATATGCTGATAAGTATATCATAGTATATTACTTTAGATCTTAAATATGGCCATTATCATATCATAGTGTGTTACTTTTCATCTTAAATATGCTGATAAGTATATCATAGTTTATTACTTTAGATGTTAAATATGACGATGAGTATATCATAGTTTATTACATCACATGTTGAATAAGATCATGGGGATGTCATTATTTATTACCTTAGATGTTAAATACAACTAATGGCATATCATAGTTGAGTACTTCCGATGTTAATATGACAATAAGGGGCTCATAGTTTATAGTTTATAGTTACAGATGTAAAATATGACCAGAAGCATATAATATTTTATGACTTCCGATGTTAAATATAGTCAAAAGCATATCATAGTGTATTACTTTATATGTTAAATACAAGCATATCATAGTTTATCAAGTGATCATATGTTTACATCAGATGTTTAATATAACTATGTGCAAAGCATAGCTTATCACATGTATGTGTTATATAACCATGATTATATCATAGTCTATCATACGACCATATTTCCACTTCAGATATGACCATGAGCATAGCATAGCTTATCATTTTAGATGTAAATATCAATATGAGCATATCATAATTCATCACGTGATCATATTTTATTTTCAGATGTTAAATGTGAGCTCTTTTGCAAACGTTGTTAAAACGCTGATGCAAGGTTGTGACATTTTCTTTGCTAATGCTAATGTTTTTTTAGATCATACATTTTATTGCAAAGTCATTTTTTATCCAGAGAGGAAATTGACTATTTGCATTGAACTCCTTGGTGATTCCATCAATAAAAATACTGTTATCCTGAAAATTATACCTAGACTTTATTATATAAGAGTTTTTCTTTATAGATATATAGATAAATCAATACGCAGGAGCCATAGACACATACAGCTAGATAACTTTAAAAGAGAGATGGATATATGAAAATAGAATAAATAGAAAAATATATAGCAGGGTAACTAGAATTCATATAGATATAAAATGCATTCGATATTTACAGAGATAGAGAAAAGAAGATGGAGATAGATAGAAAGAGATAGATAGATAATTAGACTTATTTATAAGTAGATATATAGAGAGATAAATAGATAATTAGATATATCGGTAAGTAGATATATCAAGACGTAACTAAGATCGAGATTGATAGATAAATCTAGAATAAGGATAGATAGATTAATCGTTATATATATATATATATATATATATATATATATATATATATATATTATAAACCACTCTTTCGCTCCTGTCACATCAAAAGATTGTCGACGAAAGCGAAAAAGTGGTTTATAATTAAAACTAAAAAAAACAGCATTTTTTCGCCTGTGAATGCCTACTCCACCCGTCCCCCAGCTTGGAACCTAGAGGACTATGTTATTCTTACTTTCCGTAATATTATTAACAAATAAATATTACGTACATATAATTAAGCCATCGGGGACTCTTTTGAATTATTTTTTAACCAACGGACCAAATATATATATATATATATATATATATATATATATATATATATATATATATATAACAGTTTTTTTTATTATATTCCAATAACTATGGTTTGTTTTATTACTTTTATTTTTATTTATTACACATTTCAAAAAATTCCAAATTTCTGTGAGATATATTTAACGGTCCGTTTCATTTGTTTTGTGCCAAAAAACATTTGTATCGTCTCTGCAACACTACAAAATCATCAGAAAAAGTTCACAAATTCTTAGATTAGAGACACTCTAAAAAAAATAAAAATAAAAGTAATAAAACAAACCATGGTTATTGGAATATAATAAAAAAAACTGTTCTATATTTTGCTCTGTTATCAATAACATTGAGCTGAATCTTCAAAGGAGACTACAAAGTAAAAGGATCTGATAATATATGATAGTACATATATTGTCTTTAATAATTAATTATATATATATATATACACATATATATATGCATATATATATACATATATATATATATACATATATATATATGATTTCTTAAATGGTGTTAGGACTCATCATCATCATCATCATCATCGGTCTAACGTATGTTTTACGTGCTAATCTGTGCTACATGTTTTCAAGAAATTGACTTCCCAACAAACCTATTTCTGGCCATGTTTTATTTATTCCTTATTCTCTCAAATCCATTCTTATCACTTCCTCCCATGTTTTTATTTACCTTCCCCTACCATTTGACTCTGCTACAACAACTCTTCTACATCTAATAACCCAAGTTCTCTCACCCATTTTTAAAATCTGACCAGACCAACGAAGTCCTCAAATTTAATCTTTCTCAGAGTAATTATCGGTAACTATATCAACTTTTGTTCACTTAATGGTTCTGGTTGAGTCAGTGACAATACATATTTCATGGAGAAATTGGCTTGCTAAATGTCAGACCTATTTTTAATTTTTTTCTACCCCCCCCCTCCCATTGGAAAACGCCGTTGGTTATACATCATTTACTTTGAAAATTACTCACATACGTTGTCAGGTGCCTTCTATAAATTTTTAACCTATGATTTTGTTAATGATCTCATTTAAGAGTTTTCTTCCTCCTATGAAAGTTGTCCTATTGAGGCTTCTACTCATCAATAGCTTTTCCAAAGTTCGTTTGAATAACCTTACATGGGCTAATGTTCTCTAAAACATAAAGGCTCAATTTTGCTTTTGTTATGTTATTTAAAAACAAATCCCCCCCCCACAAAGAAATAATTATTTTACTACATGTCAACGGATTATATAATTTTTAATCCGAAAGCGTTTTTACGCTTCAATGTCTTAAAATATTTATTCATAATTCTTGGACTATTTATTTACGATATATATGTAGGTATATAACAGCAGATGCAGTTTCATGTTATAAACAAAACTACTTATATTTAATTTATAGATAGACTGTTTCCATGCAAGCTACAACAAGAGATCGTCAGTCTTCAAATCCAATACCAAGAAATATTTGTCATAACCCGTCATCATAAGTAATTTTTTTTAAATGTCTATTCCATCCATCATTTTCAATTCTCGCATAATAGTCTTAATCATTCAACTGACAATAATTAGTTCTTGTCCTCCGATGGCATATAGCCTTCATAAATAGTGATTCATTGGTAATATAGAGCAACACTGATAGGTACTCAGGATAAGAGCAGTGATTGGGAGTAATTACAACTAATGTGTGACCCCCATACCCTCCGAACCTCTTAAATCGATAGATTACTACCGGATGTAGTTAAATTCTACAAATTCGCGACAATAAATAGGCATGTGCACGTGTGCGTATTTATGAGTTGAAGTTTGATGTTTGGGTTAGTTGTTGTGTTTGATCAGGACTCATGGAAAAGTGAAAATAAAACAAAACAAAAAAAAATAACGTAATACAAACATGTAACACGTTTTGGCAAAAACCTACAAGCCATCCATTTTCAAAGCAGCCATTTGTAAATCGCAAAACACACCAAAAATCATATTTGTAAAACATAGGTATAAATTCCATGAAAAGTAACAGAAAACCAAACAGAAACACAACAAACATTAAAGGGGACAGACATGTTGGATTCTTGCAATATTGTACCTATCTATTTATCTATCTATATCTATGCATATATATATATTAACATTTATGAGATAAGGATTTCTGTTTCGCCATCAAGACCTGCTGTACATCCAACTGTTTTATATTAAAAATTATTTCGAATAAATTTTGATTAATAAATATTTAATCTGGTTCTAGATTTAATTTGTTCGTATTGACATAAAGAGGATGTAGGAGGGTTTATTCTCTTACAGAACAAATTACTTCTGCTTACCCTCTTCTAAAAGAGTTTTTTTTAATTAAACGCTATCTTTGTATCTGCAATAGATTGTAAGACAAACATGAATAATTAAAAGTAATTATTAATAAAAGGAGATCAATGCACATTTTATTTTGTATATTTATATTTCTTATTTGTTCAAATTATTTGATATACTAAAATGTTATAAAGTAATAAAGAAAAATGTTTCGAAAGAAAAACCTTTAATTTTCAAAGTTTGCAGATGTTTTTTCGGCATCGGTTTCACATATTTTGGACATAATTCTGATTGATAACATATTGTATGATAGTTTAAGACCTTGTGCCACATTATCTTAATACAAATGTTGCTGATTATAAATGGGTTGACTAACATATAACGAGACAATATTTTGTAATCATGTTAGGTGTTGACGTGCTTTGTCTATATAAGTAAGAAATGAAAGAGGAAAAGTCAGAACACAAACTAATATTAGGACTACAGCATAAATCTCAAGCTATCTCAACTCTAGGATTAACTTAATCTTCTTTGGCCGACCTTAACCTGAAGACATCTGATAACACATTTAATAATTACATATACAAAATAACTTTACTTTGTATAGACATGGATACATTGAATAAAGAGAAAAACCTTTATTTTATAAAACAGTGTTGTGTGTCTATCTTTATAATCGACAAACTGCATGATTAATAGTAACATCATTGAGAATGCCCTTTCACTTATGCCGTCGTCATCCTTATATATTAACATCTGGCATACGTTACATCAACTATGAAATAGAAGTAAGTGAGTCAAGATTTTATAATCAAACTTCTCAGCTTTTAATTATGAGCTGCGTGGACAGAATTTTTGTTATTATTCTGATGTTGATTATACGTCGTAGACCATTTATTTTACATTTTTTGATTGAACGTGGTGTTGCCATTCTGTTTTGAGTAAATTAATTAGCGCCATTTTGCCAACTTGCTCTCTCGCTTCCGCTCTATCTCCTCTTTCTCTATCTCCATTTAATTAAGACATCTACGCCGTATATTAGAGTTCATGTGATTGCATACTTAAAAATACATTGTAGTGTAAACATTAGTTAATGTTCAGTTGTATTTTGTAAGTCATATTAATATATGTATATATATATATAATAGAATGAAATATAATACAATGGGCAGTCGACTAATTAGAAACACCCTATACATATAAAATAAAATAGAGGTATATTTAGACGCTTATATATCAAGAAATACTGCAGGAATAACAGCAGCATAATGGGAAAGCTTTAGCTCAAACAAAGCTATTATATTGTAGTTTCGAAATAAACAAATGCATGTCATATTCATTTATATCCATTCCAATAATTCAACATGTTAAATTCTTGAAACGGATATAAATGAATATATATATATATATATATATATATATATATATATATATATATATATATATATATATATATATATATATTCTTTTTTTTTATCATTACTATCCCTATAAATTTAACTTCTTCGTTTATTGCTAATGTGGAGACTTACATATATATATATATATAGTAGATTTTTTTAATGTAAAATAATATATATAGTTATTTCAGCAATCAGACAACGCCGCAGCCCACACCCTATGAAAGTAACAAACCGGAAGCCGTACACTTCCGGTTTGTTTCTTTCATAGGTTGTCGGCTGGGGCGTTGTCCGATTGTGGAAATAATTATATATATATATATATATATATATATGTATATATATATATATATTATATATATATATGTATATATATATATATATATATTATATATATATATGTATATATATATATATATATATATGCTGCAATAATTAAGTATTTTGGTGCGAATGGCAACAATTACTCTTTATTCCGAGATGTAGCCTTCTAGTAAAAAAATAATGGTTTTTACTTAACGTCAAGCATAACTCTACATAAAAGAATTGCACTCTTTACACAATCAGCAATAGGAATTTTAATAAACCTGAGCATTATAATTGATCTTGTTTTGTAGTGAGCGTAAAGACGTAAGTGTAAGAGGCCTCGACAACTGACTAAGTGGTCGTATTTTGAAACTTAGCTTGAAACCCCAGAATACAGAAAAAAAGTTGTGTTAAGACAAAACTCTCACACACAGACATATATATATATATATATATATATATATATATATATATATATATATATATATGAAAAAGGAAAAACAGTAAATAGTTTATATTTTCATTGACGTTTTCTCTTCATTGAAAGACTTTCTGAAGATGACCGATTTGAAGAAAATCAGAGTCCAGAATTTGAATATATGTAATGCAAGGAGAGAAAGGGAGAGCGAATGTAACATTTACTTCCAAGCTTCAGTACATTACATGTTTAGTTCTGCTTAATAAAGCTTATTTGCATCAAATGAATATGATCAAACTTATCGAATGTGTGCGTGTAAAGTGATTTTCTTTTCTAGGCTGATGAATCTTTTTACATTAATCAAATAGAAAATAGCCTAATGAAGAACATGAAAGCATGTAAATTATAGATGTTATAATGTTTTTATTGTTATATTTCGAACGGTCTTTTGCCCTTTATCAAAAAATGTATTGTTTAATAAAATTTGAATTGAAATGCAACTTTTATGAAACGTGGACATTTTTAACTTTTAAAAACTGTCTGCAATAATTTTTCAATACAGAAATATATATATATATATATATATATATATATATATTTATATAAAAATATATGTAATGCATGTTAGTTGTGCATGTTTGTATGTATGTGTAGAATCACTGCAAATTGACATGAGAGTAATTAGGTAGAGCAAGAGACCAACTGTCTGAGGCGGAAGCACAACACAAGAGGCGTCTGTCACAATACCTTTATATTTCTCCACTACCACTTCGTATTTTCCTGCTTGGAAGTGCTTACGGAATAATTCCTGTGCCAAGCTCCAAATTTGCCGGTCTATTCTTCTCTCGATGACAGGCATTGATGTATTTAAGGCTGTGAAAATATTAAAAAGAAAGAAGCATGCGTTCAATTTTAATTTTTTTAAATCAGGCAAAATGTTAGGTCGTAAAAAAGAGTCCAGATACAAAGCTGTAATTTTCTAAAATTTATGTTATGCTTTTTGGGCAATCCCCCGTCGTCCAAATTTACTTTTTCTAAATTATATTGTTAAAATAGTTCGCAGGACATTTTCATTATTAATACAACATTAATACACATAGAAAATTCTATTAAATATTTCCTCCAATAGATCCTAAAATTACCCAGTTAATTTGTGCTACCATAATACGATAATGTATCTAATTTCATATGAGCATGTTCTACACAATTGTCATTCTTAATCTTATCGTGCTGTATTTTTTTTTAATATATTACTCTATTATTAAAATAATCATTTTTTTATAGAAATCGCTCCAGACAATATTTGAAGAAAATTGTTGCAAAGAACTAAAAAAAACTATTGCTTCAAGGTTAAAATATTGTCAACGATATGTGTTAGATTGATAGATTCTGACCCAGAAAAAAGCAATTATTCTCCATTTATCAGAAACATCGGTCATGGAATGTGATAACGAAAAGACAAAATGAGGGAAGCGAGAGTTAAGAGGCTGTCGAAGGTAAACCCAAAGTCTACTTTCTACTTTTCAATGTTTAATAAATGTATTTTTTTAAATCTCCAGATTAAAGTGTAAATTTAGAGAGGGAGGTTTTAAGAACTAAGCATATTTAGTTAATGAGACACAATGTTTGTAGGTAGGTGGTCATGCGGAACCTTCTTTTCTTGTAGCCACCTGGAGAAAGGGATGAGAAGTGTAAAGTTGAATATAGTTATAACACAATCAACTGGTGTTATAGTATTGTTTAATCAAGGGAGGCGCGAGAACGCTCTATCCCTTAATAGATTTCAAGAATGGCCTATGCTGGAAATCTCATTTCTTTGATCAATCATAACTCAAAAACCTATAAACCAAATTAGTTAAAACTTTGCACAAATTTTTTATTTGATAGGTTCTATAAGTGTGTAGAATTTCAGCATCATTAGTCAAGGCAACCGAGAGATCCAGAAAGTTCAATCATGAAATCATGTTATGTGTGTGTGTACGTACGTACGCACGTATGTGCCACCCTGTATCTCATCAACTATTTGATGGATTCAGCTGATTTTTGGCAGAGATAGTTTCTAGGGTCTATATGATGGCATTTTAATTTCAGTTCACCATATACCTTAGTTTTCCAGAAAATTTCAAGAAATCTTATGAGAAGGCATTGTATTGAGTCATAGCCTTTACAAAAGTGGTGACATTCCATGAAAAATGCCAGTATACTGAAATCATATGCCTTTAATAGATGAAAATTCATATACACTAAATGTACAAAAGCAAGGAAATTCCCAAATGTTTATACTTTTATTGGCATTAAGGGTATGACTACATATCAACCAAACCCTTTCATTATCACATCACTACAGTATAAATATCTATGCATGAGTGGATGAAGTGTGTGAGGTGCGCTGAAGAAAAAATCCTACCAGTAAAATACATAGCCCTGCTGTGCTCGTATATCCTTAATGACAATAAAAGTGTAAAAATTTGAGAATTTCCTTGCTTTTGTACATTTAATGTATATGAATTTTCATCCTAACCCTATTAAGGGCATATGATTTCAGTATACTGGCATTTTTCATGGAATAATACATTAGATACAATAATATTATACATTGTCTACGGCATGTATAAGTATCTCTAATCTAGGTTTGAGCTAACGGAGAAGACAACACGATGACGACCCAGACACGGTTTTCACGTAGTAATTCAAAATTATGAAGTTGTATAAAAGTACAATCGAATAATTTTTAAATGAAGTTTATAATGAAAGTAGACTAACATATCATTAAAGAATCTGCCATTGCTTCCTAGAAACATCTGTATAGAGTTTAAAAGAGATAATATATACATTTGAATAACATGGATTATTCAGACTACTATTTTTATCCAGGATGGTATTTTCACAGTAGTCCGAATAATCGAAATAATCTAAATCATTGAACTTCATCTAAACAATTACGAAATATAATATTTTTGTAATATCCATTTTAGGAATTAAAAGATAGCGGATGATAGTCGAGCTTATTTAAGTATGTATTTGTTTGTTTGTTATGGCTCCTTTGGCATCTCCCCTTTAACCATCTTCTCAATCCAACTGTAAAAAAATTAAACTCTTAGTACAGTATCGAAATCCAGATGAAATTCTGTTAAATATATCATTTGATTACTTCCAAAAGTGCCCCCTCAATTTCTCCCTCCTACCACTTTCTCTGAATTCATCATATCTCATCTTAGACTGGACCACGCTAATCTTAAGGAGGGTGAATGTAGACTATAAACGAGCCAGATAAATTTTGTTTGAGCAGGAAACTAGAAATTCTTAAGCTTAAAGATGGTAAAAGTCTACTATACTTAAGAATCGAAATTGCTATAATTTGAGATTGAATAAGCCTTCATTTCGTAGAGCTACTAAATAATAATAATAATAATATATATATATATATATATATATATATATATATATATATATATATATATATATATATTATAATAACTTTTTACCAAACATAAATCTTAAATGAAGTATTGTAGCTGAGGTAAACGTTACCTGTTTGACCTATTTTATAATAGAGTTTCAAACCATTAGAGACGATCAGTTGAATCTTATTGCAAAATATGGAGTGGGCGTAGATATTTGGGGTTGTTCCGTATAGCTAATAAAAACTAGTAGCTTTAATTCGTAGTAAATTCATGAAAAAGTATCTGCCTTTTAAATGTTGAAGGAATGATAGAATGTTAATTTCGCAGTTGACCTAATTAATGCCTTCATGAAACAAAAAAGAACGTTTCGGTGTAGCTTACTTGCCATAAATAATTGTTGATATTACACTTACCTATAGAGAGAGAGAGAGAGAGAGAGAGAGAGAGAAAGAGAAAAAAGAGATATAGATCAATAGATTCATGAACTCAGATGTTTAATATAACATGCAAATCAAATCTCTAAACATGTAGTATCCTTAATTTACTATTTATTTACACAATGTTTCGATTTTTTAAATCAAAGACTTTGAATGAAATGAAACGGTTCAACAGTATAAGTTTATATAGAGAGCAGTTCAGAAAACTTGGACCAATTCGAATTCAATCGAATAATAAGAAGAAAGTAGACGAAAAACATTTTAAAATGGTATCAAAATGTTCAATATGTAATTAAATCAACCTGGGCGACGAACTACGAAATGTCTTCCACCGTAGATTGCCCGCTTCGAATTGCCAAATGCATCGCAATTTTAGACATTCACTTGACGATGGGCTGACGATTAAAACAATTGCCGAAGCATTGCGAATATAAAAACTAAATGGGGGCGCTTATCTGAATAGAAACAATGCAGACAACACTAAAACGTTTTGCACTATTTGTGTATCACTGCCAAAAAGCCGTCCAAGTTGTGACTTTAATCGTATTTAAGCGTATTAAAGCATAATGATTAGGGAAGTCTCATGCTAAATTTGGTGTAATCCTTACCAGTAGTTTAGAATGATACAGTATTATATAATTATTGTAACTCTTTGTACTAGTAGGAGGAGGAGGAGTAAGAGGAGGAGGGGTAATAGTATTAGTAGTAGTAAGAAGAGAATAGGGGAGGACGAAGAGAAAGAGGATGAGGAGGAGGCGTAGTAGAAAAAGGAGGAGGAGTATGTCATGTTGACACACCGATTCACGTAAGATCACCAAGAGTAAGCAGCATTCAGATGAAGCGACTTGTGAAATTGTGAGGAAACTAGTCGCTGTATGTAACAAAATAGATTTCCATTATATAATTAGATAAAATCATGTACGACTTCCGCATAAAATGACTTAATGGTGGTTGACATGCCGTAAAATCCAACAGAAAATGGGATTAGTAGTAGTAGTAGTTGTAGTTGTAGTAGTAGTAGTAGTAGTGTGTTCACTTTCAGCTCTTATGAGACATTCAGCATCCAAAAGGTTCTACATGCTTGATTTAGTGTAAGTATGTTCAATAATTCTTTAAACGTTGGTTTTTAGTAGCATTAGTAGTAATATTAATAATAGTAGTAGTAGTATCGATAGCAGTACTAGTAGTAATATCATCTTGATCTAATGTTACAAGCGGCATCGCAAAAGTTCCTTTATGTGAATTTTGGTTAGAATTCTTTAGCATTTATATTAAAGCTTATCAGTGTATTTAGTCGTAGCAGTTAGAATATTAACATTTAAGACACCTATCTGACGCCCCAGGTATCGCAAGGGTGTATCATGTCAGAATTGGTGTAATTCTGTAGATTATCTTTGGGGACTATAAGTACTCAAAAGACACATACTAATGCAAAATGTTCAAGTATAATATAGATAATTTCATAGTGATCATATCGATATAAGTGTTGATGGTACTGTGCTAAACATAGCTAAAGCTCATGTGTTTGTTTTCTGCCGTAGCACATGAAGGAGAGATGACCGCTGAAAATCACTTAAGTAACCTATTAGATCGGATGGTATGAAATATTTGAAATTTTATAAACATTGAATAGAAGAACAAACTGTTCAAAATGTTACATTTTTTATTGGCGTTTCGGGGAATTAGTCATTTTTCAGAATCCATTATGATGAGTGGTGGGGGTCAATTCATGAATAGTTTTAAAAAATTATTTTAATAATCAAAGAACATGAAAAAGTTTAAACGTTGACACATTTTGTTTTTATTCGTGTAAAAATAATATTTTCACTTACTAAATAAATTGGCTGCTCACACCAGTCATACTATAGCATGATAAAGGTGGCATCAACCCAAAGGTCATTTATAAGAGTCGATAGAGAACTTATTGAATTTATCATTTAATCATGTTTATATATTATTTTATTTTACTTCAGCTAGCTCTCAGAGGTCCTGGGGCTAACATATGAATTCTATATGAGATACATAGATATCCGAGTGTTAAACCAAGATTCTCACCTACTTCTCAGTTGTTGAGTTAGTATGAGCCAGTTTATAGCCGTGTCGAGGTGCTCTAATTTGGGCTTCGAATTCGAATTTGTTATTTTGAATATTTGGACAGGGTTTACTTGTAGGGAAAAGTATTGTCATGTCAGGTTGTCCTGACACACCCCTGTACAGAAAGACCGAGGAGACTCGAGGAAGGTGTCTTATAAGCGTTCAAATTATCTTTTATATGCCCGTGTGTGTTTAAAGTGTGTTCCTCGGGTTAAACATTTGAATTTCTTTTGGTAAATATAAAAGCATGTAAATAATACGTGTTAGTATAACTTTAATATTTCGGACAGTCGCCCTCCTTTATAAAAAATAAATATTTTAATACAAATTGATTAAATATATAACTATGAAAAACTGAAAATTTTCTAACATTGTACAACGTTCATTTCAAATGTCCTTTGATAACGGTTCCGTGACTTCACGTGTATGGTGGCTCCGCGTTAACCTATACACTTGAACTGCAGATAAGATTTATTTGTTTTGTTAATATCTGGTTTCCAACGTAAGTACGTTTTTCGTGTTCTGATAATCGCTACGTACAAATGAATGTTTCAATTAACACGTTTTTTAGTCAAAAGCAGATCTTTCTCCGTCTGTAAAAACACATGCGTATTACAAACGCAACCATCAGAGTTCAGATCTGATTTACGTGTGTTTAGTTTAAATTGTTATGCTTGAAAGTTGACTAATCTTCTAGAAGTAATTCAGCACGTTTAGTTAGATTTTGAACAGCCCCGACCAATTCGTCTGTTGAAATTATTTTCTTCTTCAATAACGAGCTTGTATATCAAATAGATTGTCGGACATGTTGTGGTAATAAACACGCGAATCCTTGAGAAAACTATAGAAACTCGCGAGGCTACGGCCATGTGATCTTTGTGGCCATGGCTGTATAACTCATCTGACGATAAGTCGCTCTCTTTAAAGTAATTTGTGAAAAAGTCCCCTAAATTATTTGTTTTTTTTTACTATTGAGTCACCACTTATCAAGGCCAATGCCGTGCACAGTTGCTAACGTTACAAAATGATGACGTCATTGATCAACACAGAGAGAGTAAGGAGATCCTTTCGGCGTATCATCTAGACGACGTGTGATCCAAAGGGGTCGTCTATACACGAATCATTTAGTATACTTATAAATGTGTGTGGATCTTGTTTGTTTGTATTTGTGTATGTACTTTTCCACCGTGCACACTTGATTGCGTCACAAAAGCGAATAAGGCTATAAAAGTTAGCATTCATCATGACGTAATCGATGTCCAAGTACATATATAGACAGGTTTCATCCTTGATGATAATAATTCGGTAAGAAAAGTATGTGAGAGAAGAACTAAGAGAAAGATGGAGTGGAAGAGATATGTAGTTAATCGTTTACCTTTTAATAAAGTCAAATGTATTTGTACATTATATATATATATATATATATATATATATATATATATATATATATATATATATATATATATATACATATGAGAAAGGAAGGATGAGCGAAGTGATGGGAAATGAAAAAGGAAAAACCAATAGATGTTTTATATGTATTCATCAACGTTTCGTATTTACTTGTAAGACTTCCTCATGATGATAATTTTAAGAAAAATATCAGGAAAGTACATAGAAATATTGGGTTGACATGATGGGTTGATGAGAAGAAGTAGTAGCCACTACTGGGGGCGCAGGACCAAGGTCCGGGCTGAGAGAAGTCGGTGGCAGATATATATATATATATATATATATATATCCGTCCCGTCACGCAAAACGTAGCGAGTAAAAAACGTTTCTCTTTCTAGCCCCCGCACAAAACAATTTCAAATAGTGAGAGGAAGCGATAAAGGAAATAGCAAGTCAGACAATCCTCGCCGCATAGAATGAATTGGGAACAAACCCCTCCACTCTAAATGAAAAGTTAACGGTAGGTTTTTTTTTCTTCTGTAGGTCATCAGAAATGTTAATAATATTTTATTCTATGATATTATATGAATATGATTGCGAACACTGACAAAGCATACTTTTTTGTCGTCAATTCTGATAGAGGGTGTACGCTAGTAACTAAATATCTGTTTCTTCTTTAGTGTTCTTAGTTATTTTTCATATGAAGTTGAGTAATTATATTCGGCGGAAGTTATGTTCATCCCTGTAATAATAATCTTGCTACTCGAGACTACAAGTCGACTCACCCTTGCGGCAATATGTTTCGTCTTTTTCCGCGTTTTGTATGATGCGATTCAGCACGCTGTCCAGTTGTTCCTTGGTGAGCGGCCGTTTCCTGTTGCTGCGTGACCGTGGCCGATGAAAACAGAAGTAATAGATGAGGGCAAAGACGATGAGGACGAGCAAGGAGACGACGACAGAACCGGCGATGATTCCAGCACCGCTGCCTTCTTCGTTCCTTGGTTTCTCTGTGGTTAAATTGTCGCAGTTGACGATATCTGCAGAAAAGGGCAGACGAAAGGAGAAAGAAAAAAGAAAACGTTGTCAACGAAACAAACAAACAAGCAAGCAAGCAATCAAACACCATTATTAAAAAATGTTAAAATTTAAAAAAAATTAGAATAAAAGTAACACAGCACTCTCAATCAAGCAATTTGTTTATCTTTATAGTTTTACAAAAAAAGTTCACAGTATAGACAGATTGTTTTATAAACTAGTTTCAGTCACTAAGATACCACATTAACTCTATAGGTAAAACTTACTTAACATTATTATTCCTACTGGTTTGACGGTTGTTTTATTTACAAAAAGTAGATGTACACATTCATCAGTTGGGGGTGGGGCGCCTAAAAAAGAACAGAGATGGCTGAAAAATAAGATGCTAAGTACGGTGGTAAGAAGAACCATCCCAAATCTATATAAGTATGAGTGACTCACGCGTTGTTTCAAGAGCCGAAAACAAGTTTTCTTAGTTATTTTTCATAAGTCGTTAAGAATATATATTTGGACTTTTTGAGACTGAACAGAACCATGCCTCCTTCTGAGTGGAAAAATCAAAAAAGGGGGTGAGGCTCATTTGTACCACCAGCTGAGAGACTGCTAACTGGGATGGAGTCTGATAAGACCTTAGATCAGTGCGCACCATGATTAGGCAGGGAACACGTACTCAAACTTGGTTCGTCCAAACACACATAAACTAGCGGTGTGTATTCACCTTCTTTTAAACAACGAAGTGTGTAGTCTCCTCTTATCACAGCTGATATTGACTTTAAGCTGATGTGTAAAGTAAATGTGTTATTATCATTGTCGTTTCCCTCTTTTGAAAATTCTTTAGGGGCATTTAGTATCCAATATTAGAAAATGCGTGTTGACAGACTTGGAACTCATGCGATACAACTGTTATATTTTTAAACGCACCCACCGTTTTATATAATATATAGGCATTAAAATATCCCTTCCTTCGTAGAGAGGATAGATGACATTATATTAAGTGACTTCAGAGTCTTCTGTTGACACGGCGGTCGGATTTTAACAGAATAAATACTAGGAGTAATGTAATATTGAGGAGGCTTATTTTATTTACTTCTCCAAGAGTTTAGACACAAGGTCAGGTGTTAAGTTGAAAAGCCAATCAGGATTAGCGCACTCTGGCCTACAAAAATGCCTGAGCAGCCCCGTCGCCTCAGGCGATTAGCGATAAACTAACCTCTTCTTCAAAGAGAAGGTAAAGCCTGGGAGGGTGGACTTCTGGAGACTGAGCAGGACCATATCTCCGCCCGACAGCAACAAAGTCACTATCGAACTGCTTGTCGAGGACAAATCTCCGACTGGTATGAAGAGAAATAAGTTGGTCACCTGATTGAGAAGGTTTATTGTTACTGATTGTTATTAGTGAAAAATCACTGATAAACGACTGGTGCGAGAACATCAGGTCAGTTCCAATAGTGATGGAAAAGGCCTTGAGTTCTAAGAATCTGGTGAGACTTGCTGTCAATCAAACTGCATAAAAAAGCACAGATTTGTATCAATAAGGAATCGCTGGCAACGATATGTATGCAACCGAAAACGAATAAGAAATCATACATACTGATGGGTTGTTTGAAGATTTAATTTGGCAAAAATTATGAATATTATTGAAGGGGTAACATGAGCAAAACTATTTTGTATCGATGTATGTTAGTTTCAATTGAGATGGTAATTCGGCTTTACGATTGCGTTATCATTGCCTCTTTACTAAGTGAGTGTATGACGTTATTACGTGTAACAAGATTCATACGCGCCAACACATTTTGAACAATACACGACGTTAACTTCAGTTCGCAGTGTATGGGTGCAACCTCTCATTTGAAAATTCAAATATAAGAAACAAGTAACAACAAAATAGTTACAAACGTCATGAATATTTACGTTAACTTTTAGATAGGAAAAAAATACAATTTTCTTTTTTCGTCTCAAAACAATTTTCTATTATAAAGAGTAGATATTAGCCACTGGTCAATAGCTTTAAACCTGTTTCGTATTAAACTTTGAGAATTTGGGATGCGGAAAAAATACCGAAGCCAGGTTGATGACTTCAGACTATTCGCTTATATCGTGTGTGTACGTTTTCAACGTCCAACTATTTTGATTAGAATTTGTAACGTTGAAAACCTACAGAACGTTTATTCGATTTGAAACTATCAGATTTAGAGTTTTATTATGATTGTATTTTCAGTAAGGTTTTACATAAATATCGTTACGACTACGTTGGTGGGAGACGTTCATTAACAGAAAATACAACGTTTTATTTTTTTTTATAATTATAGAAAGCCAAAATTAAGAATAAAAATACTGATTTCGGGTTCGTGGGTGTGAGCATACGTTTCTTGAGATCTTTAATTTTATCGGCCAACGCCGAGATACGGTCCCGCTAGAATATGGATAAATACAAACCTCAACTTAATATAAATGAACAGATCTATTGTCTCTTTTATAAATGTCAATTATTTGGCAAGATTGGTATTTTATCAAGTTGCCGAATATGACTGAATTAAAAAAATTCGAATGTATTTGGTTTACTTAAAAAAGGAGAAAATATCACACTGAGAACAGGAAAACAAGAAAAAGTCACACTAAAAACAAAAAGCTCAAATATTAAATGCAAAACAAAAACAAAGGGAATGAATGCCATTTTAGGCAATGCAAATATGAAAAATAAAAGACTGTAAATACGAAATTAAAACATACCGATGAAGAGATTTTAGTGAGGGTAAAATATTGGAAAGCGTCAAAGAATGTAATCATGTACATTTTGAATGTGCAAATAGAATTAAGTTAGCATTACTTCTGCACAAACTGTCGGAAGCTTATTTTACATTTTTCGTTATATTATTGCTTTTTATTTTTTATTTTCTTTAATTTTGATAATTTTTATTTAATCTTTAATTAAACATTTTTTCTTGTCTTCGGGCTACCATACATATTTTTTATTCTTTACCTCATAGACATGGTTCTAGTAAACCTTCAGTATGTTTCCATTGGTTTGCATATATATCCCATACACCTAGTTTAGTGTGTGGACTGACGATGAAACGCTATCCTCTTCTGAGGCACAAATTCAAAACCTGTGCAAGTCTCATTTTTCACTTTGTGATATTCTTTTTTATTCAAAGCACTGTCGATTGAATTAATTGTTTATTTAATTATTTCACCCACTCACACATTAGCATAAACAAAAAGTGTAATACATAATATACTGTCGAAAATAAATAGCAATGTAAAACATATAATAATATACATATATATGTATACATATATATATATGTGTGTATATATATATGTATATATATATATGTATGTATATATATATATGTATATATATATGTGTGTGTATATATATGTGTATGTGTGTGTATATATATATATGTATATATATATATATTTGTATGTATATACACATATATATATATATTTGTATGTATATACACATATATATATATGTATATATATGTGTGTGTATATATATATATATATGTATATATATATATGTGTATGTATATACACATATATATATATATTTGTATGTATATACACACATATATATATATATGTGTGTGTATATATATATATATGTATATATATATATTTGTATGTATATACACATATATATATATATATTTGTATGTATATACACACATATATATATATATATATATATATATATATATGTATATATATATATATTTGTATGTATATACACATATATATATATATATGTATATATATATATATATATATATATATATATATATATATAATTAAATAAACACTGGTTTGGTACAGTCAACGTTAATTAACCAAGGTATCGATAATATTACATCTCCTCAGAGACTGAATAAAAATAAAGACCGAAAAAAACATGCATTTTAACCGCCACCAGAAAAAGCGGGATGTAAAAAAGGGGTTTATTGATGAAATATTGAAGGGTTAACAGACAGCGATGACCGATATATTCGGCTGACACATAACCTTAGATAGTATTTGACTTTTTCTTTTTCTACTTTTTTTTTTCACATCCTGTTATTTTCTGTTTCAATGCGTGTTTTTTTTCACTTTTTTCATTCAGTCTCTGAAGAGATGTAATATCATCGAAACGTTGGTTAATGAACGTTGACTGTGTCAGTGTCTATTTAATTGTATGAATGCTCCACTCGTTATTGAGCAATTTTGAAAATATTGGTTGTATGTTTATTTGTTAATATATTTTAACTTGATTAAATATATATTTATATATAATTTTGATATTTTCAAAGGGCATGAATATAGTATGATTTTAATGTGTAATTGACAGATAATGAATGTAATTGACAGATAATGAATGTAATTAAGTATACTTGGTAGAGGGTGAGAACATAGGGTCCTTTTCTAGTCGGCACATTCCCGGGTGATAATACAGAATTGCTCATTGAGAGGATTCTCCACCAGCACTCGCTAAATGTTGGGGCATTCTCAAGTGCCGTTTCCTCTTGTTCTGGTATTATGCAACTTACTCATCTTTCATTCTTTTTAGTTTCTTATATCACGGTGGTCGATGCTATTGACGGGTCATCAGTGTGGATAGGCGTAACAAAAGTATCACACCGAGATTCGAAACCCAGATATGCACACCAGATTTTTCTTTGATATTTTCTGACATTCATAAACAGTCGTTTTTATTCATAAACAATTACTGTTGTTTTTCAACTGTCGTAAGTCGAGGAGAAAACGATGAACTGGAATCTTGTATTAATGTATTGTTAAAATATTTAAATTGTGAGTTCTAAATAAAATGATTCCCAAACAATTATCAATTGATTTGGTATGAGTTATTTTTTTCTTTTGGAATTAGCTAAAATGCTATTTATAAAAACATACATATACAGGGTGGGCAAAAATAAGGGTCCTATTTTTAAAAATTCATAACTTTTTTATTTATTGATTTTTAAAAAATTTTTTTTTTTAGAATAAGTAAATGACCCCTTCCGAAGCAAGCATGAGCCGTATTAGCCATAAGGAACGTACCCTCATTTAGAAAACATTATTTTTGCTAAAAAAACTCAAAACAGTGTAAAAAACAATACTTTAGTTTTTGTAAGTTTTAAGAAGTGTTTTTCGGCTAAAATTTGTTTTGTTTATTTCAAAAAATCTCGGAAAGGTCAGTCTACACACACATAAAGTTTGGTGAGTTTAACTTTTATTTTGTGGAAGTTATTCAAATTTAAAGATAGGACCCTTATTTTGGCCCACCCTGTATTAAGCTCAATTTTATCCCAAAGAGAATATTGAGCCTCTATTTTGCTTGCCGGTTGAAAAGTGAATTCAATATAAGAAGCTTATTTAAAAAATGCTCAAATAAATAATTAATATAATCATGTCCTATATATACTTGAAGAATACCTGTCCGAGGACGGGTAAATGAATTCCTCAAACTAAACAGTTTTGAAAAAGATTGTGTCCTTACGAAGATTAAAATAAACATATATAAAAAGTGAAAGTTTAGGAATATTTATTAATTGATGTCTTACATTAACTGTAAGAATTTGACAAAAATCGAAGGCTTCTGACTTGTCAGGAAGGGCTTCCATCCCCTATTTGCATATTTTGCATTAAACTTAATTCAACTTAATATAGCTCATAGTGTGCACCTGTCATCTAGCAGCTGTGTTCCAAAAGTCATAATGATCGCTGAATTAGTTTAGAAGTAAATTTGATGCGTACAAATATATAAACATATGCATTTATATATATTTATTTCTTTTGAAGATTAGTGAGACGGAAACCTCAGCAAATTGCGCGATTATTAAGAAAAATTCCAAGATAAAAGCGTGATATTTATTTATATATGTATTACAAGAGTGCAGAACAACATAGGTACCGTCGGTTTCAAATACAAGAGGGAACGGTACTTGACCGCCCTCTTTTGTCTCTCTTCAGTCTCCGTTGGGAAATGACAAAATCAACAGATCACAACAGAGGCTGAAGAGGGTTGATAGAAAGGCGGTCACGTACCGTTCCCTTCTGTTGGATTGGAAACCGACGGTACCGATGTTGTTCTGAACTTCTGTAATGCATTACATATATATATATATATATATATATATATATATATATATATATATATAATATATATTTAATACCCAGCAACGCCATGTACGTCAGCTTATATCTATATATAAGAAATGTAAGTCGTAATCGTTTGTAAGAGTGTTTAACGTTTAATGAGGATTTTAATGTTTTACTAACCATCCATTACGCGTCCACAGACGTTGTCAAAAGTGCCGTTGCTCTTCTTAATTGTGCATCTGGATTCTTTTTCACAGCTGAAAAGAAAAGTGCCGATCAATAAA
Source organism: Sepiola atlantica (assembly GCA_963556195.1). Classification (NCBI taxonomy): domain Eukaryota; kingdom Metazoa; phylum Mollusca; class Cephalopoda; order Sepiida; family Sepiolidae; genus Sepiola; species Sepiola atlantica. Next base: position 163,724,864 of record OY744522.1, on the reverse strand, counting down.
AGACAGAATTGATGAAAAAACTTAGTGTACAATATTGGTTCATTGAAAATGTAAAGGGAAGAAAAACACTGTTTTCGAAATATGTTTTATTGGATTATAGTCTGTGTTTCTTTTGTTATAATATGCTACAGACCACGGAGAAAGCTGCACAGAACAATGCGATTAGAACTAACGTCATTAAGGTTAAAATAGATACAACTCAGAAAAATAGTAAATGCAGACTGTGTAGACAAAGGAACTAAACAGGAAATCACATAAAAAGTGAATGCAGCAAACTAGCCCATAGGGAATACAAGAACTAACATGACTGTGTGGGGAAAGCAGTATACTGGGAACTATGCAAACGACTACATTTCGAACACGCGAACAAATAGAACAAACATAAACCAGAGACAGTACTGGAAAACGAAAAACACGAAATGCTTTTTGGATATGGAGGCCGGATGTCATAATAATTAACAAGAGGGTAAAATCCTGCTAAATCGTAGATTTTGTTGTACCACCAGACACAGGGTGAAGATCACATCAATGAGACAGAAAAACGAAGTAAATACACGGAACTCGCCAGAGAATTCAAATTGATATGGAGTATAAATAAAGTCAATATAATACCAATAATCGTAGGAGCACTAGGAAAGGTCCCGAAAAACCTCGAAAAAAGACGGGAAAATTGAAATCAAAAGGTAAGCTGAGGCCATACGACAGACTGCAATGATGAAAACTGGCTGAAATCTCACGGAAAATCTTTGAATTCGGAAACAAATCCACATTAGCTACGAATGCTTACCAGTTGCTTGGAAGTCGCAATAGGAAGAAAAGAAAAACGCAAAAAGAACACCACCATATGAAACTAAGGAAAAGAAAATGTAAGAAATTTCAAAAACTAGACACCCCACCCCCACCTCAAAAAAGTGATGGAACCCGCCTCGGCTTATACCACACAAAATAGTCGTGAAGAGTCAAGGATGAAAAGACCGAGGACGGAGAGCACTAACCAGACCCCCACTAGAAGAGTCCGCAGAGGAATGGGACCTTGGAGAGGCTTATTTCCGTGTAAATACCAGAGAAGACTAACAGTTGTTGCCAGCGAGATGTCGATGGTGGACGTCTGTTGTAATGACGCAAAGTCATTTACAATAGTTATCGAAAGAGGTGGAAAGTACTAGAAATCTGGGAGGACTCTTCGTCACTCAAACTCCAGGGAAAACCACCGGTAATTTTCAGTGAGCAATCACTGATGATGACCTGTGTGAGAACTCCTAGTGAGCACGCATGATAATAACACTGGAAGAACAAAACAAAAAGATGGTAGGAAAAAAACAAAAGATGGAAGGAACACTATATGCACCCAAGAGAACTGAAACTGAAACAAAATCTCATAAATTCTGACTTCCTCACAAAAAAAACATCATCTTTGGCTGATACGACACTAAATAGTCGTGAAGGGTAAATGAAGATGGTAAGACTGAGGAGGGAAAGCACCAACCAGACCTCCACTGGATGAGTGCAATGAGTACTGGTAACTTCGGGATGCTTATTGCTATCCAAATCCCATCGAAGGCCACTGATCGTTGCCAGTGAGAAATTAATAGTAAGCGGCTGTTGCGATAACGCAAAGTCAGTTGCAAAGGATATCGGAAAAGGTGGAGAGTACTGGAAATCTGGGAATACTTGTTCCTACCCAGACTCCAGGAAACACCACCGGTTATTATCAGGGAGTAATTTCTTATGATAAGATGTGTGAGAACTCATATTGAGTACAAATTTCAATAAGGCAAACACTGAACAATGATAAATACGATTCAGTAAATGTTTGACACGGAATTTGATTCGGAATTCTGACTAAAATGAGGTGACAATTCTTGTATTGATCGTACAAACAATGGGGCAATTGAAATCTGGGGAAGATTAGGGAAAAAATAAACAGTGGTAAGATCTATTAACAAATTAAAAAATCTAAGTCCAACACGGGTCTGATAGATGAACTGAGACACACAAGGAGCGGAGTTTACACAGAAGGCCGAGTAATGTTCATTTTTCAATAAATTCATGTCCACCTACTCCGGACTGTTTCTTAATGTAATAAGAAATGTTCGAAGAGACTGACGAAATACATTTATTACCGTCTTAAATAGGGATTGTCGGATGCTCTCATTATTATAATACTATTGCTCTAAGCCATTAAGCCATTTATTCAGATACACCTTTTAAAGGAATCCTCATTCGTAAACACTTGGATTTACCGATTGCTCATATATATTTTCTGTTCCAGAAATTCTTTTAACCAAATGCAAGTTCCAAAACATATTGTTTCATTATTTCAATTACGAACGTTTAAAAAAATATTAATGTTTCGTGTTTTCAAGACAAGATGAAAATGTTATAAGTTTATAATATTCAAGTCAGATCGATTTCAAATCTCCTCTCAAGACCCGTTATAAAAAGTATTTGAGGTAGTCAAGTGGGGTTCAATCATGATTTATAAATCATATGGATATTCTCTTGCATTGTTATCATGTCTTAAAAAAACTGGAAGATTAATATTTCTGAAACGTTCGTAGCCAACATAACTGATATAATAAAGTAAAATGTTTTTGAACTCGTTTTTGATTAGAATAGTTTTTTTCTAAGACAACAAATATAATTGTAATAGCTGTTTTACTAGGCAAAAATAAATCAGAACAGAGTAAAAGTTTGGGTGTAATTTAGATACTATATCGAATAACTCTTACATTATTTGAAATAATTTTAAATATATAATAAAAATGTGTGTGGGTATGTCTAAAGTGGATAGAGTACATGATATTTAATTAGTCATGACCGTAGGTTTTACGCTATGGGCGATTCATCAGATGGCATTATCACGTTTTAGGGTATTATATTTAAAAGCCGATACCAATCAGCTACCAGTATATATAGAGAGAAGAAGACATAAGTGAATAGGATCAATAGAGTGAAATAAAATAATTGTAGCCAGATAGGTAAGTAGACAGACAGACAGACAGACAGACAGATAGATAGATAGATAGATAGATAGATAGATAGATAGGTAAAATAAGATTTTTTAATGTGAATCTTTCAATTTGTGTTCATTTACACTAATTACAAAAGAGAGCAACTTACTTTTTAAGTGGTTTACATTTCTCAGATCGATCCACTGTGTCTGAGTACATGTTTTTTGCGAGACAGTCTTCACATATACCTGGAAATCACAAGAAAAGAATAAAATAACGTCAAAATCGATAAATTAGAAGGGAACATTCTTCGAATATACAAGCGCAGTAAATCAAATATTTATTGGAGAACCAATTTAGTTGCTTCAACTTTAAATGTTGATATTTTTCTACATTTGCGGTGATTTCTGATAGCATCTGACATTAGGAAAAATCGAAATATATAATCAATAATATATATATATATATATATGTGTATATATAAATATATAAAGTTAGGTACGTGTGTATATATATATATACCTCTAAACTAACGAACAGGTTATTATGCATTTTGGAATATATATTCTAGACCACACAGTGAGAAACATTGGAACATTATTTTTTTTGTAAATGTTTACATTTAGGAGGTGCATATATGTTTTTTTAATTTATTTATTCATTTTCTGAATCGATCATTATGAATTATGGAATATATATTCTCGGCAACCAGGTGAGTAATATGAGCACATAATTGTTTGTATAAACTTTACTATTTAGGGGGTTTGCCAACTTAAACTCGCTCCCGCCCCCAAATAAAAGAGTAAATAGGAAAGACTTTTTTAATTATAAGAGAAAGGCATGTCTCTACATCAAGTTTTAAGTTTTATTAAATAATATATGTTAAAAGGATAGGTTGGCATACTAGTGTGGTTGGTAAAATCATAAACTATTGAACTCATCATTAAGAATTATGGAATATGTATTCAAGGCAACAGGATATTAACGTGTAATCTTTACCATTTAGGCTGGTGCAACCAAAACCGTACCATACGCCGTAAGGCAACAAAAAAAAGAAAGATTTTTACTAATGCAATATTTATTGATTATTCCTGTATCGGAACGGGTATTATGCAGAATATATATATATATATATATATATATATATATATATATATATATATATATATATATATATATATATATATATATATTACTATCTTTTAAAGTGATTGTAATCTGTTGATGTTAGATCCAGATAATATGGTGGGTGATGTATGATTCTTTCGACATATTTTTCTATGAGATTTTTAGTTCGATGTCTATGAAAAATTAACAGAGGTTCTAAAGAAAACATGTTGACAACAATAAGGATAAATAAAACCGGATATTGTGTTTTTATTCGTGTGTCTAGGCGTAAGAAACGCTCTGGAAGTCCGGTATAAAAATCCATTTCTATAAAATAATGCATTCTAATAACTATATGCCAGTGCCTTTACATCAACCTTTTACTAAGACGAATATCTATATAAAAATTTAAAAAATAAAATTATGAAATAATTAAGAAAAATGTAGAAGACGCTTTCACTACTGTTTAAAGAGTCATAATTTATGTAAAACATATATTAGCTATATAGCTAATATATATTTTACATGTATTGTGACTTCTTGTAATTCATATGATATTGATTGTTAGATATATGTATATATATATATGTTTAAAGATATATATATATATATGTTTAAATATATATATATATATATATGTTCAAAGATATATACATATATATATGTATATATAATAAGGAGAGGTAGTTTGATTGAAGCAGTGTGTGTAATATGTATATAGATGGGTATTAGAAGGCTATCACAATGCAAGAAATGGAAATATGTAGCGTTGAGAAGTAAGACAAAAACAAGTTATTTTACATTTTAAAATTCTTCTCGTCAGAGGATCATTACCTCTGACGAGAAGAATTTTCTTTGAAATCCCATGGGTTAAGGACATTCAATTACTTTGCTTGAACTCTGAATTGTAATAAAATTTGATTCGCACCTTATTTTATTCTTTTCATTTCATCTAATGCTATATATATATATATATATATATATATATATATATATATATATATATATATATATATATATATATATATATATATATATATATATATATATATATATATATATATAAAGTGGTGTACTAAAAGCGAACTTTTAGGAAAAGTAAAACCTATTGTGAAGAGTATACAGCTCAATATCCAGGATAGAGCAGGGACATTTGCTTGCATTCGGGCAGAATTTTTCCCTGTGTTTCTTCCCCTACAACTTTTATTTTATTTTTTCAAATTTTAAATCTTGGCCTTTGCCAACTTATCTATCCCAGCGACTTCCTCTGATGATAAGATTTTGATCTTTGAAAAGCCTGGCTTAAGGAAAATTTAACTTGAATAAATTGCCTTTTTTGCGGAATATACCTTGCTCTGAGCAATTGAATTATGATTTGGCTTTTGCTTCTCTAATTCCTTTCCATTCTTCTTCATTATATATATATATATATATATATATATATATATATATATATATATATATATATATCGGCCAACCTAACAAGCACAACTATCTCAACATTTTTCACTGTAGAAGTCTTCAGATGCCGGAAGGCTTTCTACTCTAATAGCTTATTTCTTTGAACCGCTTGTTGTTGTTTTTTTATTCTTTTCCTACTCCTTGTTTCCCCGACTGTATCGACATTCAGAAATGTAAATCTAATGTGAACAAGCATCTTACTGCACAATTCTACTGTTAGGATGTCTTTATAAATCTGGCCCCTAATTCACAGTAGCCCTTACGTCTCAGTGACACTGTGTCTTGTTTGGGATGAATAGCAGTAAAACATATATATAACATGAAAAACCAATTTCTCAAAATCGTAACAGAGCCGAATCAAAATAGCCTACTATATCTTTAAAAACATATAATAAATAATGACTCCAGATACGTTTACGTTCACAGGGTAAAATCCAGTGATTCGTCATTGTGTTTATATAAAAGTGCTCAATAATTAATGGAGCCGTAGTATAGGTAGAAACCTTTATATTTATATTAACAATTTATAACATGTATACACACGTTTCAATTAAAGCCCTTGATCAAGAAAAACCTTTGAAGCCACTATTCTCAACAGAGGTGAAAATCAAACTTTTTTGTTGTATTTTCGTACCCATTTAGGATAGTGGCCTGAAGAGGTCTTGCTTATTTACAGCTCTGACCTAAATATATCTGCAGATGTATAGCACTGTATTCCAGTTATATCGTAATGGATGTGCATTCTCATCTGAAAGTTCGATTTAGAATTTAATCTATAACGATCCATTGTTCGAATGTGCTCCAATCTTCTAAACAGTTTTTCCACTGTTCCGCTACGTGTTCTGCAAACTGCCCCCAGACGACCACACCGATTGAAAAAGTGTTAGAAAAACATATTTACAAAGTCTCCACTGTATTTGCTGAGTGATGACTCCCAATAGAAAAGACGCTTAGGGAGACGAGTTTCGTCCATTATAAGTAAATGTCTAGCCTATCTTCGATTTCGAATGATCAGCCTTTCAATGCTGGGGGTGATTGGTCTATTGAAGTAGGAAAGTACCAGCTGCGCAAGACTAACATACGTTATTCAAAATAAGAGATATGGATACATCAAGCCATATCCCCGTCTACCGATACTCGTTCAAACACACACACACACACATAAACACGCATACATATATACATATATATATATACATACATATATATATGCATATATATACATATATATACATATATATACACATATATATACATAGATATATAT
>OY744522.1:163690575-163713075 GCA_963556195.1 Sepiola atlantica | reverse complement strand
GATTTGGGGATTGGAAGATTTTATATGTTTAGAATTATTCGCCATAACTTATTGTCCCCCCCCCCCCGCCACGTATTATGTATTCATCCGAACCCCCAGATTCCAATACGCAATAAACGATCAACATTTTCTAACCACTTATTCGAAATAAAGAAACACTTCCACGTTAGAATGTGAAAATAAGATATATATTTGTTAAAGAAACAAATGAATGAAAATAATTGATCTTTAAAAAAAAATCATTCCAATAAGTTTTTTACAAATAAAATGTACACATTGATCAGTATAAATTATATGTTTGGTTCAACCAATGGGATAGCGACATTGAAGTATGTACCGTCTCGGATTAGAGTTAGGGGGTCCGGTGTTCGAGTCATGCCGGATCCATTCCTCCTCTTTTACTCGGAATGTTATCACCTTACACGTGATTCTTTCTGTGAATACCTGATTTTATCAACTAAACCGAATGCCAATTAAACGGCTCTTCTGTAACGATAGTATGTTAATCTACTAACAGTTAAGACTTTTATTTTCAAAAGATATGTCTGAAATGATTTTAAGGTTTCAACCTTAATGTTAAGTTTTCGCTTGCATAAACTTATCCACTCGTGATCATCTGTCGACAAAAACACTCGGACGCTGATGTTAGTTTGAAAAAAAGTTTATTAATGTAGTTAACTTAGACAATTCATAAACCCAGAGTGAGAGACATACAAAGACTTTAACATGTGAACTGCCGCATCAGATATCTCTCTCTCTCTCTCTCTCTCTCTATATATATATATATATATATATATATATATATAGAGAGAGAGAGAGAGAGAGAGAGAGAGAGACAGATATATAACTTGTGTCGCGTTGCACCTTGCTACATTAAGCGCACTCGCCCTGAAGCCCACTCCTTTATCTGAAGTGTCACGCTGAATTTTGAAATAACGTTTTGGCAGTCTGTCACGTTTAAATGTCAAGTTACGGTTAAAATAATATTTTCGTTCGCGTAGCGATATTATCTCAATGAACGAATAGTTAGTGTTTTGGATGCGTGGTTCCGGGATCTTCCACAGACATTTATAGAATAGGAATGGCAAAATTTCTGCATTTAGACGACTAAAAAAACAAGTATGAAGCAATGGAGCAGGAAGGGCATAGCAGGCCCTATGATCTTAAGACTTTGCAATACAGTGATAATTCCTGTTAATGTATATATAAATGGAAAATAGTGTGCATGAGCTCAATGCATTTAAAATAGAATTTTAACGAACTATCTCAGTTATAAATTTGCGAGGTAGACGAGGAAACAAACACATGAGAAAGAAACTTAATATTAACAGAGCTATCAACGACGTGAGTCGAAAAAAAAGGATTAGCGGGTTTGGGACATGTTTTCCGGCTACCAGACCCCAGCTATGTACAGAAATCAGATTTTTTTTTAAATTCATTGAAGTAAGGTCAAGAGAGCGATCACTAAAGAGATGAGCCGACACAATAAGGGTTCATACTAGTATACCGTTGCAGACAGTTGAGTGACTGATCCAAGCCGGTTATAAGTCGCGAGATTTTTTTCTCAAGCAAGTTGCAAAGCTCTCTGGAGTATGAACATTATTTAGTCAAGTAAAGTCAAGGTTAAGTTTAAAATTGTATTAAAGCGTAAATTTCATGGACGCATCTTAAAAATATCAGTTCTTGTTTTTTGGGTTTTTTTTACTGCCGCCATTGAACAAATTTGCAATCAATGTTTCGTGTTTTTTTTTTCTTTGTTAGTCTGTTCGTCTCTTTTTTTGTTAAGAATAAAAAATATAAAAATTGACACATCAGACTACGTTCTTCCTGAAACAACCATCGCTTATATGAGACATGAATTTGGAAGACAAAAAATAATATGAAAATAAATATGAAAAAAGGAGCCGAAAAAGATACAGAAAGAAAAACTCCATAGTGGAGTTGAAATACAATGAGCAGATCAAGACTGCGTATCAAGTGTCATTAGAAGATAATTTGCGTCGCGATTGATCTGTAAAAGTAGGTTGACTTTATAATATCGCAATATATATATATATATATATATATAATGTCATTGATTTCAAGGCAGAGGCGACAAAATGTCGATCCGTCTAAGATAGATAGATGGATAGATAGATAGATAGATAGATAGATACTGTTAAATATAGATAGATATTGTTCAAAATAAAACAAATTCAAATCCTAACCAAATTTTAAAATATCAGATATTTTAAAAATACATTAGTTTGGCTTACAATCGTTTCAGAGATATCAACGGTCCAGCTATAAGTGTAAACAGTTAAAAAACGTAAAACAATTCTGTGACACATTAGTCATCTTCTAAAACTAATTAAACCTTCAGAGTTGGTGAAAACAATGGTTTGTGAATTATAATTGTACGAATTCATAAATTGAAAGTAAAACGCTTTTGATTCCATGGCAAATAGCATCATTTATATATATATATATATATATATATATATATATATATATATATATATATATATATATATATATATGTGTGTGTGTGTGTGTGTGTGTGTATAAAGAAGTGAGGCTACCAACATTTGTAAAACACTTTGTTCAACCATTGTTTATTATTTTATTATTTTATCATTTTATAGTTTTTTGATTTTATAACGCGTTTCAAGCCTCGTGTGGCTCTCTTCAGATATATTCTCTATTTGAAAAAATGTTTTAATTTTTAACAGTTTGATTTTCTTCGGATGTGCGCACGTATGTGTGTGTGTGCGTGCGTGTGTGTGTGTGTGTGTGTATGTGGTTTCATAGTCCTTGCTTCTCTGTGGCAAAGTTATTTTTCATTATTTTTTTATTTAGTTTTAAGTGTGTGATATATATATTCAATGGATACTAAACGTTATTTTGATAAATATACCAAATGTGAAAGGTTCATCTTAGGCTGAATTTGTTATTTTTAATCCTGTGGGTTGCGTTTCCAATGTTTTCTTGAAGCACAGGGTACAGCAAGATGATCAAAATATTGTATAGTGTCCATTGACTAAAACATGTACGCCTTAACAAATATGCAGGATAGATACCTGTATCTCACAGCTTTTTTACATTAAATATGTCATATATTTTCTTTACCTTTTAGAAACATGGTTAATATATTGTAAAATATATAGTATTTTTCTGTTTTAAATAATAGCTATATATATATATAAAGAGAGAGAGAGAGGGGATTGAAAGATACATAGAGACAGACAGACAGACACAGAATTGATTTCTCTATAGGTCTACCTCGTGTTTACCTAATGGCGCAATATCAGATTCCTAAAAATAAAATAAAAATCTGGTTTGCCATTTTGAAACTTGATATCGCAAACTCATTCAGACACATATGATTTATTGATAGATACATTAATTAACACACAAACTCCCACGTACGCACACACACACACACACACACACACACACACATATATATATATATAATATTTATAAAAAAATCTTTATAATGTATTACCTACAGACATCTATGTTTCATGCTTACACAATCTTCAGTGCAGGAACAACTCGCCACTGATTCGCAGTCAAGAGACTTACCAGTTGGCCACCAGTAATTAGCTTGGAATTTAGGAGGAATTTAACTTTGTAAATACCAAGTCGGCGAGTATTCACAGCAAGCGGCGAAGAGTGATCAACAACAACAAATCATGTTGGATGTGTGTATATATACATATATACAAGAGAGAGAATAAATAGGCTGATACATGTGGAGATTGCGAGTTACGTATAACTGGAAATATAGACATTTTACTGTGGCAATTGCGAGATTTTTATTAGCATCATCGCGAATTAAAAAATAATTAATGTTATCGAAGTATTTTATTTTTAAGAAATTCCTGACTGGTTACTTAAAAAATGAACCGATTTTAAGTCTTTACCAGAAAAAAAAATCCCGCAAATGGATTTAACGAATACTGGATTATTTCGTTTATATTTGATTATTTTAAATCTAAAAAAATACCAATAAATATAATAATTTAAATGTGTAAACCTTTCTTTAAATCGAGTATTCACTGAGATATACTTCGTTTAATTTTTTGTTTTATCCATCAGAGGAAATCTATATTTAAAAATGAAATTTATTTATTTACGTTGTATTATATTTTAATTTTTATCAACATTTCAACATTATTATTAGTAGTAGTAGTAGTAGTAGTAGTAGTAGTAGTAGTAGTAGTAGTAGTAGTAGTAGTAGCAGCAGTAGTAGTAGTAGCAGTAGTAGTAGTAGTAGTAGTATTACTAATACTGCGATTTAAGGAAGGTAGGAACCGAACCTTGACAGTCTCGTAACTCTCGTTTTCTTTATTTTGTCCTTTAGTCCTCACATTCTATGAGCGATGTTTCTGACAAAGGGGAAATTATTGCTGTTTCCTGAGTCGGAATCTATCAATCTGACACTTTGTTTTGGCCAGTTTTTGACCTTGAAGTGATATTCTTCTTTTAGCTCCTTACATCAAATGGCTTCATGCCTTGTCTGGAGCGATTTCGATAAAAATATACTATTGTTACTACTAATAATCTTAATAACTATCATAAAACCCTCCACCGGTGCGTCATTTACGCTTTACAATAAACAGACGTGTTAAATTTAATTGTGTAAAAATGTTTTTAAAGTAAAAAAAAGTATGGTTGATCGCTGTATAATTTCTTGTAATGTTAACAAATTAATAAATTACTGGTCAGTAATTATATCCGTCCCTGCAGCCTTCTGAGGAACAGGCGGACTATTTTCTACAAAGAAATTTGTTACAAAACGCCAAGGAATGGCGGTCGACGGATCGGCGGATCGGCTTATCTGAATTCATTAATCCCTCCGGAGTCTCCATTGCAACACTTTTTGTTAGAACAAGTCCATTAACATCGGTGATTTACCACAGATAGCGTCGACGGGAGGCGGCGATTATGGACATTATCGCTGTCGCGTAGCAGTGCGTATGTGTAAAGGAGTGTGTGATAAAGGAGAAACGTAGACGCAACGACTATGACTGACAAGCAAAGGAAAAGAATGTCAAAGCCGCTCAACTAGACGCGAGTCGTCGTTTTTGTAAGCCGGTCTGAAAGCGATAATGTGTACTCTGATTAAAAGATTCAATTGTTGCAATGAGATGGCATGAGAAGGAGAGGCGAAAACGATGAAGGCAAGGTTAGTGCAGTGAAGTAAAAAATGATGGGTTAGAATAAAGTTTAGAGCTGATGGCGACGTAAGAGAATCGGAAATATTTTTCAAGAAAAGGATGCAAATATAAGATACATATATATATATATATATATATATATATATATATATATATATATATATATATATATATATATATATGTGATTTTATGAAGGCTTACCAAAGCATTCCTTTCAGGACACCAATGATCACCATTAAAGATATTTTTTCTTACAAATATTATTTATTCAAAGTAAATATAAATGCTCTGTACTCTGTAATCGAGTCTCATCGAGTTCGTTTTTATTGGAACAACCCCGGTCTTCACTGAATGATCTATTTTATAAGTGAAAAATCTAAATCTAAATCTCTCTCTCTCTCTCTCTCTCTCTCTCTCTATATATATATATATATATATATATATATATATATATATATATATATATATATATATATATATTAAGAAAATAAAGAATTTCTTTAAAATTAAAAAGTTAATTCCATTTGCTGCGGGCGACATTGATAGTTACTGCGGTATAACAATAAAACAACATTACCGGTCCACATGGATTTACAGAGATTTCAAACACCTACTATTTGATAAAAAGGTGTTGACTCGAAATATATTATGGAACACGATCACACACATTAGATCATTGTGCTGTAGTTTTGACTAATCAAGTAATATTTACTATATTAAAAAGATCACTTGTTTTTGTCTTCTTTCTCAACGAACGACATAGTTCTATTTGTTTCATTGCGATAGAGTTCTAATACTCCTCTACACACAGACACACACATATATATATATATATATATATATAAATATATATATATATGTGTGTGTGGGGTGTGTGTGTGTGTGTTTGTGTGTATACATAAGTTATATCATTATAAATTAAATTAAAATAGGTGGAATTTATTCCAGAAGAGATCGAGTTTCAATTACAAAAAACAAACTCAATATTTAAAATTAAATAGAGCTGATATATATATATACAGGGTGGGCCAAAATAAGGGTCCTATCTTTAAATTTGAATAACTTGAATTTGAATAACTTCCACAAAATAAAAGTTAAACTCACCAGACTTTATGTGTGTGTAGACTGACCCTTCCGAGATTTTTTGAAATAAACAAAACAAATTTTAGCCGAAAAACACTTCTTAAAACTTACAAAAACTAAAGTATTGTTTTTTACACTGTTTTGAGTTTTTTAAGCAAAAATAATGTTTTCTAAATGAGGGTACGTTCCTTAGGGCTAATACGGCTCATGCTTGCTTCGGAAGGGGTTCTTTACTTATTCTAAAAAAAAAACAAAAAAAAAAACAATAAATAAAAAAGTTATGAATTTTTAAAAATAGGACCCTTATTTTTGCCCACCCTGTATATATATATATATATATATATATATATATATATATATATATATATATATATATATATATATATATATATATATATATATATCACATGGCCGGTAGTGAATAGTCATATCTCTATGCTGATGAATCCCGATTATAAAGGACGAATCGTATACCTACATAGATAATAAACAATAACAAATATTTCTTATTTGTAGCTCCTAGAAAGACCCGTCTAGAAGAGCATTGTAAATGTAGTATTAACACAGCATGACGTCACGAGCTTTAAATGCATCGTTCCCTTCATTAAGTGCAACGCTCTTATGACGTCAGGCCGCCGCATAAAGTGTTAAAATTATCACCGTTTATTCGCTGTTCAACATGGCCGAGTGGTTAAGTTTAAGTTGCAAAATACTCGTAATCAGGGGTTTCGAATCGCATGACCGGTAGTGAATAGTCATATCTCTATATGATATACAAAATATCACCGATATTCATGACAAGGCCGCCTCAGTCTATAAAAGCTGAAAAAACTAAATGCATCCAGCAGTCATCTAACTTATACATATTTGCTTTTTATTCAGAATTCGAAGAGCAATTTTTTAAAATTCTATTTCTTTCATATAAAGCATCATGTTGTATCATGTTTATGAGATCTTTTTTCTCTTGTTAACGGTGTTACGACTCAATCGATTAAAACACACTCCAAACTTAACATATAATGATTTTTACCAACCGCAATTATTCGAACTTATACATTTTCCTCATTTCTTTCTTCTCCTTTTAATTATTACTCCTTCTTTCACCTTATTATTTCGCTTAAAGGAACCAAAATCTACGATATATATATATATATATATATATATATATATATATATATATATATATATATATATATAAAGAAAGAGGCAAAATGCCTTCAAAGAACTATTTGTTAGATGCAGATATTTTTATTAAAATCAAAATCCAAACATTTTTGTTTTCTCTCTTTTTCATCTTGACTTTTTAATCTAATATGTCGCTTGATATAACAAGCCTTAGACAGAGCTTTAAAAAAATAAAAGGTATTAACCTTCTTTTTTCGCAATAATCCTTCCTGGTCTTCTAGAAGTGACGTCCGATGTTGTGTTGACTAACGGTGCAAATGTATCTTTTAAATTGAACTTAAATCGCGCATGGTCGCTGGTTGCCGCTTTCTTTATGTTTAAAATTCTAAAGATGCTTAAAAAATGAACTTTTCCAAATGTATATATGTATATATATATATATATATATATAAACAAATATTTATGATTATTTGTCGCTGACAATCTAGGCTGGGCACTGTAGTGAATAGTATTAGTACAGCCGTCAAAATCATAGCTTTAAGGCTTGTCCCTTCATAAGTTGAACACTCTTGACGTCAGCTGCCTATAATAGATTTAAAACTCTCACCGTTTATGTAGTTGTTCATGATGGTTAAGTTGTCGGAATTTAAGTTATAAACATGACTTGTTCCGTTGTATCGAATGTTGCGACCGGCTTAAATAATTATCTCTACACTGACGAGTACGTAAGGATTAAATGTATGCGTATCTAGATAACAGAAATATTTATATATATATATATATATATATATATATATATATATATAATCTTATGTTTAATTTTATTTTAGTCGAACTTCTCAGAAATCAAGGGGACCCTTCGTAGGCGAACACTTGACTTCTATATGAGATACATATATATTCGGATATTCCATTAAAGTGTCCATTACATGTCAAACGTTGAGTTAGTAAAGAAGTTAACAACATTAATTTTCCTCTCCCCAATTGACCAGTTAAATATGTTATAGTATATCTTTTTGTGGGCTATTGGTTTTACCGAATTCCAGGACATGAATTCATCTAGTCTGGTGGAGTATCCAGCTAAAGGCTGTTACTTGAAGTAACATTACTTGGAGAAAGTTCACGATTCCTCGTATTAGCCAGTGTTGGTAAGCCATACTGAGAGGATCTTATTTGGGCTTCGAACACTATGTCATTTTGAATATTAAATCAGAGTTTACTTGTAGGAGGAAATATCCTCATGCCAGGTCGTCCTGACAAACCCGTATACAGAGAAACCTTAGACACCTGAGGACAGTGGAAAACGCATACTTTTGGTTAAGACGTGTAAGTAAAATTTTCGATTTTTTATTTTTTTTTATTAAACTCATTTTGCGAACACATTTTCTTTATTCAAACAATCTTACCCGAACATCTTGGAAAAGACTGATAGACAAATTAAAACAGTGGAATAGATAGATGAATAGTATGACGGATAGACAGTGAAGAAGACGAAGAAGAACAAGAAAAATAAGACGAAGAACAAGAAAAAGAAGACAGAAAAGGAGACGAAGAAGAAGAAGACGAAGAAGAAGAAGAAGAAGAAATAGAAGACGACGACGAAGAAGAAAAAGAAGAAGACGAAGAAGAAGAAGAAGAAGAAGAAGACGACGACGAAGAAGAAAAAGAAGAAGACGAAGAAGAAGAAGAAGAAGAAGAAGAAGAAGAAGAAGAAGAAGAAGAAGAAGAATTAGACTTTCCTACAGGATTCTACGCTCGTATTTCAGATCTTTCAATACGTGAATCGGTGTGTATGTATGCTTCCGTTCTGACACGTTTGGATGGAACGACTCCAAAACAAGTGGGCATTTTCAAAATGTATTCCAAATCTACGGATTCATCATGTAGGAAAAACACGGAGCACGGGGCTAATTTATGGAAGCTTAGCATCACCATATATTGCAAAAGCAATAATAAAAAAAATGAATCTTCTCAGTCGATCGCTCATTTTTTCATCCTCGACGCAACTCCCTGAGCGGAATCGGTGAAAGCATTTATTTCACCATTCAGAAACTCCGACTTATGGACGTGTCATAACTCTTCCGCTGGAGAAATGGAACTCAAATCTGAAACATTTTCGTGTTTATTTGTCAACCACCGTTGTTGTGGCAGAGCTGATGAGGCGTAACAATTGAGTCTTGCGACACAACAAAGCCATTGGCAAGCATTTTCTGACGGAAAGAAAGAAATAGGAAAGAAGTTTTTAAAAACAAATATATATATATATATATATATATATATATATATATATATATATATATATATATATATATATATATATATATAACTCATTGGTTATCTATGAGCTCGGGTTGAATTTTTCGAATCAGGAATAAGTAAGTATGCACAGCCAGTTAAATATAAAAATTAAAAGACAAAATCCAAAAGTAATCTATGTCTGCTCTCTCTCTCTCTCACTTTCTCTCTCTCTTTTCTTTCTTTCTCTCTCTCTCTCTCTCTCTCTCTCTCTCTCTCTCTCTCTCTCTCTAGCATAATAAGGTCAACTACCACTGGCGCAAATCGCCGGGGTTAGTTTCTGTTGCGCTTTCACATTGATACGAAATTAATACGAATTTATTTGTTCAAATGTTACTGCCCATGTTGAGTGCATATATTTACTCATAATATTGGGAAAAAAAGTTGAGTAAAAATAGCAACTTGTGTTCAGTTAATCGTATATAATGGGAAGTGATAAAGTGAATACCAGAGTGGTTTTACAATACGGCTTTCCGCTTTCGAATGCTGTAAATTCTATGGCACCATGTTTCAATGTGGGTGCTATAACCTTTATGTGGTCCTTTCTGTGAGTAACTGACCCTAAAAAGAATTGAGGAAAACCAATGCCAACAAACAGGTCAAGAGGTTGCAGCATGATGATTCATATGAATCGTCTATATAATAAAAGTCAACGTACGTGTCCCCGACTCGCTTCAATAACCACGAGCGCAAATTTAATTTTATGAATAAAGAATGGATAGCTTAATCTTAGTAATAGCTGATATAAAAAAAAGGAAAGAATAATTACGTATGAAAATGTAAAGTGCTGGAGCAAAGGGGAATAAACTTAATCTCAATAATATCTGATTATAATAAAAAGAAAAAAGAATGTATTTCAACTTTAATATAGATACAAAAATATTTGCTTATTAATATTAAAACGGAACGAATCGAGAGAAAAGGGGGAGCTTGATTTTTTTTCTTATCAGTCAGTTTGATATTTTTTTATCGATATATAGAGAGAGAGAGAGAGAGAGAGCGAGAGAGGGGAATATCTTCTCTTTGTTATCGATTAATTTTGTTTCCATGTTTTCAAGTAAGGTTTCAGAATAGTCATTAAATTGCGAAGCGATAACAAGCGGGCTAAGTCTTCAAGTAGTTATTATGTATTGCGTTTTGGTATCAAATAATCTTTAAAAAATGGTTGATATTACGTAAATAAAAACAAACCAAACATATCGACCTTGCTAATATCTTTTATGAAAGAACAATGTCTGACTATTTTTAATGAGAACTGTGCGATCGTTTTGATTTTCCCTCGTACAGCGACAAAGAAGCTTGAACTAAAGTTCTAACAGAGATTCGTTTACAGCTGGAAAATCATTTGTCGTCTTTGGCCAAATCTGTCTTTTGTAAGTATTAGTTATCAATTAATGCGTCCGGGTTTCAAACCTTGACACTGGCATTTGACTGAACAAATATTACTTTAAGGACCAATAAATATAATTAATAAATGTTAAAGACATCCACGCGAAAAGACACGTTCATTTAATGCCTTATCCCTTGCCTTTTGGCTAGGAAGTAAGTGTATTATCTGTTCCGATGCTGCATTTCATCGTTTCTGTTCTCGGTCAAGAGGAAATTTCAATTTGTGTCCCAATCAAGACTGCTCTTTTTGGAGTTCTTGATTTTCTCCACAGTAAAAACAGACCTTGTGTCTAACTCTGACCTCTCTGGGAGGCAAGTAAATAGAGACACGTTTATCCATTTTGTCAAGAAATATAAAAAGTCTTTTTTTCTGACACAAATTGTAGTCTATGAACCCAAAACTGATTGTAGTTTTTTTATTACATTAATTCTTAGCTACAGTTTACTCTTTAGTTGTCTAAAAAAAAAACAGAAAAATACCGCACCTCACTTATAGGCCTTTTGGCTAGGAACAAAGTGTAGTATCTGTTCTGTTGTCTCACTTAGTCTAGTATGTTTTCGGTCAGTGAAACAGAAGTACTTCTAGACTGAGGTATGTTTGTATTTTTGTTCCAATCCAGAGTGACCCTTTTTGATGGAGCTAGATTTTCCCAACATTAAAAACCGACCATGTATCTAACTATGCCCTCGTGGGGAGGCAAGTAAATAGGAACAAGTGTATGCTTATTTTATAGAATGTTTAAATGGTTTTACATATATAATGAAAAGAATTACACAGAGCTGGAGTAATGTTGTTTTTCAAATTCATTCTGTTAATACTTGATTGCAAATTAATTTTGTTCATACAATGGATGTTTTTACTCTGAGTATTTGTGGATAATTCGTTTAATGTTCCAACAATAATCAGTTATCATATAAAAATTAAGTAGACATAAATAGCATTGACTATTACAAATATATATTTGATTCTGCCTAGACTTTTCTTTTGTTGACCGTTGGTGCATGTTACTGAGAAGAGTAAATTTTAGTTTAGATTTATTTTCCTTGCAAATACAAGTTATCCTACTCGGAATATTTATCACAGAATGGCTATCTTTCTTTTCGGCAGCTAAAGAAAATATTAGATGAAGCCATTTTTTCTATCAGCAGCAATTACATTACAAGCAGTAAATAGTATTACTAGTTTATTAATAAAAGAATTAATTTAGCTTTTTTTTCGTCCCATATTTATGATTAACAATAAATTGATATTAAAATAATCAAAATAGTCAGCTGACTTCTGCAACTGGCTAGACCGAATTTAGATTCAACAGATATAGTGCAGTCATTAGCGCATAATATCGCGGAGAAACGCATGAATCAGGAACATTTCCCATTGATAACTAAGCAATCTTATGTTCAATTGATCGCCTACAATCATAGTTTACAATCACAATTCGGGAGTTTATATCCAGGAAAATAAATGTCCGACAAAAACGAAATACTTAGTTATGGAATGCTATGATAAGCAAGTAAACGAACTAATTGAATATATTGACACCGAAACATGTTTAAAACGTTAATTAGACATTTCAACTGTATTAGTCACGTCTTAGTCAAGAAAAGAGATTTGTATTCAGGTGAAATCAGGTGTAATAAAAATAAGATAGGGTAAAGAGAATGGGGGGGGGGCAGCAAAAATAACACCAAAAAGGTTTAATTGTTGTAAAATAGAAACATCTTAGTTAAATTACAAGAAAAAATCGTAGTACAATTACAGGTTCAATTCTTATGACTAGTACAGGCTCGATTCTTATGACTATTACAGGCTCAATTCTTATGACTGTTACAGGCTCGATTCTTATTACTACTACAGGCTCGATTCTTATGACTATTACAGGCTCAATTCTTATGACTATTACAGGCTCAATTCTTATGACTATTACGGGCTCGATTCTTATGACTATTACAGGCTCGATTCTTATGACTATTTCAGGCTCGATTCTAAGTACAATTATCAGCACAATCCTTGGTATTCTGACAAACACATTTCTTAGTACAAGTAAAAGCTCAATCCTAAATAAACTTACACACACAATCATTAGTACAATTACAGGCTCATTTCTTAGTAGACTTATAGGCACAATCTTTCATAAAATTACACTCACAATTCTTAGTAGACGTATTGGTGCCATTCTTAGTACAATTATCGGCACAAGTATTGGTACACTTACAAGCACAATTCTTAATAGACTTACAGGCACAATTCTTTAATACAATTACAGGCACAATTCTTTAATACAATTACAGGCACAATTCTTTAATACAATGACTGACACAAGTCTTTAATACAATGACTGACACAAGTCTTTAATACAATGACTGACACAAGTCTTGTGTTATGTAACTATCGTACTTGTGACAGCCCGACAAAATTATAGAACCTTTATAAAGATGCGTGGATGAATCTAGAAATGATATTTGAAACTTAAGCCTGCCATACTGACAATGTCGTGTAGAGGGAGGTACGTTGTGGTGACCTCGGGCATCCAAGTTGGGACAAGTGCATCCAATCATATTCAAAATACATCTATTTCTTATAACATTCCTCAGTACTAGGAGTTATACTTGAGTCTTCAGGACATACACTCAAAGCGTTGAACCTGGGTATCACGAAGGCATCGCACGAGCTCTGCAGGCCACTGCAGACTGACGAACATGATATAAAAAATAAACTAAATCATGACAGACAAATCGATAGAGATGCATTGATACACCTAAAAATGTTATTTCACACTTAAGCGTAAGAGAGCTATTATAATATCATTAAAACGTAAACGTTACATATTGATGAAAAAGCTGTTTAAACTTAAGCATGACTTACAGAAATTGGTAGACGAATTGAAAAATGCTATTTAAAACTTAAACGTGACAGACCGGCAGAGACATACAGTGTTTTACAGAGATGACCAGACGCATCTAACAGTATATATCCATTTCTCGCAAGTCGAGCCAGATTCCGCCATTATTAATTTCTTGGTGGCTATTTCGATCATTATCATAAGTCTTTTATTGTTTTTGTAATTACATTTTATTGTTTTTAATTTCCTTTCTTACTATTACCATTGATTTATTTTTGTTTGATGAATACTATTTTCGCTATGATTAAAACAACGCCTCTTAGTTTTTTACACGCGAAAACAGTGACCCTTGATACTATGACCGTGTTTATCTGGGTTTCCCATCAGAGTTGGTCGAATTAAAGTTATTTTGATAGACCTCGTTTTTATCTGTGTTTGTCTGATCAACGTGGGGATTTTGCCAAGAGTTCAGCAGACAAATGAAAATGACACTTGGAAGCATGTTTATATATATATATATATATATATATATATATATATATGTATATATATATATAGTAGACAAATTAAAGAAAAGAAAGAAAATATGTGAGAATGACAAATCTATTACTCTTCAGTTATTCAAACCAAGGTACATTCAATTAAATAATATTTATTTTTTCCATCTTTAAGCAAGCCTTTTAAAGGAAAAGAATCCATTCTTTGAAAAGGCTAGCTTAAGGAATGAAAAAATAAATATTCTTTAATTGAATATACCTTGTTTTGAATAACTGAAGTATATTCGAACGTTGGGTTAGTACAAAAGTAAAGAACATTTATCTTACTCTCCCCATTTGGTCAGTTATGTATGGTATAGTGTATCTTTCTTGTGGTCTCATGGTCTTGCCAGATTTCAGGTCAACAATTAATCTTGTCTGATAGTGTATCCAGTTTAGTGCTGCTATTTAAGGTGACATTACTTGAAGAAGATGTACCATTCCTCAGATGAGCCAGTGTGGAATCATGTCGAGAGGATCTTATTTGGGCTTCGAATACTATGTTATTTGAATATTTGTCAGAGTGGGAAGTAACAGCATGTCAGGTTCTTCTGACAAACCCTTGTAGAGAGAGACAAAAGACACTCGAGGATGATGTCTAGCAAACAATTAAAACAATCCGTATATATATATATATATATATGTATATATATATATATGTGTGTGTTGTGTGTGTGTGTGTGCGTGTGTATGTGTGTATTTATACAAATCATTTAATGATTTAATTCAAACTCATTCGGAACTACTAACATTAAGCAATTAATATGAATTTCTATTCAAAGTTGCAACAAAAAGAAGTTCAATATATTATCACTCAATCAGATATAGTTAATATACAAGTGTTTATATATTTTAAATTGCATCTAACCCATTTTTAATACATTTACAGATCTATAAACATTAATATACATATATATATATATATAATTTCGAAATAAACACATTTATAACATATTAATTTATTATCAAGGGAGGGCCTGTGGACGAGTGGTTATAGCACTTGTCTTTGGGCTGGACAACCCGGGTTCGATCCTACTCACGCGAATTTTCGGGTCTGAAAACTCCCAGCAGTAAATGGGTAGTTGACTAAAACTCAGGGAAGGTTCAAGGCAGCGGAAGGAGAGGGATGGGCTCCGCCTTCCATATGCTGTGCCCTAGACACGGTGATTCTTAACAAATCACCGCCGCTACGGACATGGGCAGTGTGCGATGTCGGCAACGACACTCGTGCGCGTCCAGGCTATGCGACCTTTACCTTTACCTTTTACATTTATTGTCTGCAATATTTCTGATTATATAATGGCATAAACCTGACTCCACCTTTCCTTATATTTCTAAGATTGTGGTTAATTATTTGGTTCTCTATTTGCATTCCTGAGTGTTGTATTAGACTTCATTCTTTTATATATATATATATATATATATATATATATATATATATATATATATATATATATATATATATATATATATGTGTGTGTGTGTGTGTGTATGTGTGTATTATTTGGATGCGAAGATCTAAAAAAAATGTAATGCTCGCATCCAAATAATACACTGATAACGACCGTGAAATATCGTTTTTTTTTATCAATCTTGTAACCTATGAAAACACTAATCAGCTTGGAAGCAAGAAATTGGGAAATGTCCACCCTTCTATACATCGAGGTTTGACTGATAATCTCTATCCTAAATCCTTTGAATTAGATATTTTACCCTATCCTCACTTCTACCACTGGACTTCTACGTACACAGAATACACGAACTCAACTGACTATAGTCGAACAATCAGCTTTTTAACGACAATATTTGGACTCCTTGGGTATTCGTTTTCAAACGTTTATTTTTAATATAATAGATTATTTTCTTTGACGGTGACTACTCTGACTTTACGTTTCCTCTCAACCAAAATTTATATATATATATATATATATATATATATATATATGTAGTGATCTTAAAAGTTAAATTTTACCGGTTATATTTAGAGTTACATTACGGAGTGTTATCCTCTGATGAAAAGAGTTTGTCTTTTGAAAATCCATGGGTTACGGACAATGTAGCTCCTTGTGTTGAATTTCTGATGTCTTACAAAATATTGTATCTATACAATGTTTTATTCTTATTTTTCACCTCCTGAAGTATATATATATATATATATATATATATATATATATATATATATATATATATATATATATATATATATAATGAGGTTTATCTTACACTTTGCTGAAGTTGTTTAGGCTATCCGATTTTCAGAAGTGCATTAATACTATTCTTAACATCGTTATACATTTGAAGACAAACTGCTGGTCCAACACTACTCGTCAGAATGACATCAAATGAAGCTTCCTTTTCATGTTGGGTGTGTCACGTGGAGTAATTGTTGTTTTGGACTAATCTTTGTAGTAGTAGTAGTAGTAGTAGTAGTAGTAGTAGTAGTAGTAGTAGTAGTAATTGTATAAATACAAGTAATTTCAGTTTTCAAATATAGTTGACAGAATGTAGTGCCCTTGTAATTAAAAATATGGCAAAGGCATAATAATGATACATTTACTACTAATACTACTACAAATTCTGCCAATGATGATGATGATGATGATGATGATGATAATGATAATGATGATAATAATAATAATAATAATAATAATAATAATAATAATAATAATAATAACAACAACAACAACAGCACTTCATAAACTTCCCCCCGCCCCAATAAATTACACCGGCCTCAGCTATCACTACACAAAAATGAACTAAGAAACAGAAATTACAAGAAACACTATAAGCTCCTCCATCTCCCCAACCACACACCCCCCAAAAATTAAAAAGATTCCTTTTCTTTTTAATAAGGGAAGAGAAAAGGAAGAAAAAAAAGAAAGAAAAGGAATTGAAGGGAAGAAATTTAAAAATTTAAAAAACAAAAAAATTTGTTTTAAATATTTTTTTAACTGGTGCCGGCCTAGGCTGACACCAGACAACATATTTGTAGAAGGTCGAGGAGGATGAGAAGACCGAGGAGGGACAGCACAAATCAGACTTCCACTGGAAAAGTGCAGAGAGTGCTGAGACCTTGGGGAGGCTTGTTGCCACCCAAATCCCAGAGAAGACCGGCGAGAAATCAATGGTAAGAGACTGTTGCGATACCGCATCGTTATCGAAAAGAGGTGAAAAACACTGGATGTCTGGGGAGACTTGTTGTCACTCAGACTCCAGGAAATACCACTGGTTGTTGTCGGTGAGCAATCACTGACGATGATCTGTGTGAGAACTCCTAGTGAGTACAAATAATAATAATAATAACTAGCGTAATATTGTAATACACACAAAATACATGCTGAAGTTGTCCTACGTTTTAGGATTGAGTTAAGTTTGAAAAGACTTCCATTTTAATTGTTCTACTTAGCCGCAATTTAACAATTAACACAGAAAGTGAGCCATATCTTACTTATGATTTTCACCCTCTTACAATCTATGATGTCTCATCCCCGCAGTTATTATCTATCATTCTCGCGTCTGTCATCCTCTCTCTGTTTATTAACAGTCCAAAAAGATAGGACAAGAAAGAGTGGAATATCACTACAAGAAGTAATTTCATTTAACCTGTATCTGTAGAATGAACTAGAGAAATGTCAACAGTGGAAGATGTAGCGAGATATATAGAGACTAATGTTTGAATTTTTGTAAGAATTTAACTTGATTTGCAAACTCCTACCTGTTGCAAAGAATCTAACCCGAGTACAATGGCTGACACAATTCGGTCACATTTTTTAGTTTATATGCATGAACACTTATGGGTTGCAAAGAGTTCTGATTTAATTTAGCATGAAGAACCGTTGGGATGTCAGCGGTAATAACATTAAAATGATATTTGTGATTATTAAATAAGGCTCCAACAGCACTCTACGTCTGCTAGACTAAAGATGATCTGCGTTTCCTTGTTACCTTTTTTTGTCATTGTATCATTGACTTTTTTTTCATTTATTCACTTTGATTTCTCTTTTTCATATTTTGTATCTGTTTAATTTTTCCTGTGAGTTGTTATACTTTCTAATATTATACCTTTCCCTATTTCTTCCGTCCTTTCTTCCTTCCCTTCTTCCTTTCTTCTTGTCTTTCATTTTTAATTCCATCTCATTTTATTCACATTTCCTCTCCCACTCGACTTTGTCTATTTTAAATGTATCAGAATCCATATCGACTACCAGATAGTCATGAGTAATAGAAAAACAAACCAATATCTAAAAACAATGATTTTTTTTTTGCTCTTCTACGAATACCCGATACGTTGTGAACCATTCTACGTGTGCATGGATATCTGTACGCTTGTGCGCTTATTGTGGCGTTTCAGAAGCCGCCGAAGAGAATCCGATAACAGAATCAACTTGTGCAAAGATAACACTGGGGAAGAATTGTTTAATTATTTCTTTTGAGTTCAGCTTTTCATTTCATTATGACTAAAATCGCCATGCTACTTTCAGAACGGCAAGAAGTTCTTTTTTTCTCCACGACATACTCTTTGAATCAAGAATCGGTGTTGTTCATACTTGTCGGGGATACGTCCTCGGCAATCAGTCCGACCGTGTCTTTGTTGCTGTCGAGTTGAGGTGTGGTTCTGTCCAGTCCTAGAAGGTCCACCTTTCAAAGCTTTACCCTCTCTTTAAAAAGGGGTTAGTTTATTAATAACTGCCTGAGGCACCCCTACCGGGGAATATCGACGAAGCTGCTCGGGCATTACTGTAGATTGCGTTTCTTCTAGTGAGCTGGCATTTCAAACTGACATTTGACCTTGTGTCTAATCTCCTGCAGGGGAGGTAAATATATATTGCTTTTGCATAGTTCTTTTCAGTTCTATGTGGTCCACCCTCGCATGCCTTACATTTTCACTTTGAGAATGGATGAGTTTAGTGTTAATCGCCTGAGGTGTGCATATCGGAGAATGCTGACGAAGCTGCTAAATAATTTTTTGTAGGCCAGTACACTTCTAGGGCGCCGATGTTTTCAAAACCTCACCTTATCCTATGTCTAAACTTTAGGGATAAATAAATACTTCTTGAATAATTAAGAGGTTTATAGAAAATAAATCAAATTTTAATAAGTAAATACTTTTTTAAAACTCTTTGAATAAGTAAAAGTGTATTGTAAATAAAAATTATTTACAAGTAAAAATTGTATTACAAATACAAGTGTATTGTAGATAAATACTATTTACAAGTGAAAAATACTATTATAAATACAAGTATATTGTAAATAACTACTTTTTGAATGAGTAAATAAATTAAATAAATACTCTTTGAACAAGTAGAAGTGTATTGTAAATAACTACTTTTGAATAGTAAATAAATTAAATAAATACTCCTTGAACAAGTAGAAGTGTATTGTAAATAAATACTTTTGTAATTAGTTAATAAATTAAATAAATACTCCTTGAACAAGTAGAAGTGTATTGTAAATAAATACTTTTTGAATAAGTAAATAAATTAAATAAATACTCCTTGAATAAGTAGAATGCATTGTAAATTAATACTTTTTGCATAAGTAAATAAATTAAATGAATACTCCTTCAATAAGTAGAATGTATTGTAAATAAATACTTTTTTAATAAGTAAATAAATTAAATAAATACTCTTTAAATAACTAGAATGTGTTGTAAATACTTTTTGAATAAGTAAATAAATTAAATAAATTAAATAAATACTCTTCAATGTAACTAGAATGCATTGTAAATAAATACTTTTTGAATAATTAAATAAAATAAATAAATACTCTTTAAATAAGTAGAATGTGTTGTAAATAAATACTTTTTGAATAAGTAAAAACATTAAATAAATACTCTTTAAATAAGTAGAATGTGTTGTAAATAAATACTTTTTATAAGTCAAACTAAAATTATTAGTATAAGTGTATTGTAAATAGATACTTTTTGAATAAGTCAATAAATTAAATAAATACTATTTTTCCGAGCAATAAAAAATATTTCGAAACAGAACAATTTTTTTAAGATGAACATAATCACTGAATTACAAATACATAGTAATTAGAATAATCATTAAATAAACATCATTAATTAATAAAATGTATTTTATCAAACCGATATGCAAATTACTTAACCTTTGTGGCTGATATCGCATATGCATTGGGAGTATATAACAAAGAGTGTGTGTCTGTTGCGTAAAGTTAAATTAACTTGAAATATAGCGTTGTTACTTTATCATTGGTAGGGTGAAATGAACCCAACTTTCGCATATATTTGTTTAAATTATCCGACGTAGACGAGTTCGTCAACTAATGTAGACATTAGGAATTGCGTACATTTACAGTAATTGGTATCGGAGATGGGGATGTTTATTAGGCTATAGACGAGTACCAGCATCCATGTTGATGGAATTACTACTCCAAGAGATATAATGTGATTTAATCACATTATCATTCTAATAGGATTATACAAAAATCACAATATTCATGATAGATACAAATCATATATATATATATATATACGTTGCATCATAATTAATTGTTCCTAGCAATGTTGCAGGGAATGAAGTCTGGAGGTTGAAGACTTCAGGGAAAGGAGTGATGGAGAATGGAGTGAGGGAAAATTGGTTCGGTAGAAGTTTGAATGCCTGATCAAACAGAGTAGATATTTCCGAAGATTAATATTAGTCTGGCGCAGGGCTAATTCCGATGAGAAGGAGAGGACGGATGTGCAATGGTTTGTGAGACTGTCTTGTTAGCCATTGCTCAATGGTGGGTGCTTGATAAATATGGAGAAAACTGGGAGGTGTGGGAGGAGGGAAAGAGGGGGATCAGGTGGAAGAACAATGGGAATGTTAAAAGAGGCTCTTAAAGAAAAAGGTAATGAAGAATAATGGAATGAGGAAAAGTAGTAGAAGAAGAATGGAAATGGTTGAAGAGGCTCTCGATGAAGAACAAGAAGTCGTAGAAAAATGAGATGAATGGCTCTATCAGAACAAGTAGTAGTAGTAGTAGTAATAGTAGTAGTAGAAAAAGAGGAAGAAGAAGAAGATGATGAAAACCACGACAACCATAGTAATAAGGTTAATAATTCCGATGAAGAAGGAAAGAATATAGTATAGCCAGATAAATGAACATGAAATGGAGACAGCGAAACATTTTGAAGTGCAAAGTGAAGAAGGATTAAAACAAGAAAAGGACGACGACGAAGAAGAAGAAGAAGAAGAAGAAGAAGAAGAAGAAGAAGAAGAAGAAGAAGAAGAAGAAGATGGAAAGGAGAAATAGAAGAAGAAGAAGAAGAAGAAGAAGAAGAATAAAGAGGAGAATATGAAGAAGAAGAAGAAGAAGAAAAAGAAGAAGAAGAAGAAGAAGAAGTAAATAGAAAGAAATACAACTAATCTTGAGCGAATATATAAAATTAACATTTGTCAGTATGACCCAAACAAATCCTAAAAGTTGGGTGTGAATCGGTTACAGACTGACAATTTTGCTTAAATAGACTTTACTACCATCGATTAACAGTGTTAACTACTCAGTTTATCAATATTATAAGTCATTGCGTATTCTTTACATTATAAATTTAGTTTGTATATTATTAGACATTTCGTTGGCAGACGTGCTCAAATTAAGATCAGATAAAAAAACGACAGTAGAGTTAATGTTACAGGCTCATATAGGCTGTTTTTAAATCACACTGAAGTCGTGCTATTACGTCTGTCTTCTGAAGTGCTTTTTTTTCATTACGTGCATTCATTCCGTATTTAATGATAGGACAAGCAAGCGTGATTCGGAATGTTCTCTCATCCCAAATGTTGTTTTCGTTCCTCACTAACAGGGTCACCTTTCTGACTTCCTTTGAAATATCCAACTTTGGCACTAGCATAGTTTAGTATTAAGCCATTCGAAATTTTACAATGTGTAACGGGGTCGTTTAGTATTGATTTGCGATCACAGATCTTATTTCAATGTTCAGTGAGACTTCTATTAAGAATACTAGCACTGCTTTGACAATAACAACAATAATTATCGACTAAATACATTTCTGCTATTGATATGAAAGCTCTTTTAAGCAAGAAACCTTATTACACTTC
>OY744522.1:163673075-163683075 GCA_963556195.1 Sepiola atlantica | reverse complement strand
CAGTTTGATTTTATTATTTTTTAATAATTAAACTAATTGTTGTTAACAAATTATTATTTGACAATGGGCCAAAAATATAATTAGGGATTTCTTTTGATTAACACCAGTTCGCAATTTCTGATTTCAGGTATAGCGACCCTGGTGAAGTGGATGGTTTCTATTTTACGTATTAACGATATTCGCGAAGGGTCAGGTATTTATTTTATGTTATTATTATTTATTCACCCCCGCCCCTTGCAGTTTGGGTTTGGTTTATTTGAGTTAGGTGTATTTGTCTGTTTTACAGCAAGTCAACCGGTTTGAACTGACTGGTAAAATAAGGGCATCTGTTCTGCACTTGTTCATTTGTGATATGCCATGGAATAAGAGATCGAGCTTGACTCTACTCTTACTATACTCATCTTGATTCTTGGCCTTTTGGCCAAGATCAAATTGTAGTATCTGTTCCGATGGATACTGCATCCCATAGGCCGGTATCGTCTTGGCCTTCGGGGCTTGATTCCGCCGGTCTAAGAGTTTGTCCTGTGCAGTTCTAGGAGGTCCACCCTCCCAGGCTTTGCCTCCCCTCTTTGGAGGAGTAAGTTTATTGCTTACTGCCTGAGGCGCCCCTACTGGGGAATGCCGATGGGGCTGCTCAGGCAATTTTTTTAATGGCCAGAGTGCTCACCTTCTCGGGCGCTGGCTTTTCAAGTCCGACTTTCCCGACCACACCTTGGGTCACATCTTACATTGTGTGAGTAAGATAAAACTGGCCTTGTGCCTAACCCCCTGGAGAGGAGGTAAATAAATACTCTTACTATAGACGATGTAGACCATCCTGCTTGCGTTATGTATTATGACGATATATTGGGTTGGCCAAAAAGTTATTTCGTTTTTTTAGGAAGGAGGAACTCAAACATCAAGCTGAGAAACATAACGGATTTTATGCAATTCATTGTCTACGCTCGATTTGAAAATCTTGAGAATGTCTGCGATGTGCATAGTTGTCAAACGGCAATCTTGTTCAACTGCGGCTTTCACTTAAAAATTTTCTTTTTCGGAATCGAGCAAACCATTTCTAGCACACCCGTTCTGAAACAGCATTCTCCCCAGACGCATGGCATACATTTATGCAGGATTCTGTAGCGTATTTTCCTTTTCTGTAGTAAAAAAGCATCTTCTTTCTTTCTTTCAAAGCCTGAAATACAAGCACAAATGTAAGAACTCCTCTGCTGGAAGACTTATTATACACTGACGTTGATATACTCGCTACACTTAATACATGATTTAAAGATTGGGAATATAAAACAATCATAAGTAGGCCGGAAAGATGACATTACAAAAATGAATAAACTTTTTGGCCGACCCAATATGTTTTAATTCCTTTGTCTACCTAGCAAAGCTGAACCATGATAAAAGATAGAATGCCAACACAAGAGTGCATGTATATTTGTTGGTGTTGGGCTTTTATATCAACCATCGTTGGATCATTTTAAGCCGAAATAGTACAATGTATTGTATGCGAATGATTTTTAGCTTAATTTGAATTTCAAGAAACTTTTGTTACATACAGAACATTTTATTTCCTAATGGTTACCCATTCACTTCCGGACATTTTCAAACGTAGCTTAACTTCGGCGATCTCACAAGAGCGGGTGTTGCAACGTGGTTATAGCTGTATGTCTAATTTCTATTTCATTTTTTTCTATTTCTTTTTTGCTGGGGGTGCGGCATTCAACCGGATGCCAGACATTCATCCGCTATTTCAGAGACTACAACTGAAAGATTTGTTTAAGAGTCTAACCTTCCTTTGAAGTGCATATATCTGGATTACTTTTGTTTTTAATTTACTTCTTTTTTGCTATGGATGTGGGGGAGTAGCATCCTGCTGGGAGCCAGATATTCACCCTCTATATAAAAAAAACTCTAACCGATAAATCTTTTTATTCAGATTATATTCGTCCCTTTAAGCGCAATTGTGTGTATCTCTCTTGCACTTAGTTCACTGGGTATATTCGACGGATAGTTTTTTTAAAAATTAGTTATCATGAGCTCGGTTGCTCCTATAATTACTGGAATTAGTTAGATTTACCTAAGATTCCAGTTTCATTGTATGTCGTACATGGACCTTGGTATTACGTTATCTGATCCCACTCAGCTCGGTCTAAGACAGCATCATTATAAGAACATTGACTTCAACTACGTTATTTTTCATTTTACTACAGTGGAAGTTCTCAGAAATCAAGGGTCCCTGCGTGAGGCTAACACTTTATCGCTATGGGGATACATAGATATTCGAATTTCTCCTTGCTCTCTCAAAATTGAGTTAGTAAAGAAGTTAAGAACATTAATTTGTCTTTCCACAATTGACCAGTAAGCTACGTTATAGTATATATTTCTTGTAGTCTCTTGGTTTACTGGATTCGAGAATAAGAATTCATTTAGTCTGGTATAGTATCCAGCTTAGTGGTGTTACTTAAGGTAACATTACTTGGAGAGAGCGCACACTTCCTCGTACAACCAGTGTGGTGTAGACATACTGAGTGGGTCTTATTTGAGCCTCGAATACTATGTTATTTTGAATATTTGGTCAGGGTTTACTTGTAGAGTGAAGTATCCTCATGTCAAGTTTCCATGGCAAACAACTGTACAGAGATATCTAAGACACTCGGGGACAGTGTATTGTAAGCATTGAAATTACCTATGTATAAAAGCCAATGTGTCGTATAAGATCAGTTAAGAGTATGTGACAAGACTGTGAGAGAAAATATTTCAAATATTGATAAAGTGAAAATATATGGCATCAATCATTGACTTCCGTCTTAAATCGAAATTATCAAATATTTCAAGTGAACGAATGATTTATTATTTTGTATGCAATACAAGTTATTCAAATTAAATGTATCTGTGTTCCTCCCTAAATAAGCTGTGGACTTTATTGATAGGGGCAATCATAATCTGCTAACGATAACAGATTATCAAAAGTAATGACAACATCTCTTCATACATAATGTATCAACTTTATTTACGTCTTGTTGAACAGCCAAAGGTAATGAATTAAGAAAGAAAAGAGTTAAGAAGTATTCAAAGTGTCTAGAAAAAGAAAGTGTTGTTTTTATCCGTATGTATATGGAATTGTGTGAGTCCGTGAGACTGTGTATAAGCTGTCACTATGTTTTAGTAGTTCATAATTGTGACTTGGGTTGTTTGGCGAGATGCCAATAGCGAAGAGGTCACGGCTAGATTTAATTCGCCGGCGATGACTTTGTGTAGCAGTGTTGTGACTGGCATACGTTCATTTGGCATGTTGAGTCTCTTACTGATGGCTGTGTTTGTGGTCTCGTTTACATAACAGATTCATAACATGTGCTCGGTACCCATGGCAAACGATATTTAGTATTTCGATAGAATTGGCCAATCAGTATTAAGTATTTGAACCAATAAACATGAAATATTTTACAGAGGGTTTTTTCTCTGTTGCTGTTGTTAGTATTGTAAAAGTGCTTAAAGACTCTACATGAGTAAATTGGACACTGCATACCCACCTAATAACGTCACATACTACTTTCGTTAAGTATTATATCATACGTTGATGCTATTCCATGAGTACTGCTCATCATTTTAATAGAGCAACAATAATTGAAATCAAAATAGGCGGCCACAATATGCATTGCAGACAATGGAGACGGGCAGCCATATTTACACTGAAGCGGTCGTCTGCAGCAGCTGGGAATTTTAGAACAGAGAAAAGCGATCGTGATAACATCGGAAGGGGAGGGGATGGAAGTTTGGTACTAAATGCAGCGCGTGCCAGCGGCAGTTGTTGCAGTGGTAGCCGCGGATGTGCACGAGGTAACGATAGTTGCCGCCGTGTCGGTAACCTGGAGATCTGTTGGTGGTTGCAATCAGTATTGTGTAACAGAAAGCAATACAAAACTCAACAATTCGCAGCCAACCGCTGCTTCAACGGCTGCCGGCGCGCAGCAGATTGTGTTGTTGCTGCTGTCGCCGCTGCACATTCTGCATATGTTTCATATCACACTCACTGAACTCGCGAAATAAACTGAAAGCAGTCGAAGTGGATTGTTGAAACCGGCCAGGTGTTTGCTTTGTTTAATAATTCTCAATCAGTTACTTTTATTAGAGGTTCCCAACCCTGGGGTCGGCAAGCGATCTTTAAGGGTTAAAAAGCAATCATGATAATCATCTAATTATGGTACGAATAATCCATTATTAGTTGAGGATAAATGCATATAAAACTGAAATGGGTAAATACATTGCTTAAGATAAAAGTACAAAATTGGTTCATGGTAGGTTTTCGGCTGAGCTTCAATCTATGGACCCCCTGTAAAATATTTAAAACCATAACTCGTCTTGCTACAACCACTTTCAATAATTTTTCTTTTCTCCCTATCTGTTCTTAAAACTAAACAAAACTTCCACGAGCAAAGTTTCTTTCCTAGAACTATCCGTCTGGCTACAACATTGTTGTTTTCAAATCCAATGAAACAAATTCTTGTTGAGCCGTTGTCCTAAAACATCAAATTCTCCCAAACGTCTACCATCACTGAAAATTATCACGGTGGGGTCTCATCACCCACCTGACACACATTAACCATTATCCTCGATTGACCTTTGTGCCTTGATAGGTGATGTATGTACCTTCCTCAGTATCTGTTCTATTGAACTAAACATAGAATGGAACGATTACACACATGTGCTTTGCTGTGTCAAGCAGTTAAATACTTGTTCGTACTCATTAAGACGTAACGTATTTAGTCTATCAAGTGTAAAAATATTTATAAAAGTCTGAAAGATTGTTTGTATAAGTAAATTGTTCATTTTGCATACGTGAATTAAGACAGTCAAATGATGTTCTTTGGTGTAAAATGGAATAGATGTATTAGTATGTGTAATCGTCAAAATACCCTTTAAATGAAATAAATTAATAAAATGAAATAAATAAACGAACATTCAAAAATCAACAATAAGCTAACGGTAACATGAGACAGTTATTAACGAGCGCAAATTATCTATTATGGAGGAACACGAAAAGCCAGTAACGCTGACCCTCATCATGTGAATTGTGTTGCTTTTCCCTGTTTATTGCCAATTTTTCTCGACCGCTGAACGCTACTAAGGATTGAGTCTTACAATAATTTTGTTTACCTAGTTCACTCTAAACAAATCAAGTCGCGACTGTAGACGTAAAGGGCTACTGAAAATTAGGGTGAAAGTTTTGAGTGCTATCCTGAATTGGAAGCCGTTATACATTGTTCACATTAGTTTTAAAGTATTGCATTCGGTACAGTCGTGGATACAGGGAGCAGGGGGGAAGTTCCAACAGCCGGCATCTCGAGGAAAGAAGCTATTAGAGTAAAAGGCTACCCGGCATCTCGGGACCTCTACAGTGAATGTACTGAATTTAGCTGATTGTTTTGTTGGTCGGGTGTATTTACGTTGAGGAGGCAACAGCAAGTTCATCGGCACACTTTCTATTGAAATACTTGTAAAACTAGCACAGGGATGTAACATTGCACCAATGGGACAGGGTCTGGAGCTTGGTGGATAGTGAGAAACCTATATGATTAGATACTTTTTGGTGGTCTTGTTTAAGAGGAAGAGACCAGTGGATGGTGCACCATCCCAGATGTGACAACAATACTATGGTTTCTACCTCAGAAACCATATGTCCGGACCACTGAAACACCGGTAACACAAAACAGACACAGTAATGTATAGTTTTTGAATGAAATACTTTATATAAACTCTTGTTGAACCGACAATCGAGCAGTTAATTGTTTTTGAATTAATTTATAACATATATGCTATATCGCATTCAGTCACAGAAACTAGGTACTCGCGATTCCTGGAGAATCTACAATAGTGTGGTGAACAATCGTCAATCAACGATTATCCCACTATCAAACCACAATGATGCCGTTTTCACAGCAACTGATAAGGATGAACTAATTGCCCAGCGTTTCGCCTAAAACTCCACTTTGGACTCAGAAGACTACCCCTCCCTAAATTCCCATTGTGGACCGAATCCACACTTGATAACCTAGTCATAACTCCACCCCAGTTCAGAAACATCATAAAAAACCTTGACACATCCAAAGCTTGTGGGCCTGATTTTATACCTGTAATAGTAATAAAGAAATGTTCTGGTGAACTGGCCCTGTCCTCTCTAAACTCTACAACAAATGCCTAGCTGAATATTGCTTACCCGATAGCTAGAAAATTGCCTCTGTGGTACCAGTCTACAAGAATTCTGGGGATAGAACCGATCCTCAGAACTGCAGCTTAGTCAGTCTACTCTCGATCTTTGCTAAAATCTTTGAATCCGTAATCAATCTAGCGATAGTCCGGCACTTAGTAAATGCTAAACTTCTTTCTAATCGCCAGTGTGGATTTAGACAAGCACGATCCACCGCAGACATCTGAACGCATATATCATACACTCGACAATGCAGGTGAAGCTAAGGCAGTAGCGCTTGATATATCCAAGGCCTTTGACAAGGTATGGCATAAAGGGCTTTTCCTGAAAATACGCTCATACGGTATTACTGTGTAAATACTTAATATAATTAGATCCTTCCTAACCAAAAGAAAGATCCAGGTATTCCTCTATGACCGTTATTCTAAGCAACATGACATAAATGCTTGTGTACCCCAGGGATCTATCCTTGGACCTTTATTGTCCTGATCTTCATAAACGATCTCCCTGGTGACATTGAGTCTGAGATTGGTATATTTGCTGATGACACCATGCTTTACTCTCGCCATGTGGGCAAAACAGACACGATCATATCGGGGGCAATGGCCGAATCCTTAGAAAATGACCTCCAAGTTGTAGTGCATTGGGGTCATAAATGGTTGGTAACTTTTAATGCTGCAAAGACAAAGCTCGTTTCCTTCAACAACTACAAGAAACCTTTCCAACCACCGTTTGTCCAATATAACACACTACCTAAGAGTTCAACATTCAAACTCCTCGGCCTAATCTTTACAAATAACACGAATTGGAACGAATACATTGAAGACATTGGCAATGCTGCAGCAAAGAAGGTGGTCTCCCTCTGCCGTGCTAGTAAGCTCCTCACACATGACGTTATCCTGTATCTCTACAAAGCCACCATCTGCTCATGCATGGAGTATTGTTGCCACAACTGGGCTGGTGCATCATCCACTAGTCTCTCCCTTTTAGACAAGGTCCATAAAAGAGTCGCCAACTTAATAGGTCCCTCACTATCAACCAAGCTTCATCCCTTGTCCCATCGCTGCAATGTTGCATCCTTGCGCTTGTTTTACAAATATATCAATGGGTTGTGCTCCGATCAGCTGGCTAATCTGGTGCCCCCTCGACGTAAATTCAATAAACCAACTCGAAAATAATCTAAATCCCATCCATTCACTGTGGAGGTCCCCAGATGCCGGAGAGCCTTCTACTCCAATAGCTTCTTTCATCGTACTGCTGGCCTCATAAACTCCTTCCCTGCTCCCTGTTTCCTCAACAGTACTGGCACGCAGAGGTTTAAAACAAATGTAAACAGACATCCCGCTACACTGTTCCTAACTCGGGGTGACACCAAAAACCTACACCCTAATTCTCAGTAACCCCTTACGTCTGCCTTGTTTGGGGTGAAATATGTTAATATATATATATATATATATATATATATATATATATATATATATATATATATATATATATATATATATATTATTATTATTATTATTATATTACATATACATATATATATATGTATATATATATATGTGTGATTATTATATTATATATACATATATATATATGTGTGTTATTATTATATTATGTATACATATATATATATATTATATTATATATACATATATATATTTATACATATATATATTTATACATATATATATATTATATATATATGCCTATATATGTTATATATATACCTATATATATTATATATATACGTGTTTCTCCTTGTTGAACACTGTTAAGTCGTCCGAATATCGTTGCCTGCTCAGAATAATAGGATTTACTTCTACCCACTTCATATAGTTATTCAGATTGGTCTCATCAGTTAGGGCGTCGGTATTTAGAGCTCACGGGTACTCTTGTTCCGAGGTTCGAACTGTGCGACCAGTTTGAATAATTATCTCTACACTGATAATTCCGAAAGGATGAAACGTACACGTCTATAGATAATTTAATATCATATATATATATATATATATATATATATATATATATATATATATATATATATATATATATATATATATATTCTGATCAGAATTGTATACCACTGTGATTTAATGCAGCTTCAAAGCAAAAATTTAACATGTGTTCCTAGAGTAAATTCACAGCATAATTGAATAAAATCTATGTTTTCAAATGAACTCGCTCGTCTTCAGTGATAATAATATCCGGAGAAAAAATTCATAACATCCAGGTAAAAAAGTTTTCAGATAAATATCCGAATCGTTAAGAGAGAAATAGAGGCAATACAAGCCAAAAGCTTGATTCTAAATCAAAATCTAAATGTCAAGTGTCTGGAAAAAGCGTGGATGGACATCAAAAATATTTTCAATAAAAAACTTTTCAGAAATCAAGGCCAACTCAGTCAAAAAAAAATAGAGCCCAGCAAAGCTGCCATATTTGCAGATTTTGACAACCTTGTGTGTGCGAAGACGTTTTATATATATATATATATATATATATATATATATATATCATAGGGTAAAATGCACGACACGTCACGAAAATCCGTGATGAACAAAATACGTGAAAAAAGACAAACGCAAAACAGGTTTAAATACAGGAGAAAAACAAGAAACGAGAGATTTGACCGGTTTCGTGCGTATGAACAAAAGTCTTCAGAAAAAGTGAAGATTGTAAAATCTTCACTTATTCTGAAGACGTTCGTTGAAACGCACGAAACCGGTCAAATCTCTCGTTTCTTGTTTTTCTCCTGTATTTAAATCTGTTTTCGGGTTGTTGTTTTTCACGCATATATATATATTTATATAAGACTTTCTGAATTGTTCCCTTCTTCTCTTGTTCTCTGTTTTATATTTATGAATTATGAATATTTTTTGCAATGCAACAGAATATGGCAAGTTTAAAAGGAAGCACTTTTTTTATCATAATTGAGAAAGGTTAACTGAAAATAGGCGTTATAAATCTTAAACTTCATAAGAAGATTAAATTCCAGGAAGCGCTGCGTATTTTATTAACAATCAATTTGCTTATAATGTTTCTTGTTTCGGTCATTATTACTGATAGTTGTTTCAAAAACAACGTTGAAACTACGTCAAACAGTCAGTCAGCTGCTGGTGAATTTCTCTAATTAATCTGATTCTTTCACGTACCTTTTTCTTCTATTATATTGAACAAGTTGCTCAAGAGAGACACAGTCGAGGTGAGAGTGATCAGAAATTTAGGTGGATGGTGACGTGTAGAAAGAGAAAGGGAAATTTTAAAGAAACTTGTTAAACACACATTTTTGACTTTTTTTGTTATTCATGTCCCAGGCAACGCCAGATTGCCCTGTTTGTTATAAATATATCGTTTCTCTTTCTGCATTTCTCAATTATTTTCCTTTGCATCCTCTTTAAAAACAAGAGAAAATCGTTTACAATACGATAAAAAGAAAATGAGGCCATACATCTTCGGCTTATCAGCTGCAGTGCGCTTTTAATCTGTTTGCATTTTACACGGGGTTAGCCTCAGGGAGGAAACATTCAAACAGTGACTGTCAGTTCTGATGTTCAACTTCCAATCTCAACGCCGTCTTTTATCAACATTCGATGCAACGTAATAACCATTTTTGTTGAGGCTGCATTCCGTTCTTTAAGACTCACAACAGGAAGAAAAGCTCAAAAATAAAAATAAAACGATGCAAGATTTTATGACTACATTTTTTGTTTTGTTTTTTATTATTCGGGCAGATTCTTCAATATTGCTTAAGGCAACTGACATATTTAAATCGCGTGCATTCGTTCCAAGCCCAAACACAGA
>OY744522.1:163658075-163668075 GCA_963556195.1 Sepiola atlantica | reverse complement strand
TCTCTCTCTCTCTCTCTCTTGTACAATTTATCACTTTCGTTTATTTTTTTTGTTTCAGTTTTTCTATTTTCTTTCCCCCCATCTCTCCTACACATTTTCTCTCGCTCTCTCTCTCTTTCTCTCTCTCTCTCCTCTCTATTTCTCTATCTCTCATTTTATTATTCACTCTTAATTCCACTTTTATCCCTGCCCTGCCTTCCCCTCCACTCTTCTCTCCATCTCTTTTCTATACTTTCCTGACAACCTTAATCCCCTTTTTATTTTCCTTCCGCCATTTTTCTTCAATCGGGTTTTTAACGCTAAGTGCCTTTCCTCTTCCCTTCGCCGTCCCAATTACCATGTGCTCGCAAACCTGTTACGCCTTACAGCCTAACAAATCATATATTAATTTCTTTCAAAGAAATTTCCCACTGACTTCGCCCAGTGTTGATTCGCTTTGAATAACTTGGAGCCACATTGAACAATTGTTGAATTATGCATGTGGGCTGTGCATTCTTTCCCCTTTCTTTGTTCCATTTCCGAACCCCGCATTTAATTAAATACTTAATTAATTAAATGACAATCAATTTAATTTAATGACTTTAACTCAGCAACTAAAGAGATACAAAAGGGATGAGTTGTAGGTAGATGTCACCGATGTCATCTCCTTTGTATCCCACTCGCTTTCTCTATCTCTATCTCTCTCTCTCTCTCTCTTTCTCTCTCTCTCTCTCATATATATATATATATATATATATATATATATATATATATATATATATATATATATATATATAGATGACTATGTAAGCCCCCTTTTCGTGTTAAGTACACTTGTTAAATTATAAGCCGACTAGTGCTTAGTGTAATTCAAAGTTCTTTGTAAATAAATAAATAAAGCACTGCAAATGGGGTGGTCCATATTTAGATAAGGACATTGTGGCTATCATTTACCAGTGCCTGCCCTGTTGCTCGGTGATGAGAATTGCCGACTATCAACTAAATGGTTTAAGGTTCAATCTCCTAGTCTAGCCGCACTGAAGAACTGTGATATAGCAAAACAGTCTGTCCATGAATGATTATATATATATATATATATATATATATATATATATATATGTGTGTGTGTGTGTGTGTGTGTGTCTGTTCATAAGAAAAAAATGTTATTACTATCTATCCATCTTTCTCTCTCTCTATCTATCTATATATATATAAATATATATATATATAAATATATATATATTTATATATATAGTAGTTTTTATATATATATATTTATATATATATAGTAGTTTATATATATATATATATATATTTATATATATATAGTAGTTTATATATATATATATTTATATATATATAGTAGTTTATATATATATATTGTACTTTATATAGATATATATATATATACAGTAGTTTATATATATATATATAAATAGTAGTTTATATATATATATATATAAATAGTAGTTTATATATATATATATATAAATAGTAGTTTATATATATATATATATATATATATATAGTAGTTTATATATATATATATATATATATATATATAGTAGTTTATATATATATATATATTTATATATATATATATATATATATATTATGTACATAAGATTTAGGCTCTGTAATTCCCAAATTCTCTGAATGTATAGGTGTGGAGAAATGGTAGTTATTTTTTTTATTAAAACCCATTTGCCTTGATACGGGATTTTGCTTTTGTTGGAATATGTTTTAATTTATAATTTCTCTGGAATTAAATATTAAAATTATATGGGCTTAATATCTATTGAGATTATATATATATATATATATATATATATATATATATATATATATATATATATATAAACTTTTTTAAATACCCCAAAGAAACTGAAATTTAGGGGCTATTTATTAATTTACATCTAATAGATATTGCTATAATTTCACAAAAATCGAAGGTATCTGAATTTCTATGAAGGGCTTCTTTGCCTTTTTTAGACCACTTTTCATAAAAATAAATTAAACAAAATGAGCCCACAATTGGACCTTGTACGCCTAACAGCTGTATTCTAAAACTTATTATCATCAGTTAATTAGTTTAGGAATTAATCTAGTACATACAGATATATAAACATGCCTAAGTTTATAAAGATAGCGGTTAGAACCCTGAATGTTAGAAGTAATGATGGGACGATCATTACCGATTCTGTTCTAAATTCCCGATTCCGATACAATTACCGATTCCGATTTTAAAATCGTCTCATCGCCTAAAAAAGTAGAATTTCATTTTTTTTAACGGAGCATTTTCATCCACTTTTAAATGTAGATATAATTTTCTTTTTAATTTAAAAAAATGTCTTAATGTTTTCCTTTTATAAAAAAAATAAAAGGAAAACATTAAGAATTGTTTCATTTTATTTCATTTAATTTCATTCAAGATTTTTAAAAAGTGATTGTGAGATATTCATCTATACTTTTAAATATAGATATACTTTTCTTTTTAATTGAAAAATATGTCTTAATGTTTTCCTTTTATAAAAAAAATAAAAGGAAAACATTAAGAATTTTTTAAATTTCATTTAATTTAATTTCATTCAAGATTTTGAAAAGTCATTGTGAGATATTCATCTATACTTTTAAATATAGATATACTTTTCTTTTTAATTTAAAACATGTCTTAATGTTTTCCTTTTATAAAAAATATAATAGGAAAACATTAAGAATGTTTTTAATTTAATTTCATTTAATTTCATTCAAGCTTTTGAAAAAGTAATTGTGAGATATTCATCTATACTTTTAAATATAGATATACTTTTCTTTTTAATTTAAAACATGTCTTAATGTTTTCCTTTTATAAAAAATATAATAGGAAAACATTAAGAATTTTTAAAATTTCATTTCATTTAATTTCATTCAAGATTTTGAAAAAGTAATTGTGAGATATTCATCTATATTTTTAAATATAGATATACTTTTCTTTTTAATTTAAAAAAATTCTTAATGTTTTCCTTTTATTTTTTTTCATTCAAGATTTTGAAAAACTCATTGTGAGTTTCCCATCTCTATTTTTCACTTGTGCCATTTTATCCTATTTATCCACTTGTGCTATTTTTGTTTGTGCCATTTTTTCTGGGCAATTTGTTCTGGGTTTTTTTTCCGGTGCCATTTTCATCTAAATTCGTTACTATGATGTATTAATTTTAGTTTTAGTGTTTGTTTAAAATCAATAAATATTCACCATTTAATCGTTAATAGCAGCAGTAGAAAATAAAGTTTTTAACAAAAAATAAATAAACACATTAAAACTATCGTTTTGGGAATAAGAAAATTAGGCAAAAATGTTTCCGATTCCGATACCTCAAAAAGTTCCGATTTTTCCGATTCGCGATTCCGATTATTCGTCCCAACACCAGTTATAAGTAAACGAAACGTTATGTATGCATATAAATAATGAAACAGACACGCAAGATCTATTAGAGAAAGATGGATATATAGATAGATATATAAATATTCGAAGCCAACAGATTGAAAGATCATGAATGGCATTACCAAGTAAAAGTAAGAATGAAAAAACACATAATTTATAACAGAGTAAAAATGGCGAAGAAGACCGAGTCTGAATGCCGATGAGAACTCCTTTTCTCTCGAAGCACTTAAGGCTCTAAAAATGTCAGTCGCATATCTAAGAACAATTATAGCATTCGATTCTTACTCGACTACTCCCAATTCATGTTATAAACGGAGGAACATAAGGAAGAGAAAGATGACAGCGGATGAGATGAGAACACGATCCGAGCCAATTAATAAAATATTCTATTGTCTTCTGCACTAAGTTATCTTCATCTTTTTAGATCTCCCACCGTTTCTTGGGTGGGTGGCATGTGTTTATTGTCATCGTTCAGTAGTCGGTAGACTGTGAAAAAAAATGTAGTAGAAAAGCATTATAATAAGCCTGATCTTTTTTTGTTTAACAATTACCTACAAGCTATTAAATATATATTTATATATAGGTAGGTGTTTCTGTATGTGTTTTGCGTGTGTGTTTGCGTGTGTGCTTTATCTATATACATTACAATAAGGATTCTATCAAATGCTATCTGAGTTTCACGGAGCCAGTCCTTTGCTAGTCTAAACATTTAGCAGATCAATATATAGTAAAATATACT
Source organism: Sepiola atlantica (assembly GCA_963556195.1). Classification (NCBI taxonomy): domain Eukaryota; kingdom Metazoa; phylum Mollusca; class Cephalopoda; order Sepiida; family Sepiolidae; genus Sepiola; species Sepiola atlantica. Next base: position 163,663,936 of record OY744522.1, on the reverse strand, counting down.
ACGAATCAAAAAGAACGTTATATATATATATATATATATATATATATATATATATATATATATATATATATATATATATATATATATATATATATAGATAGATAGATAGATAGATAGATAGATAGATATATATAAATATAAATATATAGATAGATATAGAGAGAGATGTATGGATATAATTATTAATAAATGATATTTTTCAAATTAACCCATATACACATGTGTTTTATGCCAAACTTGCAATCATCAATATAGGAGGAGACAATCCCTGCCGGTCTCAATGTTCGAACCACAATACGAAAGTCATATTTAACTCAGTAATCGGAGGAATACTAAAACAGAAGTGTTTAGCACTTTTCTGTTTCCTTAGGAATATTAAAATCAAGATATAATTGTACTAAACTTTATTAATGCCTAGAATCCTTATTCCAATTTTGATTAAAATCTATCACATAATTTTGATTCTTAGAAAATGTCTAAAACTTAAGGGTTCTTAAGAAGAAATTTAAATTCAGGAAATTCTGCTTAATTGGTGTCGAATTACTACCAATCAAATTTAATACAAATCTGATGCATTCAATTTTTAAATGGAGGGTGTGTCTATACTACCCCCCCCCCCCCCTAAAATCTTTTTGAGATACTTCAAAGAAACTGAAATTTATTAATTAATAAATGTCTTATACTTATCTTTATATAAATAGAGATTTTGTCCGTCTGTTTGTCAGTTACAATTTTTTTTAAACGTAATAAATACATTGAAGAATCTTTTCGAAGTATCAGAAACTTCAGCTAGTTTTAGAAATGGAAAATATTGTATTAATAATAAATAATAAATTCCCAACAAATATGGTGCATGGCGATATCGATACTGACACAGAAGTCTGAAGTTCTACCAACTGAGCTATTTTGGCCCCTTTATACACAAAGCTTAAAACATTACCATAACAAAATAATTATAGAAAGATGGGTATTTCATTTAAAAGCATTCGTGGGTCAGAATTATTAAAATTGAAAATAGAAGCCTTTATAAATGCAATATTTTTTTTACTTTAATTTTATTAATTTCGGAATAATATTACATCATCAGAGTTGACCAGTATTGTGTCATTTTGTTTTTCAAACAAATAAAAATAAACAAACTTTTTTTTGTTTTTTGATATAACATCCTTGTAATAGGTATTATTCGTTCGACAACCAAAATTTGAATTCATAATTTATTTATATATATATATACATATTCATATACTTATATATACGTATATATATATACATATTAATATATGTATATAGATATACAATGTATATATATATATATATATATATATATATATTTATATATATATATAAATATTTATATATATATATAAATATTTATATATATATATAAATATTTATATATATATATATATATATATATTTATATATATACATATTTATATATGTATATAGATATACATAGTTATATATAAATATATATATATGTATATATATGTATGTATATGTAACGGCTTTTTGTACATGTCCATATAAATAAAAATAATTATTTATATATATATATATATATATATATATATATATATATGTGTATGTATGTAGTATATAACTATATATATATATGTATGTGTGTGTGTGTGTGGGGGTGTATATGTGTGCGTGTGTGTGTTTATATTTGATTTTATGTAATCTCATACAATTAGCATTGCGCTTCATTTTAATTAAGATGAGAAGTTTCTTGAGGCTAGAGGAATGAAGAAATGCATAAAATGTAAAGTAAGTGAACAGTTTCCAGCTGGAAGGATAAACAAGAAGAAATAATAAAGAAAAAAAATAGTAAATCATCTGAACGAAAGATTTAATGAATGAATACACAAGAGAAACAAGTTTTCCTTTTGATGCAAAGAAACAAAAAGGCTTCATTAAATTTGCTAATTAAAACTAAACAAAACCATTTTTTTCTGCAAGGAAACGCGCGACCCACAAAATCGTGTTATTATTTGCACGCTTGCATTTCATAACATGTTGAGATTCATTTCGTTAAAGACACAGATGTCTCAGGTTTATTCTTTCCGTTGTAAGATGCAGACATTGCATCTCTGTCGATGCAGTCAGAGATGAAGCATGCAGTTTACTTTTAACACTTATATACTAATCACGAGAAACTACTTGAGAGAATTCAAACTTCATACAGCTGGTTTAGTGCTTGGTGTCCCTGTTGACTTGCCTCCCCACGAAGGTAGGGTTAGACACAAGGTCGTTTTGTTTTAATGTGGGGAAAATCCAGCTCCCACAACATGAAGCACTTTTGATTGTAACAAAAATTAAAATACCCTCAATCTAGAAGGATTGCTACTCATCTGACCGGGAAGAAAAGATGAAGTGTAGTATCGAAGACGATACTACAAGTTTTTCCGAGCAAAAAGGTTAATGAGTGCTTGGTGTTTGTTAGTTTGAATTATTACGTTTGCATGAGTTTTCAAAACGTTCTTCAAGGTTTCACTACTGAGGGAATCACTTGAATACAACCATGTGGTCAGTGCTGATCGTCCTATGTGGGGATGAACGCCTGATTTTACCATCTAAAATACTTCTTATATATGCTTAAATATCTCACAAAATTTGAAGAAGATAACCCATTAAGATGCAAATCCACGAAATACAAATTAATTGCTGAAACCAAACAATAAATCTCAGACTAAATGACGTAGCTGTTGCTTCTGCTGGTGGTAGTGGTGGTGGTGCTGCTGCTGGTGCTGGTGGTGGAGGTGCTGCTTCTACTGGTGGTGGTGGTGCTGCTGGTGGTGCCGCTGCCGCTGCTGGTGGTGGTGGTCGTGGTGGTGGTCGTGGTGGTGGTGCTGCTGGTGGTGGTGGTGCTGCTGCTGCTGCTGCTGCTACTGCTGGTGGTGGTGATCCGGATGGTGGTGGTTGTCGTTATTGTTCTAGTTATGATTGTTGTTGTTGAGGAGTGGACGAGATGGAGGAGGAAGGGAACGCCGAGGAAAAAAAGTGAGCATTCATGCATCATGTGTTGGGTTGGGTTAATAAATTCAGTAAAGAATGTTTTATAAATGATAATCCTGTGTTCATCATACATTATAGGGAGATGACTGCATAAAAGGAGACTTCGTTGTTTGGTCACATAGACAAATTGATGAGAGTACTTTGATTTATAGGAGAAGATCAGTTGAGGAAGCAGTGTCCGTTGACAGAGGAATCCAGAATAAAAAATCCAATGTGAGAACTCGAGGGACAAACTAATAAAATAAAAGTGGTCAAAACTTCAACTTCCTAATTGTAACAGAGAGGACGAATTATCGCTCACAAAGGAAAAAATACACTACTAATCGGTAAAAAAAATCAACGGTTTTTATTGGGAATACACATTTTTCGATATAAAGTTACAATAATTCTAAAGATACGTAAAGTTGGGAGTATTGAGGATTGAGGCACTCTTTTACGAGGTCGGTGGTTTTCTCGTGTTTTGCTACATATATGTGATGGATGACGACAATCCGAAAATAAATACAGCTTTTCATAGCAAGCAATAACTTCGTTCGCTACAATGAATTTTATTATTCTGCGATACTTCATGTATTGCTTAATGATATTCATTTTTATTGGATAATGATTTTACTTGAATAAATAAAATCAAGTCCGATTCGATAGGGAAGAAACTCAAGAAACTTTCTAAAAATATTAAATACTTGTTGTCTTCTTGAACCGACGCTCATCATTAACCTAGATGTGCATCATTAAATGATCACATTTTGTTTCCTGATAAATATATATATGCATATATATACATATATATATATATATATATATATACATATATATATACATACATATATCTATACATATATATATGTATATGTATACATATATATATATATATGTATATGTATACATATATATATATACATATATATATACATATACATATATATATATGTATATGTATATGTATATGTATACATATATATATATATACATACATACATATATATATGTATATGTATATGTATATGTATATGTATACATATATATATATATATATATATATATATATATATATATATATATATATATATATATATATATATATATATAATATTTTATTGATTAATGAATCCGGTATAAGACGTTCTAAAATTGAATCCATTATATTTAACAGAAAGACTATTTTTTTTGTATTCAAATATACATTTATTAACTGTATGTAATATTTGCATACAGACAAGCGACTCAAATTTAAACACTTCTAGATCCATAACTTCAGCCGTGTAATCTCTAGTTTTGGACACGATTTTAAATCCTTTGAAATATTTTCAAGTCTGGTCTCTTGCACTTACCAAAGTTTCGAAATGCATCCCATTATCAGAACGGGTACTAGGGCGGGTGCAATAAAGCGTGTATCTAATGCAGAGGAATTAAGACAGAGTTCTCAATTAAGGAATTAAAATTGGATTTCACCTGATTAACTGGCCTATGTTGGACAACTTTTAGAAATGTGCTTCCAAACTTACCTACCTCTGGCCATCCTTATTTATCCTTTTTTCTACCCAAGTCCATCCTTATCACTTTCTCACATGTTTTCCTTGGCCTTCCTCTGTGAACTGAACATTCTACATCTACTAAGCCAATAACTATCGTCCATTCTTTCAACGTGACCATACTATCTAACACATTTGCACACATCTCCTTATAGTGTTCAGATTTAATCTTTTTCTGAGGTTATCAGATTTAAGCATCTATCGAAGACTCAGATTACACATCCATCGTATCATTCGCATATCATTACCATATCATTCCTCTCAATTGTTGGTGCCCAAGTAACTCTGATTATTAAAATCCCACTATTCAAAGTTGTATAATATTGAAAAAAAAAATATATATATATATATATAAGAAAATGATCTGTAGCACCTCATGATATAAGTCTGAAGATCATAGTATTAACTACAGTCTATAGTGTCTAACTGATCCATTCTGTGTACAACCCTCTTCCTGATCTTCATAAATGATTTTAAAAATCATATTCTGAGAGTATTCGTTGACATCTATGCAGACGACATTACAGTCTGTGGCAGCACTTCAAAGACCATTGATGATCAAAATATTTCTGCATCTATCTATCTCTTTCCCATTCTCTCTCTCTCTCTCACTCTTTATCTCTCTCTCTCTCGCGATTTGGAGCACGTGGTGCAATAGGGGGATAAGTGGCTTGTTACTTTTAACACTTCTAAAACCAAGCTTCTCTCCTTTCACAACCAACGCTCAGATCCTCATTTCTACCCACTTGAAATGAATAGTTCTCTCCTTGAGAAAGCCACCTCCTTTGCTAAGCTGATAGGACTGACTTTCACTCCAAACACAAAATAAAGGGCTTACATATTATGTTGCTAAGGTCACTGGAAAAATGGTTAGATCATTCTACTGCTCCAGAAAGTATCAAACTCTTGACACTATCCTCTACCTGTGTAGGAACCAGATACGTCCTAAGATGGAGTACTGTTGTCATATCTGGCGAGGTACCGCTTGAAGCATTCTTTCTTGCCTTGTAAGAATATAGAATCGACTTCGTAATCTAGTGGGAGATGAACTCTTCTCTTCCCTACAGCCCCTTTCATACAGAAGAGATGTTGCTAGTCTTTCTCTACTCCATTGTTATGTTCATGGTAAGTACTCGACTGAGCTCCAATCTCTGGTTCTCTGTACAATATTCCCAGGAAGAACTCTTCTAGCTACAACCGCGGCAAAAAACAACTATTTCTCTCTGTACGAAAAACCAAACAGAATTTCCATGAACAAAGTTTATTTTCTAGAATATCCCATCCGTCGAACAAAATACAACGAGGCTGCTT
>OY744522.1:163640575-163645575 GCA_963556195.1 Sepiola atlantica | reverse complement strand
ACTAAAAAAGTATTTTTTCTGAATATGTTTAAATCAATATGTCGAAATATTGATGTCATGTTTTCTCATTATTTGAGACATGGATAAAATGCAGTTCATTGGATTGAGCCTATTTACTTCTGGGTCAATTTGATCCCGGAATAAGAATGGATTTCAATATTGATTATATTTTTTTTATTTCTTATCTTTTTTTAAGTGCACCTATTTGTTAAAAAGATTGTATGCACTGGGAACAAACAGATTGAATTTTAACCAGATTTCATATTTAAACTGGCTGAAGAACGGTGAAGGCTCATCCGTAAATTATCAATCTCCAAAAGGGAAAACATATTAAAAAGAAACAATATAAAAAAATGTTTCTGAAAGGTTAAACTATAGAGATTAAAAAACAAGGTAGTAGGTTGCACCATTGTGCTTTTCGATTTTATTCCTCAAACGCTTACATTCACATACACATCTCTCTCTTTCTCTCTCTCTTTGTTTCTCTATATCTCTCTATCTCTATTTCTTACTATCTAGCATAAATATATATATATATATATATATATATATATATATATATATATATATATATATATATATATATATAAATATATAAATGAGTTAAAATGAAAAAGAGGGAAGGCCTAAAACTCAACGTTTCACCCAGCTGTTGCGTGGGCTTTACCAAGAGGTAAAAGGCTAAAAGTGGCACAAAACGAGATGTGTAATTTTGAAGAATATATTATTGATAGGGTATAATAAATATAAATCTTTCCAGAGAGGGAAGACATACAAATACGTACATACATATACATATATAAATGTAAGAAAACATGTATTTGTGTATGTATATTTTCTTAACAATGCTAGCAAAAGTATTCAATGTAAATGCGCGATGAATATTAACATTTAACAAAAGAGCTTATGTAAGTAAAACAATGGTATTTTAAATTCCAATGACCAAGCCGTTATTCATTTTTTTGCTTGAGGATTTTCTTTCAGGGGTTATTTGTTGGTCTTCTCATGAGCTATATGAGAAAGAGATCATGTTATTATATCTTTTTTCTCTGTTGTTTGTTTGTGCGCGAAACAATTGTCAAGAAACCATGAATTATTTTGAATTTCAGCGAGAAATAATGAATAAAGATTTAGTCATTGAAATTTAATATACAAATGTTTTACTATATATATATGTGTGTGTTTGTGTGTGTGTGTGTGTGTGTGTGTATGTGTGTGTGTGTGTGTGCATAGTGTAATTGATAGAACGCATTAGGCTCGGCATCGGTTTACGTGATATAAAAAGAAACACCTGGATCAGATGACATCATCACCACCATACGAACGGCAAAAAATAGATGTGCAGGTAACCTTTCGAGATGTACAGACAACAGGTGGACATATAGAGCGAGAGAATGGACTCCGAGATAATGGAAAAGACCTAGAGGAATGCTAAAATCTGGGTGGAGAGACGACATCGATAGCCAACTAGGTCCTACTTGGCAAAACCTTGCCAGGGATAAAACAAGGTGGAAATAAACCAGAGAGAAGTTCCTCCACCAAGAGTGAAATAAACAGGACTCTAATGATGATGATGATGATGATGATGATGATGATGATGATGATGATGATGATGATGATGATGATGATGATGATAAAATTTCGTTATATAGAAGAAAAGAGCAAAGTTCTCAATTACTTGTTCAAGCTTGTGTATTTTATTTTATTTCCATTGGCCTTATACATTAGTATGAACTTCCAGTCGATGTTTTTATAGTTTGATAGTGAGCCATATATATATATATATATATATATATATATATATATAATTTTTAAAAGAAACAAAAGCCATATATATATAAAATATACAATATATGTATATATATATATATATATATATATATATATATATATATATATATATATATATATATTGTATATTTTATATTTTATATATATATGGCTTTTGTTTCTTTTTAAAATTATTTTATTTAAAAGTTTTTAAAGAATGGCTTAAGAAACCCGATCTTAGCGCTTCAAGAACGTTATATTGGTAAAGGTTTGCATTTATTGATTTCTAATCCGCTGCATATTCCACGTGCAACGATCAAAGCCACATAAGGAAATGTAAGTAAATCTGCATCCAGAATTCCATATTTTGAAAGGTTTAGTAGGAGGAGGATTGGCTGCCGTTTCCGATTTATGTTTGAAATTGAATTCAAAGTAGAGAGAAAGTGCATATACATCTACCTTGATTCTTTTATCATCCACTCTGTAATAAAGATTAATGTATATATATATATATATATATATATATATATATATATATATATATATATATATATGAACTGTGGATGGTTTGTTTTTTCGGGGGGGGGGGCTATATTGAGGTTGACCTAAGGATATGTATTCCGCCGGATGTGTGGGTTTCCCTCTTTCTTTTTTTCCTATTTTTGGATTGCACCGGAATTGATTCTTGTGGGGGCACATCACATCTACCACATACTACCGAGTTGTTTGAGCTCTCTTTTGAACTTGTTTTCATTTTTTTTCTCTTCTTAAGTGATTTCAACTGGATCAATCTCCTGTGGGGTATTGTCAGTTGTTGAGGTCAATATCTTAGATGCGTATCTCCCCTGATTAACTACCTAGCAAGGGGCTTGCTAGGTAGCGAAACACGTGTAGGGAACTATGGCTTTACAAAATGAATAAATAATAAAATAAAAGATCTTTTCGCTGTGATGAATCTTCTCTGGAAAAATGGGAAATATATCTTGGTAAAATCTACAAATATACGTATAAATGCTCTGCCACCTATAATCGGGGCTCATCGAGATTGTTTTTATTGGTCTTGTTCCGGAATTTACTGAATATTTTCAGTGAAACATACATTATATATATATATATATATATATATATATATATATATTAACACATATCCACATATGTTTCATGCCAAACCTGTCTTCATCCGTATGGGAGGAGACAATCCCTGTTGGTCATTTGGTTCAACCCCGAAGTTTTAGACGTTGATTTTCATGTTATATATATATATATATATATATATATATATATATATATATATATATATATATATATATATAACATAAAAATCAACGTCTAAAACTTAAAACAGTGGTGTATCAAGACAACAGACCTTGCACACACAAAGGGTTCAATATACTTTAACATAGCGTTTTATAACAATAATAAATAATAAATATGTATTATTTAACATTTTACTGAAGTATCACATGACATTTGATTGTAAAGTGTATTAATAATAATTTTAACACTTTTTTACACATGCAAATTCAAATAACGACGTTAAGGTTATCATTACTACACTTCTAACAATGGGAGGTCCTAATAAACTGCAATAAAATGTTAAGATAATCATCATTTATAAGATATTTATTCATTCATTGTTTTCTTATATATATATATATATATATATATATATATATATATATATATATATATATATATATATACATGAGAGAGGGGCGTTTTTAAAGGCATAATATATTTATCATGGGTTTGAAAAGGTGGCGGGCACCATTAATATAAATATTACTAATAGAATTATCACTGTATACTATAACCTATATATATATATATATATATATATATATATATATATATATAATTATTGTTTATTTTTTATAAATAGTAGTTTTAATAGCCACAGGCACATGTTTCATGTAAACTAACAATCATCAGTGTGCCAATATACAATTGTTCTGCCAGTTACATGATTCGAACCCTAGACCCTAAACACTGTTGACTGTCAGGATCTATGCCTTCGTGACAATGGGTGAAAGAGGAAAGAAATGAATACTATTTATCCTTCACGAACATAATAAATCTCAAATGGGTGTTCTACCTCTAAGGGAGAGAACTTTGCATTATAGCTTAGATAGAAGTTTTGCATATTTCTCTCTATATGCCCCCACCTCTAAGTGGCCGATGGGACAGAACCCTTCTACAACTTGAAATAGTTATATCAATTCTTAATGAAGTTTGAACCATAAGTATAAGACACTAATTCGGAGCGTTTTTCATACATTTCAGCTTCTCCCGACTATATTAGGGAGGGGCTGCTTCCCAGCTGAATACAACATAGTCGTCTGTAAGTCCAATGTAAGCAAATTCTTGTGGAGCCGTCTTCTTAAATAATCAAATTGTGCCGAATTTCAACTATCGTTACTAATCATCACGGTGGTGTCTCACCCACACCTGAAAAATTCATTAACTCTTATCCTCGAGTGGTATTCAGGCCTTGATAAGCAGTGACTCCTGAGTAAAATAAAGGGCTGCAGTATAAACAGAAAAAATAATATCATGTGATGATCATAGTGACAAAGTACATAGTAGTGATTCTCATTTAATCCCGAGCAACGTCGGATATCCTGCTAGTTTTTTTCTATATTTGCTTTCTATAGCAAATATAGATTCTTGCAATATGAAATTTAAAAATAACTTCTAAATAAAAACCCTCATCTTTCACTAAATGAAAAACCTAATGTTTATAATAAGAAGTGTCCCAATCTTTAAGGTTGAAATTATTACTCTTGTGCAGCCTTTTTAATACCAGCCGATGTTCATCTTTGCATTATTTCTTTAACGTGGGATTTGCATCACGTAGCATCCATCCCTTTTTTAGAAAAATTACATATGGTTACGCTCTAGCCTACGAGGTTATCCTTTTTCTTTTTTTTTTTACATTTTTTCGCCACAAATAAGACATAAGAATAAGCATAAGAGGTTACTGTGATAGAAGCTAGATTTAAAGGAAGCAAGCTGGACGAAGAGTTTGGCAGCAAGATGTTTGTTCCCATTATATTTAAATTCCTGCATGTTTATATGTTTAAAAAAATGGGAGCAGGGAGGGAATTCCAAACGCAAGCGATCCAAGGAAAGAATGTATCAGAGTAGAAAATTTTCCGGCATCTAGAGATCTTTTATGTGAAGGGGTAAGATTTTGCTGCTAGTCGAGTGGGTCAGGAGTATTTACGTTG
>OY744522.1:163595575-163635575 GCA_963556195.1 Sepiola atlantica | reverse complement strand
CAAGACTTTGCTCCTAGCCAAAACAGAGTCCCGCAGTATTTGTCTCCTCATGCTGGCAGAGTTATACACAATATACGTTTTAGTGTGGGGAAAAATTCATCTCCCCAAAAAGGGGTACTCTGGATTAGGATAAAAATCAAAATTTCCTCCGTCTTGAAGGATTCTTTCTTTATGATAAAGTGTAGTATCAGAACAGGTACTACACTTTGCTTTTAGCCAATAGTTTAGAGAGTCGTTTTAACCCAAACAACATGTTGTTAATATTAGTACACCTGTGAATTAAATGTTGGTCACACTTAAATTCTGTCAAATTTCAACTTTTTGTATTAAATTAATTAAAAAAATTGTATTCCTTATAAAATACAAAATTTTCCACTCTATAATAAAGATCAATGTGTATTTATTTGTATATATCTCTACACAAAATTTAGTGAGTGAAAGACTGTCAGATGAATCCATTTCAAGTATTTAAGGGAATTGAGAAAGCAAATCTATTTCCATTTTTTCTTTCTACTTACTATGTTCTTGGCCTTTTGGCTAAGATAAAAGTGTAGTATCTGTTCCGATGGATACTGCATCCTAACCCTATCCCGACCCGACCTTGGGTCACATCTTACTTGTGGGAGTAAGATAAAACTGGCCTTGTGCCTAACTCCTGGAGAGGAGTAAATAAATACTATACCAATTTATGAGGTTTTTTGATTCTCTTTTTCTCATTTAAAACTTTATTGTTTTCTTTACTCCCTTTCTTTTTTTTTAACTTCACCAGTTCAGCCGATATTTTATATGAATATCAACACTGGCTAATAATTTTTTTTAATTCCTTGATAGAGAGTGTACTTTTGTTTATTGAATAAATGCTGAAAATTAAATTTAAATTCTTGGATTTTCGCTGGTTTAAAAATATTGGTAAGTTTCGAAAAAGTCGTCATTCCAGTGTTATCATAGAATGGGCATGAGTACCTAGTGTAAGCACTGGCTTTTACACCAGGCTAAAACAAAGGGACATAATCCATCAGAATTATTAACGGTGCTTACGCTGATTAGCGGCCATATAAAAAATTATTTTTATATAAAAACAATAATATATACTTATTAAGCATTATATTCTTACTCACTGTACGAAAAAGTAGAAAAAAAAATCCACTAGAACTTTAATTACAAGCATTTTTCCATTCTGTGTATCATAACAGCGACTGGTTCAGTAAGCCTCCATCTTGTTTTTGAGAAGATTTCAAGGGAAGATAACTGAAATCTTCTTAATAAACAAGATGGAGGCTTACTGAACCAGTCGCTGTTATGATACGCAGAATGGAAAAATACTTGTAATTAAAGTTCTAGTGGATTTTTTTCTACTTTTTCGTACAGTGAGTAAGAATATAATTCGTAATAAGTATATATTATTGTTTTTATATGAAAATAATTTTTTATATGGCCGCTAATCAGCAAAATCACCTTATTATCAATTCTAAAGAACAATGTTCCTCTGGAAAAAAAGAACAAAGAAGTTGATCATCAAAAAAAGTGTGCAGCACAAAAAGCAGACGTATACATGGTTCAAATTTATTTCCGCACAACGTCGGAAGTGCTTGCTAGAATAACATATTTGCATCCGGAGTACACATATGTTAGCTAGTTTACAAAATTCCAGTTCTAGTAGCAAAAGTTTGTCAAAATCTGATTGCAATGAGGGCTTGATTTACCAAAGATCGCTTCCTGTCGACATAGCTTCTTGACTAGTCATCCCAGACGCACAATGGAACTTGTCTTCTCTGAGAAAGGAATTTTCCGCAAACTTTACAATGGGAAATTCTTTCTAATTTCAAAATATTTCCCCGCAACAACAACAGTTCATAGTCATCAGCAAATAAATAAGCTAATGTCAGATAAGACAGAATTGTCTTCTATTTATTGTGTGATAGCATTTTAAGTTTTTCTTCTTTTTTGGGGGGTGGAGGTGGTGTATATAGTAAAATTTCTTGCCTGAAAAGGATGTTGAGGATGCAGAGTAAAGAAACCAGCATCTCTAAACATGCTTATGTATTTGTAAGTCTAAGAATGAGTCAAAGGTTTGCTATATTTTTCACAATTCAGTAGGTGTATGGCACATTGCGTGAGCTTTTGGGGAGCTAAGTGCTCCCCGTTATATTCGTAATCCTTATACCAGACTTATTTCATAAACAGTAATTCTCTGCGTTTTGAGATCACTGAGTGCACCTGTGCCTCAGTCATATTTGGAGGACTGAAGGTCGGTGTCAAACTAATTCAATGACAGGTGCATGTGATGGGTTCAGAGATCAGACCAGTCGTCGTTCGAGAAAATCATTTATGAAACTGAAAAATAAACATTTGACAAGGCGTACACTGATGACACCAGTGTTACCACTTTCTCTCTTTCTCTCTCTCTCTCTCTCTCTCTCTCTCTGTTTGTCTCTCTCCTTCTCTCTCTCACTCTCCCTCTCTCTCTCTCTCTCTCTCTCTCTCTCTCTCTCTCTCTGGTAAAGAGATTGAAACCGAGAGACTGGCTTGAATTTTGAAGGAGACGCACGCGTCTTGTTGCATTCTCTGTAAAGTTATAAAAATGTGCTTCGGAACAAAATAAATATATATTTTTATATTAAAAAGTAAAATGGTTAGTTCCATTAGTACATAATGTTTGATTTGCAGCACGATGGTCCCGACCAAACAGCCAGCCAGCCAGCCAGTCCCAGAAGCAGACGACAGTAACTATAGTCAGACGATGATTGCTCACTGGCCATAACAAGACGACACATTGCACATACGTGCACATGTTGTCACACATCATCCCGTCGTCACATAAAGTCCGGCAAAGATTGCCCAGCCGTCTAAAGCCATGGTGCCACATTGATGCCGGTCCCAAGATGTACCCCTTCGGCCAAAGCAAGTAATATTGCCACAGGTGTTTTTCCTATTTACTTGCTTTCACACGAGGCAAAATTAAACACAAAGTAGATTTTTAATGTGGGGAAAATCCAGCTGAAGGACCAGTTGATCACAGTACAGTAAGTAGACGGTTCAAGTTTTAGACTTACAAATATATAAACATGTTTAGAGATGCTGATTGCTTCACACTCCATCCCCTATCTGCTGATTGTACTGTGATCAACTATACCTTCAGCTTCTGCTAAACAAATATTTATTGGTTATGGCCCAGTTTGAACTCGTAAAGTTCCTGAATTAGACCTTGTTGCATGTTCATTCATAAGGTTTTTACATCACACAGGGATAATTTGTAAACACACTAACTTACACGAAAGTTACTTCCAAGGTTTGAACTTCATTGATAATCTGGCATGCATGTTGCAAACGAGCACGTCTGCAAATGCTGCAAAACATTTAACCCATCTTTGTAGTTCATTATCTGTGATGTTGTCTTTATTTACTTGCCTTTCTACGAGGACAGATTTAGAACAAAGTCAGTTTTGAATGTGAGAAAACTTCAGCTCTCCAAAAGTGGGCATTTAACATAACATAACATAACATATATTTGGGAAAAAGGCTTTTGCCTGTAACTCCCGTTCCTTTCCTTCTTGTCCACTATATCAGTTCGTGCACAGGTCTGACTGAATATTGTCTGTGAAGCCAATGTTTGTCCAACTTGCACTTGAATTTAGGATTGGAACAAAATTAAAAATTGCCTTAATCTAAAAGTATTTCCTCTTAACTAGAGCAAGTAACTTCCACGCATGTTTTGAGAATATCTTATGCCTTTTTCGATGGCTCTGTTCTTTTCTTTCCCTTTCATTTGGAAGAAGCTGGTCTTTTCTTCCCATTTAAAAGCAGTTAATGCTGCATTTATAATATTTTTCAGTATTTTTGCTATCGCCACACCCATAACCCTATTTTTGCAAGAACTCTGCACAACGACTCTTCTATAGGGCCATACTGAATATTCTGTGCATTCTTCCGACATTGTTCGACTAGTTCGCAGTATCTGTTTTTCTCCCCCTCATTCGCCAGTGTATTCCTCTTATGACATGGGCAACTCCCATATCTATTTTTTTTCTCCAACTTTTTTGTTCAATTTTTTTTGTCACCTGAAGATGATTCGATGAAGAATCGAAAACATTCGTTTGTAACAGGTATTCTACTGTTTTTATTTTCTTAAAATTTACCTGTATGTGAATATTTCTCTTTAATAAAATATTCTTCTCTGTAACATCACACATCAGATAGTTTCCACTTCGCAGACACCAAAATTCCACTGACTAACTCCTCTTTCAACAGGCCTATTGGTGGGGCTACGAATTCGAGGACTGTAACCCCATGCAGAGAGTTAAACCGTCCAGAAAATGGGGCACACTATTGGCCGTGTGTGGCGACCCGTGATGTCCTAGGATGGAATTGTGGTGGCTGAGCAGTCCGTGGATTGACTTGCAACACTCAACTTCGGCCCTTTCTTTGGCTAGATGAGAAATCAAAGAGGCCCGATCCGATCAATCGGCTGGTTATGTCATGCCCTAGAATCCATAAGTTCATCCCCAACCATATTATTCAATCTGATTCTTCTAAAAATAAAATCCTCATTTCTCCTCTTTATTTACTTCTTAAATAGATACTAGAAGGCGGTGGCAAAGGGTCAATCGTGTTGAGAACAAACGAGGATTACCAATGCCAAGGAGTCATTTTTCAAAGAGTAATGTTTTCAAAGAGTAATGTATTCTAAGAGTAATGTCGGATCCCTCTTTAAAATTTTCTTTTTAAGGGTAATGGTTTCTTATTAGTACTGCAATGTATTCAAAGAGCAATGTACTCTAAGAGCAATGTATTCTTAGAATATAAAATAATTATCGTAACTATAGAATCATATTTTTATACGTTATTCGGCATTAAATAACCCATAAGTGGTTTATATGGCATAAAACAAACCAAACCAAACTCTTCTTTCAATAATTGAGATTAAGATATTTTTAATACAAACCTATTCTAAAGAATACAGAAATTTATAGTATAAAATATTTTCTATTTTTGCTTTTAAAAAATTGATTCACCTTATTTATTGAATAATAACGTACGTTGCTGCAGTTTGTTTTTAAAAATGGATGGAGTCCGATACGGAAAACTGGTAACATTTAAACATATTTCAATTATAACCGAAAAATCAAAATAATCAAGGGTAAGAAATGATATTTTTGATTGAAGAATATAAAAAGAGTTTTCTCCCTTACAACTAAAATTGTATTTCTTTTCTGTATGAGATTTAAAATGTGCAAAAAATAAAAATAAAAACGTAAATGACTTAACTGAATCCCGGAAGACGCCAGGTAAGTACAGCTAGTATATATATATATATATATATATATATATATATATATATATAACTAATGAATGAACTAAGTTAAGAATTTAAACTCTTTATTCCTTAAAAGATGACTTATCTCCTTTACATTATTTGATGCGTTATTGACCATTATTCTCCATCTCTTCGTCTCGTCTCTTCTCTCTTACTTCCCTATATTAATAACATATGTTCGTTTGTTTCTGTGTATCTGTGCGTTTCTCGCCTATACGTAACTCACACGTTATTGTGTATTTTATTTTACTTTGTTGCTTATTTGTTTTCATCTAAAAGAAATATAAACTATTAAACCAATGAATCCCGAACAACGCCGGGTAGGTACAGGTAGTATAAGCATAAAATCTGATAGAAAATATAGACGAAATAAACTGAGAACCTAATAGAAAAGAAAAAGATATCCGAACTCGATCTCTTAAGTCTTGCTATACAGGGTGGGGCAAATTTGTCTGACACTTTCGTAGAGTTTAATAACACACATATAATACTATAATACTAAATAAAATATTTCCAAACGACAGGTAGGTACAGCTAGTGTATATATATATATATATATATATATATATATATATATATATATATATATATATATATATATTAGTACTTCATGTATCCACATAAAATATTATAAGGAGATATAATTTTTTATGTGTTAGTTTTCAGTTTTTACTTCAACAGTGCTCGATACGTAAGAAGAGCTAGCTAGTAAGCAATGAAAATATATATGGCAATCAAGCTACGCAGAGGCTCCCGTGTTTCATCCCCGGGGGGAATCGTCAGGCTAAATGCCTTTATTTAACCTGCATTTAGCCTGACGATTCCCC
This sequence comes from Sepiola atlantica, assembly GCA_963556195.1. Classification (NCBI taxonomy): domain Eukaryota; kingdom Metazoa; phylum Mollusca; class Cephalopoda; order Sepiida; family Sepiolidae; genus Sepiola; species Sepiola atlantica. The sequence goes on along the minus strand of OY744522.1, from coordinate 163,629,434 downwards.
CCGGGGATGAAACACGGGAGCCTCTGTGTAGCTTGATTGCCATATATATTTTCATTGCTTACTATATATATATATATATATATATATATATAAAGTTAATCCAACAAAAGATATAAGAGGCAACTAATATCTTTAATTAGTGAACATCCGGATAAAGCTCATGAGAACCCTGCATTTTGAACATCATAACATTCAACACCAAGTGAGTTTTCTGAACTTTTCATATGATTTGTTTTTTTCTATCGTTTTATTAATTTGCATACACCTTGGATACATTTTCCACTGTCACTTACTGCATCGATTGCAAACAGGTTTCCCGCCTGGATAACTTTTTCGTTTTTTGACTACCACTCACCACCTGGATCACTTTTCAATCAACCTCTTGGATATCTTTCCTGAATATGTTTTAAATTGTATGACTTGGATGAACTGTATAGCTTTAACAAAAAAGTATGTTTTGGGCTGATATATTTGATGTTTTATATACTTTTATGTAATTTTATATATATTTTTATATATTTTCAAAGTTTAATTTTATTACCTGCAGTAATGTCATTGCGGTAATGGTCCTCTGAGGACAAGAATCTTCTTTGAAAACTCATGAGTTAAGGAGTTTAAGGTACTTTGCCTGAACATTGAATTCTAATAAAATTTGATTTGCACCTTATTTTATCATTTCATATAATGCTATATATATATATATATATATATATATATATATATATATATATATATATATATATACTAGTAGGTAAACTCTTTATTGCCTGGATTGGCCCGGACCCATATGCCCTCTAATAATTTTATAGTTCTAGCTAAGAGGTTAAACTGAAGTTAATCAGCTATATTCCGAACAGACCAGTTTAGAGGATGCAATATTATTGTTGGAAGCTAATGAGGCTTATCGGAGAATTGAGGGAGGGAGATAGGAGAGACATGCTGTTAAAGATGATAACCACAGCAAATCCTTAGCGGGAGGAAACTGAAGGCGCACTGCGAGTGTATCTCTGGAATTTTATGCTTTGATATTTCGAGAATGTTCTTAAGTGATCATTAGGCGATATTCAGGAGGGTAAATCAGTTGGCAATTTCCAGTTAATCTCAATCTTAAAAAAAAGAAGTACAAAAAAAATAAAACGGAAAGAAAGAAATGGTTTATTCCGATAAGTGATACAAACTAGCCTGGAAATGTCAAGGAATTTGGTCGGTTCTCGCTGGGCAAGAAATGAGAGAAGGTTTGCTAGCCGTTCTGATACTTTCTTCTTTGATTCTTTCATTCATCTGAAACACAGGGCGTTTACAAAAACCTGTATGTACTTTTATTTTAATTATTTCTATTTATCTTCCTCCCACAAGGTAAGATGTGACACAAGGTCGGGAAAGTGGGAAAAAACCAGCGCTTGAGAATTTGAGCACTCTGGCTGTTTTAAAATTGCCTGGGCAGCCCTGTCGGCATTCCCCGGCAGGGGCGCCTCAAGCGATTAGCAATAAACTAACCCCTTCTCAAAGGGTGAGAAGGCAAAGCCTGGGAGGGTGCACCTTCTAGAACTGCACAGGACGGACAACCGATAGACCGGCGTAAATCCAGACCGAAGGCCCGGACAATACCGGTTTAATTATTCATTACTTAGAAAAGATGCATGTACATGCTAAAATCTCTATTTATATAAAATTAGGTATGCATGTATGTTTATATATTAGTATGTACAGGATTCCCTGAATTTCAACTTTTTTTTTAAGACTCCTCCAACTCAAGCCTTCAATTTAAACATTTTTTAGAATCAAAATCATGCAATGGATTTTAATCAAAATTGGAATGAGAATTCTGTGCATAACGTTTAGCATAAATATCATGGGAGGTGACGGTGGTTAAGTGGATAACGACACCGACAGAAGACCTGGGTGTTCCAAGTTCGAACCTAGTCGGTTCTACAGGGATGTTGGCAACCTTCTCGTGGTCCTTCCCGTAAGTACCCGATGTCTTTCCAGAAAGATTTCTAACTAAAAAAATCATCGGGGAAACTAATGCCAACACCAGAATCATCTGATTCACACGAAAGAAGAAGTATAAATATCTTGATTTTAATTTTTATAAGGAGACATAAATGTGGTATAAAGTTGTTATGTTCAGGCAATTAATGTTACCCATCCTAAGATGAGTATTCTAGTATATACATAAATAATTTAGGAAGGATAGAATTAATCTATGAAAAAATCACAATCAATTAAACTCTTTATTTTTATTGGTATGTTTAATTTTCAAGTTATCCATAATAAAATATAATTAAAATTATAATTAAAAAAATAATAATTAAAATATAATAAATAATTTAAATTAATTAATTAAAAATAATTTAAAGTAATTAAATATAAGAGAAAATAAAGTAAAATTTTGAAAATTATTTATTTATGAAAATCTAGTAAAGAATGAAAATAATAAAATAATAATAATAAATATAAAAATATAAAATAAAATAAAATAATTAAAATTTTTCAATATATTAATTAAAATATAATAAAAATACAAAAATATAGGTTCCCTGTGTTTGGATTTGAAACCGACGGTATTGATGTTGTGCTGATCGTCTGTAATACATATATATCTTCTTCTATTTGACCCCTTGGATATTTCCATAGAAACATCATATTTTTCTAAACAAATTTTATTGAAGATGTTTTTGATCACAACATTTTACATTTTCAAATGATACAAATTTTTCTGACTTTTTCCTGTGATGAAATGAGCTTATTTTTGACAATCCATGGATTATAGAAAAGAAATATTTTTTATATTTCTTGTTTAAGTACTTGATGAATTAATAAATATTGTATTTTATCAAATATTTGTTTTCATCATTCATGTTCTTATATATATATATATATATATATATATATATATATATATATATATATATATATATATATATATATATATTAGTACTTCATGTATCCACATAAAATATTATAAGGGGATATCATTTTTTATGTATCAGTTTTCAGTATTTACTTCAACAGTGCTCGATACGTAAGTAGAGCTAGGTAGTAAGCTTGCTTACTATATATATATATATATATATATATATAGTAAGTTATGAAAATATATTTATGGCAATTAAGCTACACAGAGGTTTCCGCGTTTCATCCCAGAGGGAATCGTCAGGCTAAAATGATAAAATGCGGAAGCCTCTGTGTAGCTTAATTGCCATAAATATATTTTCATAACTTACTACTTAGCTCTACTCACGTATCGAGGACTGTTGAAGTAAATACTGAAAATTGATACATAAAAAAAGATATCTCCTTATAACATTTAATGTGGATACATGAAATAATAAGGGGTTCAAACCGTGCGACCGTCTGAGATTATCATCCCTGCATTGATGAGAGTGAAAGCTCGAAATGCTAGCGTATGTAGGTAAAAAAGAATTTAATATTATTTATTTTAAAATAATATTGTTATAAGCCCCTTTTATAAGATTAAAGTTGAGCCCTGTTTGGGGAAGTTAAAAATAGACTGACACGTAGCTCTAAGGCATATTCCGACAACGTTCGTAGAATCTTTAGTCAGCCTTTCTAGATATGCATCCCTTCGCATAAATAGAACTTAAATTTGCTTCTTGAATGTGGTAGTGTCCCATGGCCTAATGGTTACAGCGATTGCTTACAGAGTCTAGGTTGATTCTGTGAAAGGGGTTGGAACCATATATATATATATGTATATATGAACCACCAGACTCCTCTTTGTAGAGATGAAGTATGGTTTAGCTTGGTCCTTGGAAATCCATGCTCCAATGCATTACTTCCTCCTTTTGGAATAGGAATTATTTTATTACTAGTAGCATGGAATGTCGACGCATCTGTTCATGGCTATTTTTCTACCAAGGAAGAGAGCCTACTCGGTGGATCAATTTTTCCCCAGCTTCGCACCTTGTGCAATATCCTGCTGCATTGTAAAGCAAGTAAATCCAACCTGGCCTAAGGGTTAGGATCAAAGTGTAGTATTTATTCTGTTCTAAGTCAGAGGAAGAAGAAAATCCGTCTAGACTGAGGCAATTTTTATTTTTGTCTCATTTGTGGCAAGTTTGATTTTCACCATATTAAAAATCGAACTTGTGTTTAAGTTTTCCCTCGTGGGGAGCTAAGTAAATAAACAGGGACATGTGAGAAGAATCGATAAATGGATTAAAATAATCAATAGAAAAATGTGTCTATTTTTTGTTAATGCAATATGCTTAAAAAAGATAATGTTGAATATAGAAGGTGGTCGCTAGAAAAGCGGGAAATTTGCAGTTGTAAATTTTATTGCTGAAATTTTATTTTGTTGAAATGTTTTTGCATCTGGCTTATTCGCTTCTTCGATTTGCACGGGCGACATTTTGAGCATGTATTATAATATTAATCTTTGCAAAACTTTATAAAAGTTATTCTTTGTAAAATTGAATTACCGTATGAACGATTTCCCGCTTTTCTAGCGACCACCCTATATATCTATATTGTTTGTTTGTTTGTTTAGATTTTACTTCAGTAAGCCAGTTCTTAGAAATCACGGGACCTCTTTATGGGGCTAACACTTTATTGATATATGAGATATATAGATATCCGAGTGTTCAATCAAGATTCTTCTCTACCACTCAAACGTTGAGTTAGTAAAGAAGTAAAGAACATGAATATTCCTCTCCCAAATGATCATTTAACTTTTTTTGTCGTATATCTTTATTTTAGTCTCTTGGTCTTAATGGATTCTAGGACAAGAATCAATCTGTACTCGTGGAGTATCCAGCTAAGTGTTACTTGAGATAACATCACTAGAAAAACGTGCACCATTTGTCGTATGAACCAGTGTATAGTCGTGTCGAGGGGATCTTATTTGTGCTTTGAATACTACGTTATTTTGAATATTTGGTCAGGGTTTACTTGTAGCGTGAAGTATCCTCATGTCAAACCCTTGTACAGAGAAACCGAAGACACTTGAAGATGGTCTCTAGTAGGTAATTCAATACAGATTTCAGTTAAAAGGAGACTCTTGTCTGGGGTTCAAATTTTGCAACTGACTGAACAGTTATCGATTCAACAAGGATGAGACATATATGTATATAGACAGATAATAATTGAAAATAATTATCATTAAATAATTATTTATAGCGCCCTTTCAGTTAAGCCCTTATTATGTATCCACTTGAAATAATAGGGTTTAGCTGTCCTCTGTCCACACAGCTATTGAAGTTGGCCGTATGGTTAGGATGTTCAGGTTTGAGTTAAAAGGTGACTCGTGTCTCATCATCATCATCATCATCAACCGGTTTATTTGTTGAATCAGGCCACAATTAATCCTCTGATGAGGGTGGGGCCTGATTGTCTAGTCTCGAAATCTAAGTCTTCCTCTCCACTCCTGTCTTTGGCAAGGCTTGATGAAATCCATAGACCCTGAAGATCCACGCATCCTGGGATCTACGAAGCCCAAGACATTACCAGCAGCATTAGTGCTACTGGCACTGCCTTTCTTTTTTCCTGCTGTATTTCGACTAGACATTGTATTTAAGGCAATTTTACGGCTGGATGCCTATCCTTTACAAACTTGAACACTTAACTAGGGCTGATGTCGTTTCCACTTAAGTCTGGAGTTCGAATCCTGCGACCAGCTGAACGGTTATCTTCACACGGACGATTCTGTAAGGATGATACCTATTCGTGCGATGATAATAATTTAATATATTTATTACTAAAAACTTACTCATATATATATATATATATATATATATATATATATATTAGAGTATCATGTTTACGTTTGCTTAATGTTTAGATGTATATTCATATGTATATAGGTGTAATCACTCAACGGAAAATTCGCCGTTTTCAAGTACTATGTTGACACTTCATGGAAGGCTTGAAATAGGAAATGGTTCCCGAAAATTTTCTACAGACTATCCCAACACACAAGAAAACCAAAAATTGAAATTGGGATTAACTTTGCTTCTAAAATCGTCCAATGAACTCGGCTCGAAATTGTAAGTTGCACGTTAATTAATTTTTTTCTTCCACTTGTGCACTTATGACTTTCTGTTGACTGATTATACCTATATATATATATATATATATATATATATATATATATATATATATAAACACTATAGAAAGTTAAAAAGTTAACATCGATTGACCTTAAAACTTCAAACAAAACTTTTAATAATAAATGTATACAAATATATACATATATATATAGTATATATTATAACTCAGAAAAATACATAATTTATGATATCATCATTGTTATGTGAACATGTAATATAAACTTAAAATCAATAAATTATTTTGTGAACATATGTTTCTGAAATTTTTATTGAAGATATCTCTATCATTTTGTCATAGATCTGGTTAGAACCGTTTAAGTTTAGTATCTTCCAGGACTTGTTCATTAGCCGATGTAATGATATCATTACATTGGATGATAAACTGGTTAAATTTGCTATTATTTGTTGTGCCCTTTGAGGTTTCAGTGTTTCTATGAAACTGAAGGTACCAATGGGTGATCATAACAATGTATAGTGTTCATTGAATAAATGTATATACGCTTTTTCACAAGTAATTGATCACTCTTGCTATTTCTACTATAACACTAAATTAAAAGTACATCTAAATATTGGGTTGACATGATGGGTTCATGCGAAAAAGTAGTAGCCGTGGCTACTAAGAGCGCTGGACAAAGGTCCGGGCTGAGAGAAGTCAGTCAGTAGCAGAGAGTGAGGACGTCTTACAATAAAGATGAAACGTTGATGAATATATAAAACATATCTGTTGGTTTTTCCTTTCTCACTTCCCATTACGTTGGATTACTTTCATCCTTCCTTTCTCATATATATATATATATATATATATATATATATAGTTAGTAAGTAATACTACCTAGCTCTACTTATGTATCGAGAACTGTTGAAGAAAATATGTGGATACATGAAATAGTAATATATATATATATATATATATATATATATATATATATATATATATATATATATATATATATATATATAATATTGCTATAGATAGATGTGTGTGGGAGGAGGGGATGTAAGATAATTTTCTGCTTGCAATTTTTTTTCACTTTTTCACACATCAGTTCAGATTAATCATGATTTTATATTTGGACGGATGCCGATGCAAAAACTTGGCACAGTTTTAAATGCAGTAATGCATCAAAAATGGAGTTCTTAAGGGAAAGACAATTTCAACACTAACCCTAAATTGCATGAAACCATTTTGTTTCTTTTTTTTCTGGAATAACTCTTTCGCTCTCTCTCTTGTATTTTTGCTCTATCTCTTTAACGTTCTCTCTCTCTCTCTCTCTCTCTCTCTCCTTAAATAAATATATATTTATTCTTAGTATTAAAATGTTTTTATATATATATATGTTTTTTTATATTTTTTTATATTTATTTATATATATATATATATATTTTTTCATATATATATTTTTTATTTTTTACCCCCCTTTTTTATTCCCCTTTTTATTCCCTTTAATCTTGAATTCTCTTTCTTCTCCCGTGTTTTAAATCTCAACGGTCTTATGACACTAAATTCAAATTTAAACAAACACACACAACACACTGAGCAAATAACGCGTCCCAACAAGAGTGTCATGTGACCTCACATTTCCAAAACAGATGACAACAGAAGCTGAAGAGAGCCGGATGGGTAAGACCTTCCGTGCTTGAAACCGACGGTACGAATGTTGTACTAATTTTTCTGTACCAGAATAAATAAATATTATGCTCTTAATTTTTAACTTTGATTCTTAATTAATCGAGCACTCTGCTGGGATTTTTCCTACCATTCTACAAAGAATTTACTCAGCCCCTACCAGGAATTACAGTTAAACCCTGTTAGCCTTGTAGTCGAGCACTCTCGGGAAAACTACCAACACCACGGAAAAAACTAATTAACAGGGATTACCACCTATACCCTGGGAAATGGAACTATACACTCTCGGATATTCTACCAAAAATATCCCAACCCCCAAAAAACAAACATATACCAGGATACTCCTGACAAAAATAGTGGACGTCATAGGAAGAATGAGGTGGAAAGTGTTGAATACAGAACAGAGGCAAACGGAAAAAAACTACTACGGCTTAAAATCTGGTAAATACCCGCCAAAAGTAGAGGCCTTAGACAATTTCGAAAAAGACCTACTCAACATTACTCACAACCTAGTTTTTACAAACAAGCAAAATCCATTTCAGAAGACACTTACCGCCGACATAAAAAAACTTAAAAGAGAAAATAATGCACTTGTATTCTCCGACAAAACTAAAAATATTTATAAAATGACTAAAAAGGAAAAAACAGACCTAACAATTAGCTCCATTACCGATAAATATAAATTAGCCAAGGCAGATACATATAAATCTATTAATAATGATACTACTGAAATAGCTACTAGACTAGGCGTCGAATATAGAATTAATTATTTAGATAAGAGGAAGGCCTTTGTTACTTTAAAAGACCACAAAGAAAACTTCACAAATAAACCCTCATGCAGACTTATCAACCCAGCTAAAAGCGAACTAGGACTAGCAAGCAAATCCATTGTTAAAAATATAGTTAATAAAATTAAGGAAAAAATAAACCTAAGTCTGTGGGGCAATACTAACTCAGTCCTAAATTGGTTCCATAACATACAAGATAAACACAGATGCAAATTCACACAATTAGATATAGTAGACTTCTACCCATCCATTACAAAAGACACCCTAGATAAGGCCTTAACATTTGCACTTTCACACACAAACATCAGTCAACTAGAAATAGACACAATACTGCAAGCAAGACAAACCCTTCTCTTCTTCGAGGGAAGGGCTTGGGTTAAAAAATCAAACCCAGAGGACCCATTTGATGTTGCAATGGGGGCCTACGACAGTGCAGACATCTGTGACTTAGTCGGCTTGCTTATATTAAATACACTCCAAAATAAATTTCCAGACCATTTCTTTGGTCTCTATAGAGATGACGGACTTTGTCTGTCACGCAACCACAACGGAAACACATTAGATAGATTTAGAAAAGAATTAACAAACACCTTCCATAATCTCGGCTTCAAAATTACCATTAAAACAAATTTAGACCAAGTAAACTTCCTAGATACCACACTGAACCTTAAAAACAATACACACAAACCTTTCCACAAACCCAATGAAACACTCCAATACATACACAAGGGATCCTGCCACCCCCCCACCATCTTTAAAAATTTAATCAATAATATTAGCCAAAGAATCTCAAACCTTTCATCCAGTCCCGAAATTTTCAACCAAGCAGCACCATATTACAACAAAGCGCTCCGCGACAGCGGGTTCAGAGAAGAAATCTCATACACCCCCAACCGAGACCAACCACGGGGGACCCGCAATAGAAGGAGATCGGTGATCTGGTTTTCCCCACCCTATTCGACCAATACCAAAACAAAGGTAGGCCAACTTTTCCTCAAGTTGCTCGACAAACACTTCCCACCCACAAATGAATTACACAAACTTTTTAACAGAAATTCTGTTAAGATCAGCTATTCCACTGCCCCTTCAATAAGAAAAATTATCTCTGCAGAACCCAAAACAATTACAAACGCAGGCTGCTCATGCCAAGACAAAAACAACTGCCCCCTGGAGGGAAATTGCAAAATCAATTCAATCATTTATGAAGCAACCGTCACAGACCAGAATACCAGTAATGCAGAAAAATATATTGGGATGACGAAGGGAAATTTCAAACAAAGGCTATATGCACACAGAAACTCCTTCAGATACAAAAACAAGGCTAATACGGCACTCGCGACCCGAATATGGCAGCTTAAAGAAGAAAACACACCCTTCACCATCAAATGGAAAATAATTGAGAGAAAACCATCCTTCTCTCCAGCCATAAACAGATGTCCTCTATGTGACGCTGAAAAATACCACATTTCAAAAGCCATCATCGATCCGAATACAGCCTGTTTAAATGTCCGCGATGAAATATTCAAGGGATGTGTACACAAGAGGCAAGCATTGCTTGTAAACTGGTCTGACCGATTCACATAATGTCTAACTACCCCCCCTCTACTAATATAAACACAATAAAAACGAACAAACACCTCATCAACCTATATCCACTCAAACTTCAAGAGCAAAAACTCCGACCTTCACAAAAATACAAAAATATTTAATTTAATTATCAATCACTAGATTACTCAAAAAACTATATCCACATAAATTCCAAGAGCAAAAACTTCGACTTTCACCAAAATGCAAAAATATTTAATTTTTTATTTTTTTATCTTTTAGCAACCACCAGATTAATCTACAAACCCATTTTAACAAACTCAAATATTTCATATTTCCATCTTAGTTACCTCCCTTAGATCCGAATTTCTTCATTAAAAATCACTCCAATCTAGAGGAAAAAGACTCTTACACATCAACGGTTTTTAGAACGCATACCTTCAAAAATATAACGGCTAATGATACAAATTCATAATTTGGCTCACGGGAATTTCAGAGAAACCCTTTCTTTATTTTTATTATTTTTATTATTTTTGTTTTTAATCTTTAATTTTTAATTTTTAATTTTTAATTTTTAATTTTTAATTTTATTTTTTATTATTATTATTTTTATTTATATATTTTATTTATATATTTTTATTCTTTCTATTTTTATTCTTTCTTTCTCTCTCGCTCTTTTTTATTCTCTACAATTTATTCTCTCTATATATATATTTTTTTAACCCACTTTTTATACTCTTTTTCTCTTTTTCTTCTTTTTTTATTTTTTTATTTTTTTATTTTTTTATTCCTTTATTCTTAGTATTAAAATGTTTTTATATATATATATGTTTTTTTATATTTTTTTATATTTATTTATATATATATATATATATATTTTTTCATATATATATTTTTTTATTTTTTACCCCCCTTTTTTATTCCCCTTTTTATTCCCTTTAATCTTGAATTCTCTTTCTTCTCCCGTGTTTTAAATCTCAACGGTCTTATGACACTAAATTCAAATTTAAACAAACACACACAACACACTGAGCAAATAACGCGTCCCAACAAGAGTGTCATGTGACCTCACATTTCCAAAACAGATGACAACAGAAGCTGAAGAGAGCCGGATGGGTAAGACCTTCCGTGCTTGAAACCGACGGTACGAATGTTGTACTAATTTTTCTGTACCAGAATAAATAAATATATATATATATATATATATATATATATATATATATATTGCTAAATAGTGGATAAAATATATCCGACGGTATCACAAAAAATGGAAAAAGGAAGATCTGAAATTCAAGACTTCATCTCAACGTTTTGCCCAACTGTTACAGAGGATTTATCAAGAGTTAAGTTGAGAAAGTGGCGGCGTCTTTTGCCACTTTTCAACATCATTATTGATTAATCCTTTGTAACAGTTTAGTGAAGTGTTTAGATGTATTCTTGAGTTTCAGATCTTCCCTTTCCATTTTATATCATATATATATATATATATATATATATATATATATATATATATATATATATATATATATAGTTTTTGCAAGTTTTTTGTTCATAGTAGGTAATCTGATACACTTACTGTGTTTATGTAATAGTTCTCAAAAAACAGTAGACCTGTATTTTATTATATTTTTTTTGATACAAACATTTTAGCTACATATGTGAAGGCCTGTTTAGACAATAGCTTTGGTTACATGATAAACAACCATTTCCATTATTAGTTCTAAAATAATTCGATTTTTTTGGCCTGAAGAGGTTTAGTCCTGAATAAGCCTATAACTGAAACATGCCTGCACATATGCAGTCAAAATGTTTATATAAATAAAAATTTATACTAATATATATATATATATATATATATATATACATATATATATATATAAATATGCATGTCAGTAAAACCTGGTTTTACAATGTTGTTTGTGAAAGTACTTGAGGCCTATATGCAGTCAAGTAACACACCATATTCTGTATCTGTCAAATTGCAGCTTTTGTTCGTGTGCTACATATGATTCTAGCTTGAATTGCCAGCCTCAATTGGTGCACTTTTCACAGAATTGTTAACCTTTATTGGAACACATTTATAAAGCTGGGTATAAAATCCATAAAATTTTACATTTGTTCTTCATGACTATGGTAATGTGCATTTTTGAGAATGACAAAATGTGGCATAAAACAGAAATAGATGAAAATACGAAAATAAAACATTAAGAATTAAGTGTCTGTAGCTTCTCTTAACTATATATAAATATCAACAATAAATGATAATAAACATATATTTTGCTGAACACTTTACTGCAGTGTCATAGTATCACCGATCAGGAGAAGTCTATTTGATTACATTCAATCGAAAAGCGAACCGGAAGTGTAAACAGTACTTGTACACGTGACGTCACATTTCGCAGGGTTTTTATCTTTTCACTCAAACTGTTAAGCATTTTTCCACGATATAATAAGTATTTGTAAATAAAAATATGTGTTACATGAACAGGAAAACAAACACTGAATAAGAAAACAATAAAAACAAAGAGTTAATTAATGAAGTGCTCTTTTCTAAGCAATATGCAAATTAGTTAAGCACACAACGTTGATCGCATACATGTGAGCAGTATATTAAAAAAGCTGTTCTTCTGTTGTGAATATGAATTGGGGATTTTAATCTCACTGTCAATGTGATAAATGCCCCAACTGTATAAATATAGAGAAGCTGGGGATAATAACAATGTAGAAATAAATCTATTTTCTATTTTGCCCCAATTTCGAAATCTAACAAACTGAATACGAAAGAGTCACCTCTTATCAAGGCTTGGGGGAAACTCGAGGATAAGGGTTAAAGTTATTGTCAGCTGGAGGGTGATCGATACCACACGAGGATTGGAAACAACCGGTTGAATGGGCAGAAGATGTTTTGAGAATAATTGTTTATCCAAGAGGACGGCTCAACAAGTATTTGTTTACATTAGACTTGGAAACGACCATGTTGTAGTCGGCTTGAAAGACATTTTGTGGTATTTTTTTTTCAACAGATGGGACGCTATCTATCTATACTGTTCCTATTAGTATCTACTATCTGTCCCACTAATCTGTCTATTCGTTCAACTATCTATCCCTATTTACGTGCCGTTTAAAATGAATTCGAAAGAAATCCTTCACTTTATTTTCATAATGAGACGTTTTCTTTCGTTTCGTTTTCACTTTCTTCTTTCTATACCGATTGACCCGTTTCTTTATTTTGGTTTCTTTTTTTTTCTTTTTTTTTTTCAACTTTCCAGTTTGAGACGTTATTCAAGATACAATCTGAATCTCTCTGGAGGTTTTATTCTTTGTTTCGAATCAGATTGACAGCCGAAGAATTGTTTTATTCAAAAAAAAAAAAAAAAAGGAAAACAAAAGTCCACCTTCAATAGTATGTAAACAAATGACATGTTACAATCTTTAGATCTCACGAGGATCCAATATTTTATTTTTCTGTCGAACAAGGTTGAACGAGTTGATTTTCAGAAAATGCGAACAGGGTTTAAGTACTTTGCATCATTTTTCAGAGTGTGTAGAATCGAGAATGGATGACAGATTCTTGTAGAATAAGACAGTTGGAATTCTTCTTCGTGCCAATATCTGCCATGATGGAATTTTAAGTGATAAATCTTCATAAGAATTTTCGGTCTTTTCTTTTTTTTTTCGAAACCATTTGTTTTTTGATATTTTGTTTTTTAAAAGAATTTTCTTTTTAATATTCTGTTTGTGTGTGGGGGAGGGGTTATAAAGGAATGGGGTGGAGATCTAAATCTTTAGGAATTAAATATTTGACATGGAATCGGTTTGCGTTAAGTGGTTGTTTGTTGCGAGCAAATCATTTCTGGTGGGGAAGGTGGGTCAGATAATCGAGTAAAAATAAATAGATAAATAAGAGGATAGGCAGAAACAAGTAAATCTGGATTATCCCTCCCCTTCTATCCATCTGTTTTTTATGCTATCTAACTCTCTATTTCTCTTTCTTTTTTTCTTTCTTATTATTACCTTTTTTCTTTCTTTTTGCTCCTCTTCATATTTAATATATTACCCCTTTCTCTCTCTCTATCTCTCTCTCTCTCTCTCTCTCTATATATATATATATATATATATATATATATATATATATATATATATATATATATATATATCATTAATTTAAAAAGTTCAGAATTATTGATAAAATAAACTTAAAACCGATTTTTTTTCAAAAATGCTCAATACAAGCTAGAACTTTAGAAATATACTTTCTATAAACATTTAAAATGGTGTACACAAATCAATTCATGTTTTGGTGCTACCGTGCACTCGACTTTTTGATTTCAATGGTGATCCCGTCGTGGCGCACGGTAGTACCGAATCATGAATTTATTTGTGTAGACCACTTTAAATGTTTATATATATATATATATATATATATATATATATATATTCACGTTGGTGAATGTTTACAGACCGTTTCATTCACAGAAAAAGATCCAACATTAGTATGTCTATACTTTGATATTTACTCGATGGACTCTTCAGAAACAAAAGAAGTTATCTTTTAGATAAATAAAATCTTGGTCTCTCAAATGTAGCCTAATATTGTTTTTTTTATTAATGTATACTCTGTTGTCATATGTAAAAAATCATCGAGCTTTTACCTTGGAAAGTTTGATCTATTGGTTTCTAGCTCACAGCCGTCATCAGCATGGCTAACTTAGACAAGGATCGAACCTTTAGTATTGATGGACTATATCCAGCATCTTACCATTGGACCAAGACGCCCTGTCTAGAAATATGTACAATTTTTACTAACTAAATATTTCATGTATTTTTATGTAATTATTTTATGTGTAATTGCAGCGTTCGTTGTTTTGTTTCTTACTACTATTTCGTTTGTCTCACTTCCTAAGTGATTAAGATGCAGAAAAGTGCATCATTAGTCGCTCTTAACTTTAAAGGACGTGTTTTTCGTTAATATATATTTTTATTAATTTTATACGTACATAAATGTAATCCATGGACATGTGTTTCTGGCTCACAGCCGTCATCAGCATGGTTAATAATATGCATAAACATCCAACACAGTTTGTTGTTGATCACTATTCGCTGCACGTTATAAATACCCGCCGACTTGGCATTTACAAAATTAAATTCTTCCTAACTGCCAAGGTAATTTGCGGTGACCAACGGGTAAGACTCTTGACTGCATATCAGTGGCGAATTGTGATCGAAGTTCGTGCCCGCCGACCGTCGGAAATTAACTTTCTGCGCTGAAGATTGCGTAAGCATGAAACCGCCAGATATATATATATATATATATATATATATATATATATGTATATATATATATATATATTAATTAGTTTTACCTACAGACATCGAAGTTTTATGCTTACGCAATCTTTAGTGTAGGGATGTTAATTCACGTCGGTCAGAGTGCTTGAACCCCATTTTTACATATCGCCACTGATTTGCAGTCGAGTATCTTTCCCTTCGGCCGGTTATATATAGACTGTTTCGCTGTATCACAGCTTTTCAGTGCGGCTAGACTAGGAACAGAACCTTCAACTATCTAGCTGATAGTCAGCAACTCTCATCTTAGCTATGGGATCAGCGCTAGTAAATGATATCTACAATATATTTATGTAAACATTAACCGATATTTTTGAAGCGCTCCATTTTTTTTATTTACAAAGAGCTTTGGATTATACTAAGTCAGTAGCCTATGATATCATTTTAACGACAGTGCCCTACCTGAGAAGGGGAGCTTTTTAGTCATGAACAGACAGACAGCTATGTTGCCATAGTATCACTGCTTAGTATAGCAAGACATGGAGATTTTTTTTCAATCAGATTCAAAACCTGACTGCCCGTAATCTTTTATGAATGCCATCTCACTCACTACAGAAGTAAGATATATAATAATGTTTTTGTCTTTTGTTTACATTTACGGTTACCGATAGAACTCTATTTTAATTGGGAAAAGTAATGTTTTGTGCTAAGTAGAAACCGTTACTTTTCCTACATATATATATAAACATATATATTTGTATGTGTGTGTATGTGTGTGTATGATTAACCCGGCTTTGCCCTTGTGTGAAATAGAAATGTGATTTGAAGAGATGTATCCCCTTATCTGGCATAATCACGGTGGCACACCGGTTCCCCGTTATCTAACAAAGTTAAGCGACGTTGAGCCTGGTTAGTACTAAAATGGGTGACTATTTGGGAATAGTAGGTTTTGCATGTGGGAGAGCTCTCTTCTTATCTCAGCATTGTTCCAAGCAATGCCGATTCAATCTGGATTGTGCAGCACTTGCATACCAATAGATTCCCTACGCAGGCACACTTATAAACGATATTTATTGTCTCACAAGGCTGAACAGAGACCTTACTTACTTATGCCTTAATCCTATTGTCTTATAAGATATTTTATACTATTACTAAGCTCTACCTATGTATTGAGCACTGCTGAAACAAAAATATATACATGAGATCTATCATATAATATACATATCTTCTTATAATATAAATGTATATATATATATATATATATATATATATATATGAAACATGGAAGTGGTGCTGTGTAATGGTTACAGGCACGGACTGTGTGCTCGGCATGCCGACAGCAAGTTCTATCCGGGCTACTGTATTCATTTTTGGCCTTTTGGCTAAGATCAAAGTGTAGTATCTGTTCCGATGGATACTGCACCCCATACTGGTATTGCCTTGGCCTTCGGGGCTTGATTTACCCTGGTCTATGGCTCTGTCCTGTGCAGTTCTAGGAGGTCCACCCTCCCATGCTTCGCCTCCCCTCTTTGGGGATGAATAAGTTTATTGCTTACTGCCTGAGGCGCCACTACCGGGGAATGCCGACGGGGCTGCCAAGGCAATTTTTAAACCCAACTTTCCCGACCCGACCTTGGGTCACATCTTACTTGTGGGAGTAAGATAAAAACTGGCCTTGTGCCTAACCCCTGGAGAGGAGTAAATCAATACTCTATTAATTTTACTAATACTCTCGGTAAAGGAATGAATCAATATATCTCCCCTCTAGCTATAAATTAAATAGTAAAGTAGACTAGACCCTCAAGCCATTGTTGTGCAACTGGTTTAGGAGAAGGAAACTTTTAAATAACACCATAACACTTTTCTTTGATTATCACAGCATAATTTCCAGTTATCCTGGATTTCTGGCGATTAGACTCAATCAATGCTAGTTCAGATGTTCGGTTAGACTTTTTCCCGCTTATGCTTCACTGTAAACTCCACGGCCAGGTAACCTTTCAAGTTGTATCCATTGTCTCTACATTTATATATTTATATATACATATATATATATATGTATTTCAATTGACACTAAACATTAGTTGATCTGTCATTGATACTTTCAGTTTCACGATATCATTAGAAAATAAGCCTGCAGCGCTAACAACACCGAATGTAGGGCTTAAGATGCTAAATGTAATATTTAGCATCTTAAGCCCTGATGGCTGAGTTTCCAGTTTTTCTGTGAAACCGAAGGTATCGCTGGAAGATCAAAATAATGTATAGTGTTAATTGAAATAAATATACATACTCTTGCACAAGTAATTGATCACTCTGGAATTTTACTCCTATAAGACGAAATACACACACATATATATATATATATATATATATATATATATATATATATATATATATATATATATATATATATAGAGAGAGAGAGAGAGAGAGAGAGAGAGAGAGATTTAGATTTTTCACTTATAAAATAGATCATTTAGTGAAGACCGGGGTTGTTCCAATAAAAACAAGCTCGATGATACTCGATTACAGAGTACAGAGCATTTATATGTGATTTTATGAAGGCTTACCAAAGCATTCCTTTCAGGACACCAATGATCACCATTAAAGATATTTTTTCTTACAAATATTATTTATTCAAATTAAATGTTTTTTCCTACACGTGTTTCACTACCAAGCAGTTATTTGCTTGGCAGATCATCAGGGAAATTAAATGACTGGAATACTGGTTTCAACTGCCGACAATACACAATGTGGCGTTGCAATAGTTGAGGTCACTTAAGAAGAGAAGAGGAAAAAAATAAAAATAAAAGTTAAAATTAAAAAACAAGGAAGAACAACGATAAAAAAAGAAAGTCCTAGAAAAAGTCTTAGAAAAGTAGCTCGTGCATTATTTCTTCCACCAAGCTAACAAGCAAATAATTGGTCCCAAATACATTAAAAAAAAAAATATATATATATATATATATATATATATATATATATATATATATATATACATACATATCTGGTTGAACAAGAGTGCCAACTTCTGTTTATTCCTTTTCTGATCCAATCTTTCTATTCGTCGAACAATAGATCTTGTACTATTAACCAAGGAGTGTAGGAAATCTCCATATTTGACGCAAACGTTTTCGACCATCATTGGTCGTCTTCAGGCGGATGATTGAACAATGCAAAATAAAATTGGTGAATTTATTTAAGAAGACGTTTCTATGTGATTAAAAACATTAAAAACATTCAACAGCATTTCAACACGCCATCACACCTCTCATAACGGGCATGGTTGATGTTGGGCTTTTTTAATTGAATGAACAATGCTTCCATTATGGGGAGGCGAATACCGCAAAATGACACAGCCAGGATGGATGTACTACCGGTTAAGATATTTCTAAAATTATCTTTGGAGATGTTATGTGATGTACGGTGTTTGTAAATGGAGCTTTGAGGGGAGGTCAGGTGGCATATATATATATATATATATATATATAGCGTATGTAAGTAAAAATAATTTAATATTATTTACTTAAACTTCATATTGTTAAAAATAGAATGACACGTAGCTATAAAGCATATTCTCGACAAAGTTCGAAAAATCTCTAGTCAGTCTTTCTAGATATGCCGTCCTTCACATAAATAAGACTTAAATTCCCTTCTTGACATGGTAATTTCTCATGGCCTAATGGTTATGACGCTTGCTTGCGGAGTCTAGGTAGATTCTGTAGCTAGGGTTCGAACTGTACGACCGTCTAAAATTATCATTCCCTACACTGATGAAAGCGAAAAGCTTGAAACGCTAAGGAAAAATAATTTACTATTATTTACTGTAAATTAATATTGGTATATGTATATATATATAATTTATATGGATATAAAAGTATTTATGTAGTAAATTAAATAATAATTATCAAGTGCCAATATGTTGTACCTTCTGAAAGAAATTAAATTTGTAGATTCAAATAAGCCACGTCGCTAAGTTATCTCGCCTTAAGAAAAGGCGATCAGAATGCTCTCAGAATCCTATTACTTGTGTTTATAAAAAATACAAGGTGTATTTTTTTATATATAAAAGTGTAATCGTCACAACGGCTTAATTGGTAGGAAGTCAGGGTTCATAATACTTAGATCCAGGATTTGAATCGTCTATATACTTATTTTCTATACTGGCGAGTGTAAAAACGCGAAACATATATATGTCTATGGATACAAAAATGTATTTATGAACTTAAATAATAATTTTTATATATATATATATCTATATCTATATCTATATATATATATATATATAGATATATATATTTAAATGTTGAATTAAATTAAAGATAGTTGAATTATCGTTTAACAATAATCTATCGTGATAATATAAAGCTCAATATATTGAATGGAGCAATCAATTCTAAGGATGAAAGATGAGAATAAAATATTGTAAAGATACAATATTTGTGAGAACATCAAAAGTTCAAAGCAAGGAGCTTCATATCTTAATACATGGATTTTCAAAGATAAACTCTTTTCATCAGAGTTCATCTCTACAATATATATATATATATATATATATATATATATATATATATATATATATATATATATATATATATATATAATTATTATTATTATTGGAAAACAGTTTTATGCAAAATAGAATTTATTCAATGTTTCGTTGATATTTATAGCTTCTTCAGATCTGTAATAGCCTATATATGATCAATGTTAATTAGGAAAGAACATATGATAATATGAATGAATTAAGAATTAAAAGGTGAATAAATATTGGGGTAAAAAAGGGAGAAAACTGAAAGGAAGGAAAAGGAGTGAAAATTCTCTTTTTTTTAAGTATGGGATGGAAAGAAAAAAAAAGGAAAGTGGTCTTCCTGGAGTTTTTTATTTTTATTATTTCAAATTCTTTTCCTGATTTGTGCAAATCCACATAAAGAAGACAGCGTGATTAAGTAGTTCAAATTGTGTGATGATCACACCAAAGATTGGGACACAAGATTTGAATTTAAATAATGTAAATACCATTTTCTCCTTGCTGAAAATCTGATTAAGATCAAATAAGTCTCTTTGAAAGCAATTACTTCTTGATTTTAAATAACACATATGTTCGCATACTTGCCTGGCACAGCTTGTGTACATGTGTTCGTACCAGTCGAGGATACGTTCTCAACGATTACTCCAACAGAGTATGGACCGCTGTGGTTTCTTCTGGCCCTGCTCCGTCGTTTTATACAGTCTCAGGAGGTCGAAGGCTTTACCCTCTCTTTGAGAAGTGGTTAGTTCATTGCTTGTAACCTGAGGTTCCCTTACCATGAATTACCAGCGGGGCTGCTCATGAACTTTTTTAGGTCGGAGCAAGCTAATCCTAGTGTGCTGGCTTTTCAAAACCACACCTGACCTTATGTCTAACCTCCTAGAGAGGAGGTAAATAAACGCACGACTTTCTTAGATCTAAATTTAAAATTTGAAATTATATGTTTTAATTTGTAAAATATATTTCTGCAAACGCTCGCCGATTCGCATTGGCAGACAGGAGATACACTATAGGCAGCAAGTTTGGATCTCACTCTTCATTTCTTTAAAGAACAGCATGAAATGAGGTATAAATATTTTTTCATGTAAAAGATGATACTTTTGTAACAACAATTTATTTGCTTTCATTTGCACACAAAATAAGCACTTAACAATTATAATAAATGAACGGATCTTTTGTTAACATTTTCAAATTAGAACCTTTTTTTTAAGTTAGGCATGTTGAAAATTTTTACGTTAGAAGTACGAAAGAAACAAACGCCAACAGAACATCTATCCGAGGGAGAGTTCCAACTATCGTTGACTTGGCAAACAAAGTAAAATAAATCGCAGGACGTGTTTTCTTTTAGAGTGCAAAACATCAATTCACTCAAATACCATACATTTATATGCAGTCTCATAAGGTATAATTTGCATAATTGCTTCCTTAACTAGACAGTCTGACACACGTTCTTGTTACAAGACATTCACATGTTCCCTCTCCCGCATATGCAGCACACCAGACATTGTCTCTTTGAACAACAAAACCACTCATCTCCGTTGTTCAAAGAGACAAGTGGTTTTGTTGAAAGAATCCGACATTCCGTCCTACCTTTTTGCTACAACACCATATTTAGTTTTATCAATAAAACCATCTTAATTACTGATTTACACATTTTTACAATTTTTCTTCAATAAATTTTATAAAAAAAGTAGATGGCAGACCATCCCAAGCATTATTCAATCAGCAAAAAAACTCACTTTTAATCTTTGTGGTATTATCTTCAAAACACATTTTCATACATAAATCATACATAGCTGCAATGTATGATCAAATCATGTTTTGGAGATAAAATTTGACGCAATCACACAATATGCAAGAATCGATGATACTCAAGTGTAATCGATTGCTGCAAAGACCTGTGGTGCAACGGATAAAGATGCTAAGTCTAATAAGTTCTAAGTGACAGTGTTCTGGAGATTGAAGGTTCAATCCTCAGTACAAGCGATACAAAGAATACAATTACGAATTACTTAAGACGTCCACCCGGTTATGGCTGATAGAACAAGATCAAGCTACCTCTGTGGATTAAATAACGGATTCCGTTCGAAATTCTGTACAGATTTCAGAGTGCGACATAAAGATTCCTGAAATCGACAAGACAAACCTGAAGAAGGTCAGAGGTCACATCAGCCGAAACGTTGTGTGAATAACATCCGAGATTAGAACAGTAGTCCTAATAATCTAAATAATACAAATTATCAATCCTCATCTCAAAAATCCTGAAACATAATATCTTTTTTTTTGTTCTGAGGGAGGAAAAAGATGAATTTTCAACTTACCGCAAACGACATTGGTCTCCAAATTTATTGCTGTTGGGTTGGTAAGTCAAACCCTTACATTGTTCACAATAATATCCATCTTTGCATGCTTTCATCACATGTCCTGAAAAGGGAAACAAACAAAATATAAATATTAATCTATGAGCAAGAAAGTGAAATCAAATACTAAATTCATGATCAAATCAAATCAAATTTATTGGCAAAAAAAAAATTAGCAAAGTGCAACAAGCCATGTAAATGAACAGTTAGAAGATATATACATCTAAACACCGTCTGAATGTTTTGTCCAAAGCGACCTCAATCCTGGATATAATAGACGTCATTACCAACTCTGGTATGCTGCCTCACGAAGCATAAATACGGACAGAAAATACTGCCGCTGAGACAAAAGCGACCATGGTACATCCTCTGCTAAGTTCCGTGGCGATTACGACTTCAACACATTTCATGATATTTGACTATTTCTGTGTACTAATGGTTCACCACTTACTAAGACCAAAGGCTTCTCGAGGATAAGGGTTAGGATTAGGGTAAAGTTAGGGTTTAGGGGTAGGGTTCAGGGTTAGAGTTTAGAGTTAGGGTTTAGGGTTACTGAGATTTTCAGTTGGATTATGGAACAGTACTATATCTGTGGACATCTTGTTATCTTGTTACCTTGTTCCATAGGAGACTGGATATCGTCATCCTTTTGTTACATCATCCATTAAAACTGGTGGAAATAACCGTGCACAGTGGACGACGTCGTTAAAGACGATAGCATCAATTAAAAAAGAAAGATGGGAAAACCGTGCACAGTGGATGACGTCACATCAAAGCAGAAGGGAAATGAGAAAGAGAATCTTTCATGATGTATTAGCTAGATGACCCGTGACCCGTGACCATTTGAGTCTACATGAACCAACTTGGGGAGGGGAGGGCTCGAACATACTTATAAAAATCCTTGCTTCTTTGTTAATTTTCTCCTTGTAAGACATTCACAGTAAGAACTCATATTGCTACCACAAAGAAAAAAAGACTTTCCCTTCTCCCTTCATGTTTGTGTCCGTGCACTGTGAATGATGTCACGAAATAGATGACATCATCCATTAAAACAAAGAGAGAGGGGAGAAGAGATTCTTTCTGATGTCATAAATGATGAATGGTGAACTTTCTTGTTTATTTGTGTCCGTCCACAGTGGATGACGTCACAAAGAGATGATGTCATGTGAGGAAAGAGAATTATAGGAGGAGGAAAGAAAAGACGGAAAAGAGAGAGAGAGGGGGAAAGAGAGAGTGGGAAAAAAGAAAAATAAAAATAAATTAATCTGTTTAGTGTCTACTATGTATGTTCAAAATTTTATAAAACTCTGTCCAGTATCTTTCGTTCATGAATATATACAGACTCACAGACGTTTATCTTTATTATATACAAGCAGGAAGACCCGACGTTGCTCGGGATTGTATGAGAATCCCTACTATGTACTTTTTCACCATATTACTTTGTTTGTGTTTACTGCCCTTCCTCCCGTTCTGCCAACTAATATACTCGGAAGAAATTGAAATGTTGGAAAACTCTCTGAATATACGTCTTATACATATGGTTTAAATTTCATTAAAATCGGATATACGTATTTGAAGTTTTAAGTGGGTTTTATACACATGGGTCACTTAGAAGTGGAGCCACATAGTTATTTGGCATATAAAGGGTAACGTAAATATTCGGGACCACTTGAATTGTTTTCCCCAGAAAATGTTATTTATATGATTTAAATTTCATGAGAATAGAATATATTTTAAGTTTTAAGGAGTTATACTTTGATAGCCTTTTTAGAAGTGCACTTATAGACTAAAAAACAATCCCATTGTCTTCCCCGGTAAATTTTACATAAGAATACACTTTTAAATTTTATGTGAATTCTCTCAACTTTCTTTCTATAGGGAACACACAAAGATGACACACAGACAGACATTGAGTTTGTATATATATTCAAGTGTGTTTGGACGTGTATATAAGTGAATATGATTTCTTCTGTGCAATCCATCTAAGTTATTTGAGATTTTCGTGCAGTCAGTTGCATTGAAGCGCATCTTCGAGACGTTCGCACTTTGTCTGCAAATGTAATACTGATTCCGTCAGCTGTAGTCAATCTTAGAATTCCAACAGTAGATCCATCCATGTTCGCTGGCAGACATTTTGTTCTTTATCGATTCTAAACTGATTATTCCAAAGATCTGACCCACAATCCTAGCGACGACAGCCAATACTTTTCTCACTCTTAACCTCAACAACAACAACTCGGCAGATGGTTGGTACTATAAAAAAATCTTTATCTTGATGTATATATATATATATATATATATGTTGGCCTCCATTCAGTCTCAAGAGACAATGGATACACCCTGTAAAGGTGCCTGTGCATAGAGTGAATTGTGAAGCAAGGGTTGCACAATCATCGGCCACACCTCTCCTGAATCGGCACTGCTTAATTTCAGTGATAAGGAGAAGTTCAGGCATCAGCAGAGAGTTCTACCAAATTTAGCACTTGTTATTCCTAAATAGTCACTGACTAGGTTCAACGTCGCTTAACTACAGTGGTGTAAAGGGGACTAGTAACTACAAACCATCTTCGGGTGTATCATTTCGAACTGGCGAATCTTTATGCCAAATCAGGTAACTTATACAAGATTTCGAACTGAACCATTTATTTATCCATGGAGGTATATTGTTCTCGTTCCGTCATCCATAAACGGGTAGAAGTGTTAATTATGATGTTGTTCTTAATTATTATCGTCTGTAGTAAGGATTGAACATGCACCTTCCAGAAAACTGTCTCTTAGAACTGGGTGTTAATAAACACCTTCAACCGTTGCCTTACAGTTTTATGTGGACAACTCTAGTATCAATTATAACAGTTTTAAACCTATCCTTGTTTAAATGTGTAGTATTACTACTTATATATATATATATATATATATATATATATATATATATATATATATATATATATATATATATATATATATATATATGATGGAACTGGAACAATCTACCTTCATGGATTAAATAAAGGGTTCAATTCATAAATGTGTCCAAGTTAAAAATATTGCCCCTGAAGAATAGCAGAAATATCAATAACCAAAACATTGTTAAAATAACATTCAAGATGAGAATAGTAGTCCGAATAATCCAAATAATATAAATTATTAGTCCTCATCTAAAAATTAAAGAAATATATTAAACAAATTTCGTTGAAAACAAAAAACACCATCAGCTTTGAATTTGAGACATTTTCTAGAATTAAAATCATTTAATAGATTTTGATTCAAATTACAATAAAGATTCTAGACATAAGGTTTAGTATCATTATATGTTACTTTGGTACTGATATCAAATATTAACCATTTTCCAGGAACTTCGCGTCGGCAGCGTTCAGGCATGTTACGTAAACACCCAAGAGATTCTGAGGCGAATGTTGACAGACGATAACTTTGATACGTTGCTGCGTCATATTTTTTCAGTTTTATTTCAAGAAAGATAGAAAATAACAAAACAAAAACGAACAAAACATAGCGAAATCACTGTTAATAAATATTTCTTCAATTATTTTTTAACAAAACAATGCTAAGCAACTGTTAATAAATATTTCTTCAATTATTTTTTAACAAAACAATGCTAAGCAACTGTTAATAAATATTTCTTCAATTATTTTTTTAACAAAACAATGCTAAGCAACTGTTAATAAATATTTCTTCAATTATTTTTTTAACAAAGCAATGCTAAGCAACTGTTAATAAATATTTCTTCAATTATTTTTTTAACAAAACAATGCTAAGCAACTGTTAATAAATATTTTTTCAATTATTTTTTTAACAAAACAATGCTAAGCAACTGTTAATAAATATTTCTTCAATTTTTTTTTTAACAAAACAATGCTAAGCAACTGTTAATAAATATTTATTCAATTATTTTTTAACAAAACAATGCTAAGCAACTGTTAATAAATATTTCTTCAATTATTTTTTTAACAAAGCAATGCTAAGCAACTGTTAATAAATATTTCTTCAGTTATTTTTTGACAAAACAATGCTAAGCAACTGTTAATAAATATTTCTTCAATTATTTTTTTAACAAAACAATGCTAAGCAACTGTTAATAAATATTTCTTCAGTTATTTTTTTGACAAAACAATGCTAAGCAACTGTTAATAAATACATTTTTATCATTTTTTTGGCATTTCTTTTTGTATTCAGTCAACTGGTTTAAAAGTAGTTTTTGTGTTTCTGAGGACTTAAAAATAATTTTTTGTGTGTGTTTTGGGGGGCTTTTTTGACATTGTCTTTTTTAATCAGTCAGGTTAGGGTTAAGGTTGGGTTAGGGTTAGGGTTAAACAGAGACTCGTCTGTCTCAACTGTATGGCCTGGGCCTTAAATCTGACAAAGATTTTGTAAATTGTTTTTGCAAACCTCCCTCAAAAAATTCTTCCAATTGGTCTGTGTGTTTGGTGATCCAACGCCGCATTCCTTCCCTGTGGTCTACCAGCTAACAGCTTATTGGCATCTCCCGGGTGCCTACGTAACATGCTTGAACGCTGCCAACACAAAGTTCCAGGAAACTGGTTCATATTCAATATCAGTACCATTGCTTTTATTCTTCGCAAAGTGTTGCAAAACTGTTCTGTCCAAGGAATTAACTTTACCCATTCTAGGACAAGTATTCTTCTAGTGCTTTTATCTAGTTAACATCATCATGCCATATATTAATTCATCAATTATTCTGGGATGGGTGTTCTTCTAGTCAATCTTCTTCTATAGATGTAAATTGAGTTATTTGTCGCACTGACATTGCGATTAAAAGCCCACTTTTCTATTTAAAAAGTAAAAACAACGTCCTAATATACTCAGTCTTGGATACGTGAGCGACTTCAAAAAGAATAACTAATTTGAATAGTCCTTTAAAAAAACGAGCTCTCATTAATTCACTATTCGTTTTTTTTTTTCTTATTGGATGATTGGTTTCTATTGATGCATATTTCCTACATTGTGTATAACTGCATAGCATTTAGGGTGAAAAATTTAGAGCACATACACACACATGTGTGTATATATATATATATATATATATATATACATATATATATATATATATTTCTATGTACAGGATAATGTCTTCAGATAATGTACAGATCATTATGAATTTTGGAATATATATTCTAAACAATACGGTGAGTAACATAGCCACATTATTTTTATTCTAATTTTGAGATTATGGGATTGCATATATATATAAAGTTAGGTAATATATTTTGTTGTACACAATAAACTCTTAAACTAATGAACCAATCATTATGAATTTTCCACTATATATTCTCGGCAATCTGGTGAGTAACCTGTTTTTTTTTGTTAACTTTACTATTTAGGGTGGGAGGGAAGCCTACCCAAACTTGCTTTTCCAAATTAGATCCAGGACAATCGTAGCATAAATATTTTAAGATTGAATTTAGGAAATATCTTTGACACAATTTGATATTGTATGTTCTGTGGAAAAATCTATTTTATAAGGGTGGGGCTGAGAAGATGGTTAGAAAGGTCGATGTCAAAAGAAATATAATAAAAAAATAATATTAAATATTGTTATTATATGGAGACAGGAAAGTGCACTGAGAATGCATTTTTGTAACCCTTGGTTCATCTATTTTGTCTGTTTGTTCTCACATTCCATGAGTGAGCAATGTTTCTGACAAAGAGGAAACAACTGCTGTTTCCCGGGTCAGTTGGTGTTCAGTGTGAGCAGTATATGGAGATGCCTTAAATAATATTTTTTGTTTTTTCTCTTTTAACCATGTCACTAGTAAGGATTCTGGGGGCAATGTTTCACATTAGAATAATTCCCAAGGAGGCTGTCCTATCAGCAGATACATAATATTGGTGTTGTATTTCCATTTTGTGAATGGAGTCTTGACCATGCAGTAGTTTCCGGTGGGGTCTCTCGATGCTATTGTAGTGGAAACTGCTATTACTGTTTTTTTCTCAATTGTTTACAAAGATAATTTGTTTACTCATCCACTTTGTTCTGCTTTCATCTCCTCTTCTGACCTCTTCTGACCTCTTCCACATTTTTTAATTCTGCCTGCTACCCTCTCTACATTCGAGGTAAGTTGTATAAAAGCTGTGTCAGAAGCGTCATGATATATGGCAGTGAATACTGGCCCCTCACCCAGCCCTCTCTAGCCCGACTGCAGCCCAATGACAGATCCATGATTAGATGGATCTGCAATGTGAAATCTGACCAAATTAAACAGATCAGGTCAGAGAATTTGCTCAAAGCAATACATTTGCCTAGCATAGAGGTTATCCTAAGGATGAATGAATAATTAAGAGAAGCATTGATGCCTTGAATCGCAGGAAGGTTGGCCGACCAAAGGAAAACTTGGAAGCAAGTGATAGGACAAGACTGCACAGAGTGGAATTTGGAGACATTGAACTTGAGAGTTAGCTTGCATAATATCAGAACACGTTTGACTCCTGAACAAAGGAGAAGTCAAGTTAAATGAATAGAAGATTAAGAAAAATCTGAAAACTAAATACAAGCCTAAACTTAGTTTGTTCCATTTATCAAGTTTAGTACTCTCATAGTGTTCCTTATCTTTCGCCTATCAATAATTCCGTCTTATTAACACTTATCCTCCAGTAGATTTTGGCCATGATAATTCTGACCCAATGGTAAAAACAACATTGAATTAATGGTATCACAAGGCGATGCCCAAAGAGGATTACCAAAGTAACATATTATAATGAGATTATTCCAGTATCAGATATCTCGAAAGAAACCTTTGCTATCGACGATTTCGTAGAGTGTGGCCGAATGATAGAGATGTGAGCAAATTCAAACGTGAAGATGGCGGAGTTTTTCTTAGAATGTGCATCAGTCTGAAAGCCGGCCGCCTAAGTGGATAATGTAAGGAAGTATCGATCATAGCAATCGGACATAAATAGAAACAGTATTTGTTTGGGGATAAAGAGGGATTTAGAGGCACTCATCTATTTCGGTCCTGTCTCCGTAAAACTCTTGGGGGCAGGTTTTATAAACCAATAAGCTTTCCTTTCTGTGGCTACTTGTCTTCTTGTTACAGACAAACACACACGCACACCCACTCATATCAAGAAATACAAGTGTAAGCTCAAATATATATATATATATATATATATATATATATATATATATATGGGAAATGAAAAAGGAAAAACCAAAAAGGATTTTTTTTTATATATTCATCAACGTTTCGTCTTTATTTGTAAGACTTCCTCAGGATGATAATTTTAAGAAAAATGTCATGCAAGTACGTGAAAATATTGGGTTGCCATGATGGGTTGATGAGAAAAAGTAGTAGCCATTACTGAGTGCGCAGACCCGAGGTACGGGCTTAGTGAAGTCAGTAACATGGAATGAAATAAATGAGGATGATTCTGAGTGAAAAAGTGGAGGGGTGGGAGTGAACGGAAAAAATGTGGATGGCTGTTAGTGAAGAAGTGGAGGGGTGAAGGAAAATGGAGGAGGGGAGGTTCTGTGATTTTGGGGTGTGGGTATGTCATGATTTTAGAAAAGATTTGAAAAAATGAAGGTGGTTTAAACGTGGGAGGGGTAGGTGGGTAAGAGTGTGAGAGAAGTAGTCAGAAGGGTGAAATGAGTGAGGGAGGAGCGTGGTGATTTTGTTGTGGGTAGGTGTGAAATTTTGTGTGAGTAGAAGGTTTTGACCAGCTGGCTATGTCAAGAATTTTTGGAATGAGTAAAGTAGGTTTGGATTCTTGGTGAATGAAAATGTGTGGTGAGGGGGGGGGGCTGTGTGTGAGTGTGTGAGTGTGTATGCGGAGACTGGTATGTGAGTATAACAGAGAGCGAAGAGAAAAAAAAAAATATATATATATATATATTATACACATGTATGCATATGTATATACTAGAATAATACCCGCATATATAAATAGTAAGTTAAGGAAATATATTTATAGTAATTAAGCTACACAGAGGTTTCCGCGTTTCATTCCCCTAGAGAAGCGTCAGGCTAAAATGCCTTTAACCTAAGGATTCCCTACAGAGATGAAACGCGGAAGCCTCTGTGTAGCTTAATTGGCATAAATATATTTATATAACTTAATACCTAGCTGTACTCGCATATTGAGCACTATTGAAGTAAATAATTAAAATTGATAGATAAAATATTATATCTCCTTATAACATTTTATGTCGATACATGAAATACATATATATATATATATATATATATATATATATATATATATATATATATATATATATATGTAACTCCGTAGAATACAAAATTTATGACATAATTAATATTTTGTAACATGCTCCAAAAATTCAAGATCAACAAATACTATTGTGTACATATGTTTCAGATGTTGCTTTTAATGATCTATCTTCAGCACAAAAAAATCTTTATCAATTTATTAAAGGCAAAAATAATGATGAAATTGTTATATGATTGCAAACACATAAAACAAAAACAACCAATAAAACCCAGAAATCCTATTTTCTTTTTTTTTACTTTTATTCATGGCAAGTTATAATAAAAGTCAAATGTATATATTTTTCAAAAAAAGATGGATACATTCTTCAAAGTAGTTATGTAGTGCAAGTTTACAAAAAGTTCTATTAATATCATATTTTAATAAATGATGCTGAAAAAATTAATGATCTAAACAGTAAATCATTTTCAACTTTAAACTACTAATGATTGCAGAAATAACAACGAAAACATATTTTCATATTGCAGGGGTTATAATTAATCCAATTATTTTCGAAAACAACAAGAAAGAAGAAATTGAAATTCTGGGAATCTTTATTTATGCCTAGAATCCTTGTTCCAATTTTTATTAAATTCCATTACATGATTTTGATTCTAGAAAATGTCTAAAATTTAAGGGCTCTTAAGAAGAACTTAAAATTCATGAAATCCTGCTTAATTGGTGTCAAATTACTATGGATCAAATTTAATGCAAATCTGAAATATTTGAATTTTCTAAATGGGAGGTTGTATTTACATTATGCTTCCTAAAACTCCTTTAAAATACTCAACAGAACCTGAATATTTGTTAATTAATGTCAAATACCTATTGTTAAAAAATTTTTTAAATTCAAAGATATCTAAATTTTCACGAAGTGCTTCCATTTACGTTTTACCCTCTTTGTATGAAACTAAATTAAACTATATATAGCCCACATTACTCACCCTTACGCATAGAAGTTGTATCTAAAAATTCATAATAATCGGTTTATTAGTTTAGGAGTGAATCCTGTACATATAAGTATATAAACATATACACATATCTAACGTCATACAAATAGAGATAGATGGACTAGTGTCATTTATCCATAACTAGCAAGGATACTCGGCGTTGTCCGTGTATCATATAATGGATAATACAAGTGAGAAATAAAAAGTATAAAATTTTTCACATTAGAAAACTTATTTGAAAAGATATGAAAAAATATCATCTTTCTATTCATGAGGTAATTCAGCATGAATTATTTACAATTAAATGTCTTTACTATTTATTTATGTAAATAAATATATTGTGTGTGTAGTATATTAAAAATAACATCAATAATGCAAAAATTAAGGATAAAAACCTCTAAACTATTTCCATTTTCTGTCTACTATAATTTTTGAAAAGATTAATGAGACAAAAGATGGATCAACTGTAGCCGAAGGCGACTCATATGTTTCTTTTCATTGGCTACTACACCAAGAGGCGTGTAGCAATT
Source organism: Sepiola atlantica (assembly GCA_963556195.1). Taxonomy (NCBI): domain Eukaryota; kingdom Metazoa; phylum Mollusca; class Cephalopoda; order Sepiida; family Sepiolidae; genus Sepiola; species Sepiola atlantica. The sequence continues at coordinate 163,597,502 of OY744522.1, read as the reverse complement.
CTACTTGCTGCCACGGTAGATACCAGTCAATGATTGGTCATCAACAATCAGTCCGGCAGAGACTGCACCATTTTCGGTAACCTTTTATCTATCATGCTTTCCTGTTAGTTCTGGGTAGTTCTAGGAAATGTACCCTACCAGGCTCTGACTTTTCTCTTTGGGAAAGAGTAATTTAATTCATAACTGCCTGAGGCGCATCTATCGGAATGCGATGGGGCTACCTAAGCAATTTTTATGGGGCCAGAGGGCACGACCTTTTGGGCGCTGGCTTATTATCCCCACCCTATTGCCACATCATCCTAAGTAGGAAGGATATAAATATACTGAGGGCGCCATCCTTTCCTGTGATTACTCCACTTACCCTGGATCGTCATCTTATAATCCTGAATGTTTAGCCAAAGTTCATCAAGTACCACTTTTTTAGTAGTCAATGGTATGACTTGACCAAGGATTGAACGCCAGTCTCCCAGACACATCAGTGAACACTCTAACCATTATATCAAATGAGCCAATACACAGATAAAATAATGTCTCCATATCATACTATTTATCTCTATTTATAAAATTGAGCCATTTATCACGCTGACAGTAAGATTAAAACGCCAAATTCATATTCAAAATTTTTAAAAACAATAGCTTATATATATACAGATCATGTGTATGTGACTGCCGTCCTAAGATTAACTAATCTACATATTACTTTGCAAAAGGTCACACCATTAATCTACTATTCATTCTTACTGTTTTCTATTTCAATGATTGTTTCTATATTTATTATTACACATATTACACATATTTATGCATATTTTTCATATTGTGGATAGATTCCCCAACTTTCACCCTATATTAATTTCATTACAACATTAAATTCCACCATTGTGCATTTCGGTTAATTCGTACACTAATCAGCCATTTTATTCTTTTGTTAAATTGTAAAATAAAGCCGCCTACCCAAAAGACACACACACATACAGTGTGGCTAAGCAAACAAGTCAGTGAGTATCCACCCAATCAATAATTTTTACAAATGGTTTTTAAATCGTGGATAAAGGTTTAGCATTTTAGGTGTAAAGAATCTTTAAGATTAATTTACTTCTGGAGGTTGCGATTTTCAGTTTCCTCAATTTTTCCAGGCAAAAACAAACTTGCATTTTCCTTTTCCTCTTTTTTCTTCTATTCATTTAATGTCACTTTTCTTTGTTCAGAGGTTAGACGGTTTCTGCTATTACAGAAGCTCACTCTCCAGTTATTATGGCTCCGTGGGTCACATGTCTTCAAATTACATGCTATGCAGTCTTATCTAATTACTTACTTCCAAGTTTTCCTTGGTCAGACAACCTTCCTGCGATTTAAGGCATCCATGCTTCTACAGCATTTTATCCAGGAGGACGAATGCTCCACATAACCATATTAGTGTAACCGAACCATGCTAAGAATAACTTCTATGCTGTGTAAATGTAGTTCTTTCTAGCAAATCCTCTGCCCTGATATGTTGGGTTTGGTCAGATTTCACATTGCAGATTCATTTAATCAATGATCTGTCATTGCACTGCAGTCGGGCAAGAGAGGGTTGCATAAGGTTCCAGCATTTCTTGAATATGACATAACGCTTCTAACACAGCTACTATACAACTTACCCGGATATAGAGAGGAATACCCTCTATGACAAATCACCCACTCGTCACCTAATAGGAGATGGAAAGAAAATTATCAATATCCAATTTTGTCTCAACTTGATAGATCTAAATTCATATATAGCATATATATATGAAAGCCAAGCAAGAGCAACTAAGAGGCGTATATTTTGTGTGTATGTGTATGTGCACATTTTTGTGTAGAGGGAATGTGTGGTGTGTGCACTTGGATACGTGGGTCGGTATGACTTTGCTTTTTTCCACCAGTTTATTATAGAAAAAAAAAGAGTTCA
>OY744522.1:163573075-163590575 GCA_963556195.1 Sepiola atlantica | reverse complement strand
AAACAAGCCGCTTTCTTTTATGTATCATAGAATTGCGCGGTTACAAGAGTCTCCTAAAAACATTGGAAAGAAGGTTTCGCTAGTTTTGTCTCCGGAATTGAAAACATCTCTGAAGAATGCGTTGGTTGGAAAATCCTCAAATATTGTGGATATTATAGTCATTAGCGATTATGTGAACGGAGTATTACTAGTTTAACAGTAGTACGATGTCAGACAAATAAGTACATGAGTAAGACTGTTAAAGAAAATAGTTACTTGCATGCACAATTCTCCAATATAAAAACTGAAAATAAACATAAATAAATTTCTATATATTTCCTCACACATACACCTTCCACTCACATTTTCCCTCGCCCCTCTTCACCTACACTACTCTCCCATTGCTGGATTACCTCTATCTATATAAAAAAAAACTTGTTTTATGCTAAAAAAAAATTATCTACACCAAATGATTATGGTCGTTTGAATCGAACGAAATATCTTGGTTCTGTTTTAATGATGTATTTGTGCCATTATTGTTACTAGTCAGTTGCCATGCTTATCTACTTATTCCATATACTAAACGTTTATGTTTGTCTGAAGTTTTAATTTCATGTTTTAAATTCCCTCATAAGTATTTCTAAACTAAACTAATATAATTTGAATTAAAATTGAATTTATAAAAGGGAATTTCATGTGCTTACCTCTTTTTGACAAATTTTTAGCCATGCAGGTCATGTGAATAGGTGGCGTAGACGGTGTATGTCCGTCTCATTAATTAATATTGACAAAGAAAGGGGAATTTACAAGTAGTATATCAATTGTACGCATCGTTCTGGGTAAGAAAGTGAGGATAACCAACTGTTGGTGTTCCTAGCGTTCGTATGTTTTGATCATTTTGAAAATTATTTCACATTGCTCAACCTTATACCAATTATGCCTCCCTACCACTTGGTTTTTAATGTGGGAACAATCCAACTCCCCCAAAAGGGGCACTTTGAATTGGGACAAAATTAAAATTGCCTCAGTTGAGAAGGATTTCTTCTTTACTGACCAATGACAGAAAAGATTAAGTGTAGTATGAGAACGGATACTACACTTTGCTCCTAAGGGTATATTGCCCTATGAAATCCCTTATATTTAAAAACCTATAAAGCTCATGACCTTTCCCACAAAAGATTGTGCTGACATAAACTTGTATTGACACTAATATGAGAGAAGTATTTCCGTCTGCATGTTTGTATGCTAACTATTTTTAGGCTATTAGATATGAGAACATGAAATTTTATAGGAATGAATTCCTAGCTATGCAGATTGTCCTAATGTGTTCTCAGATTAAAACAAGTCCCTCTTATGATTCAATTGAACTTAGGGAAAAAGAAAAACAACACACGGAACAAGATCATGTAAATAGAGGTTGTTCCAGTACAGTGATGTTTTTCTCTTGCATGCACTCTTAGATCCTCAAGGTGTTATGAGCAGGTGCAATGTCGCGGTGTAGACAAAAGTATGTGAAAACATGCAATGGTTGTAGTGAGCTAAGATTACAGTTATATAGAGTCCGAATAACACTTATCAAGTCATTGCTTTTCTTGAACAGTACTTTTCCCCATCAGAAAGCCATGCTCTATCGATAAACGAAATTAAGATTTTTCAATTGTTTTTTTAAATTTCACTTTACTTAAATAATTGGTATTTGTTAACTAATAATCCGATTGAGCTCAAATTTTGACATGTACCATTTGAAGGTTAATATTAAAAAACATGGATTTGTGGCACCATCTATATGTTAGACCCGTGACTTATTGAGTGATATGTTTCTCCTTGGATATTATGTTAATCAACTATAGCTTACACACCGCGTGAACACACGTTAATATTCAGACTGACCCCATATCACAATTTTACAAATTATCTTAAGCTAGCAATGACAGGCAACCTTCCCTCATAACATTTGCACAACAAAAATAAATCATCATCACCATCATCATATTTGGTTTTACAACTGTTTTACATTCTGGCATGTTTAGGACGGCTTTTAGAAATTGACTTCCAAACTAACATATTTCTGGTCAGATCTTTATTTATTCCCCTTTCTCTCAAATCCATCCTTGTCACTTCCTCCCATGTGCCCCATTGCCAACCGACCCTGCTAATTCAACTGTTTCACATCTACTAACCCAAGAATTCTCACCCATTCTTTTAATGTGACCAACCGGACGAAGTTTCCTTTTCTGCACACATCTCCCTATACTGTCCAGATTTAATATTCCTCTAAGGCCAACAGATCTAAGCCTGTCTAAGACTCACATTACATTACCTTCATATCATCTTCATATTATTTGTCTCTATGCAACACATGTCCTCCACGCCCACTGGCCAGCTTTCACTTCCATACATCATCACACTATGCACACATGACTTATAGACTCTTCCCTTAGCTAACAGCAGTAACGCTCTGCTGGTTTGTCATGGCAACACTGGTTAACCCCTGCTAGTCAGTGTATAAGTGCCTTGGAGAAACTATGGAGAATATTCAAAAACTAATAAAAGAAACTCAACAAAAAAGAGAATAGGTATTTGATAAACTAACGTTTTCCTCATACAGAGCGTTTGGAAAATCGATGGCATAACTTCAGGATTATGTTCTATATGTGTATATAGGTCCGGAAACGCTTGGTTTCCAGGTTATAGGCCATTGCAACTAATACAGATCAACATTCTTTATTATAAACACCTAACATGTACAATCTGAATGATAGTGCACTGTTATTTCTACATATAAGAAAGATAAACACTATCTCTGTGACAGAATCCAAAATCACAGGTAAAATAAGTCTGGGCCTGGTGTTGCCACATACAATAGCAAAACCATGAAAACTGACACCAAACAAATATAAAAGTCACAGGGGACTCAGAAGAAAGATTTGAGCGTTAAGATTGACAGGGGTACCTTTGATAGCTAACATGATGTATCCAGTCGCCATCCTGTGAATGTTGGCCCTTTCTTATTTCATGTAAAACAATACAGCAGATCAGGTAAATAAATATGATCAACACAAAACAAAAATAATGCAGAGAAAGAAATGGAACACAAATGCAATTAGACTAGTAATGGAGTGCTTTTATAAAAACAACTTCCACACAAAGATGCTCCTTTACACATATAGAACATAATCCCAAAGTTATGCCATTGATTTTTCAAATACCCTGTATATCAGAGTTTTGTAATTAGACTTGTTTTCCTTTGCACACTAGACACTCTGAGTTTATAATTAAAATCAGAAAAATAATTTTTGATTTCTTCTTATATAAATAGAAATGTTGTCCCTCCGTCAGCGACAATTGTTTTAAAAGTAATAAATACATTGCGGAATTTGTCTTATTTTGAAATATCAGAGATCTTAACTGCTTTAAGATATGTGGAATATTGCATTAATAATAAATATTAAATTCCCAACAAATGAAGCAGATTCCATGACCGGAAATAAAAACCGAAAGTCTGAAATTCTACCAACTGACCTATTTGAATTTTCTTATAAATAGAGCTTAAAACATTACCTGAAAAAAGTAATTATAGCTTTGGTAGTTTGGTAGTTTGGTAGTTTTGTTTTACGGCATATCAACCCTTTTTGGGTTATTTAATGCCGAATCTGGTCATTATAGTAAAAGTTTTTATGCTTCAAGTTCTTTATATCTTCAAATATTTAATCATCGTTTTTGGTTTGGTAGTTTTGTTTTACGGCATATCAACCCTTTTTGGGTTATTTAATGCCGAATCTGGTCATTATAGTAAAAGTTTTTATGCTTCAAGTTCTTTATATCTTCAAATGTTTAATCATCGTTTTTGGTTTGGTATTATAGCTTTGGTGTGACTTAATAGATTTTAGTGTTTCAAAAAATGAATTAAAAAATAAGCGATAATAGAAAATAAATAAATGAATGGTTAAACAGTATCAATAGCGTTGAGAATTATTTTTATAGTCCAAAACAATTTATTTTGCTTTAACTACGTATTGTATGTCGTTTTTCCACAATTATATAATCCTCTCAGCCTAGCACAAATATGCGACAGGAGGGGGGCATATATTTGCTAGTTGCAATTAATTGCGAATGCTTACCAGTGTTTTTATTCCATTCTATTCTTTAAAATTTGCAGCATTTGGTACTTTTTTTTTATTTGTTACTGTTTTGTTTCGTTTATGCAAAAAATAGAAGATAATTTGAAAATTTTTAGAATGAAATTTAAGTCTAATTTATTTTTTTCTGTATAATTATTGATTTATATATTTCTTTTTTTTCTTCTTTTTTTTCTTTTTGTTCGCCTTTTTAAAAATAATTCCCTTTAGTTCTTTGCTTGGAAATCGATTGAAAGTTTGTTTTATTTATTTTTTCATTTCCCATGATTCAATACTGCTAGTTCGAAATAGTTTTGTTATTTAAGCATTTTTTGTGATTAGTTTTTTGGTTTATTTTCTTTTTCATTTTTGTATTTCTATTCGACTCTTATTCTCTCTTCCTTTTTATCCTATTTTTTTTGTTAATATTTCTTCAATAGATCGCTTTTCCTCTCTCTGTTCGTTTTTAATCTTTCTTTTGATCTTCAATTTTATTTACTTTGTCTTCCTCTCCCTAGTTCCATTAGTTCCCTCTCTCTATCTCCCTTCCTCTCTCTTTCCCAGACTATTATATTGTTTCTCTCTCTCTCACTTTTTATCCCCTTTTTATTTTTATCTTAAGTTTTAGTCTTGCTGTCTGTCTGCCTCGCCCCCCCCTCTCTCTCTCTCTCTCTTACTTTACTTATGTTTCTTAATTTTTACTTTTTCTTTTGCAGTTGACGGCTAAAATCATATTGATGCACCAAATTGTGGACAAACACACAAGCAAACCAATAAGATCCACATATTTTTAGTATATATCTATGCACGAATTCTTTTCATTGACTACTACACCAAGATGTAAGGGAGGGCGCCACTTCTTTCCCTGGATTGCTCTGCTCATCTTTGATCCTCACCTTATAATGCTGAACATTTAGCAAGACAGCATCAAATACTATTTTTTGAGTCTTTAGTATGATTAAACCGTGGGATTGAACCCCGGTCTCCTGCCCCATTAGTGAACCCTCTAACCATTATTCCAACTATAAGTATGTTTTAAAATGTATATATCCATCTACCTACTGAGATCTGTCTATCTAATCACGTTTATAACCTTCTAATATTCTTTTCTGCCTTCCACCCGTCCTTCTTACATGAATGCATTATATATATATATATATATATATATATATATATATATATATATGTATATAAGTAAATTTCGCATACAACAAAACTGTAGGATAAATTTCAGAGGAAACATTTTTTTTAATCAATGAAACGTGCGGGTGGAAAAAAAAAGAAAATTGCTAACATTTTTCTTAAGGCCTTATCGTCTGACCCTCTAAGAGGAAACGTCAGAATGATAAATTAAAAACTAAGAAACTCGAATGAGATATGAGGGGAAAATATTTGTTACAGTTGGAGAAAACGATTGAGAAAGAAAAAAAAAACTCTACGATTTTCTTAGTTTTTAATTTATCATTCTGACGTTTTCTCTTAGAGGGTCAGACGATAAGGCCTTAAGGAAATTTTTAGTAATTTTCTTTTTTTTCCACCCGCACGTTTAATTGATTAAAAAAAATGTTTCCTCTGAAATATATATATATATATATATATGTATATAGGTATTTACCTCCTTCTCACAGAGGGAAGATGTAACACAAGATCGGAATGTGGGGATTGAAAAGCCTGCATACAAGAGGTGTGTGCACTCTGGCCGTCAAAACATGCCTGAGCAATCTCGTCATCATTCCCGGTAGGAGCGCCTCAAGCGATCAGCAATAAACTAACCTTTTATCAGAGAGAAAAGGTCAAGGCTGGACGTTGGACCCCCTGGAACTGCACAGAACTATACCTCAGCTTGACAAATGCAAGGTCATCACCTACTCAAAAATGACCCAGACTTTGTTAGACTGATTGTCGAAGACGTATCCTCGACTTGGTATGAACAGAGTCTACTCAGGCCGTGCCATGTATGTATATATGTATGTATGAGGCTAATTAAAGAGTTCTAAGCCTCAGACGGATACTTGAGCTATTTAACAATTTGATTAGTTCTTGTTCGATTAATCAAAGTAACCAACATCGGTTGATTAATGGTCTTTCTGGGGGGTGCTAAGATCTTTTTGAACGACCCCTGCGTCTGTGTACGTGTGGTAAGATTAGTTATAAATGAACAAATAAAATGCAAAACTGAGAATTCCGATTGTATAAGCAGACCACATGACTTTGTTGATGCAGGTCACATGACCAATCACCATTGAACTTTATAAACTCTGTTGAAAAATTTCTCAGTCCAGAGTCTCCGTCCTCTAAAGTATTAACAAAAAATGGCTAAAAACCCTTATTTTATTTTTTCAGGTACATGTTGATAAATAATTTACTTGCCTCCCCAGCAGGGCAGATTTAGACACAAGGTCGGTTTTTAACGTGGAAAAAATCTAGCTCCCCAAAACGGCGAACGCTGGATTGGGACAAAAATTTAAATTGTCTCAGTCTAGAAGGATTCCTCTTTTGCTGACCGAGGACAGAATTTATACTACACTTTGATCCCAGGCCGAACACCAAAAAGTATGTTTATTTACCTCCTCTGCAGGAAGTTAGACACAAGGTCAGGTGAGGTTTTTAAAAGTCATCTTAGTATGGGAAGTGTACTCTGGCTTATAAAAATGCCTGAGCAACCCCGTCGGTATTGCCTGGTTTGGGCGCCTCAGGCGATTAGTAATTAACTAACGACTTCTAAAAAAAGATAAGGTAAAGCCTGAGAGGGTGGACTTTGTAGGATTGCACAGAACCATACATCAGCTTGACAGCAACAAAGCTACTGTATAATGCTGTTACTTTTCGACAGATCATCATAAAACTTGACAGTATGATCAGAAAGACTTAGTTTTTTTAATATGATGTTATCATTTGCACTAAGGATAGCATTGTCATCGAACAAATGATTTTAGCTATTATCAAAAGTAGACATTTTGGAATAAATTTTTTATTTCGAAATAATGCTCGTGGAAAAAATCCTCTAAGCATCATGGAAATGGTGAGATACTGAAATAAATATCAGTACGCAGATGTAAATCTCAGTGGGACTAGTAAAAGTTATTTCCTTTCTATTGGGAACTTTTAAAACTAGTTAAAAATAGATTGAAACAAAAGGCTATCATTTCATGCACTGTCATGCGGATTGAGAATACAAACATCACATCAGGTGAATGTGATTTGGTGTTGGATAGGACGTTAACAGTTAACGAAATACATGGAACTATTTAACCAATCAAAATTTCTCTTTCCACTTCAAACATACCACAACATCACGAGGGTAAAATATGAAGTATTAATCTCCATCCTGCCACAGGAAGATGTGGCCCAAAGCCGGAAGGTGGGGATTGAAATTTTAGTGCATGAGAGGTAGTGCACTGTGGCCCCCCCCCCTGAACAGTTCTGTTGGCATTCCCCGGTAAGAGCGCCTTTGGTGAGTTGCGATAAACAACACCACTTCTCAAACTAAAAAGGTAAAGTCTGGGAGGATGGACCTTCTACGACTGATCAGAACAATATTTCAGCTCGACAGAGCAAGACAGCTCGTGCAACAATGGCTGCCAAGGACGTATCCTCGACTAATATAAAGTTTTTTTAAAAAGTGCACAAGGAACAAACCATTATCTCAGAGCAAACTGGCTTCATTTAAAATGGGTCATCACATTAACAGAGAGCAACTTAAATTCTCCTCGTTAATTCTACTTACATTAGCAAAGACGCTAGTCCGACATCCAAGCTAAGATGAAAGTGTAGGATCTGTTCAATTCTCTGTCAGATGAGGTGAAGTTGTTCTAGACTAAACCAACTCTATTTTTGTCCAATTCCAGTGTGCGCTTTTTTTTGGGGGGGGGGGGGCTAGAGCTATATTTACTCTCCACGTTAAAAACCGACTTTGTTCTCTCACTTTGAGGGAGTTAAGGAAATAGGAACTCCACAGATCTACTCGCAGACAAGCTGAAATAGAAAACTTTCCTCCTCATGAAGACCAAGGCAGAAGATCAAGATTAACTAATCTGTACATCAGTTAATATACAAAACTCTTCACCTCACCAACTCTACATACATTAGCTGAGAATCAAAAGACTACTCACACACCACCTAATATACAAGACTCTTCACCTCACCAACTCTACATACATTAGCTGAGACTCAAAAAACTACTCACACACCACCTAATATACAAGACTCTTCACCTCACCAACTCTACATACATTAGCTGAGACTCAAAAAACTACTCACACACCACCTAATATACAAGACTCTTCACCTCACCAACTCTACATACATTAGCTGAGAATCAAAAGACTACTCACACACCACCTAATATACAAGACTCTTCACCTCACCAACTCTACATACATTAGCTGAGACTCAAAAAACTACTCACACACCACCTAATATACAAGACTCTTCACCTCACCAACTCTACATACATTAGCTGAGACTCAAAAAACTACTCACACACCACCTAATATACAAGACTCTTCACCTCACCAACTCTACATACATTAGCTGAGACTCAAAAGACTACTCACACACTACCTAATATACAAGACTCTTCACCTCACCAACTCTACATACATTAGCTGAGACTCAAAAAACTACTCACACACCGCCTAATATACAAGACTCTTCACCTCACCAACTCTACATACATTAGCTGAGACTCAAAAGACTACTCACACACCACCTAATATACAAGACTCTTCACCTCACCAACTCTACATACGTTAGCTGAGACTCAAAAGACTACTCACGCACCATTTAATATATAATCCTCTACCTCACCAATTCTACATACATTAGCTGAGACTCAAAAGACTACTCATACACCACCTAATATACAAAACTCTTCACCTCACCAACTATACATACATTAGCTGAGACTCAAAAGACTACTCATACACTACCTAATATACAAGACTCTTCACCTCACCAACTCTACATACATTTGCTGAGACTCAAAAGACTACTCACACACCACCTAATATAAAGAACCTTTTATCTCACAAAGCTCTACTAAGAATATGTTTTACTCACAGAGAACTTTCTAACAAATACACCGGGCATTGCAAAACACAGGTTTGTGTCTTTCAAAAATAAATATTTTTGTTCTTATGTTTCTGAATTTTTGAGATGAGGATTGATAATTTGTATAATTTTGGTTATTTGGACTACATTTCTCATCTTGAGTGTTATCATCACAACGTTTCAACCGCTGTAACCTCCGGCTTTCTTCAGGTGTATCTCTTCGAACTCGGGAATGTTTCTGTCGAACTCGGGAATCTGGACGGAATTTCGAATGGAACCTTTGATTTAATCCACGGGTATACTGACAACTTCTCCCAGTCATGGCTGACGGAACAAGAGCATGTTACCCCCGTGAATTAAATAAAGGTTTCCGTTCGAAATTGCGTCCAGATTCCCGAGTTCGACAGAAATATTCTCAAGTTCGAAGAAATACACCTGAAGAAGGCCGGAGGTTACAGCGGCCGAAACGTTGGGATGAGAACACTCAAGATGAGAAATGTAGTCTGAATAACCAAAATTATACAAATTATTCTTCTTGTCTCGACTGAGTTCCAATATCTGGTTCCTCTTTTTAAGACATCACAGCAAGAAATCACTTTCATTTCTTCCCTTTTGTGCCTAGCATCAGTCAGAATTTCTATGAACAGAGCTTCTTCTGTCTGTGGAACACATTGCCATGGGACTGCTTCCCTTCAGATTACGAATTGACTATCTTAAAATCCAATATTAACATATTGCTATCATGAATCGTCCACACAATTAGTCGAACTTAGTCGTGATAATCATTCTATTTCGTTAACCCTTATTAATCTTTAGCCTTGAGTGGCTTTTGGTCTTGATAATGGTGACTATTTTTTTAGTAAAATAATAACACTATCTTGATTTCAATTATCTTCTTTTTTTTTCACCGTGGACTCATTATGTACATAACTGTTGATTCCCACACATTTGTCACCTACATAAGTATATATATATATATATATATATATATATATATATATATATATATATATATATTATACATTTCTTTCCTTAACACAAAATTTAAACAACTCTAATTTAACATTCCAAAGCAAATAACTTATCTAAACGAGAGTGATACGTGAGTTCCCATTCCTTTATCAGGTGACAACATGAGCTGAAGAGAGCCGGATAAATAACGCCTTATGAGATTGAAACCAATGGTACTGACGTGGTACTGATTTTCTGTACCAAAAAATAAACACACACATATATATATATATATATATATATGTACATATTAGTCAGTTTTTGCTTACAATCCTATCTACCTACATTAATATACCAACATAGACAAATGTATTCTTTCTTTCATTCTTTCTTTCTATCTTTATTCCCTTGCCCCCCCCCCCCACTACTCTGCATTCTAAAACCTTGCGGCATATTCTCCCCAAGTCTTGGAATGACCAACTTTTCAAAGACTTTCTTCGGTTGAACAATTGCCAGAAAGAGCTCTCTAGTCTTTGAAGAAAAGAAGGAAGAAAGAAACAAGTAGCAATTACAAAAGCAAAGTATAATGTTATAATATGCGCTGTTTTCCTTCTTCCTTCCTTCGATCTTTTTTTCTCTTTTTTTTTCTTTTTTTTCTGCTTTCATTCTTCCCTTTGTTTCTGCCTACTTTTCTTCTTTACTTTCTTTCTTTCATCAAGTCTCTTCATAGTAATCAGTCTATCTATCTTTTTCTTTTGTTCTTCATTCTTTCTTTCTTTGTTCTTGCCTTTAAAAATAATAAAGTGGTCGATAATAGTCGAGAGCAACCCAAAGGCTCCTTTTTCATTAGCTACTATACCGATATGTAGGGGAGGGCGGCACTTCTTTCCTAAGATTATTCCACTTACCCTTTATCCTCACCTAAGTGTTTAGCAAGGGGCATCAAGTACCATTTTTTGAGTCTTTGGCATTACTGAACCGAGGATTGAACCCTCGTCTACCGGGCCATTATTGAAGATTTTTAACCATTATGCCAAATGGGCTTTTTTTATCCTTTCTTTTTTTTCTTTCGTCTTCTTTTTTTCCTTTTTTCTTCCTTGAACCCTTTCTTCTCCTCTTATTTTCTTTCTTTTTTCTCTGTCTTTCCTTCTTTTACCATTTCTTTCTTTCTTCCTTACTTTCTTTCTTATACTCATTTCCAATTTTCCACCATTCTTTCCTTGCCCCCCATCCCCCCTGGCGCTCCACTCTTTGCTGATGAGCTCGTTGGTACATTTTACCACCGTTATTCTAATTCTCTTCAAAAAGGCTTAGCACCACCAAATTTCCAAAGACTATTTCATTCGCTAAGTACATTCATAATTATCAATCTATCTGTTTCTTTTTTTCTTTTTTTCTTCATTTCTTCTTTCTCTTTGTTTATTTATGCATTAGCTGTACCTTATGTATTTATGAAGAAACGGAAATTATTTTGGGGGAACTTAATTTCGTAATCAAATTATTTTGTGAAAACAAGAAGTTTCAAAATGGTCATTTTAACACTTGACGTTAAGTGATTAATAGTAAAGAACAAATAATATGTAATTAATGTGGAAACTTCCCTTTGATGTTTAAAAAATATAACATATTTTTAGATATTTATTTTTGTAGCCGTCAAGGGAAACAACTCATTGCATGCTTACTTCCCTTTATTGTTTAAGACTATTCGGTAAGTAAGGGAAAATATTTCCACTCTAAAAGTTTATTTTAAACGGAATAATTATTTTCAGAATAAAAACGAAGCAAAATAAAATATATTTGTGCCAATAGCATAGCGTAAGGAAAAAACCCCGAAAAACTAGGCTAGTCCGAATCAAGTATCGATGTGTCAGGTTTGATCTGAGTTTGAAAATCCGACAAGAAAATTTGGCGATCGTGCAGTATAGTTAATAAATAAAAGGGAGGTGAAAAAAAAACAACAAATATTCAACAAATAACTGCTACCAAAGGCAATAAAAGTGACGTTTCTACTTACCTGCATAATTTAGTTGTTTTAATAGAATTTGAAAGCGTTTTTATTTCAATTTAATATTTCATTCAAATCCGATATTGTTATCATCTTAATTCAAAATGGCCAGCTCCAGTAACTATATTGCACAATTGCCGAAAACTTTATATGTCAGATCTGCTTACTTCTTCCTTCATTTCTTTACTTCTTTCGTTCAAATGTTGTTCTCTTCCTATTTATTTGCCTTCCCATGAGGGATGGACGCGACACAAGATCGAGCTTAATCTAAGGTGGAACTATTATTTAATGTCACAGAGGCTTTCAATAATAATATAGGGCATTTTAGTATAACTTCCTATTTGAACTGGCAAGGTGTTCATAAAACTGGGGACATTAACAGCCCAGGGTTATACTGCAAGATTACCCAGTGTTGGCATTTAATTGCTCCCCACTGCAACACAGAGGTGGCATAAGGCTGATAGTTAAAGAAAACTACCTCCCCAAAGAGATCACTCTGATTGGGTACAAAAAAGAGCCATTCTCTCAGGCTTTACCTCCTCCTTTGGGAAGGGATTGACTTATGGCCTATCGCCTAAGGTGTTTCTACTGGAGAAGATGACTGTCTGCCTTCTCCAGTAGAAACACTTTAGGCGATAGACCATGAGTCAATCTCTTGCCGAAGGAGGAGGTAAAACCTAGGAGAATGGTGTTCCAGGATAGAACTGAACTAAATAAGGGTTTTACGTTCAAGTCAGTGCCTAATGTCAGAATGATGCCAAAGCGAACCTTGGCTAGTATGGCAACTGATGAACTAATTTGTGTTATGTAAGTAGAATCCGTCTGCCCATATATAAACATGGGTCATGTGACTAAAGGATTTACATTGTGTGATTCCCAGAAGACCACACGCAATAGAGGACTAATTCCCTATGAAGGCGTTACTTATTCTGTCCTCCTCTTATTTACCTACCTCGTCCCACGAAGGCTGTGTGTCAACATAAGATCGAGCTTCATGTAGGGTGTGGCTATTATTGAACGTCACAATAATAGCCCACTAATGGCTGCTGATTTCTATCAGCAGCTATTAGTGGGCTATTATTGTGAGGTCATCAGTCCGAATAGAAAGAATACTAAACATTTAATTTCCCTGATTCCGTTATTCTTACTTATTCTGTCCTCTGGGCGACAAAGCTTGGTAAGTCTCACTTAATGATTTATTATTATACTAAAGCTGAGTTAATCAACTTTATGTCTGTATGTCTGTCTGTCTGTCTGTCTGTCTGTCTGTCTGTCTGTCACTCACTTACTATTATTTAACTCACTCACTCTCTGCTTATTAACAGTCAAAAATAAAACTAACTATAAACAAGAAGATTGAAATATTCTATAATAACAATAAGAAATATTACCGCAAGTATTAATATTATTTGACCCTTAGCTCAACAGAAAAAGACAAATGAGACGAAAATGATAAGAGATGGGAATATATGACAAATAGAAAAACTAATGTTGGATTTTGTCTTTTTATTTTTACAAAGTTTACTGGTTTTCAAGATTAAAAGAGTCAGTCAATCTGAGATAGGTTCATAGTGTTGTATCGCATGCACAAGAGACTAAGAAGTCCACTCCATTGGATCTGGATAGTTCATTAGATAACTTAAAGAGTGTGTGTCTGGAAGCAAGTGATTCTAACCTGGATGCTTTAATGTTGGTTTCTGACACACCAATGATATCCCATTTAATATCACAGATCTCCAGGGCACCAGCATTAAGATTGTTTATCGTTCTTGGGTTATATGAGCAAATATGAAAGGAATTGTGAGTTGTGTCTTCCTCTAGTCACTCGTTCCATGCCAGTCCGATGCTGCTGCCATGAACCCCTTTTCATTGCTATCATAACAGTCGGAGACTGCTGATTTTCCCTACTGGTCAAATGGCGAGGTCCGGAGGTGCCCTCCCCCTCTGGTCTGTAAAACTTTTATTGGACATTATTTCATATTAGTTTTAACAGCATACTCTTCGCTGTAAGCATAAAGTCTTCAGATTATTTGGCCACATCAAGTGTTTCAGTGAGAGGCAATTCAAAATATGCGTTGAAGGCATAATCCAAGGAAGCCAGTCGAACCGGAAGACAAAGAAAGATAGATAGACAACGTCTATGAATTAACGAACATGAAAAAAAAAGCGAACACCTTGGCCCAAGATCGTAAAGCTTGGAGGACAGTAGGCCATGTATGTGCGCATTTTGCACCTAGCGGAGAAAACGTTTAATAATAATAATTAGCTTTGCAAATTCATTTTTTCTTGTGTCAATCGAATCCGAGCTGAGTGGGTCACATTTTGATGCATTTCTATATAATTAAAGAACGTGTATATATTGTTAATTCATTGTTGCTCATTGTTAATAAATGTTATATTTATTTGTTGCCTTACTGAACGAAGACGAATACAACAATGTGATCTGTGCGAAAACGTTAATATTTTAGTAGAATTGAAAATCTCTGCAGAGTGTTTCTCATGTGAGTTGGATGTGCCACAAGATTGAGCTTAATGCAGGGTGCGGCTATTCTTGAACGCCATAAGTGAGCCCTCAACGGAAGGTCATCAGTCCAAGAAAAAGGAGGATTGTAATACTAAACATTGAATCTCTCTTCCTTCTTTTCTTCCGTTCTTCCTTTCTTTATCTCTCCTTTTTTTCATATATTCTTTTCTGTCTTTCTTTCTTATTTTCTTTCATATTTTCTTTTATCCTATCTTATGTTCTTTCGATCTCCCTTTCTATCTATCTCTGTTTCTATCTCTGTCTCCATTTATTCCTTTCCTTCTCTCTTTCATCTTCATCATCTTTCACCTTTCTTTCCGTTCTCTCTCTTTCTTAGTACTTTTTTCTCACTTTCTTTCTCTTTCTTTCTCTTTTTCTTAATAACTTTCTTTGCCCTTCTTTACTTTCTTTGTCTCTTTATCTTCCTTCATTTCTTTGTTGTTCTCTCTTCCTTTCCCTTTTTCTTTCCTCCCATTTTTCTTACTTTCTATCATACTCATTCCTAATATTTCATCTTTCTTTCTTCCTTATATCTTTCTATCCTTCCTTGCGTCTTCTCTGTTTTTCTCTATTTCGTTTTGTGTCTGTCTCTCTTTCTTCCATCCTTTCTTTCTTTCTGTCTTTCTTTATTTATTTCTTCTATTAATTTCCAACATTCCGTCTTCCTTTCCTTACTCCCCTGTTCCACCCACCCTTCTTCACCGCTAACCTCTTTGCAGCATTTTCAAACCTTGCTGTAAATTCTCCCGAAGTCTTGGAATCACCAATCTTTCAAAGACGCTCTAGTTGAACAAATGCCAGACAGAGATAAAGAGAGATAGGACGAGAGAAAGAGAGAGAGAGAGAGAGAGAGAGAGAGAGTTGGAGGAAAGAGAGGAGGAGAGAAGGAGCTCTCTAGTGTTTGAAGGTTGAAAGAAGTAGGCACGAAACAACTGTGAATGAAAACAATTTGAGCATCGAAATAATAATATACACTCACTGAGTAACGAAGGAGGCACAGATTAAAAAGTACCTGTTTTTTTTTACTCCTACCTAAACACATATTTTCTCTGTTAACTGCATTTTCTTTCAAATGCGCAAGATAAACAATTCCTATCGATCTAGTGAAGTCGGTTCATATCTATCAATCTCATGATGTTCTATCTAATTGCATGTCTGTCTATCTTTAATCGGTTCATGCCTAGCTATTTTTTTACATTTTTATATCCAGCTGAATAATATAACCTATGTTAGTCTTTTCATAGCTGGATAGGTTGGATAGATAGATCTAACAGGTGCATATATAGAGAGATAAATATCTATAGAGGCAGATAGATCCGACTAAACGAATATATACATATATATATATATATATATATATATATATATTCAATTTGAGTGTAAAAGAAGTGTCTAAAGTAAATGAATGCTGAATCCATTTTAATGTTTCCTTCTGATTGCAAGAAATTATACACCGATGAAGCTTCTTCATGGATATTTGTGATATTTTTCTGTCGTAAAATTATATATTCGCGAAATAGGGCAAAACAATTGTCTGTTAATAAAGTGTTTTAAAATGAAATATGTAATGTTTCATTGCTTAACAAAGGTTCATATATATATATATATATATATAAAATATTTGTTGTTTTATTTATAATCTATGTACGTATACGTTTCGTCCCTTTTCAATCAGGACTCATCAGCATAGAGATATGACTATTCACTACCGGTCGTACGATTCGAAACCCTGGATAACAAGTATTTTTCAACTTGCATCCAACGCCTTAAACCGCGCGCCCAACAGTTGAATAGCCGATAAACAATGATACTTTAAACACATTTAAAGCGGCACGATATCCAGGCATTCTACTACTATTAAAGAAGGAATGATGCATTATAAAGCAAGTGACGTCATGCTGTGTTTGTACTACCATTAAGAGGGCTCTACTTATTTTACGAGGAGCGACAAATATAAAATATTTGTTGTTTTGTTTATAATCTTTTGTTTATAATCTATGTACGTATATATATATATATATATATATATATATATATATATATATATATATATATATATAATTATAGATAGATAGATAGATAGATAGATAGATAGATAGATAGATAGATGGATAAATAAATTGAGAGAGATTGAAAAAAAGAAAGAGATTATTCTAATTCTTTAAGGTCACAGAGAAAGTGAACTGAAAGCTAAACGGTGCCTATAGTACAAGAGCTCCAATTTTTAAATAACTCCTATGTTTAAAATTTTTTAAAATTTATTATTTATTATATTCTATGAGAATTTCATAAATAATGCAAAAAGATTGCTTTAAACCAGATACTCAGAAGTTATTACTTTATATTAATATATATATATATATATATATATATATATATATATATATATATATACATATATATTCTTTAATGTATATATATATATATATATATATACATTCCTTAATGTACATATGTATATATCTATATATATATCTATATATATATATATATATATATATATATATATATATATATATACATTCCTTAATGTACATATGTATATATATATATATATATATATATATATATATATATATATATGTATATAGAACAGATATTTATTATATTCCAATAACCATGGTTAGTTTTATTATTTTTATTTTTGTTTTTATTTTTTTCACATTTCCAAAAATTCCAAATTTCTGTGAGATATATTTAACGGTCCGTTTCATTTGTTTTGTGCCAAACAACATTTGTATGTCAATATCGTCTCTGCAACACTACAAAATCATCAGAAAAAGTTCACAAATAATAAGAGTTCTTAGAATTAGAGTGTTTTGAAAAAACACCCACATCATACATCAGTTTCATTTTAAGGTGAAAACAAAC
>OY744522.1:163558075-163560575 GCA_963556195.1 Sepiola atlantica | reverse complement strand
CAGGGTTTCGAATGGTACGACCGGTAGTGAATAGTCATATCTCTATGCTGATGAGTCTCGATTGAAAAGGGACGAAACGTATACGTACATAGATAATAAACAATAACACATATTTTATTTATATATATATATATATATATATATATATATATATATATATATACATAAATGCAATTAAATTTCCGAAGAAGTTTATCATTGATTAGTTTTGTACCTGAGTTCGTTTTAATTTGATTATATTGTACGGTTATTCACTCCCATTTATTTTTCAACATTTTGTCAGATTTGATCCAAATTATTTTCTTGTATATATATATATATATATATATATTTCTTGTTGATGGAATCTTCTGATTGTTTTGTTTTTTTTCGCTTCCATTATCTATTAATAATAGAGATTATGTATCTGTCTGTCTGAAGCAAAAACTATCTTATTAGTTTTGATCGCTCTCTTTTTATATCTACTTATCAGCTCCTACATATACCCATTCCAAAACTTTATCATATATAACGCGTCTTTTTAATTTGCATAATTAATTTGTTTTAAAGCTTCTAATTAATTAATATTCGCAAATATACACTCATTAATGTTTTTTTCCAGATTTCCAGATGTATTTAAAATATTTTACTCGATAATAATCTTAATAAAAATTATGAATAAAATTAATTAAATACAATTTTTATTTAATCAATATAATTGAGTTACGTAATTAAATTAGATTGTAATGGAATATGATGGAACAGCCGGCGGCCATTCCAACATTTGGTTAATCGCCCTCTTATTATTCGAACGCACATAAAGTTCTATTTCAAGAAAGGGAGGGAAAAGAGAAAGAGAGAGAGAGAGAGAGAGAGCAATTAATAAAACAAATAGCAAAAATATGCGACCGGAGAGAACATATATTTGCTAATATTATTAATTATTGTTGAATACGTATATATTGTTTTTGGGTCTCTCTCTCGCTCCCTCCCCCTCTCTCTCTCTCTCTCTCTCTTTCTCTCTCTATTTTTTCATGTATAAATGGCGAATAGCATTATGATATAGATATTTTTCTTTTAATTCGTCCTTTTTTTCGATCAATTATAAAGTAAAGAATTAAGTACTTGTGCAGTTTACGGACCGGGCTAAAATAATAACGTTATCATTTAGAAAGCCATGTTTAACATGGGGAGGTGAGGGTGGATTAACTATTCTTTACTTTCACCTAACAATTTAATAAACAAAAGAAACCCCCCAAAAAATCATTTTTTAAAAGCCCGGATCATAAACTGCATAAAAACCTAATAATTATTTTAGGGTTTAAAATATTCCCTATTAATTAATTTAATTATTAAAAAAAAAATTAAAGGCAAAAGTATTCATGAGATCAGCTTCACATCATATCTTATTTATGTATCCTTTATATGAAGTCAATGTTCGTGTGTAGCAATATAGAAAGCAATATGTTAACAGTTAGAACATTTAAATGAGTTTCAATAAGGGTTACATTTTTCAATACATCTAAAGACATCATTGAAATGTTTCTTCGATTCTATCTGGAGTCATTAGGGGCAATTATCGGTTAGGTCCATAAAATAGGTGACATTTATTAGAACGTAAAAAACGAAATTCATATTTTATGATTTTCTTCGTTTTCTCAAAAAATACAATATCACAGTGAAGAATGTATTAAACATTGTTTAAACATTTAAATAAGTATAATAAAAAAGAATTCGTTTTGATTCGTTAAAGCTATTTGCTGTTTTAGAGCTGTCAATAAAACGCAGCGTCGGCAAATACCTGAAAACACTACCGCGCTAACAGTGGTGTAATACTTGACCTCATATTGCAAATGTTATTTTAAACTCTTCTTTCAAGGCAAAAATTGTAAAAATATCTTTATTTTAAATTATTTCCGACCAGCTATATACCTCCACACGGGCAACGCCGGGTGAGTACCGATGGTATATATATATATATATATATATATATATATATATATATATATATATATATATATATATATATATATATATATATATATATATATATATATCGTATGCCAAACAATTATATAGATAGTGTTCTAATTTTGTTGATCTGAACTCACTTTTTCAAAGTAATATTTATTAATAAATATATATATATATATATATATATATATATATATATATATATATATAGAGAGAGAGAGAGAGAGAGATAATATATCTCTCTATATATTATATATGTGTATTTATATATATATATATATATATATATATATATATATATATATATATATATATATAATGATTATTTAAATTCCAATGACCAAAATTCAGTCTATTCTCATATCATTGATTTTTATCAATGGCAGAATTTACGATGGTTTTACAATTGTTTCGCAATATGTAATATACTACAGTTAAACGCAATTACACACAGTATATATATATATATATATATATATATATATATATATATATATATATATATATATATATATATATATATACTGTGTGTAATTGCGGTTCTCTC
>OY744522.1:163538075-163553075 GCA_963556195.1 Sepiola atlantica | reverse complement strand
TACTTTCTATTTTTTTAATAGACCAACCTTTTCAAGGTAAAAGCTCGATGATTGTCAACATATAACAACAGAGCATATATAAATAATATTAGGCTACATTCCAGTGACCAACATTTTGTTCATGTTACTAACCTTCTTTTCAAAACAAAAAATTATGAACCTTTTCGTTCACAGAAGAACAACTATCATTAGTATGTCAATCCCGGATTTTTCATCTATGGACTCCTGAGAAACCAAAAAGTTTTCCTTCAGAAAAACATACATGGCGAGGCAGTAAAATAAAAATAACAAACAACAAACAACTCACATTGGTTATATTTTCACTTAAAGAGACACATAGAAATCGCTACCCAAAAAAAAAGAAGCCATCTTGTTTTTCTTCTAGTTATTTTATAGTATTTTAGTAGATGTGTATATACATAAAACAATCTAAAATATTATATATATATATATATATATATATATATATATATATATATATATAATAATCCAGGTAAAAAAACCACAGGGTAGTAATCCAAAGAATTTCAACCGGGTTTATAAAAAGCGCTCAATATCAAATACAGCTTTTATATATGATTATTTTTATTTACACAGACATGTACAAAATCTGCGACACTTGCATGTCGATGTTATTGATCAACAGTTATTATAAACTGAGATATCATCAGGCAGAGTTAGAATCCGATCATATTTGGAAAGAATGAAATGGAGAAAAAAAATTTGGGAAGTCACGTGGTTGGGACCGTTAAGAACCAAAATCAAAATCAAAATCAAAATATAAAATATAAAATATAAAATATAAAATATAAAATAAAATAAAATAAAATAAAGTGAAAAGAGAGAGATATAATAAAAAGAGTAGAATAAAAAGATAGATAGATAGATAGATAGATAAGTAGATAGTTATTATAAACTGAGATCTCATCAGGCAGAGTTAGAATCCGATCATATTTGGAAAGAATGAAATGGAGAAGAAAAAAAAGAAGAAAAGAAATTTAAAATTTCAAAATTTGGGAAGTCACGTGGTTGGGACCGTTAAGAATCAAAATCAAAATCAAAATATAAAATATAAAATATAAAATATAAAATATAAAATATAAAATAAAATAAAGTGAAAAGAGAGAGATATAATAAAAAGGGTAGAATAAAAAGATAGATAGATAGAAATAAAATCGTCTGTTGATTCATACAGAAGTTGGGGAGGGGGATGTACAATCAATAGAATGTGTCAAAAGACCGTCGAAAGTTTTTCTATATGTGTATATTCATGGAATAGTTTACAATATCATATATATATATATATATATATATATATATATATATATATATATATATATATATATATATATATATATATATTAGACTATTTCATGAATATGCACATATACTAAAAAAAACTAGAAGTATATGTGTGCCTAGAGGGGTAAAATTAATTCAGAACAGTATAGAACGATTTGTATATCCCCTCACTAATATTAAAATCAAGATATAATGCTACTAAACCTTATATCTAAAATCCTTATTCCAATTTTAATCAGAATCTATAACATTATTTCGCTTTTAGAAAATGTCTAAAATTTAAAGCTTAAGAGGTTTTAAGAAAATATTAAATTTCAATGAATCTTGCAAAAGTGATGTCTAATTTAATGCATCCAGTTGTGAGGGAGAAATTTGAGAGCTTTGGGGAGTGTAGAGTCACCCTTTAGTTGCAATTACTTCCAGGTCCACTCTGATTTAGGGGGATGGTAGTGTTATGGGTTAAATAGAACATGTCATAGCCAAACTAAATATTTACAAAATACAGGCTTAGAAAACTAATTAATGTTTAGGTTTTTTCATGGAGAGGTCATGTGATTGGTTGGTTATGTGATTGATTGGTTAGAAAAGAAGTCAGGATGAAGAATGTAACTTGATAGAGTTAGCTATGTCTGACTGAAATAGAATATTGAACAAGAAAGGGTCACTATCTTCTATAAATAAGACCAAAACTACCACTACTAAATAGGTATCAACTTTTATTCAAGGAAACACTGGAACACAACGAAAATTTCTTGGTAGGCTGAATTTTGTCGATAAACGAATGCTGTATCTCAGAGTTCCATTCTATTCGGCCACTTGTAGAGAAACAGCAAGCACAGAATAACATCCTATCAAGAGGCGATCAAAACAGGAACTGAAGTTGAATCGTATTTTTGGAACCAAGATACGTTTACCCGTAGTTTTATTTACTCCTCCCCAGGAGTTAGGCACAAGGCCAGTTTTATCTTACTCCCACAAGTAAGATGTGACCCAAGATCGGGTCGAGAAAGTGGGGTTTGAAAAGCCAGCGCTCGAGAGGTGAGCACTCTGGCAATTTAAAAATTGCCTGGGCAGCCCCGTCGGCATTCCCCGGTAGGGGCGCCTCAGACAGTAAGCAATAAACTTACTCCTCCCCAAAGAGGGGAGGCAAAGCCTGGGAGGGTGGACCTCCTAGAACTGCACAGGACAGGCGTGCAGTATCCATCGGAACAGATACTACACTTTGATCTTAGCCAAAAGGCCAAGAATAGCCCGAAGTTTACCCGTATTTATCTTGATTCTGCACAAATGTATCATAACACCCACACAGTTAACAGTCAAAGCTCGAGTGTGTGAAGTTAAATCACAATTCAATCCAACGCATGATATTGCGCATACATTCAAATAAAAAAGGCCCCTCATGTAACTGTTACAAATCTATTCATATCCAAAACAAACATTTACACCATGTATAAAAATAAAACATTTGACCAAAATAACTAGATTCGGTATTATGTAACGCAAAAAACTGTGCTTATGGCATGATACAAAACAACCAATTTCTATCAGTGGTCATGTTCCTACTCTGATTATTTTTTATTTTTTATTTTTAATTCACCCAAAACAAGGCAAATTGACCACTGAGACGTAAGGGCTACTGACAAATAGGAGGCAGATTGTTAGGAGGCACTCTCAGTGAGCAGTTGTGATGCGAGATGTTTTTTCACATTGCCTTCAAATTTCTGAATTTTAGTACAGTCAAGGAAACAGGGAGCAGGGAGTTCCAAAGGCTAGCAGTTCGAGGAAACATGTTATTAGAGTAGAAAACCCTACAACAACTGGAGATCTTCACAGTGAAGGGAGTACCAGAGCAGCAAATCTGTCGGAGCACATTCCATTAATACTTGTAAAACAAGCACAGAGATGCAACATTGCTGTATCTATTGGTTGAAATTTTGACAAACAGATAACAACTTGTTATCAATAAATGGTTGCAATTTAAATGCTTGGTGAACTTCAAAAATATAAGATAGCCTAAGTTAAAATAATGCGTATAATCCGTTTCTGTGATATATTCCTGCAAATGATTCTTTTTCAAATACATTTTCTTTATTTCAAAAATGATCAATACAAAGTTGAGTTTTATAACAATAAACATAGAATCTTTTGAATGGCAAAACAAATTTAGGCAAGCACGGTCTACTGCAGATATCCTAACAGTCATTTCGAAACGCATATACCATACACTAGACAAGGCAGGTAACGATCAGGTGGTAGCACTTTATATATCCAAAGCCTTTGCCAAGATCTGGCATAAAGGTCTTCTCATAAAAATTAATTCATATGGTATTAATGGACGAATATTTAATATAATTAAATATTTCCTATCCAAAAGAAAGATCCAGATTGTCCTCAATGGCAGTTCATCAAAACAACATGACATAAATGCACGTGTACCCCAGGAATCGATCCCTGAAACCTTTATTATTCCTGATTTTCATAAACGACCTTTGTGATGCCATTGTGTCTAAGATGGGTATATTTGCTGACGACACCACACTCTACTCTCGTCATGTGAGTAAAACAGATGTGGACATATCCGAGGCAATGGGTGAATCCTTAGAAAGTGACCTCCACTCTGTAGTTCAATGGGGTCATAAATGGATGGGGACATTTAATGATGCTAAGACAAAACTCGTTTCTATCAACAACTGCAAACACCTCTTAAACCACCGATTGCCATGGCAAAAAACACTCTACCTGAAGGTCCAACGTTCAAACTCCTCAGCCTAACATTCATAGGTAACATGAATTGGAAAAAATACATAGAAGATACTGCCAAGGCTGCTGCAAAGAAAGTAGCCCCCCCCCCTCTACCGTGCTAGAAACCTTCTTACACCTGATAGTATCCTATATCTCTACACTATCTGCCCATGCTTGGAGTATTGTTGTCACATCTGGGCTGATGCACCGACCACTACTCTCTTCCTCTTAGACAAGGTCCAAAAAGAGTCTCTGATCTGATAGTTTCCTTAATATCCAACAAGCTCCAGCCCCTGTCCCATCGCTGCAATGTTGCATCCTTGTGCTTGTTTTACAAATACTTCAATATAATATGTTCCGATGAACTTGCTGCTCTAGTGTCCCATCGACATAAATATACTCGACACACCCAACAATCAACTAAATCCATTCATTCATTGTAAAGGTCCCCAGATGCCTTCTACTTT
The DNA here is from genome assembly GCA_963556195.1 of Sepiola atlantica. Taxonomy (NCBI): domain Eukaryota; kingdom Metazoa; phylum Mollusca; class Cephalopoda; order Sepiida; family Sepiolidae; genus Sepiola; species Sepiola atlantica. Next base: position 163,548,564 of record OY744522.1, on the reverse strand, counting down.
AGTAGCTTCTTCCCTCATGCTGCTGGACTTTGGAACTCCCTCCCTTCTCCCGGTTTCCCTGACTGTACCGACATGCAGAAAGTTAAAACTAATGTGAACAAACATCTCGATGCACAGCTCTCAATTTAGAATGACCCCTTAAACTTTCACCCTAATTCTCAGTAGCCCCTTACGTATACAGTGGCCACTTACCTTGTTCGAGGTGAACTAAGTTTAAAAAAAACAACTTTTTTTTAAATGCAATCGTTTTTCAATCTTAGATTTTTTTTCAGGCAACTGACGTTGATTTTCTGTTGTTAATATTTCTATATCTTTTCAAAAAAGATTTTCGTTTTGAATTCTTTATTGCGTGTATTGTTGAAATGGATTTCAATACTATGATGAAATTAACTTAATATTAATCTAATCTTAACCAAATATTGTACGTTTTGAAACAATCAGTATTAAGAATTTCGGTGCAACTTAAAATCAATCAACAAGTTCTATTAATTGATATCCTATTCGATTTTGAAACAATTTGTTTTGAAATGAGTGAAATTTAGTGGAATGGTTAAATAAAAGCTCATCGTTAACTATGGATAAAAATAAATATAAGTAAAAAATGAAATAAACATTGTTATGAATATCAATGAAATTTAAAATATATATTTTTGTAAATGGAGGTTAGGCTTAAATTAAAACATAACAAAATTTCAATTTAGTAAGCTGAAGAAATCTGAGATAATATGATTGCATTTGTGTAGCTATTCGAAATTCTATGCTTATTATATATATATATATGTATATATATATATATATATATATGTATATATATATATATATATATATTATGTGTATATTAGAAATAACACCATACATTAATTCGATCGGCCATTGCGGCTTTGCAGAAAAACTGGAAATTCTGCCTGGTGAACTAAAAGATACGATATGTATCTGTTCTTCAGCTGATGCTTTGAAAAATTGTTAGTCAACACATTTGGTAGCTCTCTACTGATAAACAGATAAATTTAGTATGCTTTAGCTTAACATGTAGCATTACCAGTATTTCTGTGAAACCGCAAGTATCGATAGCCGATCAAATAAATGTATACTGTTAATTTGAATTAAATAGTATGCTCTTACATACATAATTAAGCATTCTGGTCATTACTTCTATAAAAAAACACAGTATTATAATATATATATATATATATATATATATATATATATATATATATATATATATATTAGCATCATTATATATATATATATATATTAGCATCATTATATATATATATATATATATATATTAGCATCATTATATATATATATATATATATATATAAGCATCATTATATATATATATATATATATATATATTAGCATCATTATATATATATATATATATATATATATATATATATATATATATATATATATATATATATATATATATATAAGTATTATAATGGTGTGTTTATTTCGAAGGGGAACAAGTCAGCCTTTGAAATAAGGCTCGTCTGACCGCTGGCATTCCGGACGAACATTTATGTTGCTTTTCCTTGTGAAGAATTAGTTTTAGAATTCCCATACTATCATTGGATTGGAATGGAAACTTGTGAGCGGTATCATGAATGGTTTTTTTTTGGGGGGGGGGGGATTTCTTCATCATTGTGCCGCCCGACGTGAAAGTGTATTATCGCACATTGTTCCGTTTTTTGTTGTTGTTTTTTTTAATGCATTTTGGACCGATTATTTGCTTGTTGGCTTGGTGGCAGAAATAATGGACGAGCTACTTTTCTAAGACATTTTCTAGGACTTTCTTTTTTATCGTTGTTCTTTCTTGTTTTTTTAATTTTAACTTATTTTTATTTTTTTCCCTCTTCTCTTCTTAAGTGACCTCAATTATTGCAACGCCACATTGTGTATTGTCGGCAGTTGAAACCCTTATTCCAGACATTTAATTTCCCTGATGATCTCTGCCAAGCAAGTACCTGCTTGGTAGTGAAACACGTGTAGGAAAACACATTTAATTTGAATAAATAATATTTGTAAGAAAAAATATCTTTAATGGTGATCATTAATGTCCTGAAAGGAATGTTTTGGTAAGCCTTCATAAAATCACATATAAATGCTCTGTACTCTGTAATCGAGTATCATCGAGCTTGTTTTTATTGGAACAACCCAGGTCTTCACTGAATGATCTATTTTATAAGTGAAAAATCTAAATCTAGTATTATAATATATATATATATATATATATATATATAAGTATTATAATGTATATATATATAAGTAGTATAATATGTATATATATAAGTATTATAATGTATATATATATATATATATATATTATAAGTATTATAATGTATATATATATACATATATATACATTATAATGTCTATATATATATATTATAAGTATTATAATGTATATATATATACATATATATATATATAAGTATTATAATGTATATATATATATATATATTAATCTTCCTTTATATAGGTTCATTAACCTTCTCCACATACATCCTCCTCCATTTGTCCTTTTTTTAGTTTCTAATTTCTTTCATTCATCCTTATCTTTGCTTTCCCAGGTTTCTTTCCTCTTCAACACTTTTCCTTGTCTGACAATTGTTGGTATTCGCCCCGGGGGCGTGGATAGAAGGAAAGAAACAGTCTGCCTGATAGTAGGCTTTGACGGACGGTGGACAAACAAAAAGACAAGAGGCAATGAATCTCAAACAACCCTGCGTTTTCGGCCCTCGATTCAGCAAAGTCAAACTTGGCTGAATTGTTCGGCCGAGCCATTATGTGTGCTTTCGCTTTACTGATCAAAAGGGCTGCAGGCTTTGGCCACAGCCAAAACTTTGGCCGAGTGTTGGGCAAGACGGAGAAGGCGGGGGGGGGGGGGGAGGCGGAGAAGGCGGGAGGGGGGAGGGTCATATAAAAGAGTTCAAGAAAAGAGGGTGGACAGTAATGAGTGGTTGGAAGAAGTCGAAATAGATAAATAAGAAAAAAGAGATGAGTGATTGTAGAAACAGTAAAGAGATTTAAGAGAAAGGGGGTTGTAGTTATGGTTCCATGGAATATTTGGTTAGTCAGAAATTTCTGAGCAGAAAGACAGAATTATTTGCATTGCAATATATTTTATTAAGTGTTAATGAAGAGTACTTTCTGTTTCTAATTCCTTCATTCTCACAAAAGAAACGTTGCTAGTCTCTCACTACTCTATTGTAATTTCAATGGAAGGTGCTCGACTGAGCTCCAATTTTTGGTTCCTCCTTGTAAGACATTCACAGCAAGAACTCATCTTCTTACCACCACTGAAAAGAACTTTCCTTTCTTCCCTGTTGGCCTAACATCAGGAGTTAGTTTCAAATAACTTTTAATCTGTGGAACACATATCACGGGACTGCTTCCCTGCATACTACAACATGGTGTTGGCAACGTTCACATGTTCCTTCAATCTCTGGTTCCTTCTTATAACACATTCACAGTAAGAACCCATCTTCCTACCACAACTGAAAATAACTTTCTTTTCTCCTTCCATGTGCCTAGCGTCAGGCAGAATTTTTTGGCGCGTGAATTATTTGATTTTCGGAAAAGTTATGAGCGTTCTAGAAAGATAGAATTACTTGCATTGCAGTAATTCTCATCAAGTTTTCATGAACAGTAATTTTTTTTTGGGGGGGGGGGGGGAGAAATTCCAACATCTTTAAAAGTTTATATCATTTTGATTTTCTAAAAATTTCTGAAACATCTCTACAAGTTGTGTTAAGTAGGTTTTAAACATAGAGTGAATGTGGTATTTTGGCGACTGTAACTAGTTTAGAAAATAGACCCAGAGGATAACAGCCGACTTCCCACCCCACCCCACCCCACCCAACTTTGGCCTTGTGCCACATCTTATTTTATAAAGAAAATTTACTATACTGTGACTTTTTTGTAAAATTTTGAAGATGAATAAAATCTCTACAAGCTGTGATTTTTGGGGTTGGTTTGAATATTTGCCTTCAAAAGACCATCATACCACTCGGAAGGTCTTCCAAAGTGACTTGCATAATCTAAGCAGACCCATATACACTTAAATTTTCTAAACCACCTACTTCGCAGTTTCTTTTTTATATGGCACATGTGGTTGGCCAGATCGGTTGATTGCTAATACCATGCAGTTATATATGGCATAATCGCGTTGACACACTGATTCCTATTAGGTCACCGAAGTTAAGCAACGTTGAGCCTGGCCAGTACAAAATGGGTGACCATTTGGAAATACTAGGTGCTTTATATCATCTCCCCTAACCGGGATATACATGCTGACTGGGGATCACATGTGAATTTGTACTCGCCATAAACTTCCACTTTTAGTAAAAGGCAGAATGCCCGATGCTGGGCGAATACTAAAATAAAGTGGTATTACCAGTTATTCGACCATGTATTTATATAGTTCTGAATCATTATATTGTTGAACAGAGAAAAGATTGCATAAACCATTAAAATGTACGTTTTTGGGCTTAGGTGTGAGGGAATTTTCTTCTTTTTGTTTTTATTTACTGATGGGTCACCACTTATAAAGGCAGGGGGCCACTCGAGGATAAGTTTTAGAAGGATTGCTGGGTGGACGTTGGTTGCCGCAACGAGAGGATTTTAAAACAATGGGTGGAATGGGCAGAAAATTACTTAAGAGGACTTGATTTTCCGAGAGGACGGCTTGACAAGTACTTGTTTACATTAGACTTGAAGACGACCATCCTGTATTCTGCAGGGAAGCAAACTCGTGGTATCTTGTTTCACAGATTGGATGTTCTAGGAAAGAAACTCTGTTCATGTAATAATACATGACTTCTTTAAGAATATACAAGTCTTCTGAGTAAAAGGTTTAAAAGGACATCTTCACTTCTGGTTCACAAAAGATGAAGGATATAACATAGGAAGTACAAGAAATAAGCATCTCAATTATTTTTTTGAAAAAAGCTAAAGTACTGGCACTTCTGATTCTATTTAACAAATGCTCTTGCTTAAGTATATTTCAGTTTGATTCTTGGTACAGAGAGAGAAAATAAATTTCTCTGCCAGACGAGTTTCTGCTGTGAATGTTTTACACGGGGGGGGGGGGGGCAGGGACTGAAGCTCAGTCGAGCACCTTCCATGAACATAACATTACAGTAAAGAAAGTTTCGCAAGGTCCCAAGGATGAGAAGAGATCATCTCCCACCAGTTTACAAAGCCGATACTGTACTTTGTCGAGACGACAAACAGTGCTCCGAGTGGCACCTCCCCATATATGACAGCAGTACTCCATCTTAGGACGAATCTGGTTCTTATACAGGTAGAGGACTGCATCAGGAATAAAGTACTTTCTGGAGCAGTAGAATGATCCAACGATTTTTCCAGCAACCTTGGCAACAGATTTGATATAAGTCTTCCATTTTAGGTCTCTAGTGAAAGTCAGTCCTATAAGCGTACCAAAGAGGAGAAAGACATTAATTTCGACTGGCGAGAAGTGAGGATCAGAGCATTAATGGTGAAAAGAGAGAAGCTTGCTAGCTGTCATGTCATGTACCAGGTCTATTACAATCAAGCTTCAGTCTGCTTCAGATCTCATCACGTGAGATATAGCCAGTAGGTTAGCATGCTGAAATTTCAGTCGTATCAGCATTATGGCTCTCATATAGAGCATTTAAAATCGCTCAGAACTTTATAGGCGAACTAATAAACACAGGTATGAAAAGTAGGAATACCATGTTGTGACATGAAGAATATGAAAAGAAGTAATACATGATGTTACATGGGGAGTATGAAGGTAATACATGATGTTACATAGAATTTATGACAAGGTGTAATATATGATGTGGCATAGGGAGTATGGAAAGAGGTTATATGTGATATTACATAGAGACTGTGAAAAGAGATAATACATGATGTTACATAGAGAGTATGAAAAGAGGTAGTACATGATGTTACGTAGGTTATATGAAAATAAGAAATGCATGATGTTACATAGGGAGTATTAACAGTAGAAAATATATGACGTTACATAGAGTGTATGAAGTGGAAATGCACACGGTGAGAGGGAAAATAAATAAGGAAAGAGAAAGAAAAGGAGTGGCGGATTGAGTAAGGCAAAGGTCAGAAGTTTTAAAGTAAAGAAGAATCATATATAAGATTTTGGATAGAATTCAAATACAGGGTGAGTAGGAAGATGATAGAAGAAGAAGATGTAGAAGAAGAAGAAGAAGAAGAAGAAGAAGAAGAAGAAGTGTTAGTTGTATATATTAATCCTTTAAAACATTTAAAACCAGTTTTTAGTAGAGAAGACCATATGCATAAACATCTGAAGTTTTATTTTCTTTGGAAAAAATATATTTCTCTACAAAATCGAAATATTGGTTTATTATAAATCATTGACATGTGCTGCTGCCGGGATCAGTTGCCTGCAGAACGGGAGGAGCGACCCTGGTCATTCAAGTTATGGGACCATCAAATGATATTCAGACTATCTCCTCTTCACAATATTTCTCAGTACTAGAACTTATACTTCTGTCTTTGGGGCATAGAATATAGGAGTTGGCTCTGGGTATCACCAGACAATCACCAGATCTCTGCATGCAACTGGCTAGGATTCATTACAGAATACTTTAAAAAAAAAGAAGATATTTGAAAAATCATAAACAGGGAATCATTTTTTGAAGTTACAAGTGGATATTTAATAATCTGACAATCGAATAATTTCATGTGCCAGTTTTAATTGAAAATTAATCTATTGATTTATATGCTACTAAAACTTGTTGATCTGGTTTGTTTGTATGCTTGTTTGCTTGCTTGTTTGTCGTCGTGCACAATGGATGATGTCATCATTTTGTGATATCATCCATTAAAACAGAAGTGGGAGTAGACAAACTGTGACACATTGGGTCACAGGTCTTCTACAAGACGAACCATCTAGACCACTGAGGTCTAGTATACTACTAAAACTAGGATGATGTAGTTATCTTGCTTGTTTCCGTGCACACTTTTCATCAGTGTATGTTTTAGATAGTGGGAGGAAAGGCAAATAGCATACATAAAGGGTGAATGGTAAAAGATGTAGTGGGAGGAGATGACTGACTTAAATAATTAAAAGAGAGGGTGGAGAGGGGAAAGAAATAGAGGGGAAGAGAGAGGAGATGAGAGAGAGAGTCTATTATGACATCACAAGAGAGTTTCATAAATATTTAGAAAATTCCAAATTTTGATGAAATTCTCTTATGACATATTAATAGAACCTCTCTCTCTCTCTCTTCTATCTCTCTCTTCCCTCTCTCTCTCTCTTCCCCCTCGTTTCCTCTCTCTCTTTTCTTTCTTCTCCCTCTGTTTTCTAATTTACATCATTACATTCCTCTCACCACTTCCCTTATCATTCTCCCTTTATTTATGACGTTCGTCCTTCCTCCTACCATCCAGAACATTTAATTGCAGATGAAAAGTGTGCACGGTAACAGGCAAGCAATATAACAACATTATTAAAGTTTTAATATTATATACTTATGCATTTAATAAAAGAGACACCAAACTGCAGCTTCTATGCACTTGCTGCAATGTCGCATCCCTGTGCTTCTTGTACAAGTACTTCCATGGACGAACTTACTGCACTTGTACATCTCAATTTATATACCTCTGATCAACCCAACTAGCAGCAAAATCCCACCTCTTAACTGTAAATATCCCCAGAGCCCGGAAAACTTGTCTACTCTAATAGTGTTTTTCCTTGTGCATCTTGTTTTTGGAATTCCCTTCATGTTCCCTGTTTCCCCGACTTTACCAACATGCACAACATTTTAATGTAATGTGAACAAACATCTTGTTGACTAACTCTACACTTAAGATTCCGCCTATAAATCTGGACCCTAATCACAGTAGCCCCTTACATCTCAGTGGCATAATGCCTTGTTTGGTGTAAATACAAGCTTATATTTTAAAAAATACTGACCTAACGGGTAACAGGTAATTTAGTGTTAATATAAAAATACATAATGAAAAAAATGTACATAAAAACGGTAAGAGTGATTTTGAATTTAATTATTTGACTAGGAGAAAAGATTAAAAACATAAAAATTATTTTTTCTCATAAATTTAGACAAGTCATTCAAAAAAAAATGTGGCCACATACAGCACGCGGGCGACAGTTTTCCAACAATGGCTTACTTTAGAATATTAGAAAACTTCTTTCGCAACTTTTTCACCGCTAAATGTTGAATATTTAATAGCATATACTCACTGAAATAGTTGCAAATTAAAAATTGAAAACCTACAGTGGTATTGCAGGATATTTGAAGACGGAATTTCGTTTTTTTTTTAGCAATTATTGTCAACCGTAATTGAAAATATAACTTTCACTAATAATCTCGGCAATGGTATGAATGCATATATCCTCCCTACAGCTATGGGTTAAATAGCAGGATAGACTAGGCTCTCCACTTCTGGCTGGGCAACTAGTCTAGAAGAAGGAAAATTCTGAAATAACACAAGTCTTTCTTCTACTTATCCTCGTATTGTTTCTAGCTGTCTTACTCTTCTCCTTGCCATTAGGTTCAAGCAATGCCGGTTCAGGAGAGATGCAGATTGTGCAACCCTTGCTTCACTATAGATTATCTGCACAGGCACCTTTAAAGGGAGTATCCATTGTCTCTCAAGAAAGAAGGCCTTTTTTATTTCAAAATGTTAACCCTCAGCAAATTAAAATAAAAACTATTTAAAATCTCAAAAAATATTTTTAAATTCGAAATAACTGATTCGGGTTTCCACATTGTCGATTTGAAAAATTTAATTCACATTTTTCAATTTGTGTCATTTATCTCACTGATTTACAAAAATATTTTGAAAATATTTTTAATAATTAAAAAATTAAACCTATTTTTTTATTAATAGAAATGATTATATATAGTTTTTATTTCGAAATATATTTTTCCATATGAATTTAACCATCAATATATAGCTTGGCTATTATGCATAAAATTTATTTCTCAGATTTGAAAAGAGTTATTGAATTGGTTTCGGATTTCACTTCAAATATATCTGGTATTTTATTTTACACCTAGTGAGACTAGACAACACACGACTAAGTAGGTCACACATTATTTGTTGTTGTATTTTTTAAAATTTCCATCCATTTTATAATTCTTTTTAAAAACGAACATAAAATCGAATTCATGTCTTTTCTTTTCTCTAAAAATATTATTTATAAAAGCATAAAAACATAAACTATGATATTAAAACCGTCTCTTTTTTCTCTCCATTTTTAAAAAAACTTTTTAATATTGGTATATTCCCAACAGAAGTCGGACTCTGTAGAGCACAGAACCACTAAATAAGTCTACTTTTTTTTGGTTGATAAACATTTTTTTTTAACCTAAAAGGGCAGGTGAGACGCTCTTTAGCCTTTGTAAGCAATCATCTAAAGATGGTGTCTCCATAAAAACGCCGGTCCTGATCACCACACTGGCTAGGCGTCAAGAAAGGGAATCCGAACTATAAAAATCTTGCCTAAAATAATGCAAATCGGTTAATACACCTTCAACTATATATGCGTGTCTACTCGGTGATATATCAAGGGAAGTACGAGAGCGCTATATCCTTTAATAGACTACACAAATGGCCTATGCTGGAAATCTCATTTCTTTAATCAACCATAACTCAAAAACCAATAAACCAAATTAGTTAAAACTTTGCACAACATTTTTATTTGATAGGTTCTATGAGTGTGTAGAATTTCAGCATCATTAGTCAAGGCAACCCAGAGATCCAGAAAGTTCAACCATGAAATCATGTTATCTGTGAGTACATTACGTACGTACGTACATACGTATGTGCCACCCTGTATCTTATCAACTGTTTGATGGATTCAGCTGATTTTTGGCAGAGATAGAGGTTCTAGGATCTAGTTGATGGCATTTAAATTTCAGTTTACCATATACCTTAGTTTTCCAGAAAATTCCAAAAAACCTTAAAAATGGCCATTATTCATACACTTTATTCTATATCTTATCGACCATTTGCTGGATTCAGCTGATTTTTGGCAAAGATAGAGGTTCTAGTGTCTAGTTGATGGAATTTTAATTTCAGTTTACTATATACCTTGATTAGTCAAACTACCAACTATATCAGTTATGAGAAGGCATTGTATTGAGGCATAGCCTTTACAAAAGTAGTGACATTCCATGAAAATGCCAGTATACTGAAATCATGTGCCCTGTATAGGGTTAAGATGAAAATGCATATACACTAAATGTACAAAAGCAAGGAAATTCCCAAATTTTTACACTTTTATTGTCATTAAGGGTATGCGAGCACAACAGGGCTATGTATTTTACTGGTAGGAATTTTTCTTTAGCGCACCTCACACACTTCATCCACTCATGCATAGAGATTTATACTGTAGTGATGTGATAATGAAATGGTTTGGTTGATATTTAGTCATACCCTTAATTAATGACAATGAAAGTGTAAAAATTTGGGAATTTCCTTG
>OY744522.1:163530575-163533075 GCA_963556195.1 Sepiola atlantica | reverse complement strand
CAGTTGTGGATCAGAGCATAGTTTTAGAGAAAAATATTTATTTTGTAACCACGGCATCTTGAGCAACAGAAGCTGGTTCATCTGTAGATTTGAACAAATTGCAAGTCCAAAATCGGGAAATTAGTAATTCCATCCAATCACTTTTCATCACCAGAGTAAAAGCCTACTGGTTTCATTTCGAGATGGAACCCAACTGTATCGAGGCTTCTTCTAATGATTGCTGCACTATGATGACAGTAGATTGGATAAAGACCAAACTCGTCAGTTGAAGTTTCACATCTACATCTGTAAGGTTCAGATAATTTGAGTCTAAGACGAAATACGACTTTGACTCGAGCGCATTCATCATCTAGAAAAGTAACAGTAGATGTGGAGGACACTTGTTTGTTTACGTTTTGGGATGGCAAGATCATTGAGTGATATCAAATACGGTGTCATGCTAAATCTGTTCATTTCAGCTGTCACCAGATCTGCAGTGCCGAATTTAGATATGGTCCCTCAATGCTTAGCCAAAATCAAACCCAAAACGAAATAAGGAAGAGTTAAAAGAACGTGCACACAGTCAATATTCTTCTCACTGCTATATTGGTTTCTGTCCAATCTGAGAGGAAAAGCATTGCCAGTGGTCAGGAATGAATTGTCAGCCTTTACAGATAGACAAGAGTTAAGTTTGTATAATTGATGTTTACCACTAAAAGTCTCATGTGTAATGTTCGATATGAGATCTGCCATATACAATCTGTCTCCCCCCCCCCTCCCCCGCTCCGCCGCTGCACCTGATTGAGAGCTGTTCTGTCTTTTACTTTTTTTAACTGTGTAGATTTTTTTTTCTATAGTTTATCAAATTGTGTTAAGTTCTTTCTTCTCCTCGGGGATCATTAGCGCATCAGAGGGACCCCTAAGTTCTATAATGGTGGACATGAATCGATTAGGCATTAAACAGACAGCACTTGGTTATGGGTCAGCAGATGATGAGTAAAATGGGGGAAAGAAAGAGAGATCAAAGAGAGAGAAAGAGAGAGAGAGAGAGAAAGAGGGAGAGAAAGAGAAGGAGTAAAGAAAAAAAGAAGAGAGTCGGCGCATTCCCAATTGGAAATGGAGAAGTATAAAAACTACAAAGAGAGAGAAGGGTTGATAGAAAGTCAAAGAGGGATAGAGAGAGGACAAAAAGGAGTGAACGAAGAAGAAAAAGAAGGGGAAACAAGAAGAAGAGAAGAGGGGGAAGATTGAAATGTGCTCCTAATGGGGCTACAAGTGCAAAATCTAACTTAAAAATAAAGATATATCCTATTTTGATGAAATTTGAATCATATGTATAACATTTTTAGAGGAAGACAATGGAGGTCGTCCCGAATTACTAAGTGTCCTCCTATTTTGATTAAATGTATATTATATGTATAAAATGGTCTGGGGAAGACAATAGAAGTGGACCTGAATTTCTACGTTCCCCTCTATGTGCCTAAATATTAAGCTATGTGGACAGAACCCCCTGAGAACTTCAAATACATATATATGATTGTAATGAAATTTACACCATATGTATGAGACTAATTCAGAGAGCTTTCCAAAATGTCAGCTTCTTCCGACTATATTAGGCGATGAAACAAGGAGAAGGCAGTAAAATAAAAAAAGTATGTTATGAGCTTATTGAGAAAGGAAATAGTAGTGTATATAATTTTGGGCCGGGTCCTTTGAATCCGGTGAGAACAAGATTGTTGGCTTTGTTATAATTGCATAGTTTTGGGGTGAGCTAGTTTGGCAACCATATATATATATATATATATATATATATATATATATATATATATATATATATAGTTATTGGCATTTCCTATACTAATGATTACATAAGTATGATACACTGGTAGGTAATAATAATAAATATTTTAAAAATATTGTTATCGCCCCTTAACAGCAAGATGGGATTTTAGGAGAATTTTTAAACAAGCAGTCACACTAGGCATAATGTGCTGACTCAGATTGCTGTATATGTCTGCTGGATTGAACATTATATAGAGTTTCAATTCCCTTGCTTTTCATGTTAATCATTGTTGGCCTAGGGATAGAATATCAGGCTGCAAAGTCAAAGGTGTCATCTCCTACAACGGTGATTGCATGTCTGTAGGTAATAATAATACATATTTTTAAAAAAGTATTTATATATAGTAATCCAGATTAAGTTTGTATCCACAGGGTAAAAATCCGGAGAAACTTTACTGTGTTTATATAATAGTGCTCAAGAATAAATAGAGCTATTTATTTATGAGAAAAGTTTTATTTATACAAACGAAGTTTAAAGGTCAAGGGTCCTCAGAGCGGAGGTCACAAACCGATGTGATTTCCGGACACAGTTTTTTATCTCCCTCTTAGCTGGCGTGATTTCAAGGAGAAAAGACGTGTCTGAGTGCCGTCCTCAAGCGGGACAGCTCAGTCATGTGGCTGAGTGTAGCGAGATGGGTTATCCATCTATATATCTATCTGTATCTGTATCTGTATCTGT
>OY744522.1:163524235-163530375 GCA_963556195.1 Sepiola atlantica | reverse complement strand
TAAAAATAAAGATATATCCTATTTTGATGAAATTTGAATCATATGTATAACATTTTTAGAGGAAGACAATGGACGTCGTCCCGAATTACTAAGTGTCCTCCTATTTTGATTAAATGTATATTATATGTATAAAATGGTCTGGGGAAGACAATAGAAGTGGACCCGAATTTCTACATTCCCCTCTATGTGCCAAATCTTAAGCTATGTGGACAGAACCCCTGAGAACTTAAAATACATATATATGATTGTAATGAGATTTACACCATATGTATAAGACACTAATTCAGAGAGCTTTAAAAAATGTCAGCTTCTTCCGACTATATTAGGCGATGAAACAAGGAGAAAGCAGTAAAATAAAGGAAGTATGTTATGAGCTTATTGAGAAAGGAAATAGTAGTGTATATAATTTTGGGCAGGGTCCTTTGAATTCGGTGAGAACAAGATTGTTGGCTTTGTTATAATTACATAGTTTTGGGGTGAGCTAGTTTGGCAACCATATATATATATATATATATATATATATATATATATATATATATATTATATATATATATAGTTATTGGCATTTCCTATACTAATGATTACATAAGTATGATACACTGGTAGGTAATAATAATAAATATTTTAAAAATATTGTTATCGCCCCCTTAGCAGCAAGATGGGCTTTTAGGAGAATTTTTAAACAAGCAGTCACACTAGGCAGAATGTGCTGACTCAGATTGCTGTATATGTCTGCTGGATTGAACATTATATAGAGTTTAAATTCCCTTGCTTTTCATGTTAATCATTGTTGGCTTAGGGATAGAATATCAGGCTGCAAAGTAAAAGGTGACTTTGTAACTGGGTTTGAATCCTTCGACCGGCAGTGATTGTCATCTCCTACAACGGCGATTGCATGTCTGTAGGTAATAATAATAAATATTTTTTAAAAAGTATTTATATATAATAATCCAGATTAAGTTTGTATCCACAGGGTAAACATCCGGAGAAACTTTACTGTGTTTATATAATAGTGTTCAAGAATAAATAGAGCTATTTATTTATAAGAAAAGTTTTATTTATACAAACGAAGTTTAAAGGTCAAAGGTCCTCAGAGCGGAGGTCACAAACCAATGTGATTTCCGGACACAGTTTTTTCTCTCCCTCTTAGCTGGCGTGATTTCAAGGAGAAAAGACGTGTCTGAGTGCCGTCCTCAAGCGGGACAGCTCAGTCATGTGGTCGAGTGTAGCGTGACGGGTTATCCATCTATATATCTATCTGTATCTCTCTCTCTCTCTCTCTCGCTCTCTCTCTGTCTCTCTCTTGTACATACAAAATAACTTGTCTCTGTGACTGTTCTACTGTTTTTAAAAATTGAACATTGGCATCCGAGTAGTTTTGTGTCCACAGATGATCAACAACCTGGCTTCAACCAAAACACGGGTGTATAAAAGATTTATACATGGTCGGTAAATAAAAGAGCAACAATATTAACAGTCGTTTGGGCCAGACTAAGTAATATGTCAAATAAATTGTCGCTAAGTTTATTAATATATTACCAATAACACAGTATAAAAATAACAAATGAAAATTTCCTCATCAGAAGCAAAGTTTGATTTGTCAGCTTACATGCTACTTGAGTCTGACTTTGAAAATCCGACAAGACAGCTTTTTATGTGAGATATTTATTTCTGTTTGTGATTTGGTTTAGGAAAATTTACATACAGCTTACATGACTTAAGTTATGGGCCTAGAAAGGTTAAACGTCTATTAAGGTGGTTTAAAGCTTATGAAACAAACATAATTTTGTGTGATTTATTCAGAGAGAAGTAAATTTAAAATTTAACGACATCATGTGGCTTCTCAGAGACATAGTTAGAGGATATGCCCGACTAAATTTCATGTTTCAGATCTTTTTTTAAAAAAATTGATTCATCCCAAACAAGCCACATTGACAACTGAGACGTAATGGGCTACTGAGAATTAGGGGCCAGATTTTTAGGAGGCACCCTATGTGAGGAGTTGTGCAGCAAGATGTTTTTTCACATTACATTTAAATTTCTGCATGTTAGTACAGTCAGGGAAACAGGAAGCAGGGAGGGAATTCCAAAGGCTAGCAGTTCGAGAAAATAAACTATTAGAATAGAAGGCCCTACTCCATCTGTGGACCTCCACAGTGAAGGGATGAGATTTAGCTGATTGTTGCGTTGGTAGGGTGTAATTATGTCGAGGGGGCACCAGAGCAGCAAGTTCATCAGAGCACATTCCATTGAAGTACTTGTAAAACAAGCACAGAGATACAACATTGCAGTGATGGGACAGGGGCTGGGGCTTGGTGGACAGTGAGGGACCTATTAGAGTAGAGAGACTTTTTAAGACCCTGTCTAAGACGGAGAGACTAGTGGATGGTGCACCAGTCCAGATGTGACAACAATACTTCATGTACTTGCTGAAAAAGGACTTTGCTGAAAAAGAACTTTGCTGAAAAATGACTTTGCTGACAAAAACTGATGGACACACAGAAACTTCTTATGTTAGTATTGATATATTTCTTTCTTTTTCTCTTCACCTACCTTCTACTCTCTCCCTCTCTCTTTTCCTATACCTTGAATCTCTCCTTCTATAATTCACTTTCCTTATCATCCTAATCTTCCATTCTCTCTTTCTCCCTTTTCCTATCACTCTCTATCTATCTCTTTTTCTATCCTTCGAATATCTCTCCCTCTCTCTCTCTCTCTCTCTCTCTCTCTCTCTCTCTCTCTATTTATCTCTCTTTTCCTTATACTCTTTCTATTTTCATATCTTTCAAATCTCTCTCCCACCCTCTCTCCCGCTATCTCTCTCTTTTCCTACCCTTCGAATCCTTGTCTATCACTCTCCTACCTCTGAATCTCTCACTGCCATATTCCTCTATTCCTATCCTCCAAATCTCTCCTTCTCTCTCACTTTCTATTCATCTCTTTTCCTATCCTTTGAGTCACTTACTCTCTCTTTTCTTATCCCTTCAATCACTCTCCCTTTCGATTCGACTATCTCTCCCCCTTTCATTTTTCGTATCTTTTCAACCCCCTCTCTCTCTCTCTATCTCTCTCTCTTTCTCTATCTTTCTCTCTGTTTTCCTACCTTCAAACATCTCTCTCAATTTTCCTATTCTTCAAACCTTTCTCGCTCTCTCTTTCTCTCTTTCTTCCTATCCTTCAAATATATCTCTATATCTCTCTATTCCTGCCTTCAAATCTATCTCCCTCTCTTTCTCTCTCTCTCTCTATTTTCCTATCTTTAAAATATTTCTCTCTTCCCTACCCCCTCCCCCTCTCTCTCTTTCTTCATATCTTTCAAATATCTCTCTCTCTTTCTACCTTCTAATGTATCTCTTTATCTTTCTTCCTCTCTCTATTTTTCTATCCTTCAAATCTATTTATATCTCCCTCTTTCTACCTTCAAACCTCTCCCTCCTTCTCTCTCCCTTTGTCTGTCTGTCTGTCTGTCTGTCTGTCTGTCTGTCTCTCTCTCTCTCTATCACCCTGTGTTTTTCAACTGCATGACCTTTTTATATTAGGTAGGAAGAAGCAGATTTCATTTTCCCTGCACAATCTCCTAACAGGCTGCTCTATTGTACGAAGCCGCATTGTTAAGCACAATCATCATTGATTTTATTTCCATCGATTTGCTTGATGATGATGATGATGACGATTATGCTGATGGTGATGCTGATGCTGATGACCTACTGCCTATGCCAGCCATCACTTAAACACTCTTCATCTAGCCAGGTTTTAACATTTATATACTCTATCTCCCTCTCTGCCAGTCTCCCTCTGATGCTGTGCTTCTCTCTCTAAATCTCACTGCTTCGGTTTCCCATTTTTATGCTTTCTATATTTCTCTATTATCAAATTATGTCTGTCTCTCTATCTCCCCCTCTCTCTCTCTCTCTCTCTCTCTCTCTCTCTCTCTCTCCTTCTTTCTCTGACTTCATCTCTTTGATTTTTTCCTCTACCCCCATTCCCGCTCCCCCCCCCCCGACCCCCCCCCTCTTTTACTCTGACCTTCAATCAGTATTTCATCATAATGTATATAAGTATACATGCCTTTCGCTTTCTCTGACTGCTTTCCCCCTCCCTCCTTCTATGTATCTTTGGTACTCCCCCCCCCCCCGCCTCTCTGACACTCTATGATTCTCTATTGGTTGGCATTTCTTTCTTTCCCTGACTCTCTCTGTGACTCTCTCACTCTCTGATTCTCTCTTTCTGATTCTTTCCCTGCCCCCCTCTCTCTCTCTCTTTGATATTCTTTTGTTATTTAATAGTTTCTCAATTTCTCTAGGTTATACCTCATATATTCAGTATTTTGAAAAACTGTATACAAATATACTGTAGCTCTCTTTTTCTCTCCCCCTCTATCTCTCTCTATGCATATATATATATATATATATATATATATATATATATATATATATATATATATATAGAGAGAGAGAGAGAGAGAGAGAGATAGAGAGAGAGAGACAGAGATACATATATATATAAATATACACACATAATTACCTACTAGACACTATCCTCGACTGTCTTCGGTCTCTCGTACAATTGTTTGTCAGTACAACTTGACATGAGGATACTTCACCCTACAAATAAACCCTGACCAAATATTTAATTTAACATAGTATTCACAGCACAAATAATATCCTCTCAGCACGGTTATACACTTGCTCATACAAGGAATAGTGCATATTCTCCTAGTGATGTTACCTCAAGTAACAGCACTCAGCTGAATACTCCACCAGACTAGATGAATTCTTGTCCTTGAATCCGGTTACACCAAGAGACCACAAGGAAGATATATTATAACATAGTTCACTGGTCAATTAGGGAGAGAAAAATTAATGTTCTTCACTTCTTTACTAACTCAATGTTTTACAGGTAAACGTAACTGTCATAGAATATTCGAATATCTATGTATCTCATATAGATATTAACTGTTAGCCTCAGAAAGGGACGCTTGATTTCTGAGAAATTTGACTGAAGTAAAATAAAACAATATATATATATATATATATATATATATATATATATGAGAAGAATGTTGTAGTTCGCTTGGAGCATTGTGTATAGTGTAAGAATAATATTTTGGAGGCGATAACAATGCGTTGTTAAAGTGACACATATACGACACGTGGAATCGTAAAAACAAAGTGACAATATTTAAAAGTCAATAATTTTCAAAAAAAAAAAAAAAAAAAAAAAATTTTTTGAAAATTATTGACTTTTCAATATTGTCACTTTGTTTTTACGATTCCACGTGTCGTATATGTGTCACTTTAACAACGCATTGTTATCGCCTCCAAAATATTATTCTTATATATATATATATATATATATATATATGGGGGGCGGGAGTTTGAATTACCTACTAAACCTCATCCTCGAGTGTCTTCGGTAACTCTGTACAAGGGTGTGTCAGGACAACTTAACATGAGGATACTTCCTCCTACAAGTAAACCCTGACACAATATTCAAAATAACATAGCATTCAAAGCCAAAATAAAATCCCCTCGACACGGCTATACACTGCCTCATACGAGGAATGGTGCACCTTCTCCAAGTAATGTTACCTCAAGTAACAGCACTTAGCTGGATACTCCAACAGACTAGATTAATCCTCGTCCTGGAATCCGGTTAGACCAAGAGACCACAAGAAAGATATACTAGAAAATAGTTAACTAGTCAATTGGAGAGAGGAAAATTATGTTCTTATCTTCTTTACTAACTGAACGTTTCGTTGAAAATTCTATACTTTTTAATAATATTATATCTATCTATCTATCTATCTATCTATCTATCTATCTATCTAACTTTAGGTATATTTGTATATACAGGATTCACTCCTAAATAAATGAACTGATCATTAGTAATTTTGAACACAGCTACTAGGCGTATTCTTGGCCTTTTGGCTAAGATCAAAGCGTAGTATCTGTTCCGATGGATATTGCACCTCATAGACTGGTATTGTCTTGGCCTTCGGGGCTTGATTTACGCCAGTCTATGGGTCTGTCCTGTGCAGTTCTAGGAGGTCCACCCTCCCAGGCTTCGCCTCCCCTCTTTGGGGAGGAGTAAGTTTATTGCTTACTGCCTGAGGCGCCCCTACCGGGGAATGCCGACGG
>OY744522.1:163444235-163519235 GCA_963556195.1 Sepiola atlantica | reverse complement strand
TATTAGGTTGGCGATTCTTTTTTGGACCTTGTCAAGGAGGGAGAGACTAGTAGATGATGCACCAGCCCAGATGTGACAACAATACTCCATGCATGGGCGGATGGTGGCTTTGTAGAGATACAGGATAATGTCAGGTGTGAGGAGTTTACTAGCACGGTAGAGGGAGCCAACCTTCTTTGCGGCAGCCTTGGCAATGTCTTCAATGTATTTGTTCCAATTCATGTTACCTGTGAAGGTTAGGCCGAGGAGTTTGAATGATGAACTCTCAGGTAGGGTGTTATTTGCCATGACAATCGGTGGTTGAAAAGGTTCCTTGTAGTTATTGAAGGAAAGGAGTTTTGTCTTTGCGGCATTAAAAGTTACCAACCATTTATGACCCCAATCCACTACAGCCTGGAGGTCATTTTCTAAAGATTCAGCCATTGCATCGGATATAATTGCGTCGGTTTTGCCAACATGGCGAGAGTAAAGAGTGGTGTCATCAGCAAATAAACCAATCTCAGACTCTATGGTGGTGTCTGATCAACACTGCTGGGATGCCATGATAAAGAAATACTGTTTTGTTTTTAAAATCCCGAAACAGTTTTCATGGTAAACAACTGACGATCCCTTATATATAAAAACATATATAAAAATATATTTATATTAGAGTATATTCTTGGAAGTAAACTAAAATAGTGATTGCAGTAGATTGATTGACTTACTAGACTTACTAGACTAAAATCTTTCAACAAATTTTTTTTTTTTTTTTTTTTTTCAGTTTTGAAGGTTAAAAGAACTTCCGAGACTATATATATATATATATATATATATATATATATATATGATTATTTTTATTTATACAGACATGTACAAAATCTTAGGTAATTCGCAATTGTGTTTTTAGTATCGTCCGTACTGAGGATTGAACCTTCAACCTCCAGAAGACTGTCACTTAGAACTGATTACTACTTGGCACTTGTTGTTTTGTTTGAGACAGAATATGACAATGATTTTAGTTTAAAATATACTTTATTAATCTCAACTATGGATATTCATATTTCTTTAATTGGGAGTTGTCGCTTGACGATTTTCACTGAGGGAAGAAGGAGGTAGTGGAGTGGATACCAGCTGCTGCTGTCAAGTCCTGTCAGGTCCATAGTACAACCTTCACAAGGCAACCTTCACGTGGTCACTTTAAAAAACAATTGGGGGAATCAAAGTCAGCAAAAAAGAATCAAGTCGGTCAAAAGCTGTGACATTAGGATTCAGATGAATCACATATTTTTAAATTTGCAACAATGGTTTTTAGGCTGCTGCAGTAAAACCCCTACACTATGAACTCCATAGGCTAGGAACTTCCTATGCTATGAACAAAATTAAATATTAACTTACTATGCTATGAATACTAAAAAATTTTAAAAAGCAATTAAAAAAAGCACCTTATAAAGTTAATTGATATAGTTCTATGAATTAATATATTTAAATATATCATGGGAAACTGCAAAAAGAAATATATAATCACTTCTAACATTGTTGGAAGAAAAGGGTTGCTTTAATAACTACGATATAGAGATGGTTCGTGCTATACAAAGAAAAATGTTCATTTAGAAAATGGAACTGAACAAAGTATCCAAATTTTAACAAAACATAAAAGACTCAATGAAATCAATGAATGGGAATAATTTTGAAAATAATGAGGATATTCAATAATTTTAGTGCAGTGATATACATGCAGTATTTATTAACACTATTTTTAATATTTAGGTATTTGCATTGATCAATAGTAATTTTCTTAATAAATCCATTTTGTTTACATATAGTTTATTCAATTATCCCCATAAATATTACTATAGTTGGTCAAATCTATACTCATTTTTTATATCTTTGAATGAAAATTTTATTTCATGGTAATTTAATTAATCCTACACTATGGCTCATCCTACGTTATGAACAACTCAAAAGTTCATAGCATAGGAGTTTTACTGCATTACATTTTTTTCTTACTAATGAGTCACCACTTATCAAGGCTAAAAGCCACTTGAGGATAAGGGTTAATGAGATAGATAGATTCGCAGTTGAATGATGAAGAATATTATGAAAGGATTAAAAGTAATGATCATAATGAACACAATTTTATTACTTAATTCGATGGTTTATGACAAGTATTTGTTGACTTTGGATTTGAAGATGACCATGTTGTAGCCCACAGGGAAGCAATCCCATGGTAGTGTGTCACACAGATGGGAAATTCTCAGAAAGAAAC
This sequence comes from Sepiola atlantica, assembly GCA_963556195.1. Classification (NCBI taxonomy): domain Eukaryota; kingdom Metazoa; phylum Mollusca; class Cephalopoda; order Sepiida; family Sepiolidae; genus Sepiola; species Sepiola atlantica. The sequence continues at coordinate 163,516,990 of OY744522.1, read as the reverse complement.
TCTGTTCATGGAAGTTTCGTTAGATGTTAGGCACATGGAGGAATAAATGAAAGTTCTTTACAGTTCTTGATGTGAATATTTTGCTGGAAGGAACCAGCGATTGAAGCTCAGCTGGCACCTTCCATAGAAATAACGATTGAGTAGAAAAAGACCATCAAAGTCTCTTCTGTTAGAAAGGGGATGTAAATAACAAAAGAGATCATCCACACAAGATTGTGAAGTCGATTTTGTACTCTGTCAAGGCGATAAAGACAAAGATTGCTCTGAGGGGCACTTCCTCAGATTTAGCAACAGTACTCCATCTTAAAGCTTATCAGACTCTTATATAGGTAAAGGGTCGCATCGAGAGTCAGGTACTTTATGGAATGGTAGAATGATTCAACTATGTTTCCCGCAACCTTAGCAACAGATTGTATTGTATTTCATTTTTGATATAGAATGAAAATCATTATGCCTTGTAGCACTAAAGTCGAGGCTGTAACTGAAATGTAACTTCAAATATGTTCCTTTGTGTCACATGATTCAACTAACCAATCAGATATCTTCAAATGGGACTTAAGCTGACCACAGCTCAAATTTGGTTAATCATACATATCAACCAACTTGCATCTTTCAAATCATATCTACATTAAAATTAATTAACCGCCATATTACTGCCAGCATAGGTTTCTAATAATGAGACAAATTTGGAACCTTTAATAAGCAGAAGGGACCAGGCCCCAACGAGCTTCAAATCAATCAAAAACGTATTGATATGATAAAAAGATAATTACGCTGACACAAATAAAGTTTTTAGAAAATATTTTATTTCAATTTTGTTTGGTTAGGTTCACATTATGGGGTATTACATAAACAAAATGTTCTTAATTTTTGAAAATCGATATCAATTTCTGTTACTCATTAAAATCAGAGGTAAAGGCATTCTGTGTAAGGGTTCATTCTCACACTACGACCTACTTAAAAAGTACATGAGCTCAGTCCTCTAAATCATTTAATACAATCAGAAACATGTGACGATGTTGTGTTTTCATCACCTGGCATGTGTATAACCCATTATACACATACTGTGTCGTCATCGTCGGGAATCCAGGTTCTTGCTTGTTTGTGGATACAATCACTCGGACGCCGATGTTTAGTTTTAAACAAAGGTTTATTAGAAAGAGAATAACTGTTGTAGAAAACAGTAAGAGAAACAGGTTACTTTTGTACGCGTGAAAGAGAGAGAGAAAGACAGACACATAGATAGATGGGTAGCTTGTCGTGCTATACTTAATTACACTATAACATCGAGTTACATCGCTCACCATACACTCAATTGGAGACGGCCCCCTGGACACGTCTTCCCTGCTTGAAGTATTGCCAAACAAGAGACTTCTGCTCTGGGGTCACCTGTAACCCTTAAGTGTCACTCAAACTATTTCATTCAAACACCTGTCCTCGTTATGTAATAGCGAGAACTATATCAAAATATGGGTTACAAAACTATGATTTTTGAATCATTTTAATTATGTGTAAAGCTCTTATTATAGGATATTATAACAAGAAATTTTGGATTCATTTTGTCAAAATCAATAAAAAATTTTATTTATTTTTATGGAAATCGCTCCAAACAAGGGATGAAGCCACTTGATGTAAGGAGCTAAAGAAAAACACTTCAAGGTAAAAAAATAGCAAACGATAAATGTTATATGTTTAGATTCCGACCCAGAAAACATCAATTTTTTCCCCTTTGTCAGAAACATCGCTCATATAATGTTAGGATTAAAGGACGAAATAAGGGAAGCAAGAGTTATGAGGCTGCCGAAAGTAAACCCAAGGTCCACTTTCTACTCTCCTAAAACTTATGGTTTAAATCTCAAGCATAAACAAATCGGTGGGAGGGAGTAATGCTCTCTTAAGGCTCCTATAAATCAGATGACAAAATAATTCAATACAATTAGGAACACTGATTCAGTAAAACCTACATATGTAAGAAAGATTTTTAAGTTTGTTGATATGAAGCAGGTGTTTTAAATTTATTTAAAGTGTCTTACAATATTTAAATTAAGGTTTTATTTTGAGGATGTGTTTACTCTTGTTTAATTTAACCATGTCTTTAATCTCGTTAAAATCTCAGGTGAACGATTTTCAAGTTAGTTACTGCTTTCCTGAGGACCTCTTCAGAGAAGGAAGATAGATATGAACCCTCCCCCCTCCCCGTTGATATACATTTAAAGAAATTTTGTCACATGACGTCCGCTACATGGAAAATGTGATTTTCTTCAATCAAATATTCATTTTCCATTAAATATTTTGGACTGACAAAGTGTCAGCTTGTCTGAGACTTTAGTTGAAACACATATACTCTTTTTTGTTTAATTTTGCTTCAGTCGAAGTCCTCAAAAATCAAGGGGCCCCTTCCTGGGGCTAACACTTGATCTCTATATGAGATACATATATATTCGAGTGTTCCATTAAAGTTCTCCTTTACCTCTCAAGCGTTAAGTTAGTAAAGAAGTTAAGAACATTAAATTTCCTTCCCCACTGGACCAGTTGATTATGTTATAGTATATATTTTTTGTGGTCTCTTGGTCGTACCGGATTCCAGGACACGAATTTATCTAGTCTGGTGGACTATCCAGCTAAGTGCTGTTACTTGAGGTAACATCACTAGGAAAAGGTGCACCATTCCTCGTATAAGCATGTAGCCAAACCGAGGAGATCTAATTTAGGTCTCGAATACTATGTTATTTTGAATATTTGGTCAGGGTTTACTTGTTGGGGAAATATCCTTATGTCAGGTTTGCCTGACAAACCCTTTTACAAAGAGGCCGAAGACACTCGAGGATGGTGTCAAGTAAGTAATGCAAAATGTACTCAAAAATATTAAGTAATGGAGAGTGAGAGTGTGCGTGTAAAAATAAAAATGGAGTCTTTATCCCTCTTCTTTCATTTATCTTTATAATTGCTCTATCTTGTATATTGAGCTTAAACCATTCTATCTACTAAAAGTATAGTTTTAGTTTCATATTTTATTTTATTTATATATATATATATATATATATATATATATATATATATATAATCATTAATGTTTTTCTTTCAAATAAAAAGTTACATATCTTCAAACCTCTTTCCCTTTTCTACATATTTCTGGAAATGTGTGTGTACATGCGGGTGTGCATGTTGAGAAAGAGAGAGAGAGAGATAGAGAGAGAGAGAGAGAGTAAGGTATACATATTAAAAGGAAAACAAAATGAAAACAGAAAAACAAACTGAACCACGTTTACTCCAAATGTACCAAAAGATTATCGTAAACCTCAAACAGCAGCTTACTCAACATCCATTGGATAAAAAACAATAAATTCTAAAGTTCAATTGCTTTTCTTTTTTTTTAAAGATCTAAAATAGCTGCCAACGTCCGAACTGTTTTATAGGTTTGGCATTTGGACTTAAATTATTCTTCTATTTTTTTTCTCTTAGGTTTATGTTTATTTTAATGGTGAACTTGTCACAGCTTTGAAATAAATTTTGAGAAAAATAAAAACGCGAAATATCTTGTTACAGAAAAAAGAAAAATAAGAAAAAAAAAAATGGCTGACATTTCAAATTTTTAACCTGGCTTTATCTGATCTCATTTTCAAGCATGCTCCAGGAAAATAACGTTTATTTCTTTTTCAAATAGGTTTTATTCGTTTATCAAATTCGGTACAGGTTTCCTGCATGTATTGTTTAGCGTTTATTCATATCTGTTTGTAGTAGTAGTAGTAGTAGTAGTAATAGTAGTAGTAAACACGAAAGACGAACTGTTGAAGACGAAGATAAACAAACACATATGAAACGCATGTGTCGTCTGTTTGAGAGTTTGTCATTTGGGGAAACTCCAAATATTTATTTTTTTAAATATTTTACAAAAGAAAAAAAAATAGAAAATGTGGCACAAGGCCAAAAAGTGGGCGGGAGAGAGACATCTGTCATTACTAACTATTGCTGACTAATCTAACTTAGCTAGTTTTACTTATGACAATCATTCACCAAAATAGCTCATTTATACTTAAAATTCCTACTCCATTCGCCAAAAGAATTCATACTACTTAAAACCCTATTTATAAAAAAAATATGCAATGGGAGGTTTGGGAAAAAATTTATATTAAAATAAAATGAAATATATACAATGAAAAAATTGTGTTAGTAAAAATACCCCCTTTATTTTGAAAAATGTGGCCGAATTCACGCATTTGAAATGAAGGCATTGAGAAAGATTTTAAACATACCGTGGCCTGCTTATAAGTCTAATGTTGGCATTAATAAATTAACTGGAAATTTAGCAGGACCCAGCGAGTTAGCAATTATTAGCATCAAACGCTGCAAACTATGATGGTAAGGCCATATATGACGACATCAAACTCTAGTGAACAACATAGAACAAGGTTGGGTGCATGGTTCTCTCAGACGGGGACACCCGAGAAAGCAGTGGATGGGCAACGTGCTAGAATGGACAGCGTTATCAATAGAAAAAGTGATGCGAATTGCTAATGATAGTGTAAGGTGGAGGAAAGGCATACGAATATCTGCCAGACTCCCCGACGACATCCCTTGACGTTATGGAAGTTCAGCATCATCATATCACACAGATTTGCCAGTCGTAAAAGTTGATGCAGGTTCCTACGCTTTATTAAAAACAACACGTCCTTCGAAAATTTCGAAAGGTGACCTGAATCTCTGGCAAATCTGTCACTTAATTAAGAACGGGATGTAGGAATTATCAAAACAAAATAAGAAAAACAAAATCCCAGACACTCCAATGCAAGTTGTCAAATGTGTATTTTATTAAATGGCCTCATTTGTATGAGACGAGAATGCATTCTTTTTTCTCTTGACTTTGGTGCGAGTGAATGGTGACACTTTGACTGGAAAAGAAATTTATTCCAACACAAGTGTGACCCTTCAATTTAGTATCTGACTCAATCGGGTTTCAGAAGAGTCTTCAATGGTTCGAACATAGCTTGCCACTCATGAGACGGTATTAATTTGCGACCTAATCAGGAAAGGCTTAGCTGAGCTTTCAGGTTCACACGTTGTTAAATAACTAAAGTTATAAGATTATGATTACAGTTTATTCACAGTAAGTGCGTGCAGCATTACAGTTTAACTCATAAGTGAAATTCACTTCCAGGTTCTGCGACTATTGTTTGCCGATCCATTCATCGATTTCTCCTAACGTCAAGGGACGTCGTTGTGGAGTCATGCAGATATTTTATCCGTCATAACGTTTTAGTGGGCATGATAGAACCTGATGAAGCCCATGGCCTCTCCAGGCCACATACAACACCTGGTATTCCCAAATGGTCACCCATTTAGTACTGGCTAGGTTCAACGTCACTTAACTTCGGTCATCTAATGGAAACCGATGTGTCAACGTGATTATGCCGTATATAATTCGTTGTGGATTTGTTAATTATCGTATTCGTTTAGTGACACGTTTTTAGAAATGAAGTCAGCACACAATAAAATTGTAACAGTTACTAGTTTACTTTTCCATACTAACAAGAGGAATAAAAGCTAACCAATGTCGTATTCCACACTAACAAGACAAGGGTGACGATGAATAAACGCTAAAATATTGGCTAACCAATGTCGTCTTCCTCTATGACATTCCTTCTATTGCACAATCAATCTATATTTACATAAAGTCAGTTATATATAATTGATATGTACAGGATTCACTTTTAAACTAATACACCAATTATTATGAATTTTTAACAGAGTGGCTAGGCATAAAAGGGTCCAAATGTGGGATATATTTAGTTTAATTTAGTTTTAAATAAAGGATGTAAAAAAGGGGTGGAAGCCCTTTGTGAAAATATGATACCTTGGATTTTTGTGAAATTTTAACAAAAGGTATTAGATATCAATTAATATATATTCACCAAATTTCAGTTTGTTTAGAGTATTCTTAAGGGTTTTTATGGTGCACAATATGGCCACAACAATATTTCAGATTTTCATTAAATTTGATCCATAGTCATTACACACGATTTAAGCAAGTTTCCGTGAATTTGAATTTTTTCTTAAGACCTATTAAGCTTTTGACATTTTCTAGAATCGAAATCATGCAATGGATTTTGATCAAAATTATAATAATGATTCTATAAATAAGCTTTAGTATCATTATATCTTGATTTTTATAACGGGACGTCGAATTAGTGCAAAATTGTTCTGGTTTGAGGATTAATGTTCCTCGTCCTAGGATGAGGATTCTTCTAGTTCTGTATATAAAACTGAGTTTTTTGTTCTTTCAGCTGAAAGTGTACGGTGTCCTCAGACTAGATCAACTTTACATGTGTGTCGGTCATTCACTTACTGATCACCTGGATGAGCCTACTTTGGCTACTGGTGTTACAGATATCACCACACTGGCCATGCGGTTCGAATCCTTTCATCACGATCGGTTGGTTACAGGTTCTGTCCTCTCTTACACCACCTTTGGCAAGAGTTTGTATAATCATATGCCATGTGGCAGCAAGGCCTGTAGTTATACAAACTCTTGCCAAAGATGCTGTAAGAAATGACAGAACCTGTAACCAACCGATTCGGATGAAAGTATTCATGAGCGATGTTTCTGACAAAGGACGAAGAATTGCTGTTTTCTGACAGCCAGGCGTTTTGAGTGAAATTGGATGAGCCGAAGCTGTCATTGTCTCATCAGCCCAAAACACATTACATGATGGATGTCTTCCATGCAGCCGCCTCCACCCACATCCTAGAATGGAACCGTTTAAATGAAATGTTTCTATCTATCTATTTATCTATTTTGCAAGTAGGCTATTCTTTTTTGTTACTAGAGAGTCATCGCTTATCAAGGCCAGAGGGACACTCAAGGATAAATGTCAGGTGGACGGTGAGATAACACCGTGATGATTGGTACCAATGTTTGAAATTGGGCAGAATTTGATAAAAAGTAAATTCGTATGAATCAACACGGTACAACTTTGTTGACCGGCTTGATTCAGTTGTTGCCATCCACTTTGAAAGTGATTCTCTGGAACCGAGTGGATTCGAACTTGGTACACCCAGGTTGTCAGTCTGCGCTGTTTTTCACATAACCACCATCACCTCCCTAGAATTTGATTATTTAAGAGGACAGCTAAACAAGAATTTGCTTATATTGGACTTTTTTTTAATGGAAATCGCTCCAGAAAAGGCATGAAGCCACTTGATGTAAAGAGCTAAAAAAAAATACCTCTTAAAGGTCAAAAACTAACCAACGGATAAAATGGATAAATTTCGACCCAGAAAACAGCAATTGTTCCCTCTTTGTCAGAAATATCGCTCATAAAATGTGAGAACTAAAGGACAAAATAAGGGAAGAAAGGTTACGAGGCAGCCGAAAGAAAACTCAAGGTCCACTTTCTACTCTCCTTTCATAAACTTAAAAATGACTATGTTGTAGTTAGCTGGGAAGCAGCCGTGTGGTATTGTTTTCCAATCGGTATCGGTATATTTATCTATATGTCTATTCCATCTATCTATTTAAATATGAATGGCAAAGTAAGACTACTGAAAATGATCGAACACTGCTGTTCTGTTGAGCCTGAGATCGTGAGCACTTTGCTTAGATCACTGCGGTGTTGTCTAGATCGCACTTGACTAAAACACATGCATGGCCAAAATTGACAACACTGGTTACCTCTATTATATTTTTCAATTTAAAATGACTTATTCCCCTTGCTAATTTTGATTTTTAGTTGAGTATTTAAAAATGTTTTATATTAGCAATCGTTTGGACTGGGCTAAAATTTAGTGTGTTATTACATTGCTAATAACATTGTAAAGCAATAAAAAATAAAAAATTGTAGTCAGAAATGAAGTTTGATTTGTCAGCTTAAATGCTATTTGGGTCTGACTTTGAAAATCCGACAAGATAACTTTATATGTTCGATGCTGCTATGACTGGTGGTAAGAGCTTAAATTAGTCAATTTCATTCGGCCCATATGTTAATGCTGAATAGGTCAGGACTTAAAAGTTAGCTTGGTAAACAGGAAATAGAAAATATACAAAAAGTTCGAGGGTAAAAAAGAAGAGGAGATCTCATCCTTTTACTCTCTGGTTTTACCTAATAGCATTCAAGTCTATTCATCAATATCTCGTTTCTTTATGGTGTGCGATGATTACCAAATATGTTACTAACACTCAATCAATTGGTCTAGGCTGACAATCGAGATGAGGGTAAATGTGTTTTTGGTGCCAACATTATTGATAGTTCGTTCTTTTTTTAAAAACTAGAGCAAATACTCAGATCAGTGAAATTGGTATTGAACGCAGAGATTATCTGTACACGTTTTTTACTGGCCATATTGGTCGGAAATTGTTCACATCTGAATCTATTTTATCTTTGTAGAACATGTCTATCTATTGAAGTAGCTACCTACTTACTTATGTAGACATATATGTGTGTATCAATTTATCTAGTGCCTCTCTTTGCCCATCTCGCTTCATACACACACACACACACACACATGGTGACTATACCGGCTAAACCAAGTGCAAGAGACATACACACAATTGTGCTTAAAAAGACGGTTAGAATCGTAAAAAGATCTCTTAGTTGGAATCTCTGAAATAGCGAGTGAATGTCTCGCATCCAGTAGGATGCCCTATCCCCAGCAAAAACAAAAAGATAAAACAATTGAAAAAAAATAAGTGGCGGATTTGATAGCAGACTCCATAGATCAACATACACCAACCACTGAGGTCTGTGTTTTGAATCTTGTGTATTTGGATAAATAATATATATATATATATATATATATATATATATATATATATATACAGGGTGTTTCAAAAGTCTTGGGAACATTACAAATGCGTATATCTCATGAACTATTCCAGGTAGAAAAATGAAACTGGTGCCATTTTAAAGCTTGCTTAATCAAGTTTTTGGTCATGCTAATGATTTTTGTGTTATCTTTCCAGGTGCAGTAATGGCGTTCTCTAAACAAGGCAAGGCATTTTGCGTCCTCCAATTTGCAAAGACTGAATCGTGGACATGTGTTCAGTGTGCATTTCGCAGGAAATTTAAAAAAGAAGCCCCTGAAAGGAAATCCATTGTCAGATGGCATGCTAAATTTGTGAAAGATGGGTGTTTGTGCCCAAGTAAGCGAACAGGTCGCCCTTCAACTTCAGAAGATACAGTTGAACAAGTTCGGACAGCCTTTCAGCGGAGCCCCCGTAAATCAGTGAGAAGAGCCAGCAGGGAACTTCAGCTTGCTCCAGCAACTGTCTGGCGTGTCTTAAGGAAACGACTGCAAATGGTACCTTACAAGCTCAAGTTGGTCCAAAAGTTGAAGGACACTGATAAGCCACTTCGCCGTGACTTTTGCATTGCAATGCAAGAGAAGTTGGAAGATAACGGCTTTGATGACCGGCTTGTTTTTAGCGATGAGGCGACCTTCCATCTGAATGGCAAAGTTAACAAGCATAACACTCGCATATGGGGTACTGAGAATCCTCATGAACTTCTTGAGCACGAGCGAGATTCACCAAAAGTGAACGTGTTTTGTGCAATTTCCAAGAAAGGTGTCTATGGACCGTTCTTCTTTGAAGAGGCAACTATCACTGGTGAATCCTATCTCAACATGCTGGAAGATTGGTTAATGGCTCAGTTGGAACAAGCAGAATCTGATGACTTCATTTTTCAACAAGATGGTGCACCACCACACTGGAGTCTTAGAGTAAGGCAGTTTCTTAACACAAGGCTGCCTGGTAGATGGATTGGGAGATCTGGGCGAGGTGATGACGTTCTCATGCCCTGGCCTCCTAGGTCTCCAGATCTTACCCTGTGTGACTTTTTCCTTTGGGGCTTTGTCAAGCAACAAGTCTATGTGTCGGTCCTTCCAAGAGATATTGACGAACTAAAGGCTCGAGTAACGGCAGTTGTGGGAACCATTGACGTCAAGATGCTGGAACGCGTTTGGCAGGAAATGGACTATCGACTAGATGTCTGCCGTGTGACGAATGGTGCTCATATTGAGCAACTTTGAAGATTCCCCACAAAACTTGAAACTTTAACCTTTCCAACGGTACCAATTTCATTTTTCAACTGCTAATAGTTTTTGAGTTATTAAAAATCGTTATGTTCCCAAGACTTTTGAAACACCCTGTATATATATATATATATATATATATATATATATATATATATATATATATAAGTATACACGATTTTGGAATCATCGATAAAAAAGGTGGACTGCCAAATCCTTTTGTGATGATCAGGTAGATTTTATCCTAAACTCACTTGACCAGATTAATGAAACCCAAGTATCTCCACAGACACTGTAATGTATAGTATTTAAATAAAATAGTTATATATATATATACATATATATATATATATATATATATATATATATATATATATATATATATAACATACTTATCCACAGACATGTGTTTTGGCGTCTCTACAATACATCAGTATCATTAGATACAGCAAGATTAAAAGCCATTAAACCATGTTCCAGTCTATAGAATAAAGAATGTTTTGAAACATGCTAAAAACAATTTTTATGAATTATTACTTCTGAATCTTGATTTTAATGCCATTTTAAATCTATAAACTGTTATCTCAAATGATAAGCGTATCAAGAAGCCCCTGACAATTAAATCCAGCTCCAGACCCTCTGGAAATGTTTTGAATAGTAAGAATGGGTGAAATGTGGGTTACAAGCGTCTTAAAACCAGTTTGCTTCAGGCTGATAGAGTTTGTTATTTTCGGATAACTGTTTGTATACGAGAAGAAATACTTGATTTTAAAACCAGGGTAGAGAGGCTCTCCAGGCATGTTTATGGCCACCCATCTAAATGAAAGAAAATTTTATTAAAACCTGTGGCTGAAGTGATTAACGGTCATCTTACCTTGGTATGTGCCTTGATGCTCAAAAAGTGGTACTTGAGTTGTTTAAATGTTTGTCACTATAGTCCAATGGTTTCCAGATGTCTCAGTGTTTTTATCTGTCTCCCAAACATACAAATAATCCTGTGACGATGGAGTTGTAGCAAAGTGTGTACATATAACCTGTTGGAGGCACACAGTTACAATTCTGCATAAAAATGGCAGTTATTTAAAGTATGATGATGTTCGTGTGCCACATGTGCTACAGGTCATGCAGATAGACACCTGGTCTAAAAAGCCGCCTAGAGAATTCACAGAGTAGGAAAGGATAACAATAGAGAGACGTGATGAGCCAGCAATCATCTGTGAAGATGCAGAAAGTCATTATATATATAGTTACACTGAAACGTTTGTGTTTCGCTACACGAAGTAACTCATCAGGTTAAGTGAAATGAAATACAAAGGTTTCTGTGTAACTATATATACGATGACTTGCTGTCTCATCACGTTTCTTTACTGTCATCCTTTCTTCCTCCGTGACTTCGTAGGTGGCCTTTTTAGCTTTTCTTTTACTAAAGAGTCACCACTTATCAAGGCTCAAAGGCCACTCGAGGATGAGAGTTAATGAGTTTGTCAGGTGGACGGTGAGACAACACCGTGATGATTGGTAACGATGGTCGAAATTAGGCAGAATTTGATTGCTTTCGATAAGTATATTTTCATACTACTACTAAGCTAAAGTTATTACTGCAACTCGTGCTCAAGTATTGTCTTTGCATGGTATATTTGTTGGAACATGTGTAGATAGAAATATGTATCTTTAACCCTGCCAATGTCTTAAACTCTCTGGTACAAATATAACAAGTATGCAGACCTCTTCAAAAGGAAATTGCTTCATTGTTCCGGTTGACCGTCATGTAGTGTTTTAGGCCTCCAACTGAAGTACATTCTTTTCCACATGGTTTGCATATAGAAACACCACTCAAACCATAAGCAAGGACTGCCATGCATTTGTGACATTTTTGGTGACTTCTAAGATCACTTTTACTGCGACAAATAGTTCCATATTCTTTACAGGTCAAATCAGTTTGTAATCTCAGAGATTATGATAGGATGATGTTAAATGTCTGCAAAAATCTCTCTTCTGTTACTTATGATGGGTGCGATTCCTTTCAAATGATGTATTAGCATTCTGCACTGACTTATTTCATAAAGACCAATAAAGGGGTAATCTTTCCCAGCCAATAACCTTAAAATGTTTTGTGCAGTCTTTATACACCATTCCGAGTTTGTTTGGTCGACACTTCCCTTAAACTAAACTTCCCTAAAAACAGTTGTTTAGAAATCCAGTCGTTAGTCATTCTCACCATATAACTACTCTATCTCAGATTCAATGTTGGTGCAATGACACCATCCACTCTCATTTATAGACATTTTTTGTCACTTATAGACATTTTCCGGCATAAACATTGTTGTGAAAGCGTTCCAGAACTCCTTAGATGCTTTCGGTAAGTGACCAAAGTCTAACATGCATCAAGGCAAAGATGACAAAACACATGTTGTTGTGCCTTATTTTTGTCATAACTGAAATGCCATGTTTACTCCAAAGATGCCGGTCAACCTTTCCAAATAAGTTACTTGCATATCAAAGTCAAAAAGAAATTCTATTGTCTCGACTACACAACATGCTTCGTTTACTGCTTAGGTCCACAGATATATTCACAAACTGTAATTATTTTTGTCATACACGTATATGCTGAGCTTAGAGTTAACATTTCCTGATGCAGGTTGGGGCGTAACAACTCTCTTTTTTTCAAAGTAATTGTTACAGTCAAAGGATTGTATGTCTTCGAGAGGAATTCCATGAGGTAGTCAATGCCAACTTGTGAGAGAGCTATTGTATTTTGAGAAGTTAGTTTTTTATATTATACATAACTATATAAAATACACCCACACACACCCACACATATATATATATATATATATATATATATATATATATGTAGATATTTTCTTGTATTTTTTGTTTTGGTTCTGGTAGAATTTGTAACTTTTACAAGGACATTGGTGTTGATTGTGTTTTTTGTAACACACATAGGGAAATCTTGTTCATTCTATGATTTAAAATAAACATTACTTTAAAACGACTGTAAACAATTATATTACTTTGGTGTATGCACTTTATTTAAAACTTGATTTGAAATATTATTTAATTCGTAAAAATACATTATATATATATATATATATATATATATATATATATATATATATATATATACAGCTCTATTCCCTTGAATATTGAGCTACTAATATTTTCAAATTGATTATTGATATTTATAGCTAACACATTAAGGGTTTTCTATATGGTCTAATTTAAAGGTATATGTGTGTATATCTGTAATATATACACACACACACACACATATATATATGATTTCTTTCTGGTAAATCAATATTTATGTATATACTATTATTTCATGTATCAACATAAAATGTTATAAGGAGATATAATCTTTTATGTATCAATTTTCAGTATTTACTTCAACAGTGCTCAATACGTCAGTAGAGCTAGGTAGTAAGTTATAAAAATATATTCATGGCAATTAAGGTGCACATAGGCGTTTAGCCTGACGATTCCCTACATATATGTATATATATATATATATATATATAATATATATATGTATGTATGTACGTATGTATGTATGTATGTAAACCATTTACATTGCAATGAAATAGTATTTTTAAAATTACTTGAAATATAGAAAATTGGCTATTATTTTACACCAATTAATACATTCCAGAATAAAAATTACCAAAGGAAAAATATGTAAAAACACAAGAAAACGAAAAACTGACAAAATATCCGAAAAAGCAAATTTTGATCAATAAATATGGAAACAACCAAGTAAATATAAATTCCTCCCATTTAAAAATTGCCTCCAGTAATTTTGGGCCGGGGGGGATGGGGGGTGAAAAGGGAATGGAAATCATTTTATCAGATTTAGGTCGACATCATCTTTATTGACTCCCTCTACCCCGCTGCCCCCACCCGCCATTATTTTGCAAAAGGGACATGTACATCATTAGCTAAGCAAGGCTTTCAAAGGATAAATAGATAATAACTTTCCACCGAGCTGACTGACATTCGCTTAATTTCTTCCCGTTGTTGAGTCGAATTAAGTCATTCAATAGGTATAGAACAGCATTCAATGTAGGTAGACTTGCGTGATTCATCAAGTTGGTCGATTTTTGATGATGAAAAGAAGAAATAAATATCAATTAAAAATGAAGATTGCTGTGACCAGGAATTGAACCCAGGAATTGTGAGTGTCAATACAATGACCCTACTCTAATTTCAACAAACATGGTAGGTTACAATTTTACTTCAAATGGAAATATATATATATATATATATATATATATTATAGTATAAAATGAAGTAATAAAATAAGGTGTCAATCAAATTTTATTAGAATTCAAAGTTCAAGCAAAATATATATATATATATATATATATATATATATATATATATATATATATATATATATTGAAGCAAAAAAGGGAAAAGGATTCGATTGCTCATATTTTGAACTTTTAACTTCAAGGGAATGGGGTTAGATTATGAATTTCCCTCTGGTCCAAGTGAAAAAAGGAAAAGAAAAAAAAAGGATATATCAATTAAATGGATACGGTTGCATTTTCATTTTTTCTCCGACCTGATTGTGGCAAAATGTACGCTGATAAAGCCTTTTCGTCAGTGCTTTTGAATATTTTGTATATCATGAAGACATACATTTTTAGAATAGGCAAAAACAATTCTCTGATAATAAACTGTTTTTGGGACGAAATCTGAAATAATTATATATATATATATATATATATATATATATATATATATGTCATCCACATACAGACTGTTTCGCTGTATCACAGCTCTTCAGTGCGGCTAGACCAGCTAATGCCTCAAACCGGGATTGAAACTCAACCGTCGAGCTGACAGTCGGCGCCTCTACAACACTGCCTGAATGTAAGTGGTATCTCAATGTAAACATTGTCAAGTGCCGGAAGATCGAATTAGTTTTACCCAATAAGCTATGATATAGTTGTGAAGTAAATTTGCTCTGAAGCGGTCGGAAAGACTGAATCAGCAGTTGACCTTGCAGGACGAAATCCATATTCTTGTCGTTAAGTATATTGCTTTTGCTGAGATGGTTGACAATTTCTGGATTTATCACAGATTGAAACAATTTACTCATGATACAGAGGAGACTGATCATTCTATACTGAAATGCAGAAGACTCATCACTAGTACTTTTAGATACTGGGCAAACAAACATAGTTTTGTAAAAAGATGGACAGCATTTTTCCTTAAAGCAAAGATTGGATAATTTTGTAAGGATAGAGGCAAGTTCCGGCAGCAGATTCTTAATCACAATGATGGGAATGCTGTCATGACCAGTTACATTGCTTGCATCATCCTGGACAGGTATATATATATATAACATAGAATATTCTTAGTCATAGGGGTAAATTCCGGAAATAGGTGGCCCTAATCACAAAAGTGCAGAATTTGTTGCAAAAATGGAGTATCAAATAATTGGGTTCTCAAAATGTGATTCGAAAACCAATCGCTTTATCAGCTGTAGAGATTCGTAACTACTTATATATTCACAATTATCAGCTACATAGAGTGTTCTATTATTTTACGAAGAATTATGAATTTATGCAATTGGAGCACAAGAAAGAGCAGGTTCTAGTTTGAGTGCAAGAATTAGGAGTGGATGAAGTAAATTCACGGAACATCAACCATTACTAACCAGCAGAGTGTTACCACTATCGACCAAAGGAAGAATCTATCAGACTAGTATACGCAGTGTGATGATGTATGGAACTGAAACCTTGCTAGTGAGGGTTGAGCACATGCGTTGCATGGAGAGATATTATATGAGAATGATACAATGGATGTGTACTGTGAGTCTTAAAGACAGGTTTAGATCTGATGAGCTCAGAGGAAGATTAAATATGGACAGTATAGGGAGATGTTTGCAGAACAGTAGACTTCGATGAAAGAATGGATGAGAGGTCTTTGTGTTTGTAAATGTCGAACAATTGAGGTAGCAATTTCAGCTCACATGGGAAGGTGAAGGAAATTATGGCAGGAAGTGATTAGGATGGACTTGAGAGAAAGAGGGATGCATTCTGGAAATTCATTTTGTTTCCATTATTAGTAAAATAATGGAAACAAAATGAATTTCCAGGAGATTGTTAGAGTCTATCTGATGAAATATTCATGAGATCTATTCAGTTTACACACATGCTAATACCACTTAGAAAGGTATGAACCCACAATTGAACCCCACTTATTTTTAAAATAGTTATTTGTATTCAACTAATTGTATGTAATTAACTTTTGACAATATATTTTGTATATAGCATTATATGAACTAAAAGAGGTGCATTTGCAGACAGATCAAACAGAACCATCATACATAGATGTTCTCGCTTGTAATGAGATGATTTTCAGATGTTCTGCAGATGTAATTTGCACTGCTATTTCCGCATAACTGTATAGCTTACAAGGCTAAGATAAACCAAGTTACATGACATGTACTCACTAAATAATCTACCCGCCCTAACTCCTCGGCCTTCCTTACTGGCCGATTTAGCATAATGGTAAGAGTGTTGGCTAATAGGCCGGAAGACCATGGTTCAATCCTTGGTCAAATCATAGCAAAGACTTCAAAATAGAACTAAACACTTAGTTCAAGCATTTATCGAACTTCGTACTGTAAAAATTAAAAAAGTAATTTTTTAAATGGCTCATGTGATTCAAAATTCGTTTCTTAAATCAGAGTATATTGAATCGAGGTTTTACTGTATATAAAATGCATATAAATAATGAATTACTTAAAAGGATAGAACAATCTTAATTATAAAAGTAGATTGGAATCCTTAAGTTGAACTAAGTTACTAGAAAGAAGAATGAGGAATAGCATAATTGAGATTTTCATAATAATTAAGGGGATTTCTAAAAATCTAACACATTCTTTAATAACTCTTCTCACACTGGTAATAACTCTCCTCGCACTGGTAAAAACTCTCCTCACACTGGTACTTTATTGGTGAGAAAGATTTCAAAAACTAAATCTGTATTATTTGCGTTATTTGGACTAGTGTCCTCATTCTTAGGTGGAATTCTCACTACATTTCAACCGATGTAACCTCCAACCTTCTTCAAATGTGTCTTATTGAACCGTTATTATGTTAGACCTGGACCTGTAGTGCAACTGATGAAGTGATAAGTTATAATCAGTTCTAAGTGATATTCTTCTTGAGGTTGAAAGTTCAATAATTAGCACAGGCGGGTACTAAGAATATGATAAAAAATACTTAAGACTTCTGACTAGTCAAGACTGACAGAACAAGAACAATCTATGAATGAAGAAAGAAGCGGCATTAACCCTAGACGGGTGTATCTGGCTTCCTCTGAAGGAGTAAGTTTCTAGGGACTATAAAATTCAAAGGCGGTCCCTAGTCGCATGTATATCCCGGTCAGGGGAGATGATGATGTTAAGTTTTTACAGGGAGGTGTTGATGTCCTCTGACATACAGCATTTAGTATTCCCAAATGGTCACCCATCTGGTACTGACCAGGCTCAACGTTGCTTAACTTTGGTGATGTAACGAGAACCGGTGTGTCAACGTGATTATGCCATATAGAAGCAATCTACTCCCATCGATTAAATAAAGAGTTCAGTTCGAAATTTCATACGGATTCTTGAGTTCAACAAGACATACCTGAAGAAATTTCGAGACTACATCGGCCGAACCGTTGTGAGAATAACATTTTAGTAACAAATTGCTAAATCATGCTAAAACAGTTCTAATGTAGATTATTTCAATAATGAACTGGATGGATCCAGATATAATGAAAACAAAATGAATTTACAGGAACATTTTGGGGTCTATCTGATGAAATATTTAGAATTTTTCCGTATATTCATATCATATATTCTGTGAGATTTTCTTTTCCTTTTAAGTTAACAGGAGATTATTGCTTAATACAAGAGGCATACTATGTAAATAAAATAATATATGAACTGCTCGATTTGTGATAAGTAAATTCTTACTCACCAGCCGGACATGAAGCCAAGTTCGGCTTACACTTCGAATTGTAACTTCCAGCAACCATGATGGCCTGCAAAAAGAAAGAAAAGAAAATCATAAATACAAATAATGACATGTAAGTTGAAGAACAGTTCAATTTCAAACTGTATGAATATTATAATTTAATGTTTGTTCGTTTGTTTGTGTATCTGTTGGTCACTTATCTGTTGGTCACTTATCTGTTGGTCACTTATACAGTACAAAACAACTGGACATAAAATTACACTTTTAAAATTAGATCTAAAACATTTCCCTCAAGGGCTGTTTTCCTTGCCTTTTGGCTAATACCAAAGTGTAGTATCTGTTCTGATACTACACTTATCTGTTCTGTCATCAGTCAGTGAAAAAGAAATTCTTCTAGACGTAGGCACTTTTTATTTCTGTCGTAATCCAGAGTACCCTTTTTTGGGGAGCTAGATTTTCCTCACCTAAAAAAACAAACAATGTTGTGTCTAATTCCGCCTTCATGAAGAGGCACGTGAATAAGGAGTGTATTCAAAACATACTTCTATTGGAGAAAACAATCTCTAAATACAGTTAACCCACCTGAAGTTATGGGTTTGAGAACATTATCATTTTAGGAACTAAATTCCCCATTAAAGTTTCTTAAAAATCATCAAAATGTAATCAACTTTTTGTGTTATTTAACTATGGGTTGAATCTCTTTAAAATAAGACATTACTAATACCTTAACACATTACCACGGGAGTTCTTCCCTGTAGACTACAACATGGTCGTCTTCTAATTAAATATCAACAAATACCTGTCATAAACCGTTTTTATCAGTAATCAAATGTTGTTTATTATATTCAGCATTTTCAATCCTCTCATAATATTTTTCTTCTTTCAACTGACAATCAATCCATCTTATCAAACTTTATGCTTGTGGGCTTTTAACTATTAAATTTTTTTCTTCATTTTAACCTCCATTGTATCTTGTTTGTTTTTCTTATTTTGTTATTTTTTATTAATTTATTTATTTATTTATTTATTTATCTTCTTTTATTCTTATTCATTTATTTATTATTACTTTATTACTTTATTATTATTTAATATAATATTTTATTCAATATAATTATAATTATTTTATTCAATATAATTATTATTATTTTATTCTATATAATTATTATTATTTTATTCAATATAATTATTATTATTTTATTCAATATAATTATTATTATTTTATTCTATATAATTATAATTATTTGATTCTATATAATTATTATTATTTTATTCTATATAATTATTATTATTTCATTCTATATAATTATTATTATTTTATTCTATATAATTATTTGATTCTATATAATTATAATTATTTGATTCTATATAATTATTATTATTTTATTCTATATAATTATTGTTATTTTATTCTATATAATTATTATTATTTTATTCTATATGATTATTATTATTTTATTCTATATAATTATTATTATTTTATTCTATATAATTATTATTATTTTACTCTATATAATTATTATTATTTTATTCTATATAATTATTATTATCTTATTCAATATAATTATTATTATTTTACTCTATATAATTATTATTATTTTATTCTATATAATTATTATTATCTTATTCAATATAATTATTACTATTTTATTCAATATAATTATTATTATTTTATACTATATACTTATTATTATTTTATTCTAGATAATTATAATTATTTTATTCTATATAATTATTATTATTTTATTCAATGTAATTATTACTATTTTATTCTATATGATTATTATTATTTTATTCTATATAATTATTACTATTTTATTCTATATAATTATTACTATTTTATTCTATATAATTATTACTATTTTATTCTATATAATTATTATTATTTTATTCTATATAATTATTATTATTTTATTCTATATAATTATTACTATTTTATTCTATATACTTATTATTATTTCATTCTATATAATTATTATTATTTTATTATATGTAATTATTATTTTATCATTTTTGTTTTGCATTTTATTTTTCTTCTTGGTTCTTTCGGCTTTCTGTATTCTAAATATTAAAAACTTTAATTTGCTGTTTCTTATATATTTTCATATGTATTTTCATTCTCATTATAATCTTTGAATTTACTGATGGACAAATATATGTTGGATTAATAGGAGGTTTTGTTTCCATTATCGACTGGATATATGTGTTTTCAAATAATACTGAATTTTGAAGCTATTTCTTAAATGATTTCTGTATGTCATGTTGGAGTCATCAAAAGTATAACACACAATTAATTTTCAAAATTGTCTTGGAAACGATCGTATGCAAAATAATCGTTGTGTTTGAATTCTTAGAACTGTTATGAATAATGTTTAAATTCTGTGGCTCTCGTATATTTAGCCATTATGCTCATTATAAACATTGGCTCACAGGATTTGTATAGAAATATCTTTTATTTTTTGATATTTTAAAATCTTTTCCATTTAAATCTCAACTGTTACACTTACCCCCCCCCCTTTACAAACCTTATTAAACCTCCCTAATACAAAGTTTTAACATTCTAAGCAAATAACGCATCCAAACGAGAGTGGCACATGGCTTTACATTTCTGAAACAGCTTATATTGTCACCAACATACGCTGAAGAGAGCCAGATGGCTAAGTCCTTCTGAGCTTGAAACTGAAAGTACTAATGTTATACTAATTTTTCTGTACCAATAAATAAATAAATATTATGCTCTTAATTTAATTTCTTAATTAATTGAGCACTCTGCTGGTATTTTCCCTACTATATTACAAAAGAAGTTATATATATATATATATATATATATATATATATATATATATATATATATATATATATATATATATATATATATATATATATATATATATATATATATGACACACTGACGAGAGCCGAAGGATTACGGCCGAAAATTTTGTTCTCCTTTCTTGGTGAAAAAACTTTTTTTATATAAGGGAAGATTGATATTCCTAACGTCAAAATATAGAAAATAAATTGTGAAAATACATAAAAATATATTTTCGCATTGATTTTGTATACACCCCCCCCCACACATATATATATATATATATATATATTTTGCGCTTAAGAAATCAAACTCTAACTTCACACCCCTTCGAACATAATCACGCCCTTGTAACTTTTCAATACTTTAGACGCTCCTTTTTTTTTAAGTTGTATGAATTAAAACATAAAAATGAAATAAAAAAATCAATATAAATAAATAAATTAATAAAAATAAAAAATAAATGAATAAATAGAATAAATAAATAAAATTAAAATTAAAGACATACTCTTTTCCTCTCTTTACATTCTATAAATACATATTCTTTTTTTCACACTAACACGCCTGAAGATGATTTGAGGATATCAAACTGAAAGTACTCGCAAAGGAGATGGAACAACAAAACTACGGAAACTTCATACACCAGTTTGATCGAGGTACGAAGTTGACCATTCGGAAGATGGAAAAAATTTAAAAAAAGATCACAAAGCAGAAACAATCCGTGCTATTCAACAACGTTTGCCTAAATGAAAACTTGCTGCCTAAATACACACAATATATATATATATATATATATATATATATATATATCAACAATAATTATTTTAATATAAAAAGCTCCAATATATATTGAGCACTTTTGTAAAGTATTGGTTTTGTTCATTTTGTTAATATTTGAACTTAATTAATTAATGAATTATATATATATATATATATATACATATAAAATGAGAGAGAGGCATAGTAAAAAAGAGAGATGGATAGATAAAGATTCACACACACACACACACACATGTATATATGTGTGTGTATACATATGTTTGTGTGTATGTAAACATTATTGAATGCATTGTTTATATTCTTTTGTAGACTCTTATCTTTATTACTTAAAAGATTATCTTCCCAACGGTTGAAGCCATTAATTTAATTGTAATTCCATTAGTATTATGTATTTTCTTCCTTTTTAATTGTCGCTAATTTTTATTTAGCAAAATCAATTCATGCTGGGGCTGGCGTTGAACAAATACTTCAAGAATGATAGGTAAGTCTTCGCTACTGAAATTGTCCCAGTATGGCACAAGGCCATGACAGCTGAGAATGAATCAGCTTGTTACTAAACATGATTGCATTCGAGAAGATGTGACTGTGCAAGGAAAATATATCATTACATGTGGTAGCAATAACTTCAAGATTTATGCCTGTCATTTTTGCTATAAAAGCTATTGAGCACCAATAGAGGGCAAAACCATCTTAACTTGATATATAAGGTATATTATATATATATATATATATATATATATATATATAGGGTGGGCCAAAATAAGGGTCCTATATTTAAATTTGAATAACTTCCACAAAATAAAAGTTAAACTCACCAAACTTTATGTGTGTGTAGACTGACCCTTCCGAGATTTTTTGAAATAAACAAAACAAATTTTAGCCGAAAAACACTTCTTAAAACTTACAAAAACTAAAGTATTGTTTTTTACACTGTTTTGAGTTTTTTAAGCAAAAATAATGTTTTCTAAATGAGGGTACGTTCCTTAGGGCTAATACGGCTCATGCTTGCTTCGGAAGGGGTCCTTTACTTATTCTAAAAAAAAAAAAAAAAATCAATAAATAAAAAAGTTATGAATTTTTAAAAATAGGACCCTTATTTTTGCCCACCCTGTATATATACATTTATTTTTCAATTACAATAATTTAATTATTTTATATTAATTCTTAATTTGATAAAAAATATGCTCACTATTGTGGATAGAGTATTATAATTCAAGAGAAAATGACGATAAACAAATGTAAAGTTACATACTTTGCAAGTTTAATAAATTCAAACAGTACAACAAAGAATATGATAAAACATAGAACAATCCTTTAAATCTAGGTTTTTCAAAGAAGCCAGTCCTCGAGTCAAATTAAAAAAAAGAGAAACTAGATTTAAAGGACTGTTCTATATCTTATAATATTCATTGTTATACTGTTTGAATTTATAAAACTTGTAAAATATGTCACTTTACATATGTTTAAACTCATTTTCTCTTACATTATATATATATATATATATATATATATATATATATATACAAAGAAATATATTAAAAGCATATATTTTTATACATTATAAAAAGAATATATTGTCTTCAGCAGTCCTCTTCATCCGGTTTAGTTAAGTAGGGCCATGAGAGTGCCCTAAATTCCAGGGTTGACAATACCAGACAATATCTAACGCCTGCTCTCTATGTGGTCGGACCAGAAGGGTTAACAGCAGTCAGGTTGCATGAAGTCATATCATTTCTTATCAACTCGAGCCAAGTCATCCTCTATCTACCATGCTGACTAATGCCTGGAATATCTTGAGACGGGTTGCATCAACTTCATATATTCTTTTTCATATATATCTCTTTATATATATATATATATATCTTTATATATATATATATCTTTATATATATATATATATATATATAGTAGTTGTTTATATTCCAATGACCAAAACATTCAGTCTTGAATCAAATCATTTATTTTAATTGGAATCTTAATTTTTTCATGGCAGAATTGCTTGTAGTCTTACAATTGTTTCTCAACGAGTAAAATGCAGCCATTAACCTTATTTACTCGCTGTTCCTCAGATACCTAAATGAAAAACATATGTAAAGTGTCACATCAAGCACATAGTTCGTGGAGAAAAAAACCCCCAAAAAACACAAAACAGAAAGCAGATAAAACTCATAATGGGTCCCCCCTCGACAATAGGATGACAGAATTCCAGTCAGACCACCATTTTTAAATCATGAGACAGAGCTACGTTTTTAAATTGAATATATATATATATATATATATATATATATATATATATATATATAATCTTTCTCTACTCTGGTTGTAATTTATGGAAAGTGCTCGGTCGAACTTTTATGTCTGATTCCTTCATTTTAAGACATTTCCAGCAAGACCTCATCTTATTATCATAAAAAGAAAAAAACTTCACTTTCTTCCCCCGTTTGGCTGACATCAAACTTAATTTCTATGAACATAATTTCTTTTCTTCCAATCTGTAAAACACGTCACCACGGTATTGCTTCCCTGTGGCTACAACATGGTCATCTTCAAATCAAATGTTAACAAATACTTGTCAAAAACCGTCCTCAACTAATCAAATCAACTAATCAAATTTTATCCATTCTATTCAGCATTGTCAATCCTCTCATTATATTCTCCATTAATCAACTGACAATCAATACATCTTATTAACCTTTATCGTTGATTCACTTTTAGCTTTGATAATTTTCCTTTCGTTAGTCGAAATATATGTAAAAAATGTATAATATCAAAATACGTTAGGTAACTATTAATTCCCAGCAGAAATTGCATCTGGTATCCGGATCGCTGACATTTTGTTTTGATGGAAGTGTTGTCTGAGCAACACTGTTGGGGAACCATGATAAAGTGACCGTTTTGTTTTTAAATCCCCAAAACATTTTCTCTGACGAACTTTATTTATTATCCCTACAGGAGCATTAAAATTACAATATTAGAATAATCAAAATTCTGTGTGAAAATCGGTGTAAATACCCGGTAGAAGACTATGCCAATTGTTGTTGAGCCGTCGTCTTAAATAAAATTCTGCTCAGTTTCAGACATCTTTATTAATCATCACGTGTAATCTCATCGTCCACCTGACAAACTCATTGACCTTTATCCTTGAGTGACCTATGGGCCTTGATAAGCGGTGAGACATTAGTAAAAAAAAAAAATTTATTATTTATAATTTTTGTAAACCTCAATTTGATAAGATATTGAGATATTTCTCTGTTCAACTTTTGTTGTCTTCATTCGGCTGTCTGCTACGATTTTAAGAAGTTGATTTTCATATCATTATTTTACACACACGTATATATATATATATATATATATATATATATATATATATATATATATATTTGAACAGATTTTTTGTGGTACAGAATTTTATCAAGCTATTAAATAAGCGAGTCGAGGGCTATATCACAAGAAAAAAAGAGAGGAAAACTATAGTAATATATTTAATCGTCGGAAAACATTCGATTAAAAACTTTTAAAAAGAATTAAAAAATCGAAACTAAATCCCAAGGTACCTTTCAAACGACACATTTTCAAGAGAAACGTCGGCGAATATAGCTTAAAAAACGGGGAAAAGAGTAACGTGGAGAGAAAAAAGGGAAGATTAAATATCGCCATTATTAACAGATGAGGTAATATATGGATGTGATAGAGGCAAGGTATTTTTTAGAGGTCTCTAAATAAGTCCAATTTCTGAGACAACTTTGTTTGTCTACAAAGCGATGAGACAACTCTTTTTGTCTACAGAGCTATATATATATATATATATATATATATATATATATATATATATATATATATATAAACATTGATTCATATAGTCATATACTAATTCCTATATATATATATATATATATATATATATATATATATATATATATATATATATTCACAGGTATATATTATATACTAGCGGAACCCGTCGCCCGGCGTTGCACGGGAGAAAGTACTACTTATTACATAAAAAAAAAACGGCCTATTGTTCTCCCCCCTACCGTGTTGCTGAATGTTTTAAATTAAAAAAAATAGAAATAAAAAATGGGATCAAACGCTGAAACTGGCGATCATGAAACCTCTGTTTTTAACGACTTCGCCACGGTTTCGAGATAAAAATGAATGTGAAAATAGGCGAATTACGCTAAGCTTGTTTATTGGCAGCTTCTGCCGACAGATATAAAGTTAAAAAATGACACGGTTTAGGTCATTTATTTGGGCAAGTTTTCTATAATATGCGTGTTAAATGTGTATGATTTTGAAAATGTAAATGTATCGGGGTCTACCAGTATCTTGGCGCTTATTGAATTAAATAGGATGTCGATTTGATCAAGAAATTGTAGCCGCCATGTTGAATGCTTAAATGTTGCAGGAACTGTGTTCGTTAATTTAATTCGCTAAAATCCGGAATGAATTTTAATATAGAAGTCATAGGTAGAATTAGAAATAACGTAATCTGATATTCGCGGAATATCATCGGAATGAACGGGAGCGGTCATTAAGTCTTTGCGTATTGCTTTATATTATGTAGTAAATTAATACTAGGCAAATAATAAATAAGGACGGACTGTTTTGTGAAAAGTAAACTGTTTATTAGTTCCCGGTGTCGATGAGTGGAGTGACAGTACATAATTGTTAGGGAGGAAAGTTTTTGCTACCACCTATATGGAGTTGGTGTGTCGGAGAGTCGGCGATGGCGGGCCAAATGTAATATTTAGTGTTAGCTGGAAAAAATAAGAAGAAATTTACTAAAACACGCTCGAGTGAATAAGTGTGATATAGAGGTGAGTTTAGTAGCCTGTGATGCATGTTGTTATTTTCCTATACTTCGAGAAGGTACAGGGGAAAAATCTTCTCTACTTTATATATTAGATGAATATATTTACACAGACAGACATATACATAATTATATACATGTATATATGTTGGGCTAAAAAAGTTTGTTGTTTTCTGCTGGATTATGTGGTTAGCTGGAAATCTTCCACGATAAACATCTTTGGAGAAATTCCAAAGGATGCGTATAATGAGTTTTGCAAACATTTTTCGGTAAATGCTTCCAAGGTGAGAGCAAAAATATTCTTCTTATCTTGCGTTTCCTTCATATATATATATATATATATATATATATATATATATATATATATATATATACTCTACGTCTGTTTGTATGTGTGTATTCGTATGTTCCCTATAGAAATAAAGGTTAGAGAATCTACATAACATCGAAAAGTATATTCTTATGTGAAATTTACCCGGGAAGCTAATGGATCTGTTGGTGAACCTCTAAGTGTAACCCTAAGGGGAACATGGGAGCATAACGCCCTTAAAACATCAAATATCTCCTATTTCTATGAAATTTAAATCATATGTATAACATTTTCTGAGGAAGACAATGGAAATGGTCCCAAATCTTTAAATGCCCTCTTAACCTAAAGGAGATATGAGGCCAAACCTCTTTAATATATATATATATATATATATATATATATATATATATATATATATATATATATATATATATATATATATATATATATATAGTCTCGGAAGTTTCTCAACCATTAAAACTATATAAAAAAACTAAGAAAAAACTTATAGTCTCAAGTTTTCCGGTGGAAAATCACTCATGTAAGTCAATTTATTTTTTACAGTTATTATATTAGTTAGTTTCTAACACTATTTTAAGGGACTATCAGTTGTTTACCATGAAAAACTGTTTCGGGAATTTAAAAACAAGACAGTATTTAATTTCATGGCTTCCCAGCAGAGTTGATCAGACCCCACTATATATATATATATATATATATATATATATATATATATATATATATATATATATATATATATATATATGCACACACATATATATGATTTGATAATCTATGTTGAAGTTTTTTTAGATAAGGATTGATAATTTGTATTGTTTGGATTTATCGGACTACTATTCTCATCTGCAATGTTATTCTCACAAAGTTTCGGTCGATGTAACCTCCGACCTTCTTCAGATGCATCTTGTCAAACTCGAGAATCTTACCGTTGAACTCAGCATCCTACTTACTTAAAACTTCTACCTGATCATGGCTGATGAAACTAGAACAATCCACCATTGTAAATTCAGTAAAGTGTCCAGTTTGAAATTCTATATGTATTCCCAAGTTCGACAATAAGATCTCCGAGTTCGACAAGATTCAAATAAATAAGGTCAGAGGTTGTATGAGCTGAAACATTATGAGAAAAACATATAAAATATATAGAATCTCAAATACATGATTTGGTGATCGTAATAGCATGGATCTATCGTAAAAATGTTATATATATAGATTAGCTTTAGACGTGTGGATGTTATTGACTGACACGTACGTATGCACACATAACGTCTATCTGTGTGAGCATGTATCTGTTTACATATATGTTTGTATATATAAATATATCTGACAAATAAACAACAGTTTGCTACATTCCAAAGACCAAGATTTTATTCACCTTACTAATCATTTTTTCAAAACCAAAAAAAAAGTCAGTACAATTACGGACCACTTCGATCACAGAAAAACATCCATTATTTGTATTTTAATCCCGGGTCTTTCCTCTATCGCTCATCAGGCACCCAAATGTTCTCTTTAAAAGATAATACATAGCGATGCAGTAACAAAAAATCCCAAAATAAACAACTCACATTGATTGCATCTACTTTCAATGAGAGACTTAGACATTGCTACCCAGAAAAAGCAACCATCTTGTTTTATGAGGTAAAGTCATAAAAATTACGCACAACACTGCCCAAGAAAAAACTGCCAGAAGAGCTAATAGTTAACTTGGTTGAAAGTTAATAACAAAATAAAATGTTAATTTTCTGAATAATATTCTCTGGAAGATCATTGATATAGAGAAAAAACAGTGTTTGACCTAGAATAAGGTCCTGAAGAACACTAGCATTGATAGAAAAAGAGAATGAAGATACACTGTCCAAAGTTACTCGCAAGCTTCGATCAGAAAGAAAAGACCTAATAATGTCAAGAACCTCACCACCAATATATATCCTGAAGTTAGTGTCGAGGAACAGAATGCCACACTCTGTCGAACGCTTTTGCTAGGACTAACAAATGGTTAGTACAAACAGGTAGAAACAAATGCCAATCATGAATTATAGGACAAAAAACACCTACTATGGACACCATGCTCTGTTGTTATATGTTGACAATTATCGAGCTTTCACTTTGACAAGATTGGTATATATAAAGGAATAGAAAGTATACGCAAACACATATATTTTCAAACAACTATAAATATATATGTGCATATTCTTGTAGTTAGACATCGTTTTTGTAGTTAGGCATATCGTTCTTTCAATAGCATCTCGTTCCTTCTATTAGCGCAAGTTATAGCATAAGGTCAATAATAACGATTTTTAGTTTCATGTCAATATCAGTCAGGCAGCATGTCTTGGGCTGGCGAAATCTTGGCGATTCTATTCCTCTTAAGACAGTGTCATTTAATGACTTCTGAATAGTTTCATCGAACCCAATTTAACTCACAAGTTTAGTGTTGACCTATCGCACATGGTCTTCAGTCTCTTGCCAAATACAAGTGGAAACGTGAGTAACCGCATACACATTCATACAAAAGCAAATCAAATCGAATTCCTGTGCATGACGAATATATTCAGAGTAAAATCTTATTTCGATTGCTTCGTAGAAAGACTCATGCCAAAGTAAATATGAAAGAGAGAGAGAGAGAGAGAGAGAGAGAGAGAGAGAGAGAGAGAGAGAGAGAAAGAAATAGAGTAAAGCAGAATATTAAGCGGGAGCTAGGAAGAGACACACAGTAAGAAAATTGTTAGAAATGGGTCTGGGAAAGGTTCAAGCATGTGAAAGTACCGGCTATCTGCCAATATATGTTTGCAAGATTAGCAGCTGACGTTCTGACTGTAATATCGAACAAGATCAGTGAATCTGTCGCCGGAGGCTTTGCTCCGAGGCGACAGCACTTGATATATCAAAGGCCTTTGATAGGGTTTGGTAGACATTTTTGCTTTCTAAGCTTGCTCACTATAGAATATCTGGAAATATATTCTCAATCATCAAACCGTTTCTCTCTGAGAGGTCTATAAAAGTAATTGCTGATAGGCAGAAGTATGAGTCAAATTGTATCAACGTCGGTGTGCCCCAAGGATCTATTCTGGGTCAAACCCTCTTCAAGATCTTAATCAATGATCTTCCAAATCACATTTTGACATTATTCGTTGACATCTATGCAAACAACATAACTGTCTATGATAGCACTTCGAAGATCAATATTGATAAAGATATTGCTTATTCTGTCTCTCCATCCTTGGGACCTGAGGTGCAATAGAGAAAACTTGGCTTGCTACAATTAACACATCTAAAACAAAGCTTCTCTCATTTCGCCAACAATGCTGAATATTCGTTTTGTCTCAGTTGCAATTAATCACTTTCTCTTAGAGAAAACGTCTTGCGTTGATAAGCTCTATACACTGATATAGCTCCAGATTTGATATAAAAATAGTTACATCAGAGCTGTTGCTAAGGTGACTGGAAAACTGGTTGGATCATTCTACTGCCCCAGGAAGTACCTGATCCTGATGCAATCCTCTACCCTGTGTACGAGTCAGATACGTCTTAAGATGGAGTACTGCTGTCATATCTAAACAGGTACCGCTCAGAGCACTCTTTCATACCTTGACAGAATGCAAGATTGAATTCGCAATCTAGTGAGGGATGATCTCTTTCCTTCCCTACAACCCCTTTCTCACAGAAGATATGTTCCTAGTCTCTCTCTACTCTATCGTTATTTGCATGGAAGATATTCGACTGAGCTCCAAAATTCACAGCAACTTGTCTAGCTGCCACCATTGCAGAGAAATTTCTTTTCTTCCTTTGTGTACCTAAAATCAAACAGAACTTATTTCTAAAAAAAATTATATCTGTGGAACAAAATACCACGGGACAGCTTCCCTGTTTACTGCAACATTGTTTTCTTCAAGTTTAGTGCCAACACATATTTGATTAACCGTCCTCCTCAGTAATAAAATTCTGCCCACTCCATCCATCGATTCTAATATTCTCATAATATTCTTCATCATCCACACTTACAATCTCATTAATCTTAATCCTCGAGTGGCTTTTGGCTTTGGCAATTGTTGACTCATTAGTATACCAAAATATACATTAAAATGTGAATGTCTTAGTGTTAATCCATTTATAATATATGTAGGAACGAAACATCTATTTTGGAAATAGGACAAATGCACGATATTCGATGGAGGCACAAACTGAAGTGTCACAGCAGATTTGGAAAGATGCATCATTTTTTGAACTGATATCAGATTAACCGCTCAGCATTCAGTATTTATATCAGTTATGTTTCTTAAAAAATTCGGTTTACGTCGATTTATTGATAGTTCCATTTAAAGAAAGTTGAAATTACATTAATACAAGGTAAACAGGAAAATGCGAAATATATGATTTTATTCACACTAATACATTAAAGTTGAGCTTTACTCTGACGTAATAAAAAATGAAACAAAATGGTTGTGTGAAACGCGCGTGCATATGGATAAAACATTGTTAAGTGTTTATTTTCAGAGTTTGATGATAATATTTCAAACTTTAATCAATTTTGTAATCTACCGAATTATAAAATTAAAGATCTAATTTGTTAAAAATAAATGTGTCGTTAAGTTATCTCTTGAGGATATGTTGAATATATATATATATATATATATATATATATATATATATATATATATATATATATATATATATATTGCAAAACGTTCTTAAGATGATTTATTTGAAGAGATAACATGCATATACATGATGCTGCACTACATATTTTCAAGTCTTGTACTTGTATGTTATTTCTTCGGATCAATCATCTTGAGAAACTCTTGTAATAAAGACGAAACGTTTATGAATGAATATATTTTTTTTTTACTTTTCATTTTCCATCACGTTGGAATATTATTTACATAACTTTTATTATATATATATATATATATATATATATATATATATATATATATATATATATATATATATATGACGGACTCTCCCGTCGATTACGACGTATGAGGATCCAACAGCTTTCATTTCCTCTCTTCCGCAGCATCCCGAAATTCCGGAACTGTCTTTTCCACCTACAGTTCAGGAAGTATCTCAAGCTAAAAAACAGCTATCGTCAGGGGCACCGGGCAGAGATTGCATCCCCATTGAGGTGTACACATATGGCGGAAGAGCACTTGAGGAAAAAATGACCATCTTGTTTGTGGAAATATGGAGAGTTGGCGGAGTCCCACAGGACTTTAAGGATAGTAATGTCAAGCATCTTTATAAGAGCAAGGGAAGCAGGAATTCTTGCGATAATCATCGCGGGATATCTCTGCTTTCTGTTGCAGGTACAATTCTTGCAAGGTTGATTCTGAACAGGAGCATCAGACATCTTATTAATGAGATTTACCCAGAGTCCTAGTGTGGTTTTCGCTCTGGTCGAGGTACAATCGACATGGTATTTGCCCTTCGTCAAGTTGCTGAAAAAGTCCGTGAAAAAAATCGGGAACTGTACATGGTTTTTATTGATTTGACAAAAGCATTCGGTACGGTCAGCCGCGTAGCACTTTGGAAAGTTCTTCATAAGTTTGGAATCCTCAACAACATGCTTGATGTCATAATCTCCTTTCATGAAGGGATGAAAGCACAGTTCGTTTCCAATGGGGAAACCTCAGAGCCTTTTGAAGTGACCAACGGTACAAAGCAGGGTTGTGTGATGGCACCTGTGCTGTTTGCATTGTTCTTCTCGGTGATGCTTCGGCACGCATTCTCTGATGGAAGCGCAGGTGTTAAGTTTCAATTCCCAACCACAGGTGGGCTCTTTAACAATCAGCGTTTTAAAGCCAAAACCTTGGTTCGAGAGGCCATCATTCGGGACCTTCTCTTTGCAGATGATGCTGCACTGGTCGCGACTTCTTTTGAAGAAGCTCAGAATCTTTTGACAAAATTTTCAGGTGCATGTAGGGCTTTTGGTTTAACAATCAGTTTAAAGAAGACTGAGGTGGTCCATCAACCATGCCCTACCCCTAAACAAGTTCAAGGAGTGAAACAAAATCAGCCTGTCCATGAATTTCCATTAGAAAAACTCAAAGTGGATGGCAGACCACTGAACTATGTCAAAAACTTTACCTACCTAGGTAGCAAAGTTCATTCTGCTGCTTCACTTGATGATGAAATCGTAAACCGAATTGCAAAAGCGGCAAATGCCTTCGGAAAGCTGAAACATCGTCTTTGAGGTAGCAGAGGCATTAAGTTGGAGACAAAAATCAATGTGTATAGGGCTGTAATATTAACAGGTCTTCTCTATGGATGTGAGGCGTGGACGCCTTATCGGCATCACATTCGCCAATTGGATGTGTTCCACAGGAGCTGCCTTAGGACCATATGCGGAATTAGTTTGAAGGACAAAGTCGCTAACACCGATCTTTACAACAGATGCAATATTGGTGGAATTGAAAGTTTCCTGTTGCAGTCTCAATTGCGATGAGCTGGTCATGTAGCAAGAATGGACGAAGGGAGAATACCTAAAGCACTGATGTACAGTCAGTTAGCTTGTGGTAACAGAAATGTTGGTCGGCCCTTGCTGAGGTACAGAGATAAATTGAAAAATGCGCTGACGGCAATTGGAGTACCTCACAAAAACTTTGAAGACTGTACAAAAGACAGGAAGACATGGCGAGCAGCTTGTTGCATTGAACTGAAAAGATTCATCGAAATCTGTGTGGATAATATGAGAACTGGCAGAGTGAGGCGAAAAGCTAGAGAGAGTGCTCCACACCTAGCATCCGATTACTCACACTCTTGCACTGTCTGCGGCTTTCCTTGCAGGTCTCTTGCCGGACTCAGATGTCATGAACGATCTAGACATATATATATATATATATATATATATATATATATATATATATATATATGAGACGCTGGACTATAGACATCAATATCGAAGGTTCGATCTTGGTCTAAGTTAACCATGCTCATGACGGCTGTGAGCCAGAAATACGTGTCCATGGATTACTTTTATGTACGTATAATATATATATATATATATATATATATATATATATATATATATATATATATATATATATATATATATATATATATAATCATCTACAACAGTCTATTTTGCTGTATCACAGATTTTCAGTGTAGCTAGACTAGCAAATGTCGCAAGCCGGGATCGAACGTACGCCCATCTAGTTGATAGAAAGCGATTCAAACCACTTGACTACGAGGCGGGTGCTGTTTGCGAGTGATCTCTAAATGCTTTTATATAAATATTGTCAACATCTCTACTTATTTAGTTTAGAGCTTTGCATTGCACTAATAGTAACTTGCGATATCTCTCATGACGGTTCTTCTATATAAATTATATGTTACATATATATAGTTATAGTATAAGATAACATATAATGTGTATATTTTTGTTTCAGCATTTACTCAAACAATCCTCAAAAACTGAGTAGAGCTACATCGTAGTATATAAATTATCTATATGGCAAATACGCTACACATAAATGTTTGTGTTTTATTCTAGAAGGAATTAATCAGGCCAAATTCATGATGAAAAAATATTCGATAATATTCTGCAAAATGTAGAGATAAATTTTAAATATCTCACCATATGATTGATTTGATTGTAATGTTTGGCCAATCCACTTTCTCCATCCCCCTCTCTGTCTCTATTCCCCTTTTGTCTTTTTCTCTCTATATATATTTTTTTCTCTTTTTTATTACTCTTTCCTACTCTCTTTCTTTCTCTCTATATAATATATATAATGTGCACACACGCGCACACACATAGAGATATATATATATTTTGTTTATATGCGTATACGTATGTATGACCTTCTTAATGGCTGACTTACTTCCATGTTCTTTGATTTTATGATATTTGAGTTCCGTTAAAACCTCTGATCGTGAATAAAAAAAACCAAGATAGGAGTCCTTCTCTATTCTACTCTGTCAGAAGATTTAATCTTCAGATTCTATTTCCACGTATTTGACTTCAATCCAAAATAAGAGTACGCACACACACACACACACACACACACACACATATATATATATATATATATATATATATATATATATATATGTATATATATAGTCAACTGCATTTTTTTTATATTTCACAAGCTCAATTCGAGCCTTTGCGGATTAGCAGGTCAACTGTCTCGAAACTCGATTCTGAACGGATTTGTCCAATCAATTGCTATCAAGTCTTCCTATGCCGGCCAATCGTCCTGCAATTCAAGACCCCTATGCTTCTACAACAGTTTGTGCAGGACGTCGGAGGTTCCACATGACCGTACTAACGTAACTAATTTGTATTTAATATGACATCTGTGATGAGTATATTATAGTGCTTTCAGAGAATTATGCGACCTTATATGTCAGATTTGGTCAGATTTCACATTGCGGATATATCTTACCAGTCGGACTAGGGAGGACTGTAATTGAAAGTCGAACACTTTTGGAAAGATTAAAAATAAACATTCACCTTAAAGCATCAGTTCAATGCTCCGACTTTGTCATTGAGTAATATATATATATATATATATATATATATATATATATATATATATATATATATATATATATATATATATATCAAGCTTTTAAAGAGGATAAACGGAGTCATACCGAGTCGAGGACAATATCACAAGAAAAAAAGAGAGGAAAATTATAGTAATATATTTAATCGTCGGAAGACATTCGATTAAAAACTTTTAAAACGAATAAAAAAGAGAAAAATAAAAATTGCTAGCAAACTTGCGGCTGAACTTAGAAAGATAACTCATATTCTTACTACCAATGGTTTCCCTGAGGGTCTAATTTCCAAATGTATTGATCGAAAACTTGCGAAATTTAATGTCAGCATTTTAATTGGTCTACCCAAATGTCCAGTTTATTTGAAACTTCCTTTTATTGGTTCTATCAGTAAAGGTTTTTTCGGATAAAATTTCATCGGTTTCTAGCAATTTTTAAAATTCTTTTTTTTATTCTTTTTAAAAGTTTTTAATCGAATGTCTTCCGACGATTAAATATATTACTATACATTTCTTCTCTGTTTTGTTCTTGTGATATTGCCCTCGACTAGCTATGACTTCGTTTATCCTATTTAAAAGCTTGATAAAATCTTTACCACTAAACATCTGTTCAAATGCATATATATATATATTACCATTTTCAACAAATAAACAGTATATGAAGTAATTCCATATAATTCACGTGTCCTCAATTTATAGCTTATAATTACACATACCGATACTCACAGAGTTGCATGAAAAAAGACATATGTATTACATGTATATATCGACACATACGTATAAGAAGGCTTATTACATATCATTTTATTTCTCCGTAATGCAAGTTTGTTTATGAGACTCATTTTAATTCATTTTAATCCAGATTAGTGACAAAAAAAACGCAGCTTAGTGCCAGTGGCTGCCCGATTACGCCTCAGCCTAAACGGATTAGCCTAATCCCTTCAGTTTATAAACAAATTGACCGTTAACAAAAGAAAAATGTTACTAATTAATCTCAAACCATGTGTGTAGTAGGGGTGGCGGTAGCTTAACAAACGTTAAGTCATTATTTCCACAAAAACATTAGATAAAGAACTAAATATATATCCAATAATATTATCTAATTTTATGTATATTTATCTATGTATGTGCCTACGTGGGTTCCTGCTTGGCAGTATGTGTGTCTGTCTTAGTATCTACATTTCTATATGACTATCATAAACCTCTGTTTCTGTATCTTATATTATGTATAGATATTAATTATTAAATTACACAATGCTACATAGAATAACTATATCTAATATATATATATATATATATATATATATATATATATATATATATATATATATATATATATACTGGTGATACCAGATCAGGCTGCCCTGTGGCTCCCTGAGACGAAATTCACCTACATTGACGTTTTTATTTTGTTTGTAAAACTTAATTATGTTCTACCAAACCAAAAACAAAAACAACAGCCCCTCTCCCTTTCTCCCTCCCCTTTTTTATTTTTTATTTTTCCTACCCTACTCCCGGTCCTGGATATGACCTTAAACTACATCCGATGGTGAGATCCGGCTTACGGACTTTGGGGGAATGTGGAGCCTCCTCTTAATTACCATTGCTCCCAGGTCCACCCTGACCCGGAGTGGTAGTACCTGTTAGGGTCCCAACTATGGGTTAAATAGAAACAGATATTAAAAGGGGAAAGAAACAAAAAAGAGAAGAAAACAAGACCAGATTCGGCATTAAATAACCCAAAAAGGGTTGATATGCCGTAAAACAAAACTACCAAAAAAAACCCTGATTAAACATTTGAAGATATAAAGAACTTGAAGCATAAAAAAACTTTCACTATAATGACCAGATTCGGCATTAAATAACCCAAAAAGGGTTGATATGCCGTAAAACAAAACTACCAAACTACCATTAAATGCCCTGGATATGTTTCTAAACTACTGATAAAAATAAGCTCACTGATTAACTCAACATGTTATATCCCAGAGCTCTTATATACTAATTGGGTACATTAAAACATTTCAAATCATATTAATTAATATTTAAAATATTATAATCAAGCTCCGGAAATAAACACATACCATGAGTATTCCATATGTACACGCGTTTCAAAAAACAATTTTATCATGAAAATTACATTTACTTAAAGCTTGAATACATATACAATTTTCATACTCAGAATATTAAATTTTATCAATCACAATTCCAAGTAATATTAAATGGATATATTTGAAATCGTTCAAGAACAATCCAATGTGAAATAGAAAAAAAAACGAACAAAACTTCAATTCTTTTCGAAATGTTTTCCTCTCAAGAAGATACCATCAGACAAGAGTTCCACACAAAAACATTAGTCATTCGACTTCCCAAAATAAAATAAAAATAATCCGGGTTATAAAATGTTAATTTCAGATTTACTCTCTCACCTCACTAAATAATCCAGTTAATGTTTGTATACACAGGTTACAATCCGGAGAATCTCTACCGTGTTAATATAAGTGTTCAATGATAAATAGAGCTATTTATATATAATAAAAGTGTTATTTATACAAAAATATCATGGCTACACATTCAGACAATTTTTAAATCGTATCTTTGAGAAGCTAAATTTCTTAGGCTTAAAAATAAGTGTCGGTTCTCTATTTTTCACATTGAAGAACCGATTCTTCAAAACCCCCCCACACGCACTTATATATATATATATATATATATATATATATATATATATATATATATATATATATGTATATATATATATATATATGCTCTCCCCGGTCGAATATTTTGCTAGGCTAAGATCAAAGTGTTGTATCTGTTCTCGACATCACTGCGATATTTGAAACTTTACTAAAGCCGGAAGTAAATTATCTCCCTTGAAAATGAAATTCCAAAATAAGTTGTGAAATGCTATCATTGTCTTTTAATAAAATCTCTTTATTTTATTTTATTTATAATTACAATAATAGCAATATCGATAAAACGATTGAGTATGTAGAAGAAAATTTGGCAATAAAAAGAAGGAAGGTATATTACAGAATATTAATTTATTAAAACTTAAAAATAAATAAATATGCAAATGAGTAATATCGGGATTTGTTTAAGTGAGTTTGAGATGCCTATATATACGGTATTTAAATATATTATTATATCATTAGAATTAAATAAGCCTAACTGGTTTTGATGTTAATAAAGTTAGGGTTGATCGAAACCACTTTCATATTTATTCATTTATATATATATATATATATATATATATATATATATATATATATATGTATATATATGTATAGGAATTTCATAACCATAAAAATTCCCTATTACTAATATTGAACATCAATTATCGTATTAGAGACTTCTTCATGATGCATTAAAATATTTATAAGGATACTCTTTTATAATACACACACACGTATATTTGTTCCTCCTTGTAAATTGTGGTTTTGAAAAGCCCGCACACTCTAGCCTACAAACATCCCTGAGCAGCACCGTCGCCATTTCCCGACAAGGGCAACTCAGACGATTAGTAATAAATTAAGCCCTTCTAATAGAGAAGGTTAGGAGAGGGTTTCTCTTCTAGGACTCAACAGAACAATATATCAGCCCGGAAGCAACACAATCAATGTTAGACTGATTTGTATCATAATTCAATGATTATATATATATATATATATATATATATACAGTATCACAATTCTCTCTCTCTCTCTCTCTCTCTCTCTCTATATATATATATATATATATATATATATATATATATATATATATATGAGGTGGTAGATTTGTTTTACGGCATATCAACCCTTTTTGGGTTATTTAATGCCGAATCTGGTCATTATAGTGAAAGTTTTTATGCTTCAAGTTCTTTATATCTTCAAATGTTTAATCAGGGTTTTTGGTTTGGTAGTTTTGTTTTACGGCATATCAACCCTTTTTGGGTTATTTAATGCCGAATCTGGTCTTGTTTTCTTCTCTTTTTTGTTTCTTTCCCCTTTTAATATCTGTTTCTATTTAACCCATAGTTGGGACCCTAACAGGTACTACCACTCCGGGTCAGGGTGGACCTGGGAGCAATGGTAATTAAGAGGAGGCTCCACATTCCCCAAAGTCCGTAAGCCGGATCTCACCATCGGATGTAGTTTAAGGTCATATCCAGGACCGGGAGTAGGGTAGGAAAAATAAAAATAAAAAAGGGGAGGGAGAAAGGGAGAGGGGCTGTGGTTTTTGTTTTTGGTTTTGTAGAACATAATTTAGTTTTACAAAAAAAAAAAAAAAAAAAAAAACGTCAATGTAGATGAATTTCGTCTCAGGGAGCCACAGGGCAGCCTGATCTGGTATCACCAGTATATATATGAGAGAGAGAGAATTATGATACTATATATATATATATATATATATATATATATATATATATATATATATAGTATCATAATTCTCTCTCTCTCATATATATATATATATATATATATATATAATGTATATATATATATATATATATAGTATCATAATTCTCTCTATATATATCTATATATAGTATCATAATTTTATGATATTATATATATATATATATATATATATATATATATATATATATATATATATATATATAAAGTACAATAATTCAATATATGTGTGTGTGTGCGCGCATGTGAGTGTATTTGTTTGTGTATTTTAATGATTGAAACAATTTTCAAATCATATTCAAAATGAAGAGTATACACAAAGTAATTAAAATTGTTTACATCTGTTTCAAGGCATGTTTATTTTTATAATATAATAAAACATATTACTTTCCCAAAACATAACATATGGTCACAACAGAATTTTTGTAAGTACCCAGAAAATAAACCAATGTACCCACACACACACACACACACACATATATATATATATATATATATATATATATATGCGTGTGTTTGTGTGTATACATGTATACATATCTGTGTATATATCTGTCATTCTCTAATACACCCCCACACACATATGTATATATATATATATATATATATATATATATATATATATATATATATAATTGGGTAATTTTTGCATGCAGTTAGATAGTGACTCCTTAGTGCACGTTTCTCCTACTGACAAGTGCATGCACATGATTAATCACGCCAGTTGACTCGACGACATTGCAAAGATTATCACAAGTAGAAGAGTAATGAGGCATTGATAATCTACTCATTGAAATCAATCCAGTCGGATTGTTTTACGACTACCCGGGGTAGACGTACTGCAGTAGCTGATCAAGCTAGCAGCGTATCTAATGGTGTGAAAACGGATTTTACTTTCTGTTGAAATATGTCGCATGTTCATGCCAAGCAGCTTTGGACAAAGAGATATCAGCCTTTAAACACATATCTTATACAGAACTCGCCTTCATACCACAACTGAGAAGAATTTTTCTTTCTTCCTTCACGTCCCTAGCGCCAGGCAGAATTTCATGAACAGAGTTTCATTCAAAGAACTTTCCACCTGTGTAACACAATACCGAGGGACTACTTTCCTGAAGCCTACAAATCCAATGTCAAGAAATACTTGTCATTAATACTTTCCATAAGTAATCAAACTTGTTCATTCCATGAATCATTTTATAATATTCGTCATCATTAAACCGACTATCAATCCATCTCATTTAACTCTTATGGTCGAGTGTCTTTTGGCGTTGCTATGTGACAACTTATTAAAATGTCAAAAGATTAAAAGATTTTGTGAGAACAACCACAGACTCCAGCAAATTTAGATTTAAGCGATGATTTTGTATTTACAACGCATTTCATCATGTAAAAATGTAACAATATTTAACGTGATACAAAGTAGGTTACACAAAATAAGGTTAGTGAATGGAATGTGAATACTGAGATTCTGTTGCCTCTCAAATTAGACGACAGTTTTCTTTTACAGGTCGTGAATGATGACATTATTTAGGTAAATTATTAAATCTCTTATACCGGCCAGAAAGATTGTTAAAATGAAGCAATCTACTACACTGCCTTAAACAGTATGAGCGACTAAGGAAATTAATAACAAGACATTTCTACAGTTCCATGTGTGTCTCAAATTAACAATAAACTATTCATTAAACAAAAATATTTATTTATTTATTAAAATTATTTTTTTATCATGATAGCACCTACACTAATTTGATTTAGAACAACTACTTAAACTGTTCTTCTAATAAAATAATAATGGCTATCATCAAATGTGGTATCAATTGACACATGAACTTATTAATCCTGAGTGGGCGTTTTTAAATGATGAGTTCATTTATCCTTATTTATTTCGACTCATTCGAAAAATAATTTCAGTGTGTATTTTTTAACAGAACAAAAACAAGTATCATTTAAGACAAACAGCGAATAAACTCAGAAATTATTTTTTCTCGCGCTCATATTACAACAGCGATTCAAACGTGATTTGTTCATTCACTTACTCATTTTCTAAAAAACAACAACTACTTACGACAAACGAAGAAGGAACTCATAGATTATTTGTTTTTGTTTTTACTTATACTCATATTGCAAAGTCGATTATTACACATATTCTTAATCACCTACTTCTGATTAATTACGTTTAGAGACTGATACAATATTAGAACATTTCATGTGCCCAGGCAACACTTGGTAGCCCTATTATATATATATATATATATATATATATATATATATATATATATATATATATATATATATATATATATATGGTGTGTGTGCGTGTGTATTAATGCTCCTGATTTTATGTATGAGACAATATTATATATATATATATATATATATATATATATATATATATATATATATATATATATATATATATATATGTATACGTGTGTGGTGTGTTTAAATAATTAATCCACTGAATGAACATTATCTACAGACAAAATTTGAGATGCTGCCAATTTTATTATTAAGAATGAATTCAAATGTTTGCCAATCTGTCAAAATAAACAAAATAATGACAAAGGAGTATGATATATATATATATATATATATATATATATATATATATATATATATATATATATATATATATATATATATATATATATTTGTGTGTGTGTGTGTGTATATTATATATATGTATATATTCACATATATATATATACATATACATACACATATATATATACATATATATGTATATTCTCATATATATATACATATATATACACATATATATATATACATATATATGTATATTCTCATATATATATACATATATATACACATATATATACATATGTATATTCTCATATATATATACACATATTTATATACACACATATATACATAAACATATATACATACATATATATGTATATTCTTATATATATATACACATATATATACACTCATATATACACACATATATGCATACATATATATATATGTATATTCACATATATATACACATATATATACACACACATATCTATATACATATACATACACATATATATATATACATATATATATGTATATTCCCATATATATACACATATATATACGTATATATATATGTATATTCCCATATATATATACATATATATATACGTATATTTATATATGTATATTCACATATATATACATATATATATACATATATATATGTATATTCACATATATATACACCCATATATATATGTATATTCCCATATATACACATATATATACATATATATATATGTATATTCACATATATATACACCCATATATATATATCCACATATATATACACACATATATATATACATATACATATATATACATATACATATATATACATATACATATATATACATATACATTTATTTTAATTTTATGTTAGTTTTTGTCTCTTATTTTATTTGTTTTTTCACGATCTACTTATGAATTGATATGTTTAGGAAAATATACGTATTTTTTCTAGCTTTATCAGTGTTAAATATGGCTCCGATATATGAAAGTTAACAGTTACTTGTTTCCTAGTGAACATGCATATATAAGTGCTTTAATAATGTGTGTGTTTTTTTCTGATGCTTTCGACACGATTTTGGCTTTTCCTTCTGCTGAGTTAAACTCATTGAAAATCCAACATATATAACTCTGTATTTAGTTTGCCTGAGTGAAGATGAAACCGACCGTAAAGAACTGGACCCCTTTAAGATATATGATTTATTTATTTGGATTTTTGTTTGCAATACAGAGTAAATGTCTTATTTCCCATCATGTATTTTGTTTCGGTTTATATAAATCTGTTGGGTTGGGTGGAGTTGCTTTCTCGTATTCTAATCTACTGAAAGCACTTTTTTTTACCGCGATCTGTTTCTGCAATAACCCTTGAGTGCACGCACCGTTTTTTTCTACTCGACCCACAATGCTAGAACCCTATGTACTAAAACTCATTCATGTGTTTTTTCTATTTCAGCTTCTTTTTTTCTTTTTCATTCATATATTGTATCATATCTTACTAATTTATTTTCACGAATTAATGAATGCTGAGAAAATGGAGTGACCGAAACACGGTTGATTATCAAATAGGCTTAATTTTATTTCATATCGATGTGTAATTATAAGCATTATTCATACAGACATGTACATAATCAGCGACACTGGCATGTAGATGTTATCGATTAACATCGACATGCCAGTGTCGCGGATTATTAGATGTCTGTATAAAGATAAAATAATTATATATATAAAAGCTCTATTTAATATTGAACATTCTTTATGAGACCGGTTTGAATTCTTTGGATTTTTATCTTGTAGGTGTTTACTTTACCCGGATTATCATATATAATTTAATACATAAAGAAATAACTATTACGCTCTCATTTTTTAATTTACTTAATAATCGAGCACTCTACTCGGGTTCTCATTATATATATATATATATATATATATATATATATATATATTGTGTATTTAGAAAGCATATTTTAATTCAGGCAAACTTTATAAAATAACAGGGAATGTGTTTGCTTGATAAAACTTTTTTCAACTTTTCCATTTTCAGAATGGTC
Organism: Sepiola atlantica; assembly: GCA_963556195.1. NCBI lineage: Eukaryota > Metazoa > Mollusca > Cephalopoda > Sepiida > Sepiolidae > Sepiola > Sepiola atlantica. Next base: position 163,472,729 of record OY744522.1, on the reverse strand, counting down.
CATTTAGTGTTTCGATCAACTTGCTGCATGTAAGTTATGTGGGTTTCTTCTTTGGCGATTACATGTACATATATATACATATATACTCATATATATACACATATATACTCATATATATATACATATATACACATATTTATATATATATATACACATATACACATATATATATATACATATATATACATATTTATATTTATATATACATATATACACATATTAATATATATACATATATACACATATATACATATTTATATATATACACATATTTATATATATATATATAGATACAAATATACACATATTTATATACATATATACATATATACACATATTTATATATATATATACACATATGTACATATTTATATATATATACATATATACACATATGTACATATTTATATATATATATACATATATACACATATGTACATATATATATATATATATATATATACATATACACACATATGTATATATATATACACATATGTACATATATATATATACATATATACACATATGTACATATATATATATATATATATATATATATATACATATACACACATATGTATATATATATACACATATGTACATATATATATATATACATATATACACATATGTACATATATATATACATATATACACATATGTATATATATACACATATATATATATACATATGTACATATATATATCTATATACATATGTACATATATATATATGTACATATATATATATACATATGTACATATGTACATATATATATATACACATATGTACATATATATATATATATGTACATATATATATATGTACATATATATATACATACATATATATATATATATACATATGTACATATATATATGTATATACATATATATATATATATATATACATACATATGTACATATATATACATATGTACATATATATATATATATATACATACATATGTACATATATATACATATGTACATATATATATATATATATATATATACATATGTACATATATATACATATGTACATATATATATATATATACATATGTACATATATATACATATGTACATATGTACATATATATATATATGTATATACATATATATATATATATATGTATATACATATATATATATATATATATGTTTATATATATATATGTATATATATATATATATATATGTATATATATATGTATATATATATATATATATGTCTGCTTCTATCCGGATCTTTTTCTAGTTTCTGTTATTCCTCACATTATGCTCATTAAATTTTTATATCTCTCCCTCTTACCCGCTTTCTTTCTCTCTACTCTCTCTCTTTCTTCCACCCGTCAGTCTGTCATTCAATCAACTGCTACACGGAGTGTATATCAAGTAAATAGATCTATGTAAGTGTCTACTTGGTGTTAACTAGGTCAACTCAGTGGTGTTTGGTTACAAGTCTGGTTTTGTTTTCTGATGGATTTCAAAGACATGATAACCTTCCATACGAAAACACAAACAGGCGTTGGATAATCTTGTATTCTCATCAGAGAAAAGATCCATCAACGCGATGCGTTTTCATGTGCCGCCGGTGTGTGTGCGCTGTGTGCAACAGAGACACAGTGTAATGGTACACCACTAACATAGAGAAACCAGAATTCATTTACAAACAACTGTTTCGCCGTATCACGGCTCTTCAGTTTTGCTAGAACCAGACGTCGACTTCCAATTTTAATTAAAATTAATTCAATCGAATGTGCTCCGACGAACTTACTTCACCTGCGCCCTTTCAACGTAAATACTTCCGACTAACCCGACAATCAGCAAAGTCCCCCCCCCCCTTCACTGTAGGAGTCCTCAGTTACCGGAAAGCTTTTTACTCTGATAGCTTCTTTCTTCGAACTGTTTGTCTTTGGAATTCTCTCCCTGCTCCCTGTTTCCCCGACTGTACCAACATGTAGAAATTTAAACTAATGTGAACAAACGTCTCGCTGTACAACTCCCTACTCAGGATGACTCTATAAATCGTGCTTCTAATTCATAGTAGCCTCTTATGTCTCAGTTACAATGTGCCTTGTTTGGAGTAAATATAATTAGGGAATTAAAAAAAACACTTCGAATGCGCTTTCAGTAAGCAAGCGCCGTACCGACATATTAGGGAATTCTTAGCATCATTCTAGCAACCTAGGTTTATTAGTAGATCTTTCGTTGTCGCAATGAGGTATGGTTCGATTTGATTCTGCGATATTATCCTAACAATCATTAATTCATCCTTCGGGAGGGGATATGGTCTATAGCATGTCGCCTAAGTAATTCAACCCTTCTTTCTCTACCAGTCGCAGAATCCTTGGCACATTCTGATTCTACGGTTTGGTTAGCAAGGGATTCAACCTCTTTGTCCTAATTATGTATGGGTCGGTTCTGTATAAGGAGGAGCATTCACCCAGGTATTACATCCTCCTTCAGTTAGGAGGAGTTGGTTTATTACCGGTCAGCTTTTTCCTGATCCAAACAACCTAACCTTCAGCTCAGCTAGTATATATATATATAAAATACTCTAATCTATCTTGTTTTCTTTGAAATAAAATAAATATTATTAGTATTGTATATTTTTCTTTATTTCTTACTTAACTTTTTACTTAATTTAAAAAACAATAATTTCATTATTTTCTATTTATCTAATTATCTTTTCTTTCTTCCTAGTTCATCCTATATCGTAAATATTTTAAATATTTAATTTGTTATTTGATTTGCTGGTAATTTGCTGTTTCTAAGGTACTTTCACTGCTATATCTTTTTGAGCTTTCTCATGCAAACATGTGGTTACATGATGATGGGGTTTGTCTCCAGTATTGGATGAATATATGTTTTGTTTCAGATAGTACTGGAACCTGATGTTTTATTCAGAGACCTCTGTATGTGATGTAATGAAGGGCGCTGACGAAGACGCGATTTGGAGTCTTCAGAACAGTAATTCTGAATATAATATTACCAAATTGTCTTGGAAATGAGTGTACGCCATATAATTTGTTTGTTTTGAATTCTTGAACAATGTTCAAATTTTGTTGATCTTATCTCATGTATATATATATATATAATGGATTTTTTCAAAAGAAATGATATTTTTCGCAAATAGTCACTCTCTTATTATTTGAATTTAGGTTGTAAAAATGTGACAGCGTCCACAGATAAAACCGATTGAACATGTTTTGCCAGTTATGGTGAACAAGCAATTGTATGATTAATTCAGTCGAAACAGTTGTTTGGAAAAAAATATGAGAGAGAGGGGGAGGGAGAGAGATTTGAGGGAGTAAATCTGAAATAAACATTTAAGACAAAATGGAAAATTAGTTTATGAACATGTGGATAAGCAAAGCAACATGCTCGTAGAAATAAGGACAAAAACGCAGGAAAGTTAAACCAAGATATTTCGATTGATTTGTTCGACTATATTCATTTGGTAAAATGAGCTTTATTAAACAGAACTCGACATGTTATACAGTGACGCTTGAAGAAAACCCTAAAGGGAGGAGAGCAATAGTAAGAGGGGGATGAAATAGATGCTGTATGTACGTGAGGAGACCAGAATGTGGAGATGTAAGGGAGGGAAAGAATGGGGGACGAGTAGTAGGGAAGATGCACGAGGCACGACTGGCTAAAGGGGTAGATATGAGAGGGGGATACACAACCCACTTCACACAGCATATATATATATATATATATACTATTATATGTGTATATAGTATACGATGATATAATATATTGCGTATATATATATTTCCAGTATGTACTTCAGTAGTGCATTACACATGAGTAAAGCTTAGTTGCAGTATGAAAATATATTCATAGCAAGTAAGCTACACAGAGGTAGTTGGTCTTTCCATGGCAAATATTGTTAGCAAATATTGTTGCTTGCCAAGGAAAGACCAACTAACAAAAAATACTACGTGGGTATGACCTCCCTAGATTGTAAGACCAGATATTATGACCACAAAAGCACATTTAAAAACAGAGAACGGCGAATTAAAACAGCACTAGCAAACCACTATTGGGAGTTCAAAGAAAATGGACGCTCACCAATAATTGAATGGAAAATAATCCGACAGGCCAGTACATGTAGAAATTTGGACGACCCGTGTATATTATGCCTGAATGAAAAATTTGAAATCCTAAATTTTAAAGATACCTAAAATTTATTAAACTGTAGAAGTGAGATAGCAAACAGCTGCTTACACATGAATAAATTTACCTTACACAAACGATAAACAAATAAATAAATAAACAAATAAATAAAAAAAAACATAACAATTTAAAGATTAAACCTAAAATAGAAATAAAAGGAACCACGTGTTAAAATAAATTCACCCATTACATTGACACAACAAAGGAAACAGGATATAGGCAAATCTATTTATAACAGAACAATAGAACAGGATATAGGGAGTAACACCAACAAAGCCTTTGTTCGCGGGAAGCCCAACGATTGGCTGAGAGAATAACAAAGAATCTGATTGGTTAACTAGCAAGCCGTGTATATAAAAACACCCGGAAAAAATAACTCCATGCATTTTAGCCTGAAGATTCCCCCGGGGATCAAACGCGGGAGCCTCTGTGTAGCTTAATTGCCATAAATATATTTTCATAGCTTATTATTATTTATATATATATATATATATATATATATATATATTATGATTCTCTTATAGGACAAATTATTCACCTTTTTCTATTTTCCCACATGCTTACATTTGTCCTTGTTTTCCTCCTCCTCAATATCATCCTTTCCCCTGTTTCCTTTAGTCAATGCAATTTATTGACGCTAAAAGAGTCGATAAATCCTGGAGAGTGACAAGCACCACGAGGCAAGGCGAAAACCAGCAAACGAGGAAGAACAATAATAAATACCCAAACTCAAATACGCGAACAATCATACGGAAGCAGTGTGAAAGACGCTTGCACGAGCGGAGCAGCCATATTGATTTCGAAAGAAAACAACAGAAATTCATAACAAAAATGTCAGTCAACAAAAGCGAAAAGATTTCTAGGATAATAATGTATTTATTTATTCATTAAAATCGTTGTAACTACTTGCGTACTTACACACGCCATTCACTCTATAATAAAGAGAAATGTGTGTGTATGTATATATATATATATATATATATATATATATATATATATATATATATATATATTAATATTAAATAAAGTGTTACAACAACATCCGGACCAAGGTTTCAGATCCGAGAAAATCAGACCTTCATCAGCGGAGTCGTATAGCTTAATGAGTGAGAACAACCGCCAGAAATTTCAAAATATTGCCCGTTGGAAAGATGGAACACTTTCAGATTTAAAATTGTCACGTGCGTGGAATATACGTGGTCAGTTATGGAAAAGTTTCAGATCAAAACAACAGCGACGCTGTACATCGAAAAAGCAAGAATTTAAATGGGAATAACGTTAACTGTTGGGCAGATGGGAACCTAGCAGGTTTAAATTGTCACGTGCATGGAATTACGTAGCCCGTTATGGAAAGTATTCAAATTTAACTAATAGAGACGCTATATATGTTATCGAAAGTAAATGGAGATAGCGTTAAAAATAAAAATAAATTTATATTAAGTTAAAAATTATATTGAAATAATATGTTAAAGTGATAATATATTACTAAAAATATTAAATAATAAATCATTAAAAATAAAACTCATAATTAAATAAATTGTAGTTACACCATTTATAAATTTATGAGGTCGTAAGGGTACTAATCATAAAAAATTAAGGTACTAATAATAAAAGGTGGGGGGGGATAAAGAAGGATGAAAAAGAATAATAAAGAAAAATAAATATAGAAAAATAATGCAGAAAAATTAAGGAATATAAAGAAAAAAGAAAAATAAATAAAGAAAAATAAAAATAAATATAAATAAAGATGAAATAAATACACTGTTAGATAAAAAAAGGATAACAAAATTGTGTAAAAATAAAAATAAAAGATAAAAGGCAAGAGAAGGAAAAATGGGGATATGGGGTACTCCACATTAGAAATTTTAAATTCGAATTTAAAATTTCAAAACAGTTATATACATAAATATAAAAAACAATCCATATATATATATATATATATATATATTTATATATATATATATATATATATATATATATATATATATATATATATATATATATATATATAACATAATATAAAATGAACTAATAAAATAAGGTGCGAATCAAATTTTATTAGAATTCAAAGTTCAGGCAAAGTATCTTATGAGTTTTAAAATATAATTCTTCTCCTCAGATCAATCTTCAATCAACCTCTTGTATATCTTTCCTGAATTTGTTTTAAATTGTATGATATGGATTGTATAGCTTTAACAAAAGTATGTTTTGGGCTGATATATTTGATATATTTGTGTTATATACTTTTATGCATTTTTGCATATATTTTTATATATTTTGAAAGTGTAATGTTATCACCTGCAGTGATGTCACCACTGCGGTAATGGTCCTCTGAGGAGAAGAATTATCTTTGAAAACTCATGAGTTAAGGACATTAAGATATTATGCCTGAACTTTGAATTCTAATAAAATTTGATTTGCACCTTATTTTATTATTTCATTTTATATGATGCTATTAATGCTCTATCCAGTATATTGAGCTTCAGTTTTTATCCGGATGTTTCACTAATTAAAAGATATTAGTTGTCCCTTATATCTTTTGTTGGATTAATTATATATATATATATATATATATATATATATATATATATATATATATATATATATATATATATATATATATATATAAATTGTTTATATAAAAACTGTACATTACATATTCCAGAGATGTACTATAGATTCATTGACACAGGTAGACCATTACTGTTTATAAAAGGCCCTTACAACCTATTTCAAATTATTAGCGCTTTACGAACTGTAGACAGTTCGAAAAATGAAAGGCGGTGATCACCGCTTTTATAGTGCGGTGATTTCTCTTACGTGCCCTTTTTCGGGAAAGTACCGAGTTAACGCGGGTTGTCTATATGGATGTATGGGCCTTAATTGGAACGTTATATTATTTAAATATTACTTAATTACTGATTACACAGGTTCTATTTTTATCTGTTTCTATGACTATTCGCATTTACAGGTGGTGGTGTGGAGTGTCATGTATTCATAGACCGGAAAGTAGCTTAATTTGGGTGTGGCTGGCTGTTATTTATTTACAGTTTGGTGTGTATTAATATTTCTTTTTTTTTGGGGGGGGGTGCTTATGTTTGAGTATAAATGTGTTATTATATGGAAGTTTATTAGTTTAGGATGGGCTGGATATCTAAGGGAAGAGGGCGTTATCCTTATCAGCGAAAAATGCTGGAAATTCGGTACTTTCCCCAAAAGAAACACTTGGGACGATAAAAGTTGTAATCGCCCACTTTATTTTTCGAATTGTCTTCATTTCATCACTCGCTAATGAGTTGTAATGGCTTGTAAGGGGCTTTTCTAAACAGTAACGGTCAACCCGTGTCAATAAAACAATGAGACATCTCTGGAATCTTTAATGTATAGTTTTAAATAAATAATTTATTTTAGCTCCCGCATTCTCACGATCGAGTACTTTGTTGCTTTCTTTTCAACATACCGCGACCACTATATATATATATATATATATATATATATATATATATATATATATATATATATATATATATATATATATATGTTCCGTCAAATACGTTAGCAAGTGGAAAACTGCCCGAGAGAAGTGAAGTCAGATATCCTAATACCACGTCTTCACTCTATTTCTATGAGGCGTTTTCTTTTCTTTTTCCTTTCTATTTTCTATACCCATTTATATGCTTTTGTTTTTTCATCTTTGTAAAATATATCTTCTTTATTATCTTCCGCAAAGTTTTTGGTGTTTTTTTTTTAAACATCTTGCTCTACATGACATAACCGTTGATTCAGATTACTGGCTTTTGTTTGTTTGTATATCTATCTATCTATCTATCTATCTATCTATCTATCTATCTATCTATCTATATGTTTGTGTGTGTATTTAAATTTTAAAAAATAATATTTGAATTATTTGAATTATTATCAATGTACGGACATTTACTGATGAAAAGTAAGCTATACATCGAGAAACATTTATTTTTAATTCCCGCGGGAAATCATCAGACTTATTACTCTACTAAGCTCTATTCACATATTGAGTACTGCTGACGAAAATACTGAATATATATATATATATATATATATATATATATATATATATATATATATATAGTCTAAAGAAGCTTTGAGTCATTTTAAACAAAAGAAAATAGTAAAATGCAGTTTAAATTCCCAGAGAAACTAACTAAATCCAAGATATTGCAGACATAACATTCGTTGGAAAATTAATAAATACATAAGTAAGTAAATAAAAAAAAATAAAAAGGGGGGTTAAGTATCTAAGAGTTAAACACAAACAGGAGACCTTAAGCGTCCAATATTAACACGTGGATCATCAGCTGTTTACCATGTAACTGTTTCGGAGATTTAAAAACAGGACAGTTATAATATTCATGGCTCTCCAATGGTACTGATAAACTACCATTTCCCCAATAATCCAGTGTCGAAATTATTCAGTTTAAAATTTCACTAATATATACATAAATAAATAATAATAATAAAATAATAATAATAATAATAATAATAATAATAATAATAATAATAATAATAATAATATATTACCCTTAAGACTACCGTATTATATGATAATTTGCATATCAAATAACATTAATTATAACAATAATAATGATAAAAATAATAATAATAATACTATCGAAACACTACACCCAAGAACCATTCTGCAATATGGTAGCTAGCAATCAAATTATATAGGAATTAAAGTTGCATTAAAAAATATAAATAAATAAAAAATAAAGCTTAAGTACCTTAGGCACCAGAAAGGTAATTAGATAAGAGGAAGGAAACCTAGCCATACAGATCTAAATGCCCAATATATAGTGTAAAGAAGCTTTGAGTCATTTTAAACAAACAACAAACAAAAAAATAGTAAAATGCAGTTTAAATTCCCAGAGAAACTAACTAAATCCAAGATATTGCAGACTTAACATATATATAATATATATATATATATATATATATATATATATATATATATATATATATATATATATAATACGAGTGTGCACCCTCCGTCAAAAAATTACTGACAAAATTATGCTTTGCCTGTGTTCGCACTAATATTAATATTAATATTAAATTTTAAATTATGTTTTCTTTTTTAAGATTTTCCAGTTTGTGACGTTTTCATTCTTTTTGGTTTTCTTTTTTTTTCTTTTAACTTCACCAATTGAGACGTTATTTTATATGAATATTAATGCGAACTCTGGCGAATCTTTTTTTTTTCGTTATTTTTGAAGACTGGTGTACACCCGTGTTGTATATTATTAGACAGTGTTATACACCCAGCTTCTCTAATGAAGTAACACAAGTAACACAGCTTTTAATCAGACGTCTTCAGTTTAAGGTCGGCTAATGACCGTGAGCAGGAAGTTAGTGTCAGATACAGGAAAGACTGGATTCCTCGACTAGTTTCTGACATACAAGTATTGCATGTCTTTAATTCTTACTTTTATAAAGGTATATCGACGTCTAGCCTGATGTGTTAGCCATCCAATTTGATTTAGAATATCACGCTTCCACCCTCCAATGCAAACCTTAAACGTATTCCAATTCCAAATTATCTGACCCTGAGAATTATTTACAGCAATGACATATAAAATATAAAAAATGATTTCCTTTGATTTTACATTGATCGTTTTTTTTTAATATAAACACTGGGTTCTGAATTTCCGACCAATCAAGAGTGGAGGTGGTGCTTACTGTTTAAAATCAATACAAAACATAAAGTGCCCTGTCTTTTTTTCTAAATTCAACAAATATCTGATTTTTTTATATTACTTTTTATTAACTTACTTTACTTTTTCAGGAGGATTTTGGTTGGTAATATCGCAACCTTTGTTTCATTATAGACTCTCTGCCAGCATCCTTATAGGAGTTATCCATTGTCTCAAAAGATTGAATGGCGGCATTCATTTTTAGCATAAATATGGAGTATCCCTGCGAGCACATTATTTTGCATTCCTTTTATTTCTACGAATTAAGAATAAACATATTATACATATAATAAACATATTATACACATGTTATACAAAGGCGTTTGAAGTCAAAGAAAACCTAAAAAAAACTATACAAGAAATTTATTAATGAAAGCGAAGGCTTGTTAATATATGATTTATGGATCAAATGTTTACAAAACAAATGAACTTGCTACGCGGTCTTTGAAGTGGCAACAATGCATAATTCTCGTTTCGCGAAGAAACCACACACACACACACACACACACACACACACAGCGAGATATGTTTTCTTTCATACGTAAATGCAACGAGGAAGGTTCCGAACGTTCCGCCCAATTGTCATATCAGCAGAGGGTCGACTTGGTATACATCTGGTAAACAAGGGAGTGTCCTAAACCATCACCCATCGCTTTGACGGGATGAAATATGATCCGACTCGGTCTGAGGCGGTGCATTATCCCAGGCATTATCCTCTGCACAACTTAGGATGTCTTTATGGATATGGCCTAAAAATTACAGTAACAATTTCGTCTCGTTTAGAGTGAATAAAAGTAAAATGCAGCAACATTCTAGTGTTCCTCATTCCTAAATATAATCATATGTAAAAAAAAAACGCCTATAAATTCAGTCGGGTAAGCTTTATTTTCATATAGTTTCAGCGTGTATATCTATCTATCTATCTATCTATCTATCTAGCATTTAAAAGTTATAGTGTTTTAGGAAGTAATTCTATTCGTATGCAAATAGAAATTTGTGATTAGTTGACAAAAAAAGGATATGCAGAGTACATATTACTGAAGCAGTAGTATTTACGATAGCAATATCCGAGTTCGAATCTCACGTAAGTCTACAGTTTTTTTTTGTTTTTTTTACTGGATATTTGTTTTATAAATTTAAAGGAATTAACATAACATAATACCATAACAACCAATTGCATAAATATATAGTTTTAAAAGTAAATGACTTTTATTAATAATCAGCAAAAAAGTAGGCATAAGGGTATCTGGCATTAGTTCAAACAGATTATGTTAGTTTATAAACCTAATTTCAAATGTGTTTAGTCAATAAAAACAATACGTAAATACATTAATCGTAGTTACTTACTCTCTTATGCAAATACTAAGTTGCGTTTTTTTTTCAACGAAATTTCACAAATATTTTTCTTTGCACTAGATATCAAGCGGTAGATCTAGGTAAAGATAGAAATTTACATACCCAGGTAGTGTACCAACATCGTTCAAGCAGTGGGTATAAACTATTATTTGGAAGGATTTTTGGGATCTCATCGCTTGCATTTATTAAAAATCAAATCTCTGGTTTCTCCTTGTCAGACATTCATAGCAAGAACTTATCTTCTACACCACTGAAAAAAAAATCCTTTCTTCTTCCATTTGACTAGCCTCAGACGGAATTCCCATGAACTGAGTTTATTACCCACAACTTCCTATCAATGGAACACGTTATCATGGGAGTGCTTCTCTGCTGCAGACAACAAAATGGTCGCCTTCAAATCCAATGTCGACAAATACTTGTCATTAACCGTCCTCATAAGTAACTAAACTTTGTTTATTCTATTCATTATTTTAAATCTTCTTATAATATTCTTAATCATTCAACTGCCAATCCACCAATCTTATTAACCCTTATCCTAGAGTGGCTTTGAGCCTTGATAAGTGGTGATTCATTAGTATGAACCAGTAATTAAAAAACTATAAATATCGACTTCAAAGATTTCTTTGCCACTTTAAATTTTACGTCACCGAGAATGGTGGCGCTCGGGCAAAAAGTGTTGTTGTTTCCCTCGTGGTACACCACAACCAACAAGCCCTCCTTTCCCTTAGCGATCCTATGCTATGTTAAGTAATTCTTTCTACAACTAGTAGCGAAAAAAAAAGAAAGAAGAGTCTCAGCGTCCGGAAATATGAAAGCGATGTTACAGATAACGGGGTGTTTGGCGGGGAGGGGCATATGTAGACACAGAATGCATATTCGCATGACGGCTGTCTTTTATGAAAAAAAAAGAAAATAGGCCAACAACCTGATCACCGCTTTTTATGATTTTTCAGATGAGTCGACACATCTTATCACAGTCTCTGTCCGTCGACCTATCACGCTTAAATATGAAATATGATTGTTCATCGCTAAACGCGCACATTAAATAGACGCATTTTATTCTAGATGCGTCCAAGTGTAAGAGATCCTTTCCGCCATTTGGTCAGTCTGTCACTGTTAAATTCGAAATAAGATTGTCGTTCGTCTGCCACGTTTAAGTTTTAAATAGCATTTTCGTCGGTATTTCATGCATAAGTTTGAAGAAAATAAAACATGTTTATAGATGCTTCCACGCATATCTCTAGGGAATGGTCTTCTGCAGTTCTAGGAAATCCACCTTCCCAGGCGTTGCCTTCTCACCCTTTGAGTAGGGGTTAGTTTATTGCAAATCCCATGATGCGCCCCTAAAAGGGTGGCAGTTTGTTGCTAGTCGGATAGGTTAGGGGTATTTACATTGAAGGGGTGCAAGTACAGTACGTTAATCGGAGCACGTTCCGTGGAAATACTTGTAAGCACAAAGATGCAACACCTAGGCGATGTTACAGAGGCTGGAGTTGGCAGACAGTTTGGAACCTGCTAGGTTAGAAATTCCTTTTTTTAGGCTCGGTCGACAAGGGAGACGCTAGTGGTTAGCGCACCAGCCCAGATGTGCAAACAATACTCTACAGAAGGCGTATTTTGAGGATATAGTCACCACAGATTGAGAAATAATCACTATTCGTTTGATGTGGTCTTATAAACACACACACCCACACACACACACACACAAAGTCGTACGACCATTTATTTTCAGAATTTACATAAGTTGTGCTTTCCTTCCAAACTTTTCGTTTTTCGCTTATTTTTCTTTTTATTTTTACCCCCTGCTTAAAATGTACTTTTTCCCTTTTGCACTGTTTCTAAATGTTCATCTTTTTTTCTAGATTGTTCTACTATTTTTTCTTGGTTTACTTAAAAAAAAAGGAGAAGCCATTTTCTAATACAATAATCATTGAGAAAGGCATCCGGTTTCGGGACTGAACTGCCCTTAAAAATAATTAAATACATTTTAAAAGGGAGAGAGATTAAAGGGTAAAGTTAAGAATAGAAAACGCGGAGAGCATGAAATAGAAGAAGGGCTATGTAATTGTAATGATCTTTCCTTGGCACAAATCGCCAGCCCCAAAAACACTTTGAATTCGACCTTGCACAGGCATCTACATCAAAGTACATGTCTGATTTAGAGTGTACTAAACGACCCGTGTCACATTATCGCATACATTATATCGTAAGTAATAAACAATATATATATATATATATATATATATGTGTGTGTGTGTGTGTGTGTGTGTGTGTGTGTGTGTGTGTGTGTGTGTGTGTGTGTGTGTGTGTGAATAAGAGCGCCAAGGAAAGATCATTCTGATTCGGACAATGGAAAGGATCTACGAAAGGATATCCAGACATAAGTTGTCTGTTATATTTAACAATACTGGCCTTCAAGAAAAGATGCTGATATATATATATATATATATATATATATATATATATATATATATATATATATCGAAACAGCATCTTTTCTTGAACTACAGTATTGTTAAAAAAATTCACAAAGAGTAAAAAGTTCTTGGATTAAAGTGTCTTGAAAAAACTTACACTATACAGTGGTTTATTTTGGGGTGAAACCAAACAAAAAACAAAGAAAAGAGCAAACTCACACGTGGAGGAACCCACTAATACGCCATTTTGAATCCATTTTTAATCCAAGAACTTGTGAAATTTTCTGATGATTGTGTAATGTTGCAGAGACGATATTGACATAAAAATGTTGTTTGGCACAAGACAAATGAAATGGACCGTTAAAAATATATTTCACAGAAATGTTATGTTTTTTGGAAATGTGAAAACATAAATTTAAAAATAATAAAAGCATGGTGATTGGAATATAATATGAAACTGACTAATATTTGCTCTTTTGTCACTAATTGACAATTATCGAGCTGAATGTTTTAAGGAGACCGCAAAGTAAACGGGCACTGATAATATATGCTAATACATATATTCTTATTAATAATTATATATATATATAACCGCCGATACTACACTGCGGAGACGTCGTACCAGACGTTCATCAATTTACAAAGAAATAAGCCTGTTTATTCTTGTTTTCGGATGAAAAAAAAAATGACTCAATACTGGTCACCCCTGAGAAAGGAATTTTATTCCGAAATCGATAGGATTCATGTAAAAAAAAAAGAATAAATTAATCTTGTATTGCTAATATGGCTTATATTTCAATTTTATTAACTAACCCTGCAATACTTTGAAATTTGAACGAACAACCCCCAATTAATATATATATATATATATATATATATATATATATATATATATATATATATATATATATATATATATATATATAACGGAGTGAAGTCTCTTTCTGGAAGTGACGTAGTGTTGTCAGAAAAGAACATTTAGAGTCGCCTAAATGAAGGATCTTTTCAATCTCTCTGTTATGTGTTTGATGACGTCGACATTTAATGAAACCATCTACTGTGCCCGGTAATCCCAATCCCTTTTTTAATTGATAATACCATCGTTTACTGACGTCATCATTTTGACGACATCATCAAGTGTGTACGAAGACAAAGAAACAAAATAACAAGTTCCACCGTTTTAATAGTGTAGAGATAGATGCACTACAATGCAGAAAGCCTCTGTCTCAGATTTTCCGAGGGTTCAAAACTATTTACTTCCTTTCGTCGATACAATTTTTTTTTAATTTTTTATTTATTTATTTATTTTTTATTTACTCCTCGCGGAGTTAGGCACAAGGCCAGTTTTATCTTACTCCCACAAGTAAGATGTGACCCAAGATCGGGTCGAGCAAGTGGGGTTAAAAGCCAGCGCTCGAGAGGTGAGCACTCTTGCCATTTAAAAATTGCCTGGGCAGCCCCGTCGGCATTCCCCGGTAGGGGCGCCTCAGACAGTAAGCAATAAACTTACTCCTCCCCAAAGAGGGGAGGCGAAGCCTTTACCGATCCTAGAGGAGCCACAGTAATTCATTCCGTTTCAGCATAAGACCACGTGAGGTCCGGGACCTCCCTTTACTTACTGCTTAAGCCGACGAATCTAACAAGTGTGGCGTGGTTGTTTGACAGATTGTATAAATCGGGGTCACCGTCAGAAGTAGGACTCGAGGATCGTAATAAGTGCATTGACATTTCTGGGGCAGAGGGAATTAAAGTTGTCTGTTAATGTATTTTCCCGCCCGAAGCAGAGAGACGCCATTAATGCGAGTGAAAACTTCAGCGAAGGGGAAAAGTACAACAAACAAAAAACAACAACTTTGACTCCAAAAGTAAACTAGATTCACGTGATGTTTGCGTTGACACTTTTTTCAGTCCTTCATTTACCCAATTAACAAAATGGTGTTGCTACGACGTTTCACAGGCGTTGGAAATACATCGCCTTAACGTTTTTAGTTGATCTAAAGCTTGAAAAATAAAGGAAAAAGAAAGTTAAATAAAAACAGAATGGCTGTATTCTTTGGAGTATTCGGACTACTATTTTCATCTTGGTTATTTTCACAACGTTTCGGTCGATGTAACCTTCGACCTTCTTCAGGTACATCTTGTCGAACTTGGGAATCTTTATGGCGGGTTAGGAAAGCTATACAGAATGTCGAACTGGACACGGGATAGATTGTTCTCGATGTTATTCTTAGTTATTATCGCTTTTAGCAAGGATCAAACCTTCAACCCCCGGGAGACTGTTACTTAGAACAGATTGTTAAAAGAACACCTTTAAAAATAGAGTTTTTGGAAAAGTTCGTTTACGCTACGTAAGTTTGATAGAATTTTAGAAAGAATGATGACTGATTGGCAAAGGATGTCTATGTAATTTTGTGTGTGTGTGTGTGGAAATTGCTCCAGACAAGGCATGAAGCCACTTAATGGAATCTGTTTGAATAAACTAATGCGGAATAATTCTGCAATTTCTGTAGTTGGCTAACTTAATATTTATATATATATATATATATATATATATATATATATATATATATATATATATATATATATATATATGTTGTTAAATCTAACTTCGAGAATAGAAATTATCTTTTGATGTAAATGATACAGAGAATAGCTAAAGGGAAATTCAGGAGAAAGAGAAGATGAAAAGATGGAAAAGGGGTCTATTACGCATGACGATGTATTATAATTTCATGAAATCCTTTGACTTTACGAGGCCTGTCTAAAACGTACTCGACCTTAAACAAGAAAAAATATTTCAAATACGTGACAAGGTGTGGACCCTAATCTCCTTTAAAGTAGACTCCTTGTGCTTGCACACACTTAGCCCACCGATCCATCCACTGCCGCAAACACACCTGGAAGTCTTCATTTGGAATGGTGTTCATCACTCTCTCAACAACAGCTGCACTACAGGCAGTGTGGGGCCTGTCAGAACGCTCGTCACTCACCGCGTATGTGCGACGATTTTTGAATCGGTTGAACCACTTCTCAATTTGTGTTACACATCACATCTTCTCCAAACACGTGCTGAATCTAACGCGACGGTGGAGATGAACACCATTCCAAAAGAAGACTTCCAGAGGTGTTTCCAACAGTTGATGGATCGGTGGGCTAAGTATGTGCAAGCACAAGGGGCCTACTTTGAAAGGGATTAGGGTCCCAACCCCGTCACGTATTTGAAATATTTTTTCTGGCCTAAGGTCGGAAAACTTTTTAGACAAGCCTCGTATAATCCTTGTAAAAACATGATTATCAACCAATATGATTATCAACCAATGTGAAAGTTCTGAAATCACGTATTTAATAATATATATATAACAAACAGTGACCCAACGGGTCACGATTGATCTAGTTGTCAATAAAAATAATCACCTTTGCTCCCGAAATGATTCGTATTCTTCCCAAACTCCCCGATTAACCAATCAATCGAACATAGAATCATGTCACCCACTACTTTATTCCGGTTTGTGTGTCCCCTTTTCATTCTCCAACCAATTCTTCCCTCACTTTCTTCTTCTTCTTTTTCTTCTTCTTCTTCTTCTTCTTCTTCTTCTTCTTAATCTATCTGCAGATCTGCTTCATTATAACGTGCCCCTCTTTCGTAATTTGAAAAGCGAAATAATGGCGAACCGCGTTTCTATGGTAATACATCTGCGCTGTAACCTGTTGTTGTTGTTGTTTCTGTTGCTGCTGTTACTGCTGCTGTTGTTGGTTTGCCGAGCTTTTGAAGTGAGAAAAGCCGACAGGGGTGAAAATGACAGGGGAGGGGTAGAGAATGAATGGAGGGGCAGGATGGTGAGGATGGGTAGAAGGGTTTATTTTTGTTGCGAAAACTCCTTCCTCTAAAAGTATTATGTACGAAAGAACTGACAAATAAATGAATGAACGAAAATTTGAATGAATAAACGAATGAATGAACGAAACAAATATCAGCTTCGGCTTATCTGTTTTACGGCATATCAACCCGTTGTATACGTTTTTATTTTATTTGACATGATTAATTGATCAAACGCTGCTATTTTACCTATAGTTGGATTTGGTTTAGTGTGGTGTATATATGTTACTGCATGTCAACCCGATTTCGATTATTTAAGGACTTTCGTGTATTATCCATGTCTTATCGATGTTGCATCCGTTATGTTAATATTTTTCTCAGCTGATGCAGTTTTTAAAGGCGAGAACGTAAGTCCGATCTATTTGTCTATTCGTATGGAATATGATATTGAATATTATCTTTCATACGAATAGACCAATAGTTTCTAGCGCATGCGGGCTCTTGTTCCGTTCACTTCCTTTTTTTTACGACTCTTTCTACAAGACTTCCGGTTGACCTGCTTCCAGATAACTCAAGTACTTCTGCGATCTTTCTTAACCTTTACGCTGTACGGATTGGAGTACACTTCTCGGCCCGGTACAAACCCATCGGTTCAAATCACTCATCTGCACACGTTCACTATATATCACAGTGCGTTTAAAAATAGTGGTAACACCATGACAATATTTAAATGACTATTTACTTCTTTTTTTTTTTTATTTTCAAACAGCATATTGTTAATCTTGAAAAGCGATATTAAAATTCTGTCAATTGTTAAATAATAAATAACTTTTAAAGCCTCATTAATATATTCTAAATTTGTTAATCGATATTAAAATGTTGCTGCTTTTTAAATCGATATTAACATATTGCTTCTTAAAGCGGTATTAACATGTTGTCGGATCTGAAAGCAACATATCAAATGGTTTCAGTTTTTCAAACGATATTAGAAAGTTTTGGAAAATGTTGTCCACTCTTTCAAAGAAAATGTTCGCCTATCTTATGAATAATCATTTGACAGACTACGCATTTTGTATTTATTGACCTATTTTTCGTTTGCTATCAGGCCTGGTAAGAGGGTGTTAATCGGAATAAAGAGAGATTGTATCACGTCCTCGAATTTTAGATCGTAACAAAAAAACTAGTATTAAATTCAAACTAATCGGACACCTTGCTTCCTGGAATTACTTGGCAGTGGGGGTTCTATAACTGAACCATATTTGTATTGTCTACAACATTTGATATCCGGGGTAGAAAAGTACATTAAAACAAATGTTGGATTGTTTGAAAAAGTTGGTGATTAATCGAAAAAGAGTAAAACAAAGAAAGGAAAACGGCAACATGTATGGAAAAGCGGCCGTATAGAAAAAGACTACTACTACTACTACTACTACTACTACTACTACTACTACTATACTGAAACGTTCAGACCCCCCCCCCCACGAATTGTAATCCCCGCCAACAACCCTCACACATACAAACACACGTGGTTTGACTAGCCTCGGTGGACACCACACAAAATGGCCTTGAACGGTCAATGAGGATGGAAAGGCCGAGAAGGGGAGTACTAACCAGGACTGCACAGGAAGAGTACGGGGAGTAATGGAGGTTTATTGCCACATAAATTCCAGAAATAAAAACAAGGATCGTTATCAGCGAGGAATCCATTGTAACAACGATTGCAATGACGCAAAATGATTTGCAACTGTTATCAAAAGGGGCGGAGAGTGTTGGTATTCTGGGGAGACCTGTTTTGACTGCGACTCCAGAGAACGCCACTGGTTATTGTCAGTGGCTAATCACTGATGTCTGTGTGAAAATTCCTAGTGAGTCAATAATAATAATAATAATAAATAATAATAATAATAATAATAATAATAATAATTATAATGATAAGAGGGAGAATATGTACACTATGTATATATATATATATATATATATGTATATATATATATGTGTATATATATGTGTATATATATGTGTATATATATATGTATATATATGTGTATATATATATATGTATATATATATGTATATATATGTATATGTATATATATGTATATGTATATATATATATATATATATATATATATATATATATATATATATATATATATATATATATATATATATATATATATAGTAAAGTATAAAACGTATTTATGACAATTTAGTTATACAGGCGACCGCGTTTCATTCTCACAGGCAATCGTCAAGCTAAGTGTTTTACAGATCAGAGATATTATAGTGTGATTTCATGTCAATTTCATAGTAAAGGAAACTTACAAGTGTTTCTTAGAAAATTCAAATCATACTTGAACACATTCAAGTAGCTAAACAAAAATAAAACATAATCGGAGTTTAATACCACATAAATACCATACAATATCCAGGCGAAAATCAAAGGATTTTTTGTAGGCAAGGGTGCACTTCGAGTAGTTCGTTGTCTTTTATAAAATTACCTGATCTCTTGGCTAACCTCTTGAAGAGGAGGTATATATATATATATATATATATATATATATATATATATATATATATATATATATATATATATATGTATACGGACAGAGAGGAGAAAGAGAGGGAAGGAGTAAAAATAAGAGAAACGTGGGGGGGGGGGCAGAAAAATAGGGAGACGGGGGGAGTGAAAAGATAAAGCGATAGAGATGGACGGGCAAGGGGACTGAGAGAGAGAGATAGAGAGAGAGAGAGAGAGAGAGAGAGAGAGAGAGAGAGAGAGAGAGAGATGAGCCTTGGATTTTTTAATCATCACGAGAATGTCTTTCTCACGTTCTTTTTCTTTTCTACTTCTTTGTGCCGCCATCACAGGCAGGAGGCAACATAGTGTGAATATTAACTCCATTCTAATGTGGCAAAGAGAGTGGGGAGTGGTCGCGAAAGAATCCGTCTGACAGAGGAAACGGAAATACCCCCCTTCTACTCCCATATTTATAAATAGCGAACTTAAAGAGAACGGAGAGAGGGGCACTCGCTTCTAAGTAG
This sequence comes from Sepiola atlantica, assembly GCA_963556195.1. NCBI lineage: Eukaryota > Metazoa > Mollusca > Cephalopoda > Sepiida > Sepiolidae > Sepiola > Sepiola atlantica. Next base: position 163,452,174 of record OY744522.1, on the reverse strand, counting down.
CAGAAAAAAGTAAATAATCCCCTACTAATATTCAGATGAACGGCTGTTGCTAAGATGCAACCATTAAATGTACGCTGTCAGCTTAAATGTGACAGACTACCAAAATGCCATTTCAAAATTAAACGTGACAGACCAACGAAAATGAACTTTAAACTTAAAAGTGACAGCCAACCAAAATGCGATTTAAAAATTAAACGTGACAGACCAACGAAATTTATCTTCAAACTTAAAAGTGACAGACTATCAAAATGCCATTTCAAAATTAAACGTGACAGACCAACGAAAATTATCTTCTAAACTTAAAAGTAACAGACTACCAAAATGCCATTTCAAAATTAAACGTGACAGACCAACGAAAATTATCTTTCAAACTTAAAAGTGACAGACTACCAAAATGCGATTTCAAAATTAAACGAGACAGACCAACGAAAATTATCTTCAAACTTAAAAGTGACAGACTACCAACATGCGATTTAAAAATTAAACGTGACAGACCAACGAAAATTATCTTTAAACTTAAACATGACAAACCAACGAAAATATTATCTGAAACTTCCGCATGGCAGACAAACGGAAATGCTATTTAAACTTAAGCCTCATGGATCAAGGAAAATGTTATTTCACACTTAAGCATGACAGACCGCCGAAAATGCTATTTGAAACTTAAGCGTCATAGACTGAAGATAACACTATTTGAAACTACAGAATGAAAGACCAAGGAAAATGCTTTTCAAAATGAACCGTCATAGAGCGAGGAAGAGCTATTTCAAACTTAAACGTGACAGACCGACGGAAATGATATTTCAAACGTTAGTATGACAGACAGATCGACAAACATCCTTTCTTAAATACATGCTTGGACGCATTTCAAATAAGTATACATTATATCTGTCCGTTCAACTTTCAGCTTAATAGACCAACGGAAATGCCATTGGATACGTAAGCGTGACGAACAAACGGACAGAGATAGTTTCATATAGATAAACGTAGTCGCATCCACAATGATGTGCATTGATTTAATCCGTGCATATCGCGATGAAAACGCTATTACAAACTTAACCGTGATACAATGACCGATAGACAGAGCCTTTTATAGCGATGATTGGACGCATCTAAAATAAGTTGCGTCCATTCAAACTGAACCGTGACCGAGCAACGGGCAAAGTCTCCAACAAATATATGCACGGATGCGGTTTATTTATAAATAGATTATCTGCAATAATATCGTCGCAATATCCCATTGGTTGATTAAAAATATGAACGTGTGAAGAACATGTGTGCCGTTTGTATTTTTATTTAATTCTAGACTTTCCGAGAAACACCCACCCACTAATCCAGCAGACGCTCAGGTTGTAATACATATAGGTCGTGAAGGCATACGCTTGTTGTCATGGTAACGGATGTACACAAAACGGCTGCTACAACATTTACATTTTTTACAAGAGCAGAAACATATTTTTGAAGAATTTTATGAGATATCAGAATCCTCATCATCATCCTCATCATCATCCTCATCATCATCCGTTCAATGCCCGTGTTAAATGCTGGCATGTGTTAGACTGTTTTAAGAAATTGATTTCCAAACTAACATATCTCTGGCCAAATATTTATGTATCCCTCTTTCTCTCAAACACATTCTTATCACTTAGTCCAATGCTTTCCTTGGCATACCCCTGCCAACTGACTCTGCTATCTCAACTGACGTACATCTACTGACCTTTATATACAGAAAATAGAGTTTAATAATGTTTCCCTTTGAATTTTGAATGAAATAGAAATATGTATAAATAAAATGAATGTTGGATGCATTATAATGCTTCACTCTTACTGTGGAAATTTATATACTGATTAAGCCTTTTCACGAATATAAGCGAAATATTACATATCATGAAGATATATGTTCTTGAAATATACAGAAACAATTTTCTGTCAATAAAGTGTTCTGAAGGAAATATGGAATGTTTCTTTGATAATTAATAATTAATAATTAATAATTAATAATTGATAATTAATAATTAATAATTAATAATAGAATAACAGGTTTCTATGATGTTAAATCAAGAGCTCTAGTCGTACACTATTCATCTACTACATAAACCTTTAACTTAAAGATAGCGTGATGTCTTCCTTCCCACCGCGGAGTAAGATGTGACACAAAGTCGAAAGGTGTGGACAGTCAAGCCATCACCCCTAGAGAAGGGAGTACTCTGACCGTTGACAAATTGCCTAGGCAGCCTCGTCGGTATATAACTCAAATGCGGGTATGGGTTCGCGTTAATTTATGAATATAGTAGATGAAACGTTGCAAGACCTTGTAGGTCTAATGTATAACGATATGAAAGCAATGCATAACGATATGAAAGATGTATGTAGCAGAAGAGGTGGGGTAAAAATTCATTTTATGAACATTCAGAAATTACCCTAAGTAGCCTTTACGTTTATCAAAAGTTAATTTTCTACGTTTGTGTTAATTTTACGGTCAGTATTTTTGAATGTGTATCTTTACTCTTCTGCTCTTCTGTCAATCATGTTTGCAAGTCAAAATCAGTAAATTGAACGAGTTATAACGATTCAAAGGGTGCATGCATCTTTTTAGTACACTATATATATATATATATATATATATATATATATATATATATATATATATATATATATAAAGTTGGTTGAGGCCAAGAAAATTTGAACATTGTTCCAATAATTAAAAACCAACGAATTATATGGCGTATGATCATTTCCAAGACAATTTGGAAATATTTTATTCAGTTCTATTGTTCTGAAGACTCTTAATTTTAACTTCGTAAGCGCAATTTATAACATCACATTATATATTTATATATATATATATATACATTATATATATATATATATATATATATATATATATATATATATAACGATCATCGAAATTCGAACGACCCTAATTAAGTCTTTTCTCATATCATTTATTATTTACAATGTCAGAATTGACGATGGTCGAACGATTGTTTCACAACATGAAATATGCTACAATTAAAGGCAATTACACGCTGCTCTTCAGAAACCCCAACGTAAGTCATTAAATTCAGATAACATATCGTACATAAAGTTCATGAAAAAGACAGAACGCAGACAACACTCACGAGTGTTATATATATATATATATATATATATATATATATATATATATATAGAGAGAGAGAGAGAGAGAGAGAGAGAGAGATGCAACAAGCAACATACCTTTTTCTAATTCAGAAACTACTGAAGCGTAATAATCTCAACGATGTAATATTTTATTTTTGAGATTTGAATGGCGTGCCCTAAATGAACAGTGTGCACATAGATAGCAATTATATCGGCGCAGAAAATTCCGGTGAAAATAGCAAACATTTCTATTAAAAAAAAGAAGAAATTCAAAGAAATCAAAGAAGAAAACACATCATTATTGCAACTCGGCAATGCTCAAATACGCATCCTCTCTAAAGTCTTCGAGCTTTTTTGATGCAGGTAATTAAATGGTAAAACTCGCTGAAGATGAAATCTTCAGGGACGGCGTTCGTGGCGGGAACAAAAATACGCATTCAAGGGCGCACGGGTTTGCCGCCATTCGCTGCAGCCGTTGTCGTCTTCGTGTTGCTTGTTTATTAAATGTTGATGCATTCAGTTACTGTTTTTTTATTTATTATTGGATTTGTTTATTTGTCTCTTTGATTGTCTCTTTATTTGTTTGTTTATGCATTGAATTGAAAAGGCAGCAGCCGACTGCTAAGACTCGGATTAGAGCTGAGTATAATACAATGACGTATGTTCTTAAGATGCGTCCGTTCGATCAGCGTGTTCCATGTTGATAACATTATCTCAATTAATTGTCATAGACCGAAGAAAATGCTATTTGAAACATCTGTCAGTAATGTTATTTTAAAATTAAACGTGATAGACCAACGAAATATTTGTTTAAACTAAAGCATGAACTACGATCAAAATGGCATTTAAACATTAGTATTCTCGTACTGCTTGATACTATTGGCAACGTAAACGTGACAGATCAGAGAAAATGCTATTTAAAACAAGCGTAAGCTATCAACGGAAATTCTATTTAAAACTTAAGTTTAGCAGACTAACGAATACCGGCCTGCGTGTTACATAGCAAATATCGTGTTTGGATGGAAGGGTTTGAGTGGCACTTTAAAAGTCATAGGTGAGCTCAAAGCGGAAGTCGTCAATTCAGGTCGGAGTTTTGTCTCTTTTTGGCTGACAATATAAGCAAGCGGAGCGAACATGGCCGTTCCGCGAGAACTTCAGTGAGGGTGAGTGGTGGTTGCGTCCAATGTAGCTAATTATAGCGAGACAACGATCCATCTATATGTTTGTCTACCGCTGTTGTTCTCTCTGACGCAACAGTCCGCATCTCAGAGTCTATTTATCAGCCCTACTTTAGGTTTGTGAATGCTCCAAGTTATCTATATTAATAAACGTTCTTATAAATTACTATCGGCACCCGAATCTTTTATCTACAGACAATCGATAACCTGAGTTCACAACGGCGACATGAGTGTATAAAAATATATATACACCTATCGGTAAGATGGCGAATATAACATTCGGTACAGCATCAAAGCGTAGAATCTCTTTTTTCGAATCAGACACTTTCTTATTTTTGTAACAATTCCGAGTGCTCCAGATTAAATCGACTTTTTTGTCACATCTAACGTTTTTTTGATGGGAGTAAATAAGGATAAACGCAAATGCTATTTCAAACTTAATCGTAATAGTCCGACAAAAAATGTTATTTAGTACGTAAGCGTGACAGACAAACGTAAATGCTATTTCAGACTTAACACTTACAGACCGATAACAATGCTATTTCACACTTTTGAGAGCCGGACTAAAATTCTATATAAAATGTAAGTGTAAATGTTTGTTCAAACTTAAGCGTGACAGGCTAACGCAAATACTATTTCAAACTTAAGCATGACATACCGATGAGCATTCCATTCTATTTGAAACGTAAGCATGACAAAAATGCTATTTCAAATTTACGCTTGAATGCTCGAGGAGCATGGCACAGATTGAGTAGGTGTTGTTTGTACTAGTTGGGAATACGTCCTTGACAATCATTCCGATACTGGCTTTATTGCTGTCGGGCTCAGATATGGTTCTGTTCATTTCTCATCGGTCCACCCTCCAAGACTTTATCTTCTCTCTGAGAAGGGGTTTGTTTATTGCTAATAGCTCGGAGCGCCCCTGCCGGGGAATGCCGACAGGACTGCTCAGGGGTTTTTTATAGGCCAGAATGCAGTTCGCCTAATGCGCTGGTTTTTCAAAAAAACACTTGATCTTGTGTGTACCTTCCTGCAACGGAAGTAAACAAAAATACTAATTTAAAATTAAGCACTACAGACAAAAACGTAAATTCTATTTCTAACTTAAGCGACACTGACCAGTGAAAATTACTGTTTCAAGCTTAAAGCAATCCATGAAGACTGGAAGGCGCATCTTGGAATCAGGCTAATATGAAGATAACCCTGTGTGCTTTGCTCACAGCTTTTCGCCCTAATTAAGAAAATATATTTGCCGTGAAAGATGACGTAATTGTATTTATACACAGACGAGGAGACGAATGAAGTAACACACAGATGAAAGAAAGAATAATGGAATAGTGGAATAATCGAATAAACGAATGATTGAATAAATGAAAGAGCCGCTATACTTTTGAAGATCATTTCTTACATAGTAATCGTACATACAAGTCGCGGATACGTCCACGACAATTAGTCCGACAGAGTCTAGGTCATTTTTGAGTAGATAATGACCTGTCGGGCTGAGGTATAACTCGATGCCGTTCTAGAAGGTCCACCCCAGCCTTTATCTTTTCTCTGAGAAAGGGTTAGTCTATTGCTGGAGCGGACTTCCATCGAGACTGCTCAGGCATTTTTGTTAGCCAGCGTATACACGCCTATTGTGCCATGGCCTTTCAACTCCCATCTTACGACCTTGTGTCACATCTTCTCTCAGTGTGAGGGAAGTGAATACCTATCTACAATTGATTTCCATCTTTTCTCGGTTTTATTCTTGTTTAATTTTTAGATTCGTCCACGTATCTTTATAATAGGCTCTGTTCGCCGGCCTGTCCATCTGTCTGTCATGTTACATATTCAAATCGCATTTTGATCGCTTAACAGACCTGTATCTCTGTAAGAGGAAGCTATGTGGGGGAGAGCCATACAGGACTATACTATGACGTTTCCTAAAATGAGTAGTTAAAAATAACCTGTGGTTGTTTCTCTTCCTTCCGTACTGTGCAAGGATTATGAGAACGATAAGATAAAAAAGAACAAGTCGGCGTAATTATTTGTCGGTGTTGATTTATTAAAATTGGCAGCAACTGAAGAATTTTCATTTCAGTGCGCAACAACGTGTTACAGGCGAGAGAGCCATCATCATCATCATCATCATCATCATCATCATCATGAGCATGATCATCAAAGTAAGTCACAACAACCAGCACAACCACAACTACAATCATGATCATGATCATCATCATGATCATCATGATCATCATCATCATCATCATCATCATCATCATCACCATCACCATCACCATCACCATCATCATCATTTTTTCAGAGTCCAGCATCAAAATTTTTCAACCTCACACATACTAGACTATAAGGACGATGTGCAATCGGAGGTTAACACGTAATCATCCTTTGATTGTTCACATTTGTTATGTATTTAGTGACGGAATTCGAAACTAGATATAATAATTCAGCCGGTCTGGCGGAGGTATGCATTGTCAGGGTGCTTTCTTCTTTTTTTCTAATTCATTTCAAATAATTTAATTCCTGTTCTCTTTTTTTAAATTTAGTGATCTTCCTGTAGTTTGTTCTAGCAATTTTTTGGTTTTGTATTTTAGGCTTTTCTCATTTTTTCCCTCGGATCTTTCTCGATCCGACCAATCTGACGATGATGCTGAATCCGTCCAACTGTTCACAGTTTCTATGTGGAAAGGAAAAATCAATGAAGCGCGTGAATTTGAAGAATAGGTTAATTCTATGTGACAGGCGACCAAGCGTTGATTCTTTTTTTTGTTCGCTAAATGATGGGAAAAACGATGAAAGAAAGAAAGAATGATGAACAAGAAAAGAAAGAAGGATGAAAGGTTGGAGGGAAGGAAAAAAGAATCAAAAGAATGAACGTTCGATGGAAAAAAGAATAAATAAAAAGAAAAGAAAGGAAAAAAGGACAAAACGTTGGTAGGAAAGAAGTAAGGAAGGAAAGAATGAAGAAAGAAAGAATAAGAAAACGAAAGGAACATAGAATAACATACTTGGGTATTTCCGGTTTGATTTCAACGAAACTTCTAGGAATTGATAGAAAGGAAGAAGTAGAAGAGGAAATGCCAAGAAGAAGTAAGGTAAATGGCCGCGTCTAAGCAAGAGCAAGGCGTTTGTAGATAAAGTAATGTGAAGTAAATGTAAAGGGTAGTCAAAATGTTTAAAGGTCGAGAAACAAAGAAGGTGAAAAAGTAGAAGGAATATCATGAGAGGAGGAAGAAGTCAGGGAAGAAGAACAAGAACAAGAAGAAGAAGTAGAAGAAGAAGAAGAATTAGTAGGAAGGAGATGAAGAAGAAAATAGAGAGAATGAAAAAAAAGACGAAAATGAAGACAACAAAAACGGAGAAAGAAAAGAAGAAACATATGAAGATGAAATGGCGAAAAGAAAGTACGCAAAGAAAGAAAGGATAAATGGAAAATTAAAAATAGTCAAGAACGTCTGGAAAAAAGAGAAAGGACGAAAAAAGGAGAGAAAGAATGTAAGGAAGGAAGAACAGAGGGAAATTAGAGTGAACGAAAGAAAGAAAAGAAGTGAAAAAGAAAACAAACTTAAAAAGAAAGAAAAGAGAAAGAAAGAAGAAAGGGAGAAAGATAAAAGGAAGAAAAAAAAGAAGTAACTAAG